>CM041637.1:18867627-18954800 GCA_023333625.1 Bothriochloa decipiens
CTCTTTGTATTTTCTTTTGCACTCTGTTCCTTTTATTAATTTAAGCAATAGGGAGCAAAGCTCCACAGTTTTTCCTCAAAAAAGGTAAAACAAGAAGAACAAACACTTTAAAAATGGTTTAATTTTTATTTAGTTTATTTACATAAATTAACTAATTATGAAATTTTTAGATATTATAAGAAGAATTTTATTTTTCAGAATTCAGTGTCTGCTAGAGAACCAAATTTGTCCCGTTTTCAAAGGTTGTGTGACCAAAGAATGATTGTTTTCAAGTTCAAGAAATAAAATTGGGCGTCAACGATAATACCATGGTCAAAATGGACTGGTTCAAAAAATAAATTACTAGTTCTCCGTTTTGAGCTCTCAAGGCTTAAGTCTTTTATATTCATGATGAGATGATAACGGTATCTTGGTGGTGGTACTGATAGGGCAGTTAGATGTTACATTCAACCGTTACATGTTCATAATCACACAGAGAAATACACAAAAATACGCACAATACTGTCAATATATATATATTTACTTATTATCAATGGGTAATTTCAAGTGATACCATGAATCAAACAATGTCTAAGTTGGCACAACCAAAATGATAACACACTCAAGATAACCTATATGACACTATGGCCCGCAAGGATCACAACTCCGACAACAGCAGCTGCGTAGGAAGATTGCAAATTTTTACTAGAATGATTGTTAAATCATGTCGATGTTAAGTTAAAAACCAGCCCATCCAGATGGCGCTTCTACCTTCTTGGCCACACCAGCATTAAATCTTTGAGATGAGCTCCCTTGGGCAGTGGCCCTGTTGATCTGTGCTGCCGATGTTCTGAAATTATTAGTACCAAAACCCCAAGCATCGGGGGAAGCACCTGATGTTGTGTTCTTGTTTATGTTTTGGTTTCCATTAGTTGTATGATCGACCTTAGGTCGGGCCTGAGTCTTCGTGTCGGGGAAAGCCTGCCATGTTTTGGCATCAGAACTGGCTGATGAGGAGTTGCTAGCAAGCATCCCTTGTTCAAGCTCCCATACAGTTCCTTGGATCTGTTCCTTTCGCTGCATGGATTAGAAATCTAATGTAAGATGTTAATAAACTCAAGGAGAGTGAAATATGGTGCATCACACATTGGTGTAGGCCAATCACCTGAGATCCAGAGTCTTGTGTCCTTGAGCTGACTTTGTTTGAGGGAGGTGTTGCCTCAGCAAGAGTGCGCTTCAGCTCTTGGATCTCCTGACGCTGTGATCGGCAGATTGCAGATAACTTTTCAAACTTGGCTGTCATCTCAGCCTTTTCTAATGTGGTTTTCTTCAACTGCTCCTTCAGACTGGACACTTCAAGTTCAAGTTCGGATGCCTTACCAGCAGCAATGTTGAGATTGTGAGTGTCAAAATCTGCAACAAAGCTGTTGAATGGATCCTTCTCACATTTTGGCTTGGGTTGAGGTTGTTGTGCTTTAATTTTCCCAGAATTTTGTATCTCCGTGTCAGAGAGACCTCTGAAACCATTATTGGACAAGGACTTACTTTGTGCTTTACTTGTCCGTGACATCTGACCAGAATGACCATACCCATCGCCAGGGATACTGATGCCGGTGTCCACCCTGCTTTGGTTATGCTTTGATGACAGTGGTGTCTTAATTGGCTCTTCATCAAACAAAGGTTTCCTATTATCTGCAGCTTGAGCACCTTGTGCGTGCTGCGTCGCCCAAAATGCACCTAAAGGTGCATCTCCTGCCTTTGAGCTTCCATGCGATAAAGAACTATTAGATTGCTCTCTTGGAGGTGGAGGAGGGTTCCTTCTAGGCATCACAGGTGTTCTTTTATGAGCACCTACACAAGCAAAAAAGATGATCAGAAAATAGACATCATTTGGACAGTGATGTCCAAAACACATCAGTAAAATGACCTTGTTCATCGATTACATATAAATTGCAGAGATGGAACGTAAATCAGGCTAAAATATTTAAATGCTCCTTACAGAATGCTGCATGCAGAAAAGATACATGACAGAGAAGGGAAGGATGGTAGGATGGTGGCGATCTCGCAAGAATTTCAAATGAATCAATTCAATTTCATAGGAAAAACGCAGGAACAGGGGGAAAACATCGCATGTTCCAAACAGGCCCTAAAAGGGGATATGCCACGAGGCCGCAAGGGTGTTGTGTATGTTAGTTGTAATTATAAAAATTGGAGACTAGGCCACAGAAACAAAAAAATTATTTAAATAGGACAATAAGGAAACAAATAACCAAAATACACACAGAATTCTTATAAAAGCCTACTGACCCAGGAAAATGAACATAACGCATAGCATCGAACCCTACTGAATTTATCTATCAAAGATGCACCCATTTCTATTGGTATATGTCAAATTGCTGTATAACTAGGTATTTATGTCACTAGGTAATGTTAGGTTCTCCCCCGAATCCAGAGGCATACTGTCGTCAAGGGCCGACTTTTCAATTGACAAAAAAGAGAAATAAAATATCATCAGTAAAAATTTGGCCCCATACAATCCAAAAAGCATTTCAGGAAGTACAGTGAATCAATGGCAACCCCACATGATCAATAAAGTGCCACACTAATACAGATAAAACTTCTTCTAGCACCTCACCTTCATCTTGCAAACTCAAGGAAACGTCTGGTGAAGGTCCATCAGGTAACCTTTTCTGTAACTCAAGCGGCAGTAGCTCATTAACACGAAACCAGACCTGTCAAATATACATCATACAGCATAAGCCAAAGAAAACAATTTATACAATTCCTAGGGCTACATGCAACAGTCTATGACTAACCTAGTATCATGGAGATGAATGGCCAATCAATCAAAGCTCTTGCCTGCGTGATGTCTGGTCTGGCAATTGGAGAGGCTTCCAGCATATCTTTGATCAACCCTGTGACGGCAGTGCTATACTTGGGTTGCTCAGGGATACGATAATTGCCATTGAGTACTTGCAGCTTGGATTCTCCGTCAAATGCAGACTTGAAGTAGCATATTCTATATAGAAGGCACCCCAAAGCCTGCCAGTGTAGGTACAAAAAAAAAAGGTTACAAATTACTTAACTCTTCACCAATAGCCCAATGATTAATGTTAAACAATGTGATACTGGAGCCAGATCACTATTAGCAATCACCCATTAGCATGAAAAAACATATGGCTTTAACAAAATTAATTTGCCTGTCTCTGATAATTAAATGAAGAACGTAGCACCTGATATGCAAAGGTTCGCTTAAGATTCAGAGACATGTGTCCTAAAGACCATATGCTCATGCTCATATGCTTTGCACTTACCCAAATGTCAACTTTTTCACTAATAACTTCTCTTCTGTAGAGATCCCACATCTGAAAAGCGATCATGAAATCACTGGAGTTTGTACAAGGTTATTTTATTTTAAATCCATAGTGCAGACATCTGCTCTTTTACCTCTGGGGCCCTGTAGGCTGGGGTTGTATGCTTCCTGATGACATCTTCCTCGATGCCCATCTCTTCTGGTTTGTTAAAGCATTTATGATTAGTTGATGTGCTTCCAAAATCACAGATTTTCCATGCACCATCCAATCCAAGAAGAACATTTTCAGCTTTCACATCCCTAAACAATATGGCAAAAAGGTTGAATGTAAGATATATTTGCTCATAGTCGATACATAATTATTACTTCATAACTCATTTTAGGAACTGCAAACTATCCCCTCACACCTAATACGACACACTGGCACAAGAAATAACTGTTTACAGACAGTATTTGCCCTCCCACAGTTCCAGATACAAGGTATAGAAATTCCAACCCAACTCAGAATATTAGTTGGATTCAAATATAGTACATGAAAGAAAACAATACTCATTTCTATTTACCATTAATTGCCAATTAATTTTAAAAAAAAACTAACTGAATAGTGAAACAGGACAGCATATACACTACCTACCTATGTGCAATTGGCGGTGATTGTCCATGCATGGCAAAGACAGCATTGCAGACATCTCTGAAAATCAAAAGCACCTTCTTCTCCTCATAGTAACCACTACCTCTGCTCTCCATTGCACTCACCAAGGACTTCTCACAGAACTCCATTACAAGAAGTGCCTCCTTTGTACGGCCCATGTCAAAAACATCATGGGCAACAAGTGTGACCACATTAGGATGCCCTTTGAGGAGGTTCATAACCTGGATCTCCTTCATGACAAGATCAAGCGATTCTGAGTCATTGCAAATAATGTGCTTCAATGCATACATCTTTGATGGATGTACTGTGTCGCATGCCAGATATACACAAGAGAAACCTCCTTGTGCAATGGCATTTCGTACTGTGATCTTCAAACTTCCAACATCAATAGTGCGACCATCCAACCCACTCTGTGCTTTGCCCCCAAAGGGATTGAGTTTCCACATTATTGGAATTCCAAGACAAAGGATGAAATACCGTGTTTGTTTTATTGAGTGTGGTTTTCCAAATATTTCTGTGTCAACAAACAAAAGGACAACAGAATAAAACTTTGATAAGCAACCATGTAACATGAAGCCAGGCATGTATAAAAGGTGAACAGATAACCATTGAAGCAGTTTTGCACTCATGATAAATTATCAAAAGAAAGAAACAAGTATAAAGTTCTGAACTCATGAAAACAATGTTTCTCTGCATAAAGGTCGCTGAGAAAATATGCAAGATATATGACTATGTGAGCCCATTAGCACCAGATCAAGCAACATACTACCTCAGAACCCTACAGATAGAAAATAAGTCACTACTTATTTTTTCACCTCAAAACTATATATTGTATAAAATTAAATGAAACTAAACTTCATTCTCATCATCCCATGTGTAGGAATGATGTCCTCCTTCAGTTGTCTGCATGAAGCACTATCAAGTGTAGGTGTGAGGACCAAAATTATACACTATGTTACAGCAATGTCGTTCAAATCCATCTTCCACACCTGATAAGGATTCTGCACCATTCTGATTATTGTAACACCAGCCCTGTTGTTTGAATAAGCACTAATGACCGCATTATTGACGAGAAATCGGGCGCATCACCTAGATAGGCCAAAATAGCGAATCAGGTGCAGCTACTGCTAAGCTAGGGTCACATGGAGCCCACGCATCTGTATTATCGGGCTAATAATCAGGCGATCTCGAGGGAATCGCCGGATGCTTGCTCAAAGAAACACCAAAACCTAGGAATCCAGATAGCCCGATGTTCGTGCTCCCGAGCAGACTACAGCAATACTAAGAAAAACTAACTAAAATTTCACCGCACAGCTCGAGCGCGAGGCGCAGATCACCGCGATCCCGCGCGCATTCACGCGGCCAACGGAAACGACCCCCACTTACCACGCAGAATGAGGTCCGGCTCCGATCCCTCCCAGACAAAGCCAATCTAACCACTCCCAATGTATGCCCCTCTTTCCTTGCCGCTGAAGCGCCGAATCTGGGTAAGGAGGCGGGCGCACCTCTAGATCGGAGGCGGGAGGCCCGCGATTGCGGTGGGCTCCGGCGGCGGCGGCGTCAGATGCGGGGCGCGATCTCGTCTGGAGATTCGGCGCCCGGGCGCAGTCTGACAAGCCCGAGTGCCCGACGGGAGGGAAGGAGGAAGGAGGAAAGAAGGAAGCCACCAAAAGCCGAGACGTGGGTGGAACCGATGGCGAAGTGGTGGCCTGGTGGTGGGGTGGGGTGTGCCGAGACGTGGGTGGAAGTGTGGAACCGGTGGCGAAGCGGTGGCCTGGTGGTGGGGTGGGGTGTGGCCAGAAATAGATTTCTTGTCGAATATTTTTGCGGTCCTTTGTCCTTCTCCTTTGTTTTGTACATAACATGACACCTAAATAAAGTTTTTTTTTACAACAAACAAATATATTAAACTAGCAGCATATTGCTGCTAAGATCATTACATTGTTCAAGCTTACATGTTGTAAGGCTTGTAGCAAATGGCATTAAGATACATGATTTGCATTTGAGCATGAGAGATCTAACATTTGGGAATTCTGTAGATCCTGTAGAACCTACCTAGCAAGGAAATCAGCAGTGCCATTTAGCCTTTATGGAATTTTGTATATCCTGGATTCTCTGACTATGGCATTATTGTTGAACAATTGAGCGAAAGGCTTAATACGCCAGTCAGGAGGGTTGGAGAGATCTTCCTTGTTTAGGAATTGAACTAGTTGTTCACTGTCTGACAGGAAATTTACTCCACTTAGGCTTAACTTATCTGCAACCACAGAGGCAAGAGCGAGGATAGCAGCTTCAGCCATTAGAACTGAAGTGCAACCATGGAGTTTGGCTTTGATGTGCAACGACTGGCTTTGTTGTTCCTGCAAGTTGAAGAAGAAAAAAATACCAAGACCCCCCGTTCTTGGTTGTTGTTGTGGTTGGTCCAGAGTGGTGGAAGCATCAACATAGCACGTATAACCTTGGAGTTGGGTTGAATCAGCAACCTGGTAGTTTTGGCTCCAGTTTCCCAGAAAAGTTGGCGTACCTAGAATGGTTTCATGTTGAATGGAATTACTTGTTTCAAAGGTGAAATCATTCTGTGCACCAGTTTGTTGAAGTCCGCTTTGATGCTTCTTGTCCCTCTGGAATTGAGTTACTGCTTGTCATTCCACGGTTCAGACGCATCAGGAAGATTAGTACTTGCGTTGTCTCCATGGCTGATGCCTGTGCCGTGCTCTAGATTGTTGTTGGTAAGTCGATGGCTAGTTGAGGTTTGGTTTGTAACCTCATGTGGCTGATGGTTTTTTGTTAGTGTAGTTTCCTGGTTGCAACCTACAGAGGACACATTGATACCTGAATCTGCAACCTGTGTAGTAATTTGGCCGGCTGGGTTGAAAGTGGATGAGGTGGTAGCATTGTTTGGGCTCAATCCCTGCAAGGCAAGAGAAGCATTAAGGGTGTGGATATGAGCCTCCGCTGCATGATGGACTTGGCTAGCCTTCCATCCCCTGCGATTAAAACGATAATCATTCCTGGCTTTCTAGAGGTACCACATGGTTAGCATAAATTTTTGTAAGGTAGAATCAGAGAAAGTATTGGAAATAACAGTGGGTAAGGTAGCTTGTATGCCATCATCTTCTACAGGGATCAATGTAGTATCTATAGGAGGATGAAAAGTGGACCATACCTTTGTAGGGAGAGTGCATTGGAAGAAGATATGAAAATCGTTTTCAATTTGACCATAGATGGCACAATGCTTGTCTATGTGATGTGCATACCTAGAAGCTCTCTCACCTGTAGATAGTGCTCTCCTTATGAGTCGCCATGCAAATGTTTTGATTAGGGGAGGTAATGCTTTGGTCTTCCAGACCC
This sequence comes from Bothriochloa decipiens, assembly GCA_023333625.1. NCBI lineage: Eukaryota > Viridiplantae > Streptophyta > Magnoliopsida > Poales > Poaceae > Bothriochloa > Bothriochloa decipiens. Next base: position 18,874,923 of record CM041637.1, read on the forward strand.
TGCAAAGTATTTGGTTTGCCTGAGGTTGAATACTCCTGGAGCCCTACAAAGGTAGCTAGATCACATTATTCATGGAAAGAGATTTGTAAGTTTCCTTTGTGGAGTAATTTTCTTTGGGTGCTACTGTCCATCGCAAGGCATCCTGATCTGATGAAGGCACTGGGATGGTAGAAATGATAGCTTGCACCGCTTCATAATCAAAAACTTCATTGATTAGTTGCAAATCCCACTCCTAAGTGTCCTGAATCCAGAGATCTGAGACAATGGAAGGGAGGGGGCCGACTGTCACTGGACTCTTCATGTGATCATAAATGGAGTTCCATATCGGGCACCAAGGTGCTGACCAGATGGAACTGTTCCTGCATGTAGCTGAAGGAGGACATTGTTGTGAAGTTCCTGTTTGACCTGCATAATTGAAGACCAAAAAACTGATCGAGTGCCAATGTTTTTATCTATCAAAAAGAAGAGTGAGGATAATATTTAGATTTAAGGACAGCAGTGAGCATGGGGTTATTGTTAGTAGCTATTTTGCAAGATGAGACTCTTATTGACCATTCCCAAATCTCTGATGTCTAGAACTCCATTTTCTTTACTCTGGCAAATGTCATCCCAAGATCTATAATGATAGGAGAAGTGGGGTTTTCATCTTGAATACCTGTCACCAAAATCTTCTGATAATAGTGTTAATTTTGTGGACAAAATATTTAGAAAAAAGCGCAGTGGACATATAATAGATAGAAATAGAAGATAGCACCGATTGGATGTAAGTTAGTCTGCCTGCATGGTTGAGTTTGTTAGCTCTCACAACAGTAAGTTTAGACTGAAATTTTGCAAAAATGAAGCTGTAGGCTCTATTCCTGTCACCATGATTGAATATTGGGTGCCCTAAATGTTTATCATGAGGTTTAAGGTTAGGAACAGGAAAGATTTGCTCAATGAAAGTAACAATAGAGGCACTTACATTTTTACGGGCAGATTTTTGGAGATTAGGAATCTGTCCAGATGCATGACACAACCCCTGTAAGATAGATTTCATTGTTGCAGGTTCCTCTTGGGTAGCCTGTCCACATAGAATTAAATCATCTGCAAAAAGTAGAGAATGGATTGGGGGACATCCAGGCCCAAATTTGATGCCTGCAAGATTAGAATTCTGCATTTCCTGTTGAAGAGCAATAGAGAGTTCATTGATAGCAACGACAAATAAATAAGGAGAGAGTGGACATCCTTGACGAATACCCCGAGTAGGTTTGATATGATTCGAAGGCTCTCCATTGACTAATACAGAAAAGGTCGGGGTAGAGATGCAGACATAAATGAGATCAATAAAGTGAGAATGAAGACCCAGGCGAGAGAGAGAGTTGCTACTATGAAGTTCCAATTAATCTTGTCAAACGCCTTGGACAGATCAAGTTTAAGTAGAAACCCTTGCTGCTTCCAAGTTTTTAACTGAAAGGAATGAACAATTTCTTGAGTGATAATAACATTGGCAGAGATATGCCTATTTTTTACAAAAACAGCTTGAGCATGATCTATGTAATCAGGTAAATGAGGTTTTAGTTTTTCAGCTAAAGATTTAACAATAATTTTATAGGTAACATTGCAAAGACTTATAGGCCTAAAATCCTGAGGGATAATAGGTTGACTTTTTTTAGGAATTAAAACTAAGAAAGTTTGATTAATTTCTGGAATTATAAAGGCTAAGTTATAGAAATCTGTTACCAATTTATGAACATCGTGTGATATACAAGGCCAAGCTGATTTGTAGAATGCTGCACTTAAACCATCTGGTCCAGGTGATACATTGCTCCTCATTTCCTTGACAATACAGTGAAGTTCCTGTAGTGTTGGTCTGGCGATGGTGATGGTTGACCTATGCTGAACCGAGCCATTGCTTTCTTGTGTTTCAAGATGGTAGGCATCATGGTTGGCAGGGCCTATTGAGCGATCTATAAGCATGGAAGGACTACAAATAGCATGTTCATTAAGGTTGCCGTTAGCATCACTTGAAAAATATTCTAAAAATAGTTATTTAAGGTATCAGCAAGTTGTTCCTGGGTAACAGATTTAGACCCATCAAGGTTAAGAAGATATGTAATCCTGTTTTTTCTAGTTCTTTTAATAATAACTTGATGAAAATAAGAAGTATTTCTGTCACCTAGTCGAGCCCAATCTTTCTTAGCTTGTTGAAGATGAAATTGCTCATCTTTGATTAGCAGTTGTTGGTGCTGTTGACAGAGTTCCTGTTGAAGGTTGAAATCCTGTTGACTTGGGGGCTTGGTTTGCTCTTGCTGAATTTTATCCTCTATGACCTGCAATTGATCAGAAAGTTTAGGTTTCCTTTTGCGCCATCGCTTGAGGTCCCCTACAAGGTATCTGGTTTTTTATGAAAGGATCTCCTAGCTGATTGAAGCCAGCTGGACTTTGCCGTCTACTCATAATCCTGTTCAAGCAACCACCAGTTCTCAAAGCGGAAAGGTTTGTTAGTGCATTGGCGAGTGGAGTTTAAAAGGGTAAGAATTGGAGCATGATCACCCCGTATCATCGGCAAATGGTAAACCGTAGTCCGCGGATAGATATTACACCATTCTGCATTGGCAAGAGAATGATCAAGACATTCAAAGGTAGGAGTGGAGTCACGTCTTTTGTTGGTCCAAGTATAAGCTGGACCGCTATAACCAAGATCAACAAACCCACATTGTTTAACATACTCACAGAAAGCATTAATACGAATTAGATTAGGCCTACCAGGACCTGATTTTTCATAAGCATACATGAGTTCATTCATGTCACCAGTACAAAGCATAGGCAGGCCACCGTTATTTACAACAAAGTTAGTGACTTGCTCCCATATGTAGCGGGTGTCACGGTGATGAGGATCACCGTAAACATAGATAAGACTATAGTTCTAATTATCTAAGTGATTAGTGCATAAGGCGAAGATAAAATACTTGGAGTGATCAACTACAGTAAGGTTGATGGTGTCCTTCCAGAGGAGCCACAGCCCTCCAGATTGACCCACAACAGGTACTACAAAAGCATCAGATGCATGAAACCTATTGATTAAAGCTGAACTAGTAATTGAGGAAGAACGAGTTTTAGAGATGAAGCATACCTGACAGTTAGTAGAGGTAATTAGCCGGCCAAGATGTGTCATCTTGGGGTTGCTAAGGCTCCCACCTGAGCCCTGGCAATTCCATGACAAGGTCGTCATGGCTCCACTGACGTCTGTGGAGGCTGGCGCCGGGGCCTTTTGATGAGTGAGCACCAACACGAAATCCCAAGATTAGGACTGGCAACAACACAACACCAGGACCAGGATGTCCGTCATCAAAAACGAACACCAACAGCAGCACCATTGGCAAAGTACAAGCTCGAGCACTAGCAGCAGGGCGTCCGTCGGCAAGGACGCTTGCAGGTAGAGCATAAGTTGTAGGACTTCGCGTCGCAAGGCAGCTGGAGGCGCCCACAGTGGCACGACACACAGGACAGCCGGATGGTGTCTCAACTAGCGAGTAATCGCGAGATGCCACAAAGGCAGCTGGAGCACACGCAGAAGCAGTGTTGACATACCGTGAGGAAGGGACCAGCGGCGGGGTCACTTGACGGGAGGACAGGCAACTGCAGGGATGTACAGTAAGAGGCGGACAGAGGTGTGAACGCCCGGTGACGGCGCTCAGCACAGGAGACGGGGAAGAGCGTGCGGGCGAAGGTGACGGACGGATGGCGGACGCTGAGACGGCAACGAAGTAGAGGATGGTGGCCGTGAATTTCTAAAAGGTCACCAGGAGCCACCGGCTTCACGGTGGAGAGAGGTGAAGGCCGATGCCAAGGTAGGAGATGATGAAGAACAATGTAGGGATAAGCAGAATCAGGAGGAGATTGAGGATGGGATCACGTAGAATCAAGAAAGGGAGGAATATTTGGGGCAGATTCGGTGGAAATTTAGGGATTGGAATTTGGGGAAAAGAATCGGTATGAGCGCCACCACTCCACAAGGGGAAACCCTCACACGACACGGTGTCATGCTGCTTGATCGTCTCCTGCGCCGTCACACCTAAATAAAGTTTAGATAGTTGGAACAAGCATAGAAGTTTCTCATATTGTCTTACTTACGGTTTTTTTAATCACACGGTATAACGCAGACGCTCACAACATATGCAAAACCTACCCCACCTTCGAAGGACTAAGCGAGCCGTCATATTTGGAGATTCCCGAAGTCACCATTGTGCCTTGTTATCGACAGAAGTATCGTTTACCACTTAACGCATAATGTTGATAAATCCTAGGAAAATCTCAGGGAAATGTACGGGCACCAGCATTTAAACTCTGGTGGGTAGCATCTCACTGGACAATCCTACCATTAGACCACAAGCCCATTCGCAACAATGGTGGTTTTAAGACCACGGTAAAGTGTCATAACAAAGTATTGGCATCCGAAGCGAGCAACAATACATCCTCCTTGTTACAAATTTCTCCGGTGAGGATAAAAGCAACTCGGCCCCTTGCAGTTCCAATAACGATGTCCTTGTGAGGATGATCTGATAGATTATGTGTCATGAGGATGTAGGGTATATATGCTTGTGAAAGAACCAATTTAGAGATAAAGATTAGATGATGATGGGAGACTTACATTGTGTAAAGACTACAAATAGAAGCAATGTAAGTTGTGTAAAGACTACAAATAGAAGCAATGTAAGTACCAATGCTTTGCACTATCACTTGTATTCATATTGAATTGTGAATGATATCACCTGTTATTAAATTATGGCTTTCACTATAGGATGGACCCACAGGCTTGTAATGTTGTTCATAAAAGGTGTGGAGTGGTTGAAAATGTGTTCCAACCAATGGCGGAGCAAGGGGCCAGCGGGGGCCATGCCCCCCCCCCCAAAAAACCTGTCTAGCGTAAACAAAAATACTTTGGTGCTTCTATCGTTCTGTGATATGGCCCAATAAAATGTAGGAAGAGAGAGTCGAACCATCGGAGAGTTGTATTGTCCCAAGGGCAAGGGCCTGTGATTCATGATTCTGTCGGCGTCGATTCCACCGCACGACACACCCCTACCCACCCTACCGCCCAGATGAAAGGCCCTCCGAGGCTCCGACCTCTGTCAGTCTGTGTCCAGACGGGCTGTCAAATGATTTCTCTGTCAACATTACAATCATTGTTGAGCTTTGTGGTCCCTTAGCTGAAACAGAGAAATCAGATAACTACTATTCAATCGACAAGTGAGAATTACAAAAGGTCAGTCCCACTATATATAATTCCTGACTCCGCCAATAAATTTCTGGCGAACTAACATGTTGCTCAATTTGGTTTTGCAACCAACTGAGCAACCAACTGACCAACATCATTGTGATGAACTTGCACAACCGACACTAACACTTCTACTTCTAGAACTCTACTTTTTACCCAGGGTAATGAATTTTGTAGGTTCGAGAAACACCATACTTTTGTATCCAGTTTAAATATATTATTAGAATTATTTCTGTACGTTGCAACGAGAATATATATAGTGAGGTATAAATAAAGTGAACTTATTTCTTCATAGTTTAGGCATTTTGCGATCATGCATACGTGTGCTTCTCGCACACTACAATTTAGAAGGTACCAAAATCTCATTGGCGGTGGGAGCCGCATGGCCGCATGCTACATGTGAGTGGGGAGAAGAGTTTTTGGTTCACGGGAGTACTAATCTTCTTCATTAGTACTGCTTGTTGTTGCACTGTAAGTTGACATCTGAAGACGCAACCAAACCATGGTGGTGGCCTGTATTGTCTGGGTTGGTAGCTTGTTTTTATCAGAGTACATCGCGAAAACCACCACAAACATGAAACATGGCGATAGTACGTGCTAAAAGAGACATTCTTAACTATTTTTTTTAACAAGAAGCATTCATATATTAGTAGCAAGATGCTGCACTAACCCTTACAAAGTTTAAAATTACAGAGATCAGTGCTTTCCTAAGGAGAAACTAATTGACATGAACATTGTACCCTCCATCAGCTCATGGAGACACTCAAAGATCAGTTGGCTCTTAGAAAGTAACAAAGGTCATTGCACGCAGGCCTACACTTTTTTGATAGGTATGTCAATCTTTTTTTGAGAACACTTCATTAAGGAGAGCTGAAAGCACAATTGTACATGACAGAATCGACGGCGCCGATTATAGACCGCAGAGGGAGTGGTTAGTAATTTAAACGACAACAAAGTAGAAAAGAAAGACATTAGGAAGAGGCTCTCCACCGTAAACTAGCGGATTGGGGGAAAAAACATCCGGACGCTACCTGCAATTTTTAGTTTTGTGTATATCTACCGATTGGTGTGAGCACCGCCAACTATAATTCTACTTTGTACTTCTATGCGAATTTATAAAAAGACGGGGTAAACTTTTGATAGTTTCATCTCCTATTTTTTCAAATCAGATAAGAAATAATATCTTTGAAACCACGCTCAGTTAAGCATGCATTATGAAAATGGAAGTGCTATTTGTTGGAAAAAGGGGATAATCAAGTCAAACTTTTAGATTGAAAAAAATTGAGATTTATAAAATCAAATAACCATATGCATTTTCCATTAAGTTAGTTTAGTAGCTTTAATTTAATATATTGGCGTTAGCATATAATTTTTCTATTCATAAATTTTATCATTTTGTTTTGGTGGGTGGGGAGGCCCGCACAGGTAAGTCCTGCAAAGTAAGCAGTGTCAGTACCCGCGCCAGCCTCTTCCCCCTTCAAAAATTGCGGTGCAGGTTTTGACCCCGCACTGCGTGCGGCTCTCACCGCAGCGCTTTGTTTTCCTTACTCATTAGTTTAAGGCAAGTTTCCACGCTAGCACCCCGCCCCCTCTATATTCCATCCACACAGCTGCGCGCATCCTCTGCTCGCCGGTATGGGATATATTGGGGTAGTTGTTCTCTTCCTCGAAACGCTTCGCTTCTCTCGGGCGCGCTGCCTCCTCTGGTTCCAAAACAGCTAATGTACAGTGGGCCGGCCTACTTACCTTATCGGCCCGGCCTGTGATTGAGGCGTGCCTCTCTCAACAACCAGGCCCCCCAAGCGGCCGAGCGGCTTAAACCCTAGCTCGCCGTCGTGCTCTGCTGTCTGCTCGCCTCCCCGCGCCGCGCCTGCTCCCTTCAGGGCCTAACCGTTTCCGCCGCCGCCTCTGCGCTACCTAGTGCCATGGCGAAGAAGCGGAAGCGCACCGACGCCCCGGCGGCGGAGGCGGCCGGCGCAGAGAAGCCCGACGACGCCGCGCCGGCGCGCCCGGAGCGCACGCTCTTCGGCTTCAAGGACCAGGCCCCGGCCCCCGACGCCGAGCCCGCCTCCGCGGGCGACGGTGCCGCGGTGGCGCCGTTCCGGAACAGGGAGAAGGTGCTCATCACCTGCTCCCGCCGCATCACGTACAGGTGAGTGCTCCCTGATTTTTTTTGCCCCTTGCAGTGAGTTCATTGAGTCGTTTCATGTGGTGGGTGATTCCATTCAATCGTGCGTGCTCGGCGTAGGTATCGGCATCTGATGCAGGACGTTCTGTCGCTGCTCCCGCACGCGAAAAAGGACAGCAAGGTCGAGTCGAAGCAGAGCAAGGGGAGCGCGCTCAACGAGCTGCTCGAGCTCAGGAGCTGCTCCAGCTGCCTCTTCTTCGAGGTATAGCTCTTCTACTCTGCTTCCACCCGCATGATGCAAATTTTGTTACAATTGACATGATGATGGTTGCTTAAAATTGACATGATGATTATTGCTTACAATCTGTGTATATCGCAAAGCAAATCTCAAGCTTTGGCTTTAGTCCATGTTTTCGTTCTATGAATGTTCTCTAGGCTCTCAGGTATTGATTAAGCAACCCCCATTTTGCTCTGGTACCAAATTGTCTACAGGGCAATGAGCGTTATCTTTGACTGCATCGGCACCATACACCATCCCAGAATTATAAATTTATAATTGTTCAATATATGTATGCATTAGACTTTTAGACTTTTCAGTGCTGTTAACTTATTATAATATTTGAATATATGTATGCATTAGACTTTTCAGTGCTGTTAACTTATTGAATTATGTGGCTGAAGTTTTTTCATTCATGTATTACAGTGCAGAAAACAGAAGGATCTTTATCTTTGGATGGTGAAGTCTCCTGGAGGACCATCGGTGAAATTTCTAGTTAATGCTGGTATGCTATGACCCAAATATACTTACACTGTGGCTGTCTTATGCATTTCAGTCTAACTTGTTTGCTTTTGTCATGAGTTAACGATTAATCACGCCATGATGTTTGCCACAGTTCACACCATGGAGGAGTTGAAGCTTACTGGTAACCATCTGAAAGGGTCACGCCCATTTCTTACATTTTCTACAAATTTTGATGAGCAGCCTCATTGGAAGCTTGTGAAGGAAATGATAACCCAGGTATGTAACTGGTTCACATGTTATGCCTTACCGACATGTGCCTAAGCATTTTTTAAGAAGTTGATGAACTGCACTAATCTGTCCAATTATCCAGATTTGCCTGTGCCATTTTCTCTTCGGTATGAAAACAGCTCGGCTTTTTAAAGATAAAAATCTAAAAGGATTTTGCAAATATACAACAGAGACAAAAATCTAAAAGGATTTTGCAAATATACAACAGAGACAAACTCCACTTTGCTATTTTAGCACTGGATGTCTCAATGACAGATGGACCAGGACCCACTTGTCATTGCGACACCATGTGGTAAAAGAGCAATCTGGTGTTCGATGCTGTGTTAAATTTGCAAGTTTTCTAAACTAAATTGTATCACCTTTTTGCTGGATTTTAATCCACAAGCACTGAAGATTACCATATGTTGGTTGTAGTTCCCTTTTTTTTGGAAACGATGGGAACATAAGAAGACTTTGCCTGCTGCTATCTAATCTTGCATTTCCATTGCTCACTGTAAACCAAAAAGATGGTGTACATGAAGTTAATACTGCTTATTATACAATCAAACCAACTTTTGCTGATGATGTATGTGAACTTTCATATTCATGTGTTTTATGGGACAAATAAGTTCTTACAAAGTAGAAGATTCTTGTAAAACATGATTGTGAAATCATTACCTGTACTTATGCAGATCTTTGCTACTCCTAAAGATCACCGTAAAGCAAAGCCTTTTCATGACCATGTATTTGCCTTCTCCATTGTGGATGGCCATGTTTGGTTTCGGAACTACCAGGTGACCTATCTCTCCATTTGTCAGATTGAATTTTTGTTTGGATTAGGTTCATTTTTTTGTGTGCAATGCAAAGTTCCTGTCTTAGCACCATTTGAATTTTAGAAACCAATCTACTTTTGCAGATTTCGGTTCCTCACAACGAGATTGATAAAGTTTATAAAGGTGGTCTGGATAAAATGACACTTATCGAGGTAATTGCACCGAGCTTCTATATGGATACTTTATGTTTCTTCATAGTTTTCTCAAATAAATAATAATTTGTGTTTGGATTACTCTTTATAGGTTGGCCCCAGGTTCTGTTTGAATCCAATCAAAATATTTGGTGGTAGTTTTGGTGGCCCCACATGGTATGAGAACCCATACTACATTTCCCCCAATCAGGTATGTCAATTCACTGATCTGACGTCGAGTACTGTTCATATATTTGAATGTACTGTAGGCGTTACTACTATCCTGTAAGCAACCCAGGTTAATTATTTTCATCAAGGGCTAGTTGGTACTATGTGTTATTTAATTCCTTCAATTTTAAGTTTTTTAAAGAAGAGTTAAGAGAAATTATGGGGCAGGTTATAGCTCACAATTTCTCCATGGAACACTTAATACGGAAGTCACAGTGCACTTTGTAATGAAGAATCAAGTGTTGGAGCTATCCACGAATGAGATTTTAGCTAAATTTGGCATTAATATTGTCTTTAAAGCATTGAGAATTATGCTTGCATGTTCAGATCAGTATATATAGAACACAGTGCACTACACTAACTATTTTGGATGAATTGCTCTGTCTTCCTGTTTCGGAGCTAAGAATGAAAAACATTTCATTGTGCTTGTTGCACTTGCTTCAAGTTCACAGTATTGTTTGTTCAGCCTAAACAACCAGTGGTGTTTATTTGAGGACTTAGCATTGTACGATATGTGATATTGCGCCACTAGAACTCAATGTTTCTGTCACCCTACATCAGACACTTCTTATTTGGTTTCCTTCAGATCCGTGCACTAGAGAAGAGGCAGAAGGCAGGCAAATATGCCAAGAAGGTGAAGGCCAAGGTGAGAAGGAAGATGCACGAGATGGAGAACACGCTAGAACCTGATGAGTTTGCTGAGCTCTGGAAAGGGGAGTAATCTTTGGTCGACCCTGTCAAAGTCGTGAAGCACCAGCAACTCCTTTCAGCAAGCGCGGATTTTGTTTACCAGTGTGGCAGTGCCCATGTTGTGGAAGTTTTGTATGACAAGGCATATGTTTATTATTTACATAAAATCGGATTTTAGTAATGAGATAACTTATGCCCATATAACATTCTCTCGTGTTTGCTTCTAGGGAATGTGGTGCCAAGTGTTATATCACTTCGTGTGTGGTCTCTCTCGAAACCTCTCCCCATGCTACAGTAGTGCGAGGGAAAAGAGGGCAACGCCACTTTCGTGAGCTCTCGCCGGGCCGGAGCGTTGATTCCCTCCGCCTCCGGTGGCCTCCCTCCGCCTCCGGTGGCCTCCAGGCCTCGGATGTGTGGGGGATCTTCGTCTCCTGGCCTGGCAGTGTAGATTAGGTTACCTTACGGTCGCTTGGTGGAGGCGGTGTCGCTTACATGGAATAAATGTCTCCTTGTCCTGATCTATCTCGCCGTCTCTGGCTCCAAGGATGGCGAAGGGCTTGTGAATTGGAGGTTGTTCGGATCTGCTGCTCGTGTTTTCGGTGACTTCTGTGTAGCAGCTTGTGTTGGCGTGCGGGGTATTCCGCTGTGGCGTGCTTTTCTGGGCGCCGGCAACGAGGCCAAGGCGTTGTCAACGCTGGGGAATAACTTCTCTTGACCTCTCCTTCGCCCCCGGCGGCGACCTACTCCAGCTGCCTATGGTGACCTACTCCAGCTGCTTCATCGTTGCCAGGTGATGTTGTTGTTGCCCTTCTTGTGTCTCGAGGGTGCGGATTTGGCTGTGGGTGCTGCGGTTGGAGGTTAGCTGCATTTGGCTCATCTCCCCCTCGTCGACGGTGGTCGTCGTCGGCGAGCTCAGATCTGGGAGTTGGAGGAGCTAGGGCGCGGCCCCGGTCTATGGGCGATCGCCGACGGCTTTATCTATTTCGACTCCTACCAAAGCCAACGTGCGATGGAGCTTCTTCAGCTCAAAGTGATGCCTGACGTCTTAGACGATGGTGATGGCCGGCGACGAGGATTACGGGTGCTTCGGTTTCATGGAGGACTAGTGTCTTTGATATAATTTTCCTTTTCTTTAGGGTCCTTCGTGAAGTTTGGCTTGAACAGTTGTGTCTGTATCCTTACACGTATCTGTGTTCGTACGTTGTATTGTATGTTTTCCTTATCTAAAATACAGATATATATTATAAAAAAAGTGTTATATCACCTCCGAATCCGAGAATCATGAGGGAAGCGCAATCGTTCAAAGTCCAAGATATCAATGTGATTTGATAGCCGTGTTCTATGTATACAGTAATGGTCAAAGCAGCGGAAGGCCCCATTTAATTTAATGTGACTGTTTTACATAGTACGCGCGAATTCGAACCATTTCATAGAATTTTTTACAAAAGAAAATGCATTTACCTCTGCTTTCCAAACTTCGAATCCAAAGTTCCAAACATGCTGAATGCACTGTCATTGGCATGTTTGAATCTTTGCCTTGCGAACTTCAAATCCAAACACGTTGAAAGCACTGTCAATACCCTGTTTGGAACGCAAAATATTTTCAGAAAATTATACATGCAGAAAATTTGACAGGAACAGAATTATTTTCCTGCGTACTTAACAGGCCCTCAAATGGCTGTGAGCTCGTCTAGACGCCCACCCGCACGAGAGGCGCATGGGCCTCAGCATTTAGGCCCACTACTAGACGCAGAGGAGCCCAAGGACCTAGGGTTTCCACCTCTCCGCCACCGCACACATATAAATCTCTGGACCAAACCCTCGCCTCCATTCTTCGCCCGCCGCCGCCCCCAGTCCCCGAGCCGAAGCTGCGCCTCGCACCGCTCCGATCCAATGGCGCCGACGTCAAAGCTGTCGATGGGCATCAAGCGCGCGTCGCGGTCGCACGCGTACCACCGCCGGGGGCTGTGGGCCATCAAGGCCAAGAACGGCGGCGCCTTCCCTAAGGCCGTGAAGCCCGCCGCCGCCGCGGAACCCAAGTTCTACCCCGCCGACGATGTCAAACCCCGCGTCCCCAGCACCCGCAAGCCTAAGCCCACCAAGCTCAGGTGCCGAAGCCATTCCTTCAAGTCGCAGCCTGCGTGGTGTTCGTGTTTATTTTGTGTGGAGATTTGATTCCAATCGCCCTTCGTTTGTTCAGGTCGAGCATCACGCCCGGGACGGTGCTGATCCTCCTCGCGGGGCGCTTTATGGGGAAGAGAGTGGTGTTCCTCAAGCAGCTCAAGTCCGGGCTGCTCCTCATCTCTGGTGAGCCACGCTTGGTAAACTTATCCGGTTGGTGTGTTACTGTGGTCGGTTGCACCGCTGCTCCTAATCACAGCCAATCAGCTTTGTAGTGCGAATCTACATCTGTCCGTGGTTAAATGTTGTGTAGTTTATGCTTAATCAGTTGAACGTAGTTGTAAATGTATACATCCCAATCTGGGAACTATAGCATTGTAGAGTCTGGTGTGCGATGTGGCATAGCAATAGGAATAATAAGGTACTTTGAAGATTGTCTTGCAATTAACCAATTACAATTTACTTGAAGAGGTGAACCGGATTTTTATGGAATCTGAAAGCACATTTCCTTCAAAAGTTAAATCGAGTTCTTAAGGAATATGAATCCAGTTTGGACTATGGGACCTCTGTGTGTGATATAATCATTGGTTAAAAAAATAGACTGCTGCACTATCTGGCATTCTCATGTCTCTTACCTGCTGGAGATATTTTTTTTATATAGTTTAATGTAAGTAATGTTTGGATTTATAATAGTTAATTATCGAAGTTGATAAAAGGATTCTGCTCACCATTACAACCATACCCTGCAGCTTGTCTAGCTGCATGCCTCTGTCCATGCATGCAAAGGAGTTGTATTTTTGACCTATCGTGTTGTACTTGTTTTCCTGTCATTAGTTTCTCAATGTTTTTGTTATTTCCTGTCATTAGTTTCTCAATGTTTTTGTTATCTTTCAGGGCCTTTCAAGATCAATGGAGTGCCGATCCGCCGTGTGAACCAGACCTATGTCATTGCTACATCTACCAAGGTTGACATCTCTGGTGTTGATGTCTCAAAGTTTGATGACAAGTACTTTGCCAGGGAGAAGAAGCAGAAAGCGAAGAAGACTGAGGGTGAGCTTTTCGAGACAGACAAGGAGGCAAGTGTCCGAGTAACATGATCTGTTGTTTCATCAACTCTTGGCATTCGTTTGTGGTCGTGCTTCATATCGTTTGAATCTGCAGGCATCCAAGTCTCTGCCCGACTTCAAGAAGGATGACCAGAAGGCTGTGGATGCTGCTCTGATCAAGGCTATCGAGGCTGTCCCAGAGCTGAAAACCTACCTTGGCGCCCGGTTCTCTCTCAGGGATGGTGACAAGCCCCACGAGATGGTCTTCTAAGCTTAGTTTTGGAGTTGGGAGGAAGTTGTTTTGCCTGTGTGCTCTTGTACTTCTGAGTTTTGTACCCCGGGTAGCCAACGTTTCATTCTGATTTAAGTCTGCCTGTTAAATATTATGAGAAGATCTAAGGAAGTTTTATCTGTGTTGGTGGTTCAGCATTGCGTTATCTGCTTTTGGTTCTTTGGGTAGATCAATGTTGTCTTGATATCCCATTTTGTTTGAATTGCTAACTGTCCTGTGTTTTTGCTATCATTTGAGTGCTTGACCTGCTTGACATGTTTGCATTTTGAAGAGCAAATGTGCTCCATCCTCTTCCATTGTTTGCATTTTGAAGAACAAATGCAAATGTGCTACATATCGTTGGCAGACAAAGCAGGCGGAGTCTGCTGTCAAACCTCTTCGTTTTGAAGAACAAGTGCAATGCTCCATATCGTTGGCAGACAAAGCAGGCGGAATCTGCTGTAAGCCTCTTCGTTTCAGGTTTGTGAACATCAGAGCGAAAGAATATTGTGGCCAGCCTCGAAGGCAATTCCCCCAAATATGCCCCCAAGATTCAGTTGGAGACGCTGGCTCTGTCGTCATCATAATATAAATTAGCCACATGCTGATCTAACTGAAAGCATGCTATTTCTGTCGTAATGCCATGCAAGAATATCATCCATGCCATGATGCATGCATTGCTCTATTTTTTTTTTCCAAATGATTGCTTTTTATGTTTATTTTGATTTTGGTTTGTGTAAAATATAAGAGATTTAAAGCGGCGGCCCATGGCATATTTGCCCGGCCCAGCAGGAAGCTTACCCTAGCCAAACGCCTCTGTGTATATCAAATGGTGGAGGCGCGGCGGCACAACTACTCACCGACTACCTCCTCCGATCAAGCCGATGGCACCCTCGGCGTCCATGCTCGCCTGTGTTGCATCCGGCATATCCCGCTTCGCTCTCCCAGCGGCTGCCGCTTTATATCGCGCTGCCCTCTCGGGTGATCTGATCCTAGGCAGCAGCGATGCCTCCAAGCGGCAGTTGTTTGGATGCGCTCAGGCACAGCACACTCGCCGTTCTTTCTACACCCATTCATCCTCCGAAGGTATATATATCTTCTGAAACTTGTGGCTAATTAAGGGCCTCAGCATGCTTGGCATTTTTCTGGTTGTTCGGCTGGATTTCTGTGGCTGACATACCAACTAACGTTGTTTTGTTATGAGAGAAAGAACACTGTACTATGGCTGGTAATTAGTTTTAAGCAAAAGAGACCTTTGGATGGAACTGAACTCTGTCCTGTGTCCACTGATCGTGATCGATGCCAATTTTTGTTAATGTAGATGAAGAAAATCTATACAATGAATTTCTTTACGAGGAGAAGGACATGGAGTCTGACGAAGCACTCTGGGCCTTGTACCATCGGTGGTGCAAGCATCACAAGGTGCAGCGCGACCACGACGATACGGTTCGCCGGTTCGACGAGTTCAAGCACTGTGTCCATCTTGTGCATCGATTCAACAATTCGGATCGCGACCTCCGTCTGAGCCTGAACAGATATTCCGACATTCCCGTCTCAGAGATGTACTCTTCGACGCCTATGATATCTGAGGAGGCTCATGCGCGGTTCAAAGCCATTGCTAAAGCCGTGGGTGGATCGTTTACCATGGAGTATGGGCCACCTGCTGATGGTGATGATGATGACAGCCCTGGGTGGATCGTTTACTTTAGGCCACCTGACGATGACTGAATTTCTCATCGACCAGCACCAATCTATCCAGAGTCTACTAGGAAACTACTAGTGTTGGGGAATGAACTATATATCTTCACTGTGATGTATATGAACCCCCAAGCCAGCATCTTTATTTATGTAAAATAAAATAAAATAATAGTAGACAGTATAGTGTTTCAAGTTATCTATGGATCTGCAAGTGAGCATGGTTATCTGAAGTTGACATGTTATGTACCTGCACATAATTCACATTTGTCTGAAGCAGGCAATTCTAATGATGTGATTCTAATGAGTTTTTTTAAGATAGTTAAACTTTGTATTATGAAAAAAATATCAAATGGGTTACCTAGCAATCATGTAAGAAAGCTGAACAAAAATATCATGTCACGTACGCTTGGTATTTTCATAACACGTTGGCACTAATATAGTGCCATATAGGCACAACATACAGATTTCTGATGATACGAAATAGAGTTTCAGCAACAAGCAGATGGGCTTCTTCCATCATCAACTGATGTAAATTTAAGTCAAGAGATGCTGACCTGTGGCAGCCTGTGCGTGCTCAGCATTCCAGCTGGGTCAAGGTGAGGACAACATAACGACGTGGTAAGATTACTGGAACAACTCTTCTATCTTCCTCAGTATATCTAGTTTTGAAAAAGGTAAACTTGATTGGTGGCTGTGTTCAGTTTGTAACTTCGTCTAATGTTTCATGTTCATGGTAAGATTATTTCCCCGCTAATGGAATGAATCACGGTGAGGTTATGATGCTACTTGATGCTTTATTAGTGTTTGTGACCTGCCCTCATTCAGCATTCAAATAGGTATGCATAAATAAAATCAATAATACAGGGAAAATCACATTGGAGAACAAGTTTACTAAAGGTTTCCCATGGCAAACAAGTTTATGCACTTGGTCTGGCAGTGGTTTATTAAATACGGGTGGATAGCCTGATCGCGAAGAAAAAACTGGCAGTGGTTTACTTGGGGTGTGGAAAGGAGTGTTCTTGTTTTGAAGGAAAAAAGAGTGAAGTCTCCTACTCATATCTCAGACTATCTGTATGAATTTCTCTTTCCCATCCTATTGGGCATGGCTTCAAGGACACGAATTCATTCCTCAGTTGGAGTGAAGCATGTGACTCATCATTCCTTGTCGATAGGAACATAGTTTCTTTTTTTTCTTAAAAAATGTACCCAAACATAACTATCATCTATTATGAATTTCTCGTTAGACAAAATCAGAAGCGAGATTAGCTCTCTAGAAATGTGCACGAGGTCTTAAAAAAAGCAATTGAGGAAAACTGTTTTACTCTAATAACTCTCTCAAAAATTTAGAGTGAGTTTAATAAATTTTTTTGAAGCTACTAGTTGTGGTTAGCATCTTCACTGGGCCGTTCCTTGAAGATTTCATATCCGTTATCACTGCTCTGCTCCCTTTTTTTTTACAACAAACATATATTATATTGTCACAGCAACCGTTTTACAAGAATATCCTCCGTAGAGAACCAAATTACATTTGCATCAAGGTCCTGCAGCTGGACAGAAAGGTAGCTAAGTCGACGGCTATGGAATAGACGAGTCCGCTGGCGGAGGGTCGCACGGGCGTCACGGACGCATGCACCGGAATGGATTGACCTCGCAAAACGTAGGTTGAAGTTGGGCTGGATAAGCTAACACTGGAGTAGCACACCGGCGACCGAAGAATATTGTTGAAGTCGTTGTCGGAGAACAAAGATGAAGCTCAAACCAGGATCCCAGGTGGAAGCGGAGTCGACGAACCAATACCAGAAGAGGAACCAATACCAGAAGAGGAGCCACCTTGTTGAAGAGCTGCGCAGCATGACCGGAGGTTGCTTGGCCGAGATATGGTCTGAATGCCTCCGACTATCCACACTCATCATCCTTTATTTTCCTCCTCTATACATCCTAGTCAGCAAGATTCTCTCCTCTATACACGTTTCCCCCGCACCCATCATCCTTTATATCTCATACTTTATATCAACTACCAAAAGCGGGCCCACCTGTCATCGTCTCTCTCCTCTCCATCTATTCTTTCCCCACCGCATCGGTTCTGCTCTTCTGCGCGCGGAGTCCGGCCAGGGGCGCGCCGTGCCCGCAGGAGTTTGCTCGGCGTCGCCCTCCTCCGCTCCCTTCTCTTGCTCCTCCCCTCGCTCTGCCCTGGCCAGGACGCCGCGTTCGTCCTCCTGGGCCGCGCTCCTCTCTCCGCGCGACACGGGCAAGGACGCGGCAGCGCCCTACCGGCGCGACTCCGCCAGGCACGACTCTGTGGGCACGAACAAGGACGCGACAGCGCTCCCCTGGCCGGACTCCGCGGGCACGACTCCGCCGTGCCGCTGGCACCCGCCGTCCTCCAGCGCCCCTGCTGTGCAGTCAAGATTCGCGTCCCTTCCTCCTCCTCCTCCCCAGCCTAGGTCGTGGTGCTGTTCGCCGCCGGGAGCCCGCCAGGAGGCGGCCGCCGGGCCTTGACTCCACAGGCAGAGCTACGGCAGGAGTCTGCGAGCAGCCAGCAAGGTCAGCCCCATCCCCAGACAACAATTCGTTGCCTTCCCCTCTTTGTTAATGTGTAGAACTACGGCATACTCTTTAATCTGGAAAATATGTAAGATATGCATACTAGAAGTTTATATGCTTTATACTTGATAGAAGAGGTAAAATATGAAAGAAGGGTGGAACATTGTCAATCAGTAAATTGAATTTACATTATATAGAAGATACAGTATATATATTCACATTGTCGATATGTAGATTGAAGGTTGAATGAGCTTTAAGGAGGTGCTGTAGTGGAGAAGCAGAGCTGTACCTCGTCTGTGAGCACGCCATGGATGCATACTCCACCTCCTCTTTGAGACAATGGATGATAGAGGAGGAAGACAATGACACTCTTTTCTTGGCTGATGATGATGAAGTGGAGGTCACGACATACACCCAGCTGGTTGAATCTGAGAGTTCTAGCAGGCGCCGGCGCCGTCGATCTGAAGCGCCACCAAAGGTAATTCGACCGAGGGACCTTCCTTCCGGTCACAGGAGATCAAAGCCGACTACTTTGCTGAAAATCCTGTATATAATGACAAACAGTTCCGTCGAAGGTATTGTCGCTGCGTACTCTGCAGAAGATGTTGAACCGGCATCGGAATTTGCTTTCTTCTTCGCTGCTTTGGCTGAATCCCTACCCATAGGCCTCCTTCAAGGTCCACGGTCTCAGTTGCTGCAGTATTGTCTTCCCCAAATCCTTCACCTCGGGCAGCTGTTGCAGTACCTCTGGCATTGGGATCCTTCCATTTGGGCTCATCCTTCATAAGCTCCCAGCAATGCAGGTACCCAAACTTGCGTTGCTCAAGATCAACAAAGTTCCCTACTGCATGAGTTGTCTGCAACAGAAATAAATGTGTTAGCATAGATTGAAACAAGCAAACTGAATGTAAACTAGCTCTGCACAAAAAGCATACCTTATCAGCATCCGACATCCCGCTAGGATTCTCTCGAATGCTATCTGCATACCAGGATGCAAAAAGGGTAACTTCAGTCCTGATTAGGCCCCAACGGCTTTGTAGGGACCTCAAACTCCTAACTGGGCAGCTGACTGGGTTGGATGCTCTCCTTGAATTGTACCGTTGCATGATCTTGTCCCACATGTGATCTCTTTTTTGTTCATTACTTGTAATTGGGTCACAGCTTATTTCAAGCCATGACTTCACAAGGTTTTTATCTTCATCTGGGGTGAAGTTACCCAACTTTGTCCTAGTGACTGATTTTTTTGTTCCTTGTTTTTCCTGTGCGAGCTGCCACTTTCTCCAAATCTGCCTCAGAGTGGTGACCATAGGCTTCTGGAATTTCAGCCTGCTGAGAACCTTCTGGAACATAGCCACTTGGATTCATCATTGAAACATTGGGTGGCCGGGGTTGGACTCCTGGGGGCAAATAGCCTGGAGCATGTTGGTACCCATAGATGTACGGGTTCCAACCAGGCTGGTATGCATTCATGTTGGCACCAGGAAATTGCCCTGTGATCCTTGACCAACATTGGACTGGCTAGGGTTCCAACTAGGCTGGTATGCATTTATGTTGCCACCAAGAAATTGGCCTTGTGATCCTTCAGCAGCATTGGACTGGCTAGGGTCCATCCTGAAATAAGATGCGCGGTAATTAGTTGTAGCACATACATAGCCTAAAGACATGAAGAATTATAGACATACTTCTATCAAAACATTTGTCTTCTCATAAGTACTTTCACACTTTGAATCTCTATGAAGTCTGAAACAAAGCTAGCAGCCAACTTCACTTTCATTTCACCTTATATATATTTTTGAATTTTGACATACTCAGATATACAGACTGTTTATTTAATGCCAACCCAGTTCATTCAATGAACATAAATCAATAAAAAATATCCTAAGTCCAGACCAATTGGTTTTCAGATTTTGTTTTCTAAAATCCACATAATCATCCAAGAGAAAGGTTGGTTGGCCAGAGCCAGCTCCTGATAAATATTCCTAAGGAGATCAGATTACTGGCCATGGACATTCAGAGTAGAAGAGAAGTATACAAGATCAATAATTGTTACGAAATGTAGTTAAAGGTCATAGCATTAGAGCCTAACTCATACTCAAATTAACTAAAATCAGTACACACCTATATATTATTACATATACTCAAATACCGTTGAGGTTATTTACATCTCACTATTTGTTAATTGAAAGATCATTTATAACCTATCATTTGCCATCACATTTGATTGCAGCTCTACCATTTGGAGTTAATGTAATAATCACTACAAGAACAAAACATCGGTACCTCACTCTAGAATTTATGCCAAGGGCGCAGCAAAGCTGCGCCTGTTTTCTAGTTTATGAGAAACCACTTCTCTTAGCTCATGTAATCACTAATTCTATGTAGCGGCATTGGCTCTAATCTGATGAGGAACATAGTTATTCGAAGTGCACACACCTGAGTCGGGTAGGACGCCGGCTGAAGCGTGCGGTAGAGCTCTCCTCAGATGTCTCTACATGGACTGATGAACCTCCCCGCCGCCGCTTGTGCCGAAGCCTTCTGCCCCGGCCCTGCTCCTTGTCACCCCCAACTTCGAGGGCCCCCGATGTAGGGGGCGCAGGTTCCTGGGCCAGGATGCCGCCCCTGCTCCAGCGCCACCAGAGGCGGCCTCTGAGCTGCTGTCGGCGTGAGGTGGCCGCCGAGGTCGGTCCGGGCGGAGGCAGGCGGGTGGGATGGCAGCCGAGGTCGATCCGGGCGTAGCTCGTGACGCGCCGAAGAAGGTGGCTTGGGTCTGCCGGGGTCGGAGAAGATGGGGCCGAGGTCGAAGAAGATGGGGTCGCGGCGGCCTTCCTCCACGCCGGAGGACGGGACCTTCAAGCTTCAGGCTGCCGGGCGGGCGACAGATCCGGCCCCCAGCAGGCCCCTTCCGCCTCCCGCCGGCCTGCCGCGACGGCCCGGGACGTCCGCCGAATCCGACCGGACGAACTGGCGGCGCCGCCCTACCGAGCTCACTCCGGCGTGGGGACAAACTCCATCCGGTTGGCTGCCAGATCCGCCTCGAGGCAGCGTCTTCCAACCGCCAGCGCACAGGCCGGGGTCCGGCGGCGGATGGGCGCGACGCCGGGGCGAACACGGAAGATTTTTTCAGCGGGGGCCGTTGCAAGACGAGAGAGGAAGTGGGCCAGCGAGCTTTTACCGTTCCTACTGGACTCCGGTGCATATCCCGGACGCCGGGCCATCCCGGACCGTGTCCCGGACCGCGCTGCAGGCCGTTTTTACGGTAAATTGCGCGTCCAGGACGGGATACCGTGTCCCAGTGCAGTTCGTCTCACACGCCATTCAAGATGAGCCAAGGCACGTGTCACTGTGGGCCCTTGGAGAAGGACACCATGAGCTTCTGCATTTAAGACATATTGACGTGGTGGGCCCCAAGGCACCAAGAAGCATGCAGATGTTGAAGCATGCAACCGGTGGTGGCATCGGTGGCCACGGAGCGGTGATGCATGCCTTCCAGCGCAAAGCAGACGGGCCCACATTGCAGAGGAGCGGCCACCAAGAGAGTTTGCATGTGGTACACGCTGGTGCTGTGGGTCCCATGCAGCGGTTGGAGGACCCCACCGCTTGCCTCTGGCAAGGCACGGCGTACTTTGCGGCCACCTATCCACCGTTGAATCTAATCCATCGGATAAATCAAGAATCCCCGTCTTCCTTATAAAAAAATTCCGCGTCCTTCATTCGGAGTCTTAACGGGCTGGGCCACAAGAACAGAGCTCTCCGTGCCCAGCGCCACGCCGCTGCCCACCCTCGACGCACGCCATACGTCGACGCGTCGTCGCCGCTACTCCCGCTGCTACTGCCCTCCTAGGCCGCGCACCGCCAATTCCTGCTCTGTACACGGAACGCAGGGCCTCGTGCCCCCGCAGCACTCCCGTTGCTAACGCCGCCGCAACTCTCCCTGGATGTTGCCGCCAAACTCACCCATCCCACGCCGCTGCAGCCCTTCTTCGTCACCACAGAGGGGCCGATACTTGCGCCGGCCAGAAGAAGTTACAGCTCGCGTCGACCAGAAAAGATGGAACTCGGGTGTAGGCTCTTGGATGAACTCTGATGCACGGCGAGGCGAGCTGGACACGCCGTGGCGCAATGCGCAGAGGATCAGCTTGCCGGCCCAGGCAAATTGGCAGGACCCGTAAAGCGCGGCCGCAACCAGCAACGATGAGGTCGACATAGAAGCACCGCGGAGGCAACGGACGGTAACGCGATGAGCGGGTATGGCGGCGAGCACCAAGCTACCCGCCGCGCGGCGAATTGTGTCATCTGCCTCGCCGAGTTCGCGGACGGGGAGGCCGTGCGCGCTATGCCGACCTGCCGCGACGGATTCCATGCGCAATGCATCTAACGTTGGCTAGCGGGGGGACGCCGCTTGTCCTGCCCGACGTGCGACGCGCCGACCGTCGGATCAGCTGCCCCTACGCAGCATGATGAGGCCGTCGTCGCTGCGTCATTGTCGTTGTCTGAGTCGGTAGGAATTCGGCGGCTTGGCTAATTAATCTCATCGATCTGGCGGCCGGCCAACTGGTTACTCGATTGTAAATGAAGCCACGAAGGGCGGCGGCGCATGAAACCAGCCGAGGAGCACCGCCGTACACTGTAGGAGCCTTCCTCGTCTCCTTGTCTAAATTAAATACTATACTTAGTACGAGCCGTTGAATATGTGATAAACGGTAGATGGGGTGCGCAAGATACGCCGTGCCATGCCAGAGGCAAGGCACCGAATCCGCGTCCCTCCGTACCCAGGCTCGCTGGGATTAGCAGGGCGGCGGGGGGCGCACATCGGAGGCCACAGGAGAGCTCGCCGTCGTCGTGGCCAGCGCGGCGGCGGAAGCCACGGAGGCCGCAGGGGACCGGTACCCCATCCCCGTCAGCACCGTGGATGTTGGCCGGCAGCGACGCGGAGAAGTGTTGACGGGCGGAGAAGTGGATGTTGGGTCGGCTTCCGGGGATTCGCCGTCGTCGCTCTCCGATGTGTGAGACGCCCGCGCGATCCCCCATCTTGGCAAGCAGCACTAATCGACACATCCTCGGCCAGAGGACCACATCTTGATCTGAAATCAGGGCAAGCACATCTGGCCGTAGGAGAAGGTGAAGATTTATTTTATTCCGTACCTGTAGCTTGCCGATTCCATGAGCTGCGATTCCAGCAGCACGAGCACCACCGAAGATGATGATGGTGGCCAGTAGAATCAGAGCTACGACATCGGCAGTGTTGGTACAGATTCGGACAGGAAGAACAGCCATCCGGATGAACTAGAAGTAAACTAGAAAACAGAAACGGAAAGAGGTGGGGACCCCTCCCTCACGCCGCCGACGACCTCGCCGGAGAGGTAAGGGAGAGGGCCCAAACAGAAACAGATTGTGAGGAGCAGAAGCTGAATTGGCTGGATAGGGATCATAGGAGGAAGACGAAGGAGGGTACTTGCTTTTCCGCACTTCACTCAGACGACTCGGGGGCCTCGCTGCTGCTTTGATGTGTTTTTGTTGGCTTGCGGCTTTTCGCGACCTGCTCTGCTCCTTGAAGGGCCAGGAGAACGGTCAGGCTCCAGAAATTCCCCAGGGAAGCAACTCTGGCATAATAAAGCGAGCTATCATATCGACTCCACTAATTACCGAGTACACTTCGATTTTCCTATTTTGGGGGGAAAATATTTTCTTAACTTTTCTTTTTACAAATTACAAAATTATACTCATAAAATTCATTTTCATTGGATACGACCTATGACCACAACTTCTTACACATTTTGTATATAACAAAATTTATGAATAACGAAACTTATATGTATTATTTTTATTGTTCAACACAATTATTTTACAACAACCTTCTGAAGCTAAACAGATTGTTTCTAGTATATATAGAAGAATAAATTGGTCCGTTGATATGAAAAACAAAAAATAAAAAAGGAGAAAAATAAAAGGTGTGGAAACCTTTTTTTTTTGAAACTCAAGGTGTGAAAACTGAAAACGCATGGACGCAGGGAGCAGACTTTCATGCTAAATGGTTGTCGTCGATATAGGCTAATGTATAAAAGCTCCCCCCTTTCTATTAAAAAAATAAGAAAAATAGCACTATAAAGGAAGTGGTCGTGATAAGATTGTCTACGTGAGTTGTACTGAAAAAGTTACCGTAAAAAATATATGGTCCTTCAAATTATTGTAAACAAAAATCGGGACTTCTCTAAAAAAAAATTCGCGTTTTGCTGGGCGGGCGCCGCGCTAGCCGCCAGCTGCATTTTTCAGCCAATTCTCATTTTGGCGGGAACACACTCCGGATCTGGTCTGTTCGGCGATTGGTAGCCGCCGCCGCCCCGCCCCGCCCCGCCGCCCTCTCTACTCGGCTCGGTTCAGCGAGGTTCGGGCAATCGGGCGCGCTGCCAAACGCCGATTCGGCAGCCTGCTCCAGCCGTTTTGCGCTCCGCTCCCGGTTCGCCTCCTTCCCGTGAGCCCCCCTTTCTCCGCTAGGATCCGGCGGCGCGGCGGCGGCGGTCTCAGCGAACCCTCCTCTCCCTCTCCCTCCACCGCGGCCTGGAGGGCTTCCCGAACCGTGGAGACCTCCCACCCACTGCTCGCCATACACCACGGCGGCGGCGGCCTCCCGCAGCTCGCCCTCCCCGTCTTTCTCAACCGCGTCGGCCTCCCGCGCCGTCAGCGGGAGCGCTACCAAACATGGAGCTTAGCTGGAGCCGGAGCGCGTGGGAGCCGGTTGGGAGTCCGACCACACAGGCCCACTAACCGAGCGGCGCCTACCCGCCTTCCCCTTCCTTAGCCGTCGCCCATGGACAAGTTCCTCGTGGCGGCGCCGCTTCATTCTGGCGAGGAGCCCGCGCCGCGTCCCAGGTGCTCCGCGCCCCCCAGAGCCACGCTGGATTGGCCGCCTTTCACTGCTCTCTGAATCTCTTTTGGACTGCAGGAGACACCGGTGGAGGCGCGTCACCGTGGAGCTGGACGGCCGCATTGATGCCAGGTTCCGGCACCAGGAGTCGCGCCTCCTTCTCAATTCTTTCGCCGAGGTGCCATACTCTCGAAACAGATAGCTGTCAATCGTTTTGATTTGGGGTCTATTTTTGTTTATTGAGTTCGCCATTGAGATTTCTTAGTAGTAGGAGACTAGGAGTTAAATTAAACATGATATGGAACTCTCCAGGGCAAGGGCAAGTTTTGAACATTTTTTTTATAAAAAAATATAGTAACTTAATCCTAGTGGAACTATTCCCTTTATAGTTTATCCTAGCCTAACTAACCCTTTTTAGATAATCCTAGCACAGCTATATGTTTTTGTTTGAAAACAAAAATGTAAAGTAATTTAGTGGAATAATAGAGCCTAAAGGTACTGTCTGGGAGAAATATCCTTAAAATGTCGCAAAACTCTGGTTCATTATGATTTATGAGCTTCACAGCTTTTGCTGACTAGCTTCTAAGGTTTGTTGGTGTTAAAGGTTATGTGCTGGGGAATATGAGCTTAAACATCATCTATGTGGGAAAAGGAAAACGAGGGGCCATTTTTGTCCTTTGGTTCTTACATTCCAATATACATTTTTTTCAATCTCGATTTAATATTCTCATTTTCTTTTATCTTGACAAGATTGGGGCATTCGATCACAAGTATTACATGCATGGCGAGGAACGGTGTCGGACATATGTAATGCTGATCCTTCGATTTATGTTTTGCTTGTAATGCCCAGGTGCAGTACTTCATCCAACTGACGGGTTTATTGTGATTGCTCCCATCAGGTGGATCGAATGATTAGTGCTTCAACTATAGATTTTCATCCAGCAAGGTCAACCTTTCTCTTTATAGCTCTTTGGAGCATTACCTTACATGATTTAGAGTTATGTAATGGTCACCTTCCTACAGTTCCATTTAAACAGCTACTGTATTTGAACAGGGAGGGTGTTTCAGCAATAGAATTTGATAGAAAGGTAAAATGCAAATTCTGTGCAAATGTAAATTTTCTAGTTTAGCATGACTGTGAATTCCAACTCGCCTCCTTCCAATTTTTCAGAACAAAGTTGTGATATGATTAATATTGGAGCATCCTCATTTCTGATTTTAATCGTGCAGGGAATATACCTTGCATCAGTGACACTCTCAGGGTGTCTGACAGTGCATGACTTTGAGACCTTGTACTGCTCTAAATACGGCCCATCATGCAGTAAGTTAAAACTAGAACCCATGTGACCTCCTCTCTAACTTGTGCTGTCTTCTGGTGAACATTATTTTTCTCTAACCACAGCTTCCTATCTTCACTCGATTTGGAAATTAGAAATCAGGTTAAGAACCTGCCTTTTCCTAAACGAACAACTACCTCTGCACCTTCTGATGATGTTCTAATTTGTATATTATCAAAGCACACCAAAATAGTTGAAATAATGACACACTCAGAGTGGGATAATTAGCACTTTAAATCTTCATTTGCAAAGCTGTTATAATTTCTTAGCTTATAGGCTTAGGTGAGCACCTTACTTTTTTTTTCTTTGTAGGTATGCCAGATGAATCATCAAATTATGTGCTCCATATATCTAACCGAATTCCCTTAAATGCTGTCCGATGGAATCCAGGAAACCAAGACGAGGTACAGTGCATATTTTTTTATTCTTAATGCAGTATAGGATTTTCCAGTTTCAGATACTTCAGTTCCCAAAATATTTTGCTACTTGATACTATCAATGTTTACCAAGTCTAACTACCATGCAGCTTGGCACTGCAATCTGTTTTGCAATAAAAAATATTGAGATATTTATGAGTTCATTCGGTTCCTTTGTATTTTATTGTCAAAAATACCTTCTGCAGATTGCTTGCACATCAAGTCAAAGTGATAAAGTTTTCCTCTTTGATATTGGCTATGTCTCATCTTCACCAACTGAAGTAAGCCCCCTTTCGTGTTGTTCCTCATAAATTTTTTGCATTTTTACACAAGGAAAATATATCTTCTGTTGGTTTACATTAGTAAATCATGTGTTACCTTTCCCTTTTCCATCTATTCCTAGATTATCACACATTGCTGTCTCTTACTTTGTTAAATTTATTTTACCCACTGTTTTTTTGTCAGTCATGTAGCTGCATAAAATACAAGAATTTATGACAAAAATAATGTCGTGGGTCTGAATCAGAGATAAGATAGACCTGCTTCCATCAGTATGAAAAAAAACCCACAATGTAAAAAAAGGTTTCTAAATAATATCTTTGTACTTCTTTAAATATTGTAAATTAGAAGGGATTATAGCTTTATGTATGAACCATTTTCTAAACATACATATCCTCTGACCTGAATTTTTACCATTATAGGTTTTGCATAAAGGAAAATCCAAATTCCCTGCGCTCTACTCTGAATCCTGCAAGAGTCTGACTGATATAACTTTTACTTCAGATGATAAGTCACGGTAGGTAACAAATTTCAGGGCTTCACCTCTTCATGCCATCACTGTTGCCTCTGTGAAAAGACCAATAACAAAATATTGCTATTTAGTACTGTGGAGCTTGCTCTAGACAATCAAGAGCATATCATGTTCTCTGGTTTTCTTTGTCCATAGTCCCTTAATCAAGACATATGGACAGCTGTGAAGCTAAAGAAACCAAGGACTGCTAAACATGATGTGTTACCAAATAAATGTAGCTATGTGGGTTGGGCTGGGTGAGTTATCGAAGAAGTGATAGATGTGGATTCTGCTGATGGTTGTCGTTCGTTCATGAATCTAAATGTCTTATTTTTGTGGTGGCTGCCGCCCAATAAATAAATAAATAAAGGTTAGCTATTTTATTTAGGGGAAAAAATTGGGATTTTGCCCTTATGGCATGTGGGCTTCGCCCAAATGCCATCAAAGTTGTGGGCTTTGCCTGAATGTCCTTATGAAACGAGTCTACGCTATTGATATAACTTTTACTTCAGATGAAAAGTAAAATACCATGGGAAGATTAGGCCTTCGTTTTGGCCCAAAAAATATATGAGAGTTGAAATGGTGAAATGCCATTTTAGCGTGTAGAAAACGCTTCATAATGGTGAACTAGTGAATCCCACATACTTGATGGCATTTGGGCGAAGCCCACCTGCCATAAGGGCAGATTTCCAATTTTCTCTATTTAGTGTACTTTAAATGTCATTATCAAAACCTTAGTGCCAATATGCAAACAAATCTTTGCCTTGATGGAAATATGGGGATTTTCACTTACCAGTTCTCTTTCATAGGATATTTGCATCTGGCCTTGATGGGGCAGTGTACATGTGGGATAGGCAGTCAAGTAAGACACACTGCCTTGAGCTTATGGCATCTCCAGAATCCCAGTTCAACACTGTCAAGCTAACTGTGGATAATCGGGTATGCATAAAAATTTAAATATTCAATAACAGATGTTGCTTGCTTCTGTAGATTACTTTGTTTTATGTAGTGGTGAAATTAATCACGGAATATGCTGTTTGAGCATGATATCCCATGAACTTAATCATCTTATTATGATAAACCTAATGCTACGGAATTCTATTTCACAAAGAGGAGGCTACAGCTGGATGAGAGGCCCTTAGATGATTGGTGGGATTATGCAAGCCAGAAAGTTACTTGTCAGATTAGAAAAGGGTTTATAACTCTCTTACTTATCATTCTACTAAGGGTTTGGTCAATTTGGAACCACCGTAATCATTGTTTTCAATGGGTTTTCCCCTAGTCTGGCACATGTGGTATCACTTGTGTTGAGGCTTGGGTTCCAACATAGGTTGTAGCCATGTGAGATGGAAGACCAAGGTTTGAAGCCCTGACGATGAAGTGGTGCCGTGCTGTGTGATGGTGCAGAGAGGCACGGGGTAGCCGGAGAGATTGATTGAGTGTTTAGGTTTTATAACCTCATATCCTAGCAAACTTAATTTCAAAGAAACTCCACTCTAATATGATCCGACTAACAGAACTGGACATTGGAGTGCCAGGCTGAGAACCGCATCACTGGGTGTGCCAAGGCTTTGGCGTCATGCCTCAGCCATGGCGCCTCTTCCCCCTGCGCTGGTACATGTTGCCAACCATAACAACTTGTTGCTGAGGAATTGGAGCTATGGGGTTTGGCCAGGGCTCGAGTTATTTCACATATCCTTGCCCTTGTGCTTGATGAAGGTTGATTTAGGTCGAGGTTGGTCTTTTTACCAAGCTAGCGGCATGTATGTTTCCATAAGCCTAGGAGTTAGTGGGTGTGTGGTAAGTGTTAGAAGGGTTTCTCCAAACCCCTTTTTTTTCTTCTAAAACAAAAAGAAACATTTTCTATTATCTTTGCCACCTCATCTGATTTACACACTTTCTTAGCTTAATCAGTCAATTAAAGTTTTAATTATCAAGCCATCCCATAAATGGGCATTTACCATTTGTTTTGCAGACTGTGTTTGGTGCAACTAAAAATGGCACAATCCATGTTTGGGATCTCCGTGGAGGGAGGGCATCAGCTGCTTTTCAAAGCCACAATGAGGTGGGTTTTGGTGTTCAGCAGATTAACTTTATGTATTCAGCACATGTGATTATGCAGTCTTTTACTCCATGATCAGCTTTTAACACACAAGCTAATTTCCTATATCTCCCAGAAGTTGCCCATCTGTCATGTACGAAAAACTCGGAGTGGTTTACCCGTGCCAAAAGGAAATGAATATACCAATTATCAGGGAAATTAAAATATTCAGTGTGCTGAAGCCTAATTATATTGATTCAGAACCATGTGATGTCATATGAAACCTTTTTGAAATTTAAAAACATGAAGGATCCTATATCATAGTTATTAAGAATTAACTCACGCTAAGTGGTGTAGTTTTGCTAGGCAGTTTTGGTTCTTTCTACTCCAAAATTTTGGCATCCATCAATTTTGTCTGCAGCCAATAGATACCTCTTTTGATTTGTGGTGGCAAAATTCAAATAATGCTGCCGTTGGGTTAACAAGGAATGGCTTAAACTCCCTGGTGATCCTAGGAGCTTGGACCTTGTGGAATCACCGCAACAGATGTGTTTTTGATGCAGCTACTCCCAGCTTGTTGGGTGCTTTGAGGTCTGCTCTAGAGGATAGTCGAATGTGGACTTTGGCGGGGGCGCGGGGGCTATCCTTCTTGGCTTTCCCCCTCCTCAAGTACTCCTGTAGCCTGGAGTCAGTTTAGCGTGGTTGCCTCTTGATTTCTACAGGCGCAAATGTAATTTGGTTCTTTAAGGTGGTGTGTTGTAACTGGGGTCTTTCCCCCTTTTTCTTCTAAATATAATGAAGCGTAGTTCTCCTGCGTTTTCGAGAAAAAAAAGTGGTGTAGTCTAAAGTAAATTTAAGGTGTCAAGCATTGGAAGCCCAACCCCCTCGCTCCCCCACGCGAAAAGCAGTTAACAAAAAGTTTTGTGTCCTTTTGGTCTTGGCTACATGTTATGTGTTTTTTTATGGGTTGTAAATCCGTAATTCTTGTGGCCTAAACTGTTAGGTGTTGCTGAGTGACCCTTCAATCATCAAGCTTATCAGAGACTCAGAGTTGTAGGTTGATCCTTCTGTTTCTCTTCTGTCTTTCTTGGTATTAATATTGTATTTCCGTTATGTCATAATGGAAATGCAGGAGATCCTTGATCCTTTTTTTTTTAATTAAGAGTGAAGAAGTAACTTACAAAACAAAGCACAATAACACCAAGAAAAACAAAGAAAACAATACCCACAGATGCCGCCAACGCCCACCAGAGATCTGGCACAAGGTTATCCAGCTGAAACTCCAAGGGGTGGGGGCCCTCATGACAATTCTTCCATTCAGGGAAATGGTACCAAAGGCATTGCCATTGTCTGTATTGTCAGGGAGCCAAGCAGATCCTTAGGCTGGAAAATCTCCTGCAACCCACAAACCCCTTGTCATGGCATCGTTCTAGACTCTTATAGTTAGTGTTGGGTGGCTAGAGCTCGTGTATTTTGTTCACAGCGGCACACCTGTAACTGTTTTGTCCGTTGAGTTGATTTTTCTTTAGCCTCTCCTTTGTATTATTTCTTCTCTTCTAAATGAAATGACACACAACTCTCATGCGTTATTTGAGAAAAAAATGGTCACCGTTGATGCACCGATCATGTCCTTTGTTTAATACCAAACTATTCTTTGAAATTCTGCAGACTTGTCAATCCAGTTTGTTTATTAGTTATTTAGTTTGAATAGAACCATCTATGCTGTAGGTAAATTCTTTGGAAACTTTTTCATGCAGCAATGTATAGTTGTAATGATGACATGAGGGTTTGTATTCTTGATCAATATTTCCAGGTTCAGCAATTGCTATCAGTGAAGCTATCGACGTTGTTGGGCAAAATTGCATCACTAAAGGTACGCAGAAGAAAAAGAAAGACTTGTTATTATGGATTTATCTGCTAAAAAAATAACATACCACTCTTTGAGACACATTGATGCATTTTGTGGACACATTGAATGTAATTTAGAATTGCTTTTTTTAACACTACCATTGAAAGCATCCAAGATATTGTATACAAGAGGATTTTGGGTGCAGTTTACTCTGCACTAGTTGGCCTTCTTCAACAAGATCTCCTATTTAATATCTCCTTCAACTGTCAGGTCTCACCTGGTTGGTCCAGCACCTTGCTTGCACTGTGCTGCTGAGGCATTTCCTGTCTTGTATGGAAATGCAGCACCACCGTCTGCAACATGGCTGCTCCTTCCCAAATGTGCTGATCCTCTGGTTTCTGCAATCCTGCCCACTAGTAGACAATCTCGGTAGGAGATTTGATGATTTTGTTTTCATAGTATGCATGGTTTCACCTTTTTCCCTATCGCCAGCAAATACCACCTGTGCCAACCATTTGGAACTGTTTCCCCTGTAGAAACCAGCTATAGAATCCAAATATCATACTACCCAAAAGATTCAGGTGCACAGTTATGTTGAATTGATTTTTCTTCCTCAAAATCACATAAAAAAGGCACCGTGTTAGATGTCCTTGGTTGGCATAACATCCTGAAACACCAACAGCATTCTGTTATATTCCAACATTTTCAACAAAAACGTCAAAATATATTTGTTTTTAGCTGATTACATGATATACACCATCTTTTTTGACATTACTCAAATTTTAAAACATGGAGCCATTTCTGATTCTGAAACATATCTTTTGCAAACCATTATTTTGGCATTTATATTTTTCAGGAACAATCAAACATTGTTTCAAGTCCAATTCTGTCTATTGACTTCAACCCTAGTTGTTCATATCAGTTGGCCTTCCATCTTGATGATGGCTGGTATGTATCTCTGTTTTCCCTAAGGATCATTGTTCTTGTTAGAAATTTCTGTCTATGATCATTTCTAGTCACCCATATTTAGTCCATGATAACTTTTCCACTCATTTAAGTGCATTAGATCTCAATGAATTTCTTCTACGCACATCTCATGTCAGGTCTGGAGTCCTGAATGTTAACAACCTCAATGTGACTCACCTTCACTGCCCTCCTCCTGCTTGGTTGTAAGTATCCTGCTATGTATTTTGTTTGAAGCCTAGGTTCCTACAAATATTCTTAATTAAAGTATGCCTTTTCTGAGGTACTCTTCCTTTTCTCTTACTAGGGAGAGTACGGACTTGGTGCTGCAAAACCAGTTAAGAAAGCCAACCTGGCTGCCGACATCTTCTGTAAGAATATTACGGAGTACACTAAACTTTAGTACCTGCGAAAATTTTTAATGAATGCTTAATGATGCACTCCTGTTTACTGTTGGGAAGTTCCCTTGATGTTAAGGATTTTGTCCAGATTTATGCAGTTGGATCTTCTTCATATGATGGTATTTATCTACTGGACTTTCATCCAGATACAAGCTCTGCATGCCATGTGGACTACAAGTAAGCTGCTCTATCCTTTGTTTTTGTTTGTTTTCCGGACATATACCTAAAGAAGTACCAGACTTCTGGTTATTTACCTATTTTTTTTATTTTGCCGATTTATCATATCCTGATATTCATTCTTTTTTTTTCACACTTGTTTTCCACCTTTCAGGGAGGAAACAAGAGTCTCCAAGGAAAATCAACCTGCAGAAAACAAGTTTGTTCCTTTATCCCAAAGGGTGCTTTCTTGTGCAGCCCATCCACTCAGTCACACCATAATTGCCGGTACACAGGTTGGTTTATTTCTGTGGTCACGTACATAATTCCTGCAAGTGAGAATGAAAATGTGTATGGTGAATGATATCCTTCTTCTTGTATGGAACTATGGAATTGGAGACTCTTATTTATTTTGTTAAGCATCGGATATTATTCTGTATGAATCCCATCAATTTGAGTGAGATTAAAAAACACTGACCAACTATTTTTACTTCTCCAGTTCTCATCGTTGCTCATGTTATCACAAAAGTACAAGACTATCAGAAATCCAGAGTCATGAAAACCTGCCATTTCCTCCACGCAACATCTCCAATTGTGCATTTGCAGAATCACAATGGTGTCTGTTCATCGCCAGCACGCAATAAAGAATTATGTGCAGCATGGAGACCTTGCTGGTGCCACCGAGTCTTCAGATGTAGTTGGCCGGTCACTAGGTTCAAAGTGCTGCCAAACCGGCTTCCAAGAACTGATGAATACGCAGCCATTCACACAAATGCTCTGCATAAGCTGGTATCACCGCAACCTTTGCTAAATGCTTCTCCAAATTGTTTGGCCTATTTTAAAGTCTCCCAATGGGCCCTGAGTCTGGAAGGTTTAGGTGCAGAGTGTAATGATGTAACAGGCTAGGGGATCATTGTACCTTCTCTAGGAATGGCACTGTTCCTAATGTTCTCCTTCAGTTCATAATCTCCAGGGATGATTTCCAAGTTCCAATTCTACAGTTTCATTACTACTCTGTGCATAACTAATAAGAAAAGTCAAGAACGGAATCCATGATTTTTTATTCACATCGCTGGCTTCGGAGGACCGACGTCACTCGCCGGCTCTGTGTCCGCCTTGGCTGTTTTGATCGCCCGTCGGGGGTCACCCGTTCAAGTTTCAACTTTTCGTACTCATGTAACTCTATATTTAACCTTTAAATAGAATATTCTATTCTGATCATCAATATTTCCTCTATATTAGTTTTTTCTGCGCCCATCCAATCACAATCTCAACCTCTATCCATTGTGGGCCCCCTCACCGACACACCCCCTCTCCCATTCTCTCTCTATCCTTTCCCCTCCGGTGGCCCCTCCTCTCTCTCTCCTTCGGCGGCCCCTCCTCCCTCTCCAGCCGGCGGCTCTCCTCCCTCCACCGACTGCGCGCGGCGGCCCTCGTCCTCTCCTCCGGCCAGACGCTGGTCAGGGCGCGACCTGTCCGCCCCAAGCTTTGGCGGCGGGCGTGGGAGCAGGCAGGGCGCGGCTGCCGACGACGCCTCCCACGGCGGCGGCCTTCCCCTGCGGCTGCACGCCCTCCTCTGCTCGCTGTGGTGGCGCCCGTCTCCTCCTCTCTTGCTCTGCTCGCCGCGCAGTCCTTCTCTCTCCTCGAGTGGGCCCTGCACCGGCCTTTACCGTCTGCTCCGTACCTCCCGCAAAAGCAGCGATTGGAGGCCGGACCGCAACCGTTGCGGGCGTGGCAGAGGCCTCCGCTGCAGCGCTTTGAATGCTAAAGCGACCTGCAGGTTGCTTTTGCAGGTGCCGGTGCGGGTAGTCTCAATTTATAAGCCACGTTTTGCAGCTACCCAAGTGAACGTAATCATTCATCACATCTGCGAAACGTGGTCTTGAAATGAAGTGAACTCCATGGAGCCTACTCAAGACATTGTGCATAGAAAAAATGAAAGACAAGCATACGTGCTCAAGAGAACACCAGAAACTCACGAATTGAAAGATATTATGTCATTTTTTTGGAAATCAATAACTAAAAATCTATAATATTATGAGCACAACCACAGCCAGGTAAATCTGGAACAAGAAGCAAAGGTTAACTGTCCTGTATCAATTTAAGTATTATATCAACTGAAGAATCCAACTGTTACAACTCGTAGCTGTTCTATCTATTCAGTGAACTCAACGCCGCAAATGTCCAATATGCCTTACTACTACACAGTGAAGTCTTATACTCTTATACTTCACAAATAAAAAGACGTGAACAGGTTCATTTCTGGTGAAGCCAACTGAAGTTGTAGTGCAGTAAGCGTACCATGACAAGTTGTATCACCAGATAACATGCCCTCAAGCAGAGAGCTAGAAATCCCTCCTACCACCACAGGGTCCACAAGCAGAGAACCAGGAACCCCCATCCCTAGCCATACCTTGACAAGCGGCTAAGAAAGCAGCAGACATGAGAACCATTGCTGCCCAGAGAAGGCTTCAGCTCATCGCATGGACATCAGTGTGCGCCTTTGGGCAACTACCTTGGACGGCTGAGCAGCCTTTGGAGTTTCCTTCATATGACGCCTCACCATCTTTTCAATCTGCTCTATTGAACTTGACAGTTTCTTCTCCAGATCATTGGGAGATGGATCATTTGGTTTGGATGGAGCCATCTGCAAGGAGCAGTCCGATGGAGAGGAAGATGCCTCTAGCTTGTCCTCAGCCACTGAAGTCACTCTGTTCGCAACACCTGAAGTTGAGCCAGGACCAGAGGCAACAACACCCAGTGTTTCTTGAGCTTGTGTGCTTTGAGAATCAGGATCACTATGCTCTGCATGTACTGGAGTTGTTGGATCCACAGGCTGTGGAGAATCTTCATTCCATTGGATATGTTGCCGAGCCGCATCCTCCTCTAGGCTTTTCTCAAGAGCCTGTAAATTGCAATTAGTACATCAGCAATATCTCTGGGGAGACATAATGCATCTAGATTTGGTATGTGTACATTTTTCCCTTTAACAGTGCACAACGTGAATTTCGTGTACATCAACAAAACAAAAGCATGAACTATCCATAATAAGTGAAATGTGCTAATATAAGGCAAGTATCTGTCTAAAGGGAAACAAGCAGATTTTGTTGAGCTTTAACAAAATTTGCTACAAAATCTAAATTAACTGTCAATGTGGTAAGTAACAATGACTCTGTGTTTATACTAATTCTTTATATGACAACTGTATAATTACTTATCCACAGGGAAAAATTCCAATCCAGTGGATAAGTACTGGATTAGCCTTCAATGATTCAGATCAAGAAATGTATATTGCACAGTATGCAAAATGCTTTACATTGTGTATAAGTGAAAGGCCGAAAGCATAAAGATACTTCCATAATTTTAACATTGAAAATGGCAGAACCAGTAAAACAGAAAAGATGCCAAAATGTAATGTACTAACAAGTATCTTGAATATACTGAAGAACAATATGTGCACTATACAGATAAAGCAGAACTGAAGTTGCAAATATCCTGAATAGGTTCATGAATGTTGAATTTATTATGCCATGTTAAATGAATGGGAATCTCAGAACTCAGAAGCGAGGAAGAGAGGCAACATGGGTTTGAGGCTGCTGCAAATAAGATACTATATCCAAGCATTCGATAGAAATGTAAGTTGCCAGTAAAGTCTTGAAGTATACTTAATTAATATAGTAGTGTACCACATATGGTGGCATATAGGAGATAAAAGTATACTCTAAGTGAGCTGGTTTGAGTCTCGATGGAGCATTAGTCCTTTCTCTGGTTTTAAGCACATTTAGATTGCTGGATATATAAACTGAGAATTGCAAGATCCAAGCAGACAGAACAAAAGGGTGCCGACTGGCCTAAGACAATCATTGCTAATCCATTTGAACTATACTGAATTCTATTTTAATCACTTATCATCGCACTAAGCATAAAAGGCTTGCTTAACCTGCAATTTCATGCTACTGTCATTCTCAGTCAAGTCATGGTGACACAGGCTAACAAAGTTTATGGATCTTATCAATCATAAGTGTTATAAGCCTGTAATTCTACATTCTGGATACCATCTACTCCAGAACTTATTGTGGTTAACAGGCTATTCTAAATACAAGATAGATTCAATAATAGTACTAGCACATAGTGAAGTTGTGGCATATCCTAAACAACAAAAACCATGCGTAAGATATACAAACTGTAATAATATTAACAGACAGAACAGATCAACATTTAGGGGCATCCCAATACAGTCCAAGTCAGGGAAACAGGTCACTACCTTTACGATGGATGTGATGTCACGAAGTGGCGTCCTTGGGTACCAGTCAGGTAGGGGGCTCCTCCTCTTTGGTTTAGCCCTCACTGCACCCGCGGGTGGCACATTCTCCTTGTTGCTGAAATGTGTTTGGACCCGTCGAGCCAGCGGCTTGACGGCGCCCTTTGCTACCAAGGCTCCTGGTGATGCCACCCTCCTCCTGATAAAAAGGCCACCAGCAGAGTTGCTGGCAAGCCTGCTGGCAGTCCTCAACTGAGGCATCTTGTAGTCCTGCAAGAAGTTTGTATAGTGCATATCGGTGAGAGAGTGATTCAAGAACCAACCAGACAATGAATCAGCGCTCAGGGATCAAGAATTCTTGGTGCCCTGAGCGCTGTTGCTCTTCCCCTGGATGCGTGAAATAAATTTTCGGATGAAACTGCCGAATTGGCAAGAAGAATTCAGAGAGCACGTGAGCAACCTATTCACCAAAAATCAACGCACCTATTTCTCGGCTTCCGCCTCTCCGCAATTTCTCCCAATATCAACGCGATCCCTACGACTCTAGGACACCTGCAAGAAAAGCCCTAGGCAAACGAGACCAACAGTTCAGACAAGAGCTTCAAGAGAACCGCAAATCCGAGTCGCTCTACTCATATTCCCACATGAATTCCCCATCCTTCGCAGGTATTCGAACCCAAAACAAAGCGACCGAGGGTGAACCCAGAAAATCCCCAACAGTTCAGACAAGAGATTCAAGAAAACCATGGAAACCCCAGTCGCTCTACTCATATTCCCACCTCAATTTCCCCATCATTGTCTGAATTCCCCATCCTTCGCAGGCATTCGAACCAAAATAACCCGTGAAACACGTCAGAACAAAAGCGACCGAGGCTGAGCCAAGAAAATCCCCCGCAAGAACTAACCAATCCCCCCTGTTTCCCTCCGATTCCGATTTTCCGATTCTCACCTTGAACAGGTTCCTCAGCTCCTGA
The DNA here is from genome assembly GCA_023333625.1 of Bothriochloa decipiens. Classification (NCBI taxonomy): domain Eukaryota; kingdom Viridiplantae; phylum Streptophyta; class Magnoliopsida; order Poales; family Poaceae; genus Bothriochloa; species Bothriochloa decipiens. Next base: position 18,912,929 of record CM041637.1, read on the forward strand.
TCCCGACACCGATTCCTTACCCTTCAGCGGATCTGCGATAACAGAACCAACAAAGAAGAACTGCATCACCAAACCGATCGAAAAGACGCAAGAACACAGCCGACGGAGAAAAGAACAGCAAAGGTTCCTCACGATTTGCTCCGCTCCTCTCCAAGCCGCGGCGATCCGGTCCCCGCGGCGACTACTTGATACGGTACAGCCCTGATTGGGGTGGGATTTCTGGGTAGATTCCCTTGGGTTTGGGCCTGGATGGAGATGACTACTACTGGCTACGGCCTCTCCGCCTCTGTCTGCTGGGCGGGATGTCCGTTTAAACCTATTTGAAATGGCGAGGAGGCAGAGATGAGATAGGCGGTGCACGGTGTACGGTACCCTAGGTGGACCCCGAGTGACATCTGGACGCACGTGTGGTGGTGAAGCGCGGCCGATGGACGGACAGGATGGATCCGGCGCATGGACCAAGCGCGTGCGGTTGAAATGGTGAGGTAGAGCCGCGGAGGTCGGCACGGACGCAGGCCGGTGTACGGCGCGTTTGGTGGATCGTGAACCCCCCGTGGTAGTCTGTGTGAATTTCGAATTTTGGACCGTTGGCCTTGGGGAGAGGGCGAACGAGGCGGGGGAATCGGCAGGCTGAAGCGTCATCGTCGGGGCGGAGCTGAGCCGAGTGGTGTGGTGCGGGTGTGGTCGTGGAGCGCCACAATGGCGAGGGGGAGCGCAGGAGCAGGCGCAACCGCGAGGAACCATTGCCGGCGCGGGCAAGCTGCCCGGCGGCCTGAATTCGACCAAAAAGACAGTGTGCCCAGCAACAGGACGCTGCATCTGTTGTGCAACTGCTCGCCACTCGGCCTCACCCACTTCCACTCCGCTCTAACGAGTGAGGCGATATATTATATATTACTAATAGAAGTCAACCGCAGGATGGTTACCCGATAGATGTGGTACGAACGGGTAAGGCGATATATTACGCTTTTTTCGTATAAGCAATAATATTCTATAGTAAAAGGAACTATCCGATTATAGTTATCTCTCTATGAACTCACATTACTAATAGAAGTCAAATACTAAGATCTAATAGATAGGGCCATCGTAGGTATTCACCATTTCATCTGATTTAGAAAATTAGGGGGAGGTATTTTTGCCAAAAGAAAAAGAACTACTTTAACTAGCGCTTGAGCTAGAGGCGTCTTTGAAGCCGTCTTCATTCATTCACTGAATCTGAACATAGGCTTCTCTGAATGTTCTGTTTGAGGTGCTAGCAGACTTCTCTGAATGTTCTGCAGTGCTATTCTCTGAATGTTTGTATCCCGTTGTCTGTGTGAACTAAACTGAACGTTTTTTTTTTTCTGATTGATGTGTTTACTCACGCAGTGTGCAAATGAATCACTGTGTATTGCCATGTTTGTTCTAGCAGTGTGAAAATGAATCACAGTTTGAGCTCTGAATGTTGTAAAAGGAAGCTCCATGTTGGTTTCTAGTTGTCTGAATGCTTCATATATATGCAGAAAGGTCGTGCAATATGCAATGGAGCTACTTCATTTGTGTGAGCAGAGAAAACTGAATGTTGCTAGCTCATTCTTGAGAAAATGAACGCCAGCTAGAAGTATGGATCAGAGAAATGATTTTGGCGACATATACACCCTGAAATTGTTTTTTTGGCTGAATTTTGTATTTGCGCACATTTCTTACTAGTACTGCAAATAGTGATATTCCATAAAGTGGTATAGAATTGATAAGAACTTCCCGGAATATGTACTCAAAAAATATTGCAATTATAATAAACTTGTTTATGCTTGATCTGTTTTATGTCAATTAGCAACACAATGGTATATACAAATAATATTCATGATTGATCGTGGTTACGTATAAAGCATTAAATAACTTATAGATAAACAAATAGACAACCCGTCTATGTAATGCATGAACCGTCTATTTAAGTGACTGTGTTGTGGAATCCAAGAACTTGCAGACAGACCTTGTCTGTAGGTGTACGTGCCCTTAGCCATTGATTGGATATGACGATGGAAGGGAGCTCCGAGCACTATGGATGTATATTAAGTTACATTGACGAAGCTTTCTTAATCTTCCAACAGTTTGTCAAATGAGGTTGTCATCTTTAAAAATTTGGTAAAACAAAAAAAATTGCTCTCCAGCACTTTGCCAAATGAACTTGCCAATCTTATCAACTTGCTATTCCTCCCCTCCGCACGCGTACTCGGGTTGCCATTGGTCTTTCCCTCCCCGTGTGCAAAGAGGAAGGTCGCGTCAACGCCGGTGGCTGTGTCAGGGCGAAGCTGGAGCAGGACAACGCCGGTAGGTGTAGCAAGGCGGAGGGTGACCACGACATCGCCATCCTGGACGCCATCCCGAGCCGCCGCTGAGCCCTTGTCGGCCATGGGTGAGAAACAGCAGGCCGATCCTGGACGCCATCATGAGCTGCCGTCATGGACGCCATCCTGAGCCACCGCCATGCCCTTGTCGGCCATGGGCGAGAAGTAGCATGCCGATCCTGGACGCCATCCCGAGCCGCCGCCGATCCCGCGAGGAGCCCCTGCCTCCATCCCATCTGTAACGTGCGGAAGACATCGACGTCGGCCGAGAGTGGTAGTGGGGCTCTTCGTTCGTTAACTTTGTTCGTTACCAGGGCTCTTCGTTTCGTTAACAGGGCTCTTTGTTTGCTTAGCGGGTCTCTTCGTTTCGCTAGTGGGCTTTTTTATTTTACCAAATCCAAATGGCAAACTCTTGGCGAGAGTCCATTTCTTCACTCTCTCTATTTTTTCACTTGTTATATATTTTAACAAGTTGCCAAATCACGATATTTGTCAAGTGAATTTTGGCAAATTGTTGGAGATAACAGATGCTTGATGGCCGTGTGTAAGAATCCACATCCATCCAATGAATTTATTTTCGAAATTCAAACTCTGCTGCACTCTGCAGTAATGAGACAATAAAATACCAAAATTGTGTTTTGTCACTCCACAATAGTCATACAAGCAATCAGAGTCACAGTTCACAAATATTAATAACAGAAATCAGTAAGGTGATTCATTACTGATTGTGAAAATTGTGTTATGTTACTCGACAAACACAGTATAAGAGGATATGCTCAGAAGCTGTCAAAGTCGTAACTGCACCTGTCTTACCTTTCTCACATCCTTTCTACACCATAACTATACAGAGGAACTACTAATTTCTCAAAACTAAAAGACCACATAGCAGTGATTAATGGTGCTTCAAATTGTAGACCACATAAACAGTCCAAGATATAAACGTAGAGAAACTGGGGTAAGTACCCTCAAGCAGAGAGCTAGTAAACCCCGCATAGCCCCTGGGCCCTCACCCTCCTTCAGGCAAAACTTAGGACTAGCCGCTAAGAAATCAGCAGACAAGAGGAACCCATGACAGAGCAGCTCATCACCGGACATCAGGGAGCACCTCTGGACGGTCCCATTGGAAAGCTGTGCGGCCTAAATTTTCTGAACATAAAGCTAAATTTGCCACAGAATCTAAATCACTGCCAATATTGAAGGCATACTCTTAAAGGGAACTAACATTCATACTCCAGAGGATACTTTAAAAGCATTCCAGTTGGAGCACTATTATCGCAGCTACCAATAGTTTCAACAGTTCCAATATCAACAGATATAACTCGCATAGTCCGTAACCGTGTATATCAGCAACAACATAAAGATGCTTCCGTAATATAATTAATGGAGATGATAAAACCAGTAAAAAAACACCAGATGAAATTCTTGCAAATATCCTGAACAGATTTGAACCATACAAAGCTTAAAACTGAAGATGAAGTCAAAACATATACTATGAATCTTTACACCTCAGTTTTAGTAGGCCATGTTTAAATGAATGGACATTTCAGAACAGCCAAGAAGACAGGCCATTGCAAATAAGATCCTCAACCGCTCAATTTAAGTTGATGGATGATGGCAAATTATCAATTAATTTCTAAACATGATCCTGTATTCAGAGAAATTTTTGTTGGTGCTAACACCTAGCACCGACCACTGCGACCACCTGAGAAGGTGTTGACCAGTGGCACTGACCAGCAGCGTTGGCTGCCGACCAGGTTCGAGGCGAGCAGCACCTGCTCGACCTACCCTCGACTCCTCTCGAGGCCCTCGAGTGGAGAAGAGCTTGAGCTCTGTCTCCCGCACACACGCACACAACAAGCACGAGCGTTGACCAGCTGTCTGGACGAAAATGTGAGGGGCAAAAGCTCCACTGAGCACAACAAACACACACGCACTCTACTCAAGGTTTCAGTTCCTGAAAGCTGAGCCTCCCAGAACGGTTTGGCCTGCTGAACTCCCTTTTCCATTGCCATGGATCGAATATATATACAAGCCGATGTCTCAGCCAGACACAGCCAGTCGGTGGATACACCAACCACCTACCTCTACAGTACAAGGCTTTAACCAGCCCCAACTACTTCTAGACATGACTAGACCAGCCCACTACCTGCCGGCGTACCTCTACCTTTATAGAGGATGGCCTAAAGCCATGTTGATACAGTGCGTCGGGCATGGACAGCATGTGCTGTCCTTTTTCCTGCCCCTCGACCGCCTGCAGGGAGAAAATCGAGGGGGTGCAGCAGATTAAGTCTAACAATTCTACACCATCAACAGCCTGAAGTGTGCGACTTTTTAGTTGCAGTGCATAATTTCTACAACCAAACAAGTACAGTAATTCGGTCATGACACAAAGGAACGTCTATTATGATCGGTTAAATATTCAAACTCTAATATAACTGGGTTAAGATGCCAACACTAAATTTAGATTTAACTGGGCTTATTGATTACTGGATCTTTCTGTAAATTTAAGCACATTTAAATTGTCAGGCACCTAAACTGAATATAGCTAGATGCAGGTAAGACAGAATAAAAGAGTGTGGGTAATGCCTTGTAGGAGTATTATTGCTATGTTATTTGGAATTATAAGAATCTTTTGCTATGACTTGCTGCACTAATGATAAAATCCACTTGTATATAGTTCCTATTCTATGTCATCAAGGCAGTTAACAGAATTGGCAGATCGTATTTTATTATAGAATCAAATATTCTGAACACCAAATACCAAATCTACTCCAGAACCTGAGCTTGTTGATCACTAACTAAGCATTCTGAATACAATGACAACTCAAACATTGCAACACTGTAACAAAATGAAATTAGACATTAGTAGAAATGGTGTGGTTACCATTCAGGAAAGGGGCTACTCTTTGGTGCAACCCTCACAGGTCCCACTAGTGGCAAATTCTCCTTGTTGCTTGACAGTGACAGGCTTGTCGAGCCAACGGCTTGACAGCACCAGCACAGCTCCTAGCTGTTAGAATAAGTGGCCAACCAAATTCTATTCCAGGCCCAAAGGGGCAAGTATACATGTGTGTACATATGCAAAGAAGTCCTCCAAGTAGAGAAAAAATACAAACTACATCTATACATGTAACACTAGCAATTCTACTCCTGATAAAGAACTCACCACTAGAGATGTCGGTGAGATCAGGATATCCTTTTACATCAGATAATGGGCATGCCTGTAGTATCTGTTGATGAACGTAGCCTGTCGAAAAGAATAGGTACAAAGTTAAAATCTCTTCACTTATGATTTAACTGAGGAAAGCTTAACAGCACCACTACATACCTTTTCTTTGCTTACATCAGGCGTGTCTGGAGTTTTCACAGGATAAAATTTATAAAATTTGATATTCCTGAATGCCTCATCCATATCATCAATAGCTTTCTTCCTTGCTTCTTTAGCCTACATAAGTTTGTGGAAACATTAAATAATAATGCTAGATCTCTTGTGAATAAAATAAATAGTTCTCATGATTGTGAACCTGTTTCAACTCTCTCTTCCTTTCTCTAACCGTCTCCTTCAGGAACTCCTATGTCAAATAAATATCGCGGCAAAACTATAAGACACATTGTAACCAATTCCGTAAGATTAGCTTAGCCACAGATTAAGCACACAAAACAAATACAGTACCTTAAATTTTTCTTTCTCACCCTCTGACATACCTTCTTGAACTTTCTGATCTGCAAATTTCTGCATTGCAAGACAATAATTGAAACAATTCAACACATGCACTTTCATCGGTTATGGTAGCAACTCTAGCATATTGAGCAGAACTGTAGAGAGGAATAGAATAGAGGGAATCACCGCACACCCATTGTGGGTGGGGAGCCTTTCATATATATAGCCAATAGGCATGCATGAAAGTTACATACATGGGAAGCTATTCCCTGTACAAGGAAACAATCCTAGGCTATAAATAGAAACAATCCTAGGCTATGCATGGCAGCTAGCCTATCTAGGGGATTGCCAATCAATCTCTAATCAATCCAATCAATCTCTAATTGATCCTAATATATACATATCCTAATACCCGTCCGCAGTCATAGCGGAAGCATCACAGACGCATAGACTGGTCCGAAAATCAGTGAAGAGCTGGACGGGCAGGCCCTTGGTCATGATGTCGGCGAACTGGTACGCCGATGGGACATGAAGAACACGGAACTGTCCCAGAGCTACCTTCTCGCGGACGAAGTGGATGTCAATCTCGGTGTGCTTCGTGCGGCGATGGTGGACGGGGTTGGCAGCCATGTAGACGGCGCTCACATTGTCACAGTAGACAACCGTCGCAAGCGGGATGGAGATGTGGAGCTCCTGCAGTAGCTGACGAAGCCAGCAGCACTCAGCAACAACATGGGCCACTGCACGGTACTCCGCTTCGGCTAGTCATAATAAGAACAAAACACATTTCAACACAAACCTCATAATCATCCGTTTCCCAGTCAAACTCATCTACTATCTGCAGCAAAAAGCACAAAGTAAACATAGTGATGCATGAAGACAATCTACACTTATATGAAATCAAAACTCACTCATGCATAAATTAGGAAGCATCAGTTACAATAATGTTAGAAGGACTACTAATAAAATTGAAAACCACGGTGACTGTGAGGCCCTGAGCAGAATTATTGTCACTTCACACAATAAAGGGAAACTTCAAAAGCTCAAACCTTCCATTTCGGTTTGCACCGATTAGGTAATACTCACTGAAATAAATAAGGAATCGTACCGGGGGTTCTAGAGGATATAAGAAATTGATAACTGTGCCATCTTCGTCTTCAAGAGGTTGCAGTGGCATATAATCTGCAGAGATGATAAGCAAGGTTCATACACAGATGATTACTAAAAAAACAGTTAATGCCATACATATTTAAACTAAATGACTTACTGACTTAATTAATGACTTACTGACTTCTAATTAATTAGTAAAATAGTTCAAGGTTGTGTGAATATGTGAGAACACAAGTAGGCTGTATAGGGGTTCAGTGAGAATATTAGGAGTGTCCTGTTTTAGAAGGTGTTGACTTCAGACACCTAGACGGTACCTAATCACCACCATCCCACCTAGCTTATGATTTCTGCCTAGGTTTAGGTTGTCATTGCGCACTATGTGCTACCTTAATGCTTCTCCTAAGGATTTTATAACAAAACATGCTTGGACACTTCACTTCAAAGCCATAAACAGCATAACAATCAGCCAACTATGTTTCTGAATGGCCACATTATTCAACTGCTATTCCAACGAATTAACAAACATATAGTTACATTGCAGCCATTTAACTAAGATGTAGTTTCAGCATCATAGAATATTATGCACAAAGCAATTAAACTTACAAGGCATGCAGTAGTCAAACTTCTTGACTCTCAATGTTCAGATGCTTCAGTGCAGACCTACAAAAAGGTATAAACCAGGGATCTTGTAACTTGAACCAGTGGTAACAACAGCAGTGCTTTTTTTTTTAAAAAAAAAGGAAACATAGCACAACAATGGATGAGCACAAATATGCCACATAAACAAATAAACAACATAAATAAAATATAAATCTTAAAGCATGAAGTTCCAGAATCATAAATTTGTATTACTAACCTTGGCTGCGTGCATCCAAGAGTGAATATTTTTGTTTTCAAACTGTCAATCCTGCTAAGCCTGTGACAAAGCTAAGCCAAAGTTAGAAAAATGAGTTGCAATGACTTGGAGAAAAGGTACACACATATATAATAAAAATAATAAGCACCAAATATCGTTCAACATGATAATACAAAAGTACCGGTCCTCAAGGGGAACATAAGGCACCCATGCCATCTTCATCGCCTTCATTGGCACTATTTCCTCATTTTCCATTTGGACTGAGGTTATGCCAATTTTATCTGAAGGAGGGAAAGGACAGTCTACCTGCAAAATAAATGAGTTCTGGTGTTAAATGAGACCAACCAACCAGAGATAGATAGAAAAATATTTGACCTATAAAAAAATTTGACCTATAAACAAAGTGTTTGATTGAACCACCGAACTACAAATACAAGCAACACTTGTCACTGCATTCTAGAGTCAAAACACCAATGACAAGGAAAGGATCACCAGACTTTTATCTAGACAGAGTCAATATTGTTAACTAAAGAACAAAACTGATGTAAGGTTCCAATCTGCCTACCAAAATATAGTTCCCTTGGTAATATCAATGGAGAAAGTATATTAAGTCTCTTATGTTTTTTACTTTCAAAATGTTTCACAAATTTTTAATCTTAGAGACTGATATATTTTCAATGTTGTGCAGTTGATAGTACTAAATAAAAATTGGAAACAACACCCACCCCACCAAAGATGGTATTAATTGTTTGCTAATGCAAAAGTACACACATAATTTATTAATTGTTTAGCTGGCATAGCTATGACCAAGATGAGTAAATTTTCATGTCCAGCAGTTATGTAGTTTCAGTTTGCTTCTATGTGTTCCCAACAAGTATACCTTATTTGCTTTCAATGAAACCAGAGTTATCCCGTGAGAGAGAAAGAGCTAGGGAGTTCATCATAAGTGTCACACCCTGATTTTGAAGGAATGAAACTAAGGCAAAAGCTCATGTGCGCCAGGAATAATTTACACACATGAACGACAAATTACATTTTTTAAAAGTACAGTGTTCGAATAAAACATAATATAACGATTACATCGTACCATTATTACATAACTGTCACCGGAGTAAAGCGGAATATAAATCACATCGTCCAAAGCGAATAATAACTAAACGACGTAGATGTAGCGACTCCATCTCGCCACAGGAAGGTCGACAGCAGCATCACGATGCCTAGTATCCCGGATAGTTCTCGGGAAAGTCTCCATCCGAGTCATCACTCGAGCATCCTTTGGTTGGGAAATAGCAAGGGTGAGTTCCATGTTAAAACTTAGCAAGTACAGACGGAAAGTAATGACATGCAAGGCTAGTACAAGGTAAAGCTGAAAGGTAGACTGCGGTAGCATTTTAAAGTTAAACAATTAAGATTTAACTTATTGCAACCTATTCTCTAATCAACTTGGTTGAAAAACCCAACCCTTTATTAAGGTTCAAGTAATATTAATGTGCCATTTAGCATCATAGATATAAACATATATCATTAACAACATTAAACATGAGATAGCCATCCCGATAAAACCCGAGGTAGCAACCTCACAACATCACCACGATTTAACAGCTTAATCCATTTGGCTAATCATGCGAGGATCTAGGCCGCTCGTGACCGTGAGCACGGATGATATATCGATTTTTAACTCTGCGCAGAGGTGTACACTTTTACTCCAGATTGTGGTTACCCTTTATGCCCAAGGGTGCAAGTCTCTTAGCCCATTACCGAGATAGGCTGGCAGAGGTCACAACAAGGTTTTTCACAGGGTCATAGGCAGTGGTAGCCCGATCCGCGATGTCCCAAGCACATGAGAGACGTACTCATAGCAGCATCCCTGGTCTACGGATCAACCAGAACTCCCATGCTAGAACTTGTAACACCCTTCACGCCATAGCTATGCTACCCGTCAGTAAGCCACCCTCCTGCCTATGATGATCCTGCTAACAGACCAAGCCAGAGCCCATTAGCCTGGAGATGTACGGAAGTCCCAGGTTGCCGCTCCACGAAAGGACCACAAGGGGGAGGAGATACGGATGCCCCCATCGCTACGAGCCCACTGACATCCGTTTCCCCCTTCTTTCACCGCCAACCAACGACGCGGTCATGCATCAACTCCTCCAACGGCCGAAGCCAAGAGCCCACGGCTCCAACATATTTAAGAAACAAGTTTTATCTTCATTAAACGGTGAAAGGTGAGACAGAGCACTAGCAACCTAAAACCTAACAACTAATACCCCCATAGGATATCTTTGGGTAAAGTGGCTAGTAAGTCCTATGGTTTGTCGATTTAAGACACATGCAATATATTAATTAAACAGTGAATAAACGCAATATGATCGAGGGTGCCTGCACTTGCCTTGGTTGTTGTCCTGCTGCACGTAATCCTCCGGGTCCTGCTGATCCTCGTTCACCCACGTCTCGTTCTCTATACGCCACAATCATCACACACGAGCAATACATGCAAGCAAACATATTTTAATTAGAGCAATACACCAAAATATCACAACAGTAGCAAAAAAAATAGCATAGAACTATTCTACTCGTCGAGACGATTCCAGAAAATATAAGTTTGCTAAAATCGGAGTTAAAACGTGAAAGTTATGGCTAAAACAAGTCTAGGGGTTGAACTGCAAAAAGACATGACTATAAACTAATTACTTTTGAACTGCGCAGGACTAAAGTAATTAAGCAAAAAGGCAGGGGCTTTTCTGCAAAAATGCCAGGGCTGTCGGCGGTTTGACCGCGCTAGCTCGGTCAGCGCACACGTGGCGCTGGCGTGGCGCGCACGTGGCAGCCACGTGGCTGACACGTCAGCTGGTGGCGTGGCCGGGTTGACCCCCGGTCCACGGCGGGTCAGCGGCCGATCTGAGCCGCTCGGCTCAGATCCGACGGCTGGCGATCACCCAGCGGTGCGGGGTCGTCGGAGCGGCGGCGGGACAGCGGCGCGGCTCGCTGGAGTTGGCCGAAACGGCACTCCAGTGGATAGTTTTCTATGCAGAGCGGTCAGGGATGCGTGGCGTGTCTTCGCGGAGTCGGCCGTGGGGTCAATGAAGGCCATCGGCGGCTGAAGGCGGTGGCCCGAGCGGGCGGCGCCATGGCCGGCGGCCGGGTCTCGACGGGAAAGGCGGTGCGGCGCACGGGGAGGCAAGCCAAGCGCACCGGCGGGCTGCTCACCTCCTGACGAAGCTGTTGACGGAGTTCTTGAAGGCAGAGACGAGCCGGTGACGGAGATTGACGGAGGCGGTGGAGCTCCAAGCAACGGCGGCGACCTAGGGTTACGGGGAATACGGCGGAACAGGAGGCACGGTGGCGGCTAGGGTTCAAAAGGCGGCTCAGGGAGGCGGCGCTTGCCCCTTTATAGGGTGCGGGCAACCTTGGGCCGCGTGTGCGGCGGGCGGCTTCGGGCGGCGCCCGACACCGAGCCAGTGTCCGTCTCCGTGGGGGACGGGTGGGCCCCACCCGTGTGGGCCCCATCGGTCAGCGGCCTTGGGTGCGGTGACGTGGGCGCTGGCGCAAGCTGCTGGCGTCGGCGGAGCGCGGTGCTGGCGTTAGCGGGTGCGGGCGACGCGGCTTGCTGGGCCGTCAGCCCGTTACGCGGCGCGGGCGCTGAGGCGGCGTGCGGCTGGGTCGGCCCACGGGGGGCACACAAAGCGGCTGAGCGGACCGCGGCGCTGGCCTGCTGCGCTGGCGGTGGCCGGGCTTGGCCCATGCGGCGCGCGGCTGGGCTGTGCTGCTGCGGCCTGGCCAAGCAGCTGAGCGGCGGCCTGCTGGCCGGCCTGGTCGGCTGTGGCCTGTGCCGCAGCTGCTATGCTTGGCCATGGCTGGCCATAGCTGGCCATGGCTGGCCAAACTTGGCCAGGAGAGGCTAGGGTCGGCCAGGACCCACCAGGGACTGGCCTGGGCTAGTTAGACTAGGTTTTGCTAGTATAGGGTTAGTGGGGACAAGTTAGAGCATATAGGTAGATAGAGAGCAAAGCAAGAATCGAACGACTAGCTCAAATAAGTCAACAAAAAACTGTGCAGCGGCATGAATGCAGAATCCATGTTTTCTAACGTGCTACACCTTTTTAAAGTTGCTCATAAAACTTTATAACTGGCCTATAAATGTAAAGCATCTATGCAAGTATAAACTCAAATTCATTTAAATTTTAAAGTTTCAAAAACCAGGGTGTTATAAACCTATCCCCTTAAAAGAATCTCATCCTCGAGATTAGAAGACTCAGGAAACAAGTCTGGGTATTCTGCCCTTAAGTCCTCTTCCTTTTCCCAAGTAGCCTCATCCTCTGAGTGATACTTCCATTGCACTTTGCACCACTTGACAACCTTACTTCTAGTGACTCTCTCAGCTGTCTCCAAAATCCCGGATGGACTCTCATCATAAGTCAAATCCTTCTACAAATCTACTTCCTGCATAGGCAACTCCTCTTCTTTGACCCTCAAACATTTCTTGAATTGAGAAACATGGAACACATTATGCACATTGGATAAGTAAGCTGGCAATTCAAGCTGATAAGCTACTTCTCCTCTCCTTTCTAGAATCTTGAAAGGACCAATGTACCTCGGGGCTAACTTCCCTTTGACCTTGAACCTCTTGAGATTCCTCATTGGAGACACCTTAAGATAAACATAGTCCCCCACTTCAAACTCAAGCTCTCTTCGGCGAACATCTGCATAGCTCTTCTGTCTAGACTGGGCTACTTTCAAATTACGCCAAATCACTTGGACTTGCTCTTTTGCTATCTTCAAGACATTAGGACCAAATACTTATCTCTCTCCAGCTTGATTCCAGAACAAAGGTGTTCTACACTTTCGTCCATACAATGCTTCAAAGGGAGACATCTTGAGACTAGCTTGATAACTATTGTTGTAAGAGAATTCAGCATAAGGCAAATTGTTGTCTCAACTGTCATTAGAATCCAGGGCGCAGGCCCTCAACATATCTTCTATAATCTGATTAACCCTTTCTGTCTGACCATCTGATTATAGATGATAAGCTGAACTAAACCTTAACTCAGTTCCCAAAGCTTCATGTACCCTCTCCCAAAACTTGAAAGTGAATTGTGTACCTCTATCTGAAATGATCCTCTTAGGAACCCCATGAGCACACACAATTCGAGCCATATACTTCTCAGCCAACTGTGCTCCAGTATACGTGGTCTTGACAGGTATGAAATGAGCAACCTTGGTTAATCGATCCACTATGACCCAAATAGAATCAAAACCTCTCTGAGTTCGAGGTAATCCCACAATAAAATCCATACTGATTTCATCCCATTTCCATTTAGGTATCTTCAACGGCTGCAATAATCCTGCTGGTCTTTGATGTTCTGCCTTTACTCTCTAACAAGTGTCACACAAGGCCACATACTCCCCAATGTCCCTCTTCATACCTTTCCACCAATAATGTTCTTTCAGATCCTGGTACATCTTAGTACCTCCAGGGTGAATAGAGTAAGATGACTCATGACACTCCTTAAGAATAGTGTCCTTGATTTTCTAATTATCAGGCACAACCAACTTGTGCTTATACCAAAGTGTCCCTTTTTCATCCACACTAAATCCTGGGGCTCCATCTTGACTCACCATCTTGATAATTTCCTAAAGTTCCTCATCAGTTTTCTGACCCTTCCTGATTTCCTGATTGAGTGTCGGTTCCACATCCATAGAAACTCCCTGAGTGTTAGCAACAAACCCCAAGTTGAGATACTCAAATTCAGCTAGTAACTCTTTAGGTAACTCCATCACCTCTAACATGTTCTGCTGACTCTTTCGATTCAAAGCATCAGCTACAACATTAGCTTTACCAGGATGGTAGAGAATCTCCAGGTCAAAATCATTAATCAATTCTAACCATCTTCTCTGCCTCAAGTTCAAGTCCTTCTGAGTCAATATATACTTCAAGCTCTTGTGATCAATGCAAATTTTACACCTATGACCAAGGACATAATGTCTCCAAATCTTCAACGAATGGACTACAGCTGCTAATTCTAGATCATGAGTTGGATAATTCAATTCATGTTTCTTCAACTGTCGAGAGGCATAAGCAATAACCTTACCCTCTTACATCAACACACAACCCAAACCATGTCTAGAAGTGTAACGCCCAGAGTCCAAACGGCTCAGATTCACTCTGCACGCTGAGCACACCACACCTACCACCATCCCACTTAAGCTTTCGTTCTTGCTTCTCTTAAAAGGATTAACCCGAGGATGGTGGGATGGACTCTAGAAGCCTTATATGTTGGTCTATCCCACCTTAAACAACCAAGGTGGGACTAAACTCTCCACAACATCTCATAATAACCACATGGGCCACTATGGGCCAAACGGGCCGGGTGTGACATACACCCCCCTCAAAGAACTCAACGTCCTCATCGAGCCCAACATACCCTCAACCGGGCAAACGATGACCAGGAACGTTCTCCTCTTGGCACACACGACCGTGCGCCCAGTGCCGGCACATATGCCACGCCGTGACTCCGCAGAGCCTACACGCGCATGAACCCCCATGTCCAGCCCCTGGCCCGCACGCCCCCGTGGCCGGAAGGTTAGCTTTGATACCATTTGTAACGCCCAGAGTCCAAACGGCTCAGATTCACTCTACACGCTGAGCACACCACACCTACCACCATCCCACTTAAGCTTTCGTCCTCGCTTCGCTTAAAAGGATTAACCCGAGGATGGTGGGATGGACTCTAGAAGCCTTATATTTTGGTATATCCCACCTTAAACAACCAAGGTGGGACTAAACTCTCCACAACATCTCATAACAATCACATGGGCCACTATGGGCCAAACGGGCTAGGTGTGACAAGAAGCATCACAATAAATAGAGAAGTCCTTCGTCATATCTGGCAGAGCTAGCACTGGTGTTGTTGTCAACCTCTTCTTCAATTCCTCAAAACTAGCCTGACACTGTTCCGTCCACTTGAATGGTTTGTCCTTCTCTAGCAAAGTAGTCATAGGTTTAGCTATGGTAGAGAACCCATCAATGAACCTCCTGTAGTATCCAGCCATTCCTAGAAAACTCCTGATGTCCTTGACATTCTTAGGTGGACTCCACTTAAGCACATCTGCAATATTCTTAGGACTAACTGTAACTCCATCCTTGGAAATAACATGCCCAAGAAAAGAAACTTCACTCAACCAGAAGTCACACTTACTGAACTTGGCATAGAGCTGATGTTCCCTCAACTTCTGCAACACCAATCTGAGATGCTCTTCATGTTCTTCCTCACTCTTGGAATAAATTAGAACATCATCAAGGAATACAACCACAAAGCTATCAAGATACTCCATAAAAACTTTATTCATCATGTACATAAAGTAAGCTGGAGCATTGGTCAACCCAAAAGACATCACTGTATACTCATACAAACCATATCTGGTGCTAAAAGCAGTCTTTGGTATATCATTAGGTCTAATCCTCAACTGATGGTAACCTGACCTCAAGTCTATCTTAGAAAAGACACTAGCTCCCTTCAACTGGTTAAACAAATCCTCAATCCTAGGTAAAGGGTACTTATTCTTAACAGTCACCTCATTCAAAGATCTGTAATCTACACACATCCTCTGTGTTCCATCTTTCTTTTCTACAAAGATTACTGGGGCTCCCCAAGGGGATGAACTAGGTCGAATGTAACCCTTAGACTGTAATTCTCTAAGTTGTGACTCAAGTTCTTCTAGTTCATTAACAGCCATTCTATAAGGTCTTTTAGCTATGGGTGCAGTACTAGGTAATAATTCAATAATAAACTCGATCTCTCATTCAGGTGGCATACCTGGCAAATCCTCGAGAAAAACATCTGGAAACTCATTGATGACTCTGATGTTCTCCAAGGGCTCACCGCTGACATGATTCACTGTTCCCTGGTTCTTGGATGGCGGAGGAATCACGACATCTACTACATCTCCACTAGGTGCATTCAAGCTTACTGTCCTTTCTGAGCATTTAATATTTGCTTTCCACTTGTTTAACCAACTCATTCCTAAAATAAGATCAAGACCTTCTGACTCAAGCACTATGGGTTTAACAGGAAAATCTATCCCCCTTAAATTAACCTTTACCTTAGGACACCAAACGTTTGAAGCCATATTTCCCCCAGGTGTTTTAACGCTCATAGCACTAGGCCACGAACAAAATGACTACCAATGAATGAATGTGATGCACCAGTATCAAACAGAACTGAAGCTGGATGAGAATCGACAAGGAACGTACCGAGCACCACATCTGAAGCTTCCTCAGCAGTATCCACCTTGACGTGGTTCACCTTCCCAAAGCTCTGGGACTTCTGTTTCTGGGGGCAAGCATTAGCATAATGTCCCGGTTGCCCACATCTGAAGCAAGCATTGTTGGGGGTGTTGTTGGGCTTCACAGGTGCATTATTAGGAGCATTCTGGCGAGGAGCCTGATTTTTCTGACGAGGGGCTTGACCATTCTGGCGCTGCACTTGAGTACTGCCATTGCTGGAGTTGTTGTTGCGCTGGCCTCCCTGCTGTGCCTGATTCTTCCCATACTGAAAAGAAGAACGCGGCTGGTAGTTCTGGAAGTTGTTGAAGCGAGGGCGGCTGCTGCTTCCCTGATCCTGGTACTTGCTGGCCTTTCTCTTCTTCTTGTCCTCCATCTTGTGGCGCATGCTCTCAAGCACAATGGCCCTATCAACCATTTCTTAAAAATTAGCATACTTGACGTTTGCCATCATGTAAGCAAGTCCATCATTCAACCCTCCTAGGAAATGATCTTGCTTGTCCTGGTCTTGCTCAACATCTCTCGGTGAATAGCGAGACAAAGCAATGAACTTGTCATGGTACTCACAAACAGACATGGAGCCTTGCTTCAGATCAGCAAACTCCTTCTTCTTTAGCTTCACAAGTCCAGCTAGTACATGGAACTCCTTGAACGCCTCAGTGAACTGTGTCCAAGTGATAGTGTCAGGAGCTGCATGAGCAAAGCGGTATGAATCCCACCAAGAAGAGGCTGCTCCCTGTAGCTGACCAGATCCATAGAGGACTTTCTCCCTGTCGTTGCACTGGGCAATCTCCAACTGTTTCTCCACATCCTTCACCTAATCCATAGCAACAAGAGGGTCAGGGGAATGAGAGAAGAAAGGTGGACGCCCCTTCAAGAACTCACTGCGCCTGTCCCTGGGTGGTGGAGGAGGGTTCTGGCCGTGGTGCTGATTCTGGACTTGGTTCATCATCATATTCTGCTATAGCAGGGTCATCATGGAGTTCATGCCCTGCATGAACTGAGTCTGCATGGCCATCATCTGCTCCATAGTAGGAGGAGGTGGTGGTGGTGGAGGATTCTGGCTACTCCCACCAGTACCGCTGGAGCCACCATTGTTGCTGTTCCTCCTGGTGTTCACCATCTGATGCAAACGAATGGCAGGGTATAAGGATATGCAGTCTCAACATATATATCTATGCTGAATATAAATTGTGAATGTAACTGCAACATAATATACTGTCTCTTTATATCAACAACCCATCTGACATAACCTCCCACAATATGATCACTGACAGAATAGCAAATATATAATTCTCCAAACTGATAGCTGGCATGATCAAGTGACACAGGCTATGACAGAATAACTGATAGGATGAAGCAGAAAGAGAGATAGAGCACAACCTAACTAGTGACCCAAAACCCCGAATTACTAAACAAAGTCCTAAACCTATATAAATATGATAAGTGTGGACATCACCCCATGACTTATCTCAATCATTACAAAGAAGCAAATCAAACATAGTTCATCATGATAAACAAGTTCTCATACCAATAGAGCAAAACACACTCAAACACACTCGCACTAGACTCGATAAGCTAAGCGTTTAAACGTGCTAACGTAGCATTATTGATTACATGAAAGGGACATCCTAGTCAACCCTAGTACGTCCTCAAGCTGCTCTGTAGGGGATGTGGTCACGTATAAGCGATAAAGCAAGCTACTATCATGATAGTAGAGATAAACATGTCCATGGCCAAAGGATAATATATATAAAGAGTGCATGCATTCTATGGTATTTGTAGTAAAACCAAAACACGTAATGACATGATCATAAGGACAAAAGCATGGTAGTAACTATAAGATAAGGTAATAAATGATCAATAAATAGTAGTAATAATAGCTGAAACAAATGCATATCAAGGTAATAATGAAACATGCTAATAAATGTTGGGATATGCAATAACTTATAAAGGTAAACCAAAGTCGACCATTTCTAACTTAGGCTTCGTGATCCTACGGTCAACACGGCTCTGATACCACTTTGTCACACCCTGATTTCGAAGGAATGAAACCAAGACAAAAGCTCATGTGCGCCAGGAATAATTTACACACATGAACGACAAATTACATGGTTTAAAAGCATAGTGTTTGAATAAAACATAATATAACGATTACATCGTACCATTATTACATAACTGTCACCGGAGTAAAGCGGAATATAAATCACATCGTCCAAAGCGAATAACAACTAAACGACATAGACGTAGTGACTCCATCTCACCACAGGAAGGTCAATGGCAGCATCACGACGCCTAGTATCCCTGATAGTTCTCGGGAAAGTCTCCATCCGAGTCATCACTCGAGCATCCTTTGGTTGGGAAATAGCAAGGGTGAGTTCCATGTCGAAACTCAGCAAGTACAGACGAAAAGTAATGGCATGTAAGGCTAGTACAAGGTAAAGCTGAAAGGTAGACTGCGGTATCATTTTAAAGTTAAACAATTAAAATTTAACTTATTGCAACCTATTCTCTAATCAACTTGGTTGAAAAACCCAACCCTTTATTAAGGTTCAAGTAATATTAATGTGTCATTTAGCATCATAGATATAAACATATATCATTAACAACATTAAACATGAGATAGCCATCACAAGGGAACACAGGATAGCCATCCCGATAAAACCCGAGGTAGCAACCTCACAACATCACCATGATTTAACAGCTTAATCCATTTGGCTAATCATGCGAGGATCTGGGCCGCTCGTGACCGTGAGCACGGACGATATATCGATTTTTAACTCTGCACAGAGGTGTACACTTTCACTCCAGATTGTGGTTACCCTTTATGCCCGAGGGCACAAGTCTCTTAGCCCATTACCGAGATAGGCTGGCAGAGGTCACAACAAGGTTTTTCAAAGGGTCATAGGCAGTGGTAGCCCGATCCGTGATGTCCCAAGCACATGAGAGACGTACTCGTAGCCGCCGCCCTAGTCTACGGATCAACCAGAACTCCTATGCTAGAACTTGTAACACCCTTCACGCCATAGCTATGCTACCCATCGGTAAGCCACCCTCCTACCTATGATGATCCTGCTAACAGACCAAGCCAGAGCCCATTAGCCTGGAGATGTACGAAAGTCTCAGGTTGCTGCTCCATGAAAGGACCACAAGGGGGAGGAGATACGGATGCCCCCGTAGCTACGAGCCCACTGACATCTGTTCCCCCCTTCTTTCACCGCCAACCAACGACGCGGTGATGCATCAACTCTTCCAACGGCCGAAGCCAAGAGCCCATGGCTCCAACATATTTAAGAAATAAGTTTTATCTTCATTAAACAGTGAAAGGTGAGACAGAGCACTAGCAACACATGCAATACACCAAAATATCTCACACACGAGCAATACATGCAAGCAGACATATTTTAATTAGAGCAATACACCAAAATATCTCAACAGTAGCAAAAAAATAGCATAGAACTATTCTACTCATCGAGACGATTCCAGAAAATATAAGTTTGCTAAAATCGGAGTTAAAACGTGAAAGTTATGGCTAAAACAAGTCTAGGGGTTGAACTGCAAAAAGACAGGACTATAAACTAATTACTTTTGAACTGCGCAGGACTAAAGTAATTAAGCAAAAAGGCAGGGGCTTTTCTACAAAAATGTCAGGGCTGTCGGTGGTTTGACCGCGCTAGCTCGGTCAGCGCACACGTGGCGCTGGCGTGGCGCACACGTGGCAGCCACGTGGCTAACACGTCAGCTGGTGGCTTGGCCGGGTTGACCCCCGGTCCACGGCGGGTCAGCGGCCGATCTGAGCCGCTCGGCTCAGATCCGACGGCTGGCGATCACCCGGCGGTGCGAGGTCGCCGGAGCGGCGGCGGGACGGCGGCGTGGCTCGCCGGGGTTGGCCAGAACGGCACTCCAGTGGATAGTTTTCTATGCGGAGCGGTCGGGGATGCGTGGCGCGGCTTCGCGGAGTCGGCCGTGGGGTCAATGAAGGCCATCGACGACCGGAGGCGGTGGCCCGAGCAGGCGGCGCCATGGCCGGCGGCCGGGTCTCGACAGAAAAGGTGGTGCGGCTCATGGGGAGGCAAGCCAAGTGCACCGGCGGGCTGCTCACCTCCTGACGAAGCTGTTGGCGGAGTTCTTGAAGGCGGAGACGAGCCGGTGACGGAGATCGACGGAGGCAGCAGAGCTCCAAGCGGCGGCGGCGACCTAGGGTTACGGGGAATGCGACGGAATGGGAGGCACGGTGGCGGCTAAGGTTCAAAAGGCGGCTCAGGGAGGCGGTGCTTGCCCCTTTAGAGGGTGCGGGCAACCTCGGGCCACGTGTGCGGCGGGCGGCTTCGGGCAGCGCCCGACACCGAGCCGGTGTCCGTCTCCGTGGGGGAGACGACACTGTGCGGGTGGGCCCCACCCGTGTGGGCCCCACCGGTCAGCGGCCTTGGGTGCGGTGACGTGGGCGCTGGGGCAAGCGGCTGGCGTCGGCGGAGCGCGGTGCTGGCGTCAGCGGGTGCGGGCGACGCGGCTTGCTAGGCCGTCAGCCCGTTACGCGGCGCGGGCGCTGAGGCGGCGTGCGGCTGGGCCGGCCCATGGGGGGGCGCGAAGCGGCTGAGCGGACCGCGGCGCTGGCCTGCTGCGCTGGCGGTGGCCGGGCTTGGCCCATGCGGTGCGTGGCTTGGCTGTGCTGGCCGAGCAGCTGAGCGGCAGCCTGCTGGCCGGCCTGGCCGGCTGTGGCCAGTGCTGTAGCTGCTATGCTTGGCCATGGCTGGCCATGGCTGGCCACACTTGGCCAGGAGAGGCTAGGGTCGGCCAGGACCCACTAGGGACTGGCCTGGGCTAGTTAGACTAGGTTTTGCTAGTATAGGGTTAGTGGGGATAAGTTAGAGCATATAGGTAGATAGAGAGCAAAGCAAGAATCGAACAACTAGCTCAAACAAGTCAACCAAAAACTGTGCAGCGGCATGAATGCACAATGCATGTTTTCTAACGTGCTACACCTTTTTAAAGTTACTCATAAAACTTTATAACTGGCCTATAAATGTAAAGCATCTATGCAAGTATAAACTCAAATTCATTTAAATTTTAAAGTTTCAAAAACCAGGGTGTTATAATAAGTTGGTGTGTTACTACACAGTCTGTTTTCAATAAGTGTGTTTCTAGTAACATGTTTTGGAACTCAAAATCGTGGACTAAATATACACACAGGATAGCTGTCCAGCCAAGAGGGTAGACAAGAACTTACAACAACTACGATTGGAATATACACCATCTTTGATTCGCCATTAACCTCCAATAGTTGGGCTGCATGACAACAGGAGCCAATTAGTCTTGTATGGAACAATATTCGGCAGGCTTGTAAAACTAGTAAGCAAATGAAATAGATGGCCAATCCACTTTATACATCCAGCACATAAATAGTGTTGCACAGATAGAATTGTCTAATTTATAGTAAACTAATAGCTCTTCAAGATTAAGTTGAGATTAAAATTATCCTAGATAGCACTGGTGTGAAATATTACAAAGATTAACAAAGATACATCAAGGACTATGGCGGCATATTAATTTTAGAAACTAGCTGAAAACGAAGTGCACTTACGCTCAGTGCTTCCAAAAATATAAACTGTTTTCCCATGAAGCTCTCCCCCTTCTTCTAAGGCTTTCTGTTCACCAACAACAACCACATATCATCATGAAGGGGGGACTAGACACTCAAAATGCAAAATGGATTAAAAGATTAACTTTGATTGCCATACCTCTAAATTTTCAAAGCTCCAATTGAACTCCTTTATCTTATCAATGTTTTCCCAGTGAAGATGATATGGCAAGTTATATAAGTTGTTAAGGAAAATATGTGAGATATGTCCAAATGTGGAGCACTAACATACACACTACTGCAAATTAAAGAAGGCAGGGATGGGAGCAAACCTCGGTACCAACGGGGAAAGCAGATGACCATAGATCCTCCTAAACATAGCAACAAATCATTAGTCAGAATACACGTAAAGTAAATAGCAACATAATCATACAGGGCAGTCAAACACAGTCCAAATCGTTATGGTAACTTCCAAAAATAAACCTGTCTGAGGCAACATGCAAGAAAATGCTTCTAAAGCCATCATGCTCAAATTTTTAGTGGTAATCATACACGGTTCTCAAGCCTTATATATCAGCCAGAACCAATGGACAGAAGGAAATGCTGACCTATCAAAGCTGCACTTGTATCGCAAAGCACACAGATTTGAAAATTTTCATCAACGACGAATTCCTAACACCGCAGTAGTGCATTGCGATTTCGTACTCAGATAAGGAGAATCCAATAGTAAAACCCACATATAATCCTAAATATAACCATTTAATGCCACATTTGAGCATCAGCAGTGGCATCGAAGCACTGCAGTAGTGCAATCTTGCCGCTAGAGCAACAATCGAAAGTGAAGCCGCCGGCTAGCTAAACAGATCAGGACCAAACGACTACTCAGGTATACCAAAAGCCTAACCCAAGGCAGGCCATCTTAGAAAAGCAACACCTCACCAGATTTCTTTTTTCAGGGAAGTAATTCGTCGGGCTTTGGCTTGGGCGGCGCCTTGGCGCCCCCCGAGTTGCCGCCTCCGTCGCCGTGCTCGAATCAGTGGCGGCCGCCTGGGTCGCCGTACGCTTCTTCCCCCTCGGGCGCGCCATCTCTCACGGTTGCTAGGGTTAGGATCGCGGCTCGTGTTTGGATTGATCGTTGGCTTGTGGCCTTGTGGGAGAGGTTGCGTCCATAGATATATGGGGTTTCCGGGCGTGGAATCAACGCAACTCAAATTTGAAGGGGAAGAGAAGGAAGGATAGGCCTGGGCGAAGCGGCGCAAGCGCGGGCGGGCCGGCGGGGGCTCGTGGCTTGGGCCTTCGGATGCGCGTTCGGTGGGCTGAAATGGCCGTTGAATTGAAATGCGGCACGTTTTGTACCGTGCGATGGTTTGTCGTGCGGGGGAGACAGGAGAGACGAGAGAGACAGCACCGTGCCACCGTGGAGAAAATGCTCTGGGCAGCCCCCGAGGTGGAGCCAAGGGACGAGGTGGCCACGGAGGTGGAGGCGAGGGGGAGGGGATGACCGTTTGCGGTGGAGGTGGAGGTGATCTCCTATTGCCGCTGGTCCCCAATCCCCGTGGGCCTAACGCGCGGCCGCTGCTGTCGGGAGCGGCGGCTTGGCCTAGCTCCGGCGACAACCACGATGGTGTGAGTACACGGACCCCTTCGTCCTCCACGGTGACCCTCAGATGGTGAGTTGGTGACCATCATGATTTTGAGTACAGGATGCAGACAGGCGAAGCTTGCATTTGTAAAATGTATGCCTCTCTTACTGGTGGTTTGAGGTGAGGATGGGTATGGCAACAGTGGGTTCCTGGCGCAGGTGATTGGATGTTGCAGAAGGTAGAAATGGACTAATGTTTTGAATCCAGCCTATGCAGACTATGTGTACTACTGCTATGCCAATCTGTATTTTGTGAATGCAGTTCTTGGTGCGCTCATTTATGGATATAAGCTGCCAGGTACACTTCCAAAGGTCCTTCCAAGATATCAACTCAGATGTTCTTAGTTTCGATTGCTTGTTGCTCTTGGCTAAAGATGTGACTTGTGTCAAATCTCTAGAAATTCTGTCTACAGTCTGATTTCTCTCATAGCAGAAAGTATAAACTACTGAACTGTGTGGCCATTTGTTCCTCATCTCAATGTAGATGGATTTGCTATCTAGAGGGCAATGACATCCACCAAACAAATGTTCCTCACGTCAGGGCATGAGTGATGGCTTCCTGTTCGTGCCGTGCTGCCCCGGAAAGTAAATTTTGCATCTGCATTTTGACGTTAACAACTGGACTTCTTGATGGATAGTGTCAATAAAGACAATACATAAATGGGACATATAAGTATCCCAATTCTTTTAGAATCAGCTGCTGTGTTTATGGATGGACAAAAAAGGTGAACTGAAACTTCTTTTGAGCTCTTGAAATGGAGCATCATACCATGGTCAATAATACTATTATATTCTGATGTCCAAATTCACGTCAAAGGTGGAGTGAGGGAGAGTCCCTGGAGGCGCTATGCCAACCGTTCTTGTACCCTTTTCTTGATATTGCTGTTCTGAGAAATTGTATCAATGGGAATTTAACTTCTTTCAGATTCAATGTAGACTGCAGCCAATTTTGTTGGCGAATTTATTAACCAAGTGAATAGAAATGTTTTAGTCTGATGGTTCATCAGGTTTCTTGTAGACTGACTTTTGTTTCAGGTTCTCTGTTATCAGTCACAAGATTGCCTTGGTGGTCTTAGATGCCCTAGGGAGATTGGTCAAGGTAGTTGAGCATGACTTGATTGAAGGCACAAGGCACTTTAAAAACACAATTATCTAGGTTTAAGCATTTTTTCCCTTATGGTTGCATTTTGTCTTTTCCTGTTCTTATCACAACCATGAATCTAAAAACACAATTACTGTTAGGGCAACTATTAAACTTCCGAGGGAGCGATACAGAGCACTTGTGGGAGCATCGTGTGGCTTTGTAATTTAAAGCTCACCGACTTCGACCTTAATACAAACAATGCACTAACCTTTCGCATATTTGAGAAAAGGGGGCAGTTATTGGTTGATGTGGTTTGCAGTCTGATTTGGTGAATATTTCCATGCAGCTTGGCATGTGTGCGACCACCACACCCAAACATCGGAGTACTTGTGCATGGAGTAGCAAGTGAGGCAACTAATCGGCAAAACAAAAGGATACCCTTGTTTAGAAGACTAAAGGATTGATTGATTGTTAGAGCATGATGGAAGGTTTATTTTTGAATACAAAATATTCAAAAATGGTTAGCTCTGATAGATGAAATGTAATCTTGAAGGCTGTTATTGTTTGGAAACTGCTCCGGTACTCCTCTTTTAAAAAATTACACACATCTCAAAGCATCCCACCTAAATAATTGAACAATTCTCTAAACTATTATCTGCCTGGGTCCCGTACAGGTCCGGTCTTCTAGGCCCAGACCCTGCCCAGCCCAAACCCAGTCTGTTTGTTTGTGTCTCAGATCCCCTTTGTTCGGAGCTTTCCCACGTGTCCATCTCGGAGCAGAGCGGATCAGCGGGCAGCTCTCCACGGCGGCGGAGGTCCACGCATAGTCTCAGGCGTCGACGACGAGTAGGACCCGTCGGACTGCAGCTAGTGCAAGATGTAATTTAGTTGGTTCAAGCTTAATGGAATCATTCAATGTCTATTCTTTGATGATCTGATCTGAAAGTAACTCACGAGGGAGTACTCAGCTACTCGCTGCGTTCATCCGTTTTCCCTCCAGTCATCAAATCCCATTTTTGCAACAATTATATGTGGTTTATTAAATGCTTGTGCTGAAGAATTCCTGCCGAACCATTGCAAATCTGCAACATGTATATGCTTGCAGATAGTATTTCAAACTTGGCCAATGTTGTAATTGCATGAGTCCGTTTGGCCTACTGGAACGGAAAAGTTGCTACTCCTGAGCGAAGGCCACGAATGTCATGCTGCTGTACAAGATTGGTTTGAAGGCCATCATATTATCTGGTGTCCCAACTAGCATTGGACTAATTATGGATATGACTTAGACTGATGTACTTCGTTTGTTCTGATAGCTTGAGAAAGCTCAAGAACTCCTAGAATACGTTGTGTACAGCGGCCTTTCTGATTTGTCTCTGATCTGAATGTAATATTATGCTCTGAATGTTCTATAAAGCAATTGTTTTGCTATGAATTTTGTCTTAAATCACAGGCTTGTGCAATTTATTACTGGAAACTACAGCCATCGGTAGAGCAAAATTACATGACAACTGACACCATGCCAATTGCCGCCCATGAGCGGCAACAACAGGAGGCCCGTTACTCCTCCTTATGGAGGCAGAAATATGTGTACCAGATGTCAATGCCCCTCCCTCACAGACATCCAACACAGGGCGCGCAACAGGCGGTGGTGGGTGTCAATCAGATATTCAGAAGTGTCGGACTTCCTCATGCGGACACCAACCAGCGGCGAACGGACCAGCGCACCTCCTCACGACCTCACTTCAAACGGAAGATCGCCGGAAATCCAGAGGCCGAAGGGACACGGATGCGCCGGTAAAGCTTCAAACAAAGGCAAGGACGTACGTCATCAAAAGGAATGGGTTTGGGCTGGGCGCGATCTGGTCTTTGAAGGGCCAGGTCCATTCGGGACTGAGATGGATATAATTAAGAGAATCGTTTAATTAATTAGGTGGTTTGCTTTGAGATGCGTGTAATTTTTTTAAAGAGGAGTACCGGAGCAGATCCCTTATTGTTTTTATTGAAAATTAGCTATTTAACATTGGACTTCGTGTATCAATGCTTTAACATTTCTTTCATATCGACTACATAAATGTTTGTAGCAAATGGTACATGCTTTTGGCATGAACTACTGAACTAGGTATTGATCTGTGTGTTGCCACGGTCACATAAAATTTGTATGAAATGTCGTAATTAGGAACATTTGATAAACAGAGTATAATGAATACAGCCTGGTTTTCTGAAATCAGCAGAGGTCAGAGCCTTGGATCATCAACGATATTTTTAGGAAGCCGAGCAACGGATCATAAGCTGGGTACAGATCCTTGTTGGTGCCTTGGCATTGTTGATTCTAAACTGTCGCAAATGTTCCATGTAGTTGGAAACCATATGCACAACAAAATCTGCCAATATCGAAAGTGAACAAGAATGGGCTCAATGTTAGGGAAGCTAAATGTAGATGTGAATGTCTCTTTGTTGACTGCTACGACTGTGATGAGACATTAAATTTTAAAGGCTCTAAAAAGAGCACACGCACTCTGACCAGAAAGCAGCAACGCTAGCATATGGCAATGTCTCATGTCATCTTGCAGTATTGAGACAACAAAATACCAAAAAATGTTATAAAAAAACAAAATACCAAAAAATGAACTGTAGTAATATACAAGCAACCAGAGTCACAAATATTCATAACAGAAATCAGTAAGGTGATTCACTGACCATTACTGATTGCCAAAATTGTGTTATGTTACTCGGCAACAGCAGGTGCAGAGGAACTACTCAGCAACAACAGTATTCAAGTTGCCAAAGTCATAACTGCACCAGTTGCAACCCTTCTCATATCCGTCCTACACCATAACTATACAGAGGAACTACTAATTTCTCAAACTAAAAATACCACGTAGCAGTCATCCATGGTGCTTAAAATTGTAGAGAGGCTATACACACAGTTCAAGCTATAGACGTAGAGAAATTGCAGTCACTGCAATACTGTGTACCCTCAAGCAGAGAGCTAGTAAGCCGCATACCCCTGGGTCCTCAAGCAGAGAACCAGGAACCCTCACCCTCCTTCAGGAAAAACTGATATAATGATTGTGGTTAGGACTAGCCGCTAAGAAAGCAGCAGACAAGAGGAAACCATAACAGAGCAGAGCTTTCTTAGCTCATCGCATGGACATCAGGGTGCGCCTCTGGATGGTCCTCTTGGAAGGCTGAGCGGCCTTCAGAGTTTTCTTCAGGTTTCGCCTCACCATCTTCTCAATCTGCTCTATCGAGCTGGACAGCTTCTTCTCCATGAGATCTGCAAGAGCTGGATCATCTGGTTTGGATGGAGTGGCCTGCAAGGAGCAGTCAGATGGAGAGGAAGATGCCTTCAGCTTGCCATCCTCCAAAGAAGTTGCAGGGCTTGGAACAGCTTGACCTCCCTCAGTTGTTGCCACACCCTGCTCTGCCTGTGCTGGAGTTATTGGATCCACAGATTGGGAAGAATCTTCTGTCCACAGGATCTGCTGCTGAGCTGCAGCATTCTGCAGACGACTTCTCCTCTCAATTGCCTGCAAATTGCAGTTATACATTAGTAGATTTACAGGGGAACACTATGCACATCTAACATCTAAGTATAAAACTTCTGCCAAAAAATTAAAACTAATAGACAAGTAAGCACATTATGGGCCAATGGTCAGTCTAGAAAGTAATAATATAACAAACAGGGATTTTCTGAACATAAAACTAAATTTGCCACAAAATCTAAATCACTGCCAATATTGAAAGCAATATTGACTCTTAAAAGGAACTAACATTCATACTCCAGAGGATACTTTAAAAAGCATTTTCAGTTGAAACACTATTATATCAGTAATTTGAACAGGTCCATTATCAACAAATACAACTCGCATAGTTCGCAACAGCAAAAAGATGCTTCTGCAATCTAAGTTATAATTTATGAAGATGATAAAAACCAGTAAAAATTCAGCACATGAAATTCATGCAAATATCCTGAATAGACTGGTCATATAAAGCTTAAAACTGAAGATGAAGTCAAAACCTATACTATGAATCTTTATAGGAATCTCAGCTTTAGTAGGCCGCGTTAAAATTAATGGACATTTCAGAACAACCAAGAAGATTGCAAATAATATCCTCAGCAGCTGAATTTAAGTTGATGGATGATGGCAAATTGTCAATTAATTTCTAAACATGATCCTGTATTCAGAGAAATTTCTACACAATCAACAGCCTCAAGTGTGCAACTTTTTAGTTGCAGTGCATAGTTTCTACAACCAAACAAGTACAGTAAATTCAGTCATGATGCAAAGGAATATCTATAATGATCCATTAAATATTCAAACTCTAATATAACAAGGAGAAATGGATAGCATTAAGTAAAAGGGAGAACAATAAATTTGGATTTAATTGGACATCTAAATTGTCAGGCACCTAAACTGAATATAGCTAGATGCAAGATGCAAGTAAGATAAGACAGAATAAAGAGTGTCAGTAATGCCTTGTATGAGTATTATTGCTATGTTATATGGAATTATAAGAATCTTTTGCTATGACTTGCTCCACTAATGATAAAATCCACCTGTATATTTCTCATTCTATGTCATCAAGGCAGGTAACATAATTGGCAGATCCTATGGTACTACTGAATAATAATGTACATGGCTTAACATTTTGAACACAAATTACCAATTCTACTCCATAACCTATCTTGTCGATCACTAACCAGGCATTCTGAATACAATAACTGAGTACTCAAACATTGCAAGTTTGCAACAACTGTAGCATAATATAGAGTAAAGTTCATACACCAAATACAACATGGAATTAGACATTAGCAGAAATGGTAGTGGTGTGCATGGAATTCAGAGAAGAACGCATAAAAATAGCAAAGGAAATGGTAGTGGTGTGCATGGCACCACCTTGACGATTGATGTGATGTCACGGAGTGGGGTCCTCGGGTACCAGTCAGGCAAGGGGCTCCTCCTCTTTGGTGCAACCCACCCCACTGGTGGCACATTTTCCTTGTTGCTTGACGGTGATAGGGCCTGTCGAGCCCGCGGCTTGGCAGCACCTTTCACCAACACAGCTCCTGGTGATTCTACTCTCCTGATAAAGAACCCACCACCAGAGATGTCGGTGAGAGCCGGCCTGCTGGAAGTCCTCAGTTCAGGCATCTTGTAGTTCTGGAAGAAGTGTATATAACCACATCAGTATTTCTTACTAGGCCAAAGAATGCATAATAAGATAAACAAATGAACCTGGAATCACAGTATTTCTTACATACAGTTGTTCTGGTCTCTGCTCTTTCCTATTCTTGGTGCCCTGAGTCGTGTTGCTCTTCTCCTGGATCAGAAGAATTTTTCTCCTATATCCATTCAAGAAATTTCGGATGAAGCTAACAACAAGAATTCAGGAGGACGCATGAATAACTAATGCACCCAAAATCTCCTCACCTTTCTGTTTGTTCCCGGCCTGGCTTCTGCTCTTTCCCTACGACTCTAAGATGCCTACCTGCAAGAAAGACGCAACGCAGAGAAGACAAATGTATAAACATCAATAGCAGAGAAGCCCACAAATAGCACGAAGAGATTCCCTCAAGAAACAAGGTATTCATTATAATCCTCGACAGTTCTACTCATAACCCCACCTCAATCCTCTACCAGCTAGGGATCTACACATAAAGAAGCCACGGGACAAGTCTGAACAAAGCAATTTGGGGGCGAACCAATAAAACCAGCCCAAGAACCAACCAAATCCCCCACAACCGTTTCGAGATTCTCACCTCGGACAGATTCCCGCAGCTCCGTACCCCGCACAACAATCCTTACCCTTCTGCGGATCTGCAAGAACAAGACAGAGGAAAACCCCATCACCAATCCGCTCGGAAAATTGCAACCAAACAGCCACATCCAAATCCTCCGAACCGCAAAAAATTACTCACGATTTGCTCGGCACCTGCCCAGTCCGCTTCGATCCAATCCCCGGAACGACTACTCCCTACGATACAGCCCCGATTCGAGATGAATTTCTGGGTAGATTTCCTAAGGTTCGTGCCTGGTGCTACTACTGTTTTTGTTGGGGTTTGGCCGTTGGGGGAGGGGGCGGCGCAGGCGGGGCTTTTAACGGGTTCGAAACTCGAAACTGGAGAGGGCCGAAGGGATGGGCGGTGGGCCGAGAGCAGCATCCGGACGTTCATTTGTTATAACAGGAGTGATGGACGGGCAGGATGGTTCCGGTGTATGGACATGGTGCATGTACTGGAAGCCGGCGCGTCCTGTAATCGTAGCGGAGTAGCGGACGCCCGGTACCTGCGGACGTGGCGTGGGGCCCAGCAGCAAAGCAGGGAGCAGGGAGCCCGCGCGCTGAGGAGTTCCGCCGCCGCCCGCCGACGTCGACGCGAGCCGAGCCGAGCCGCGCGTCGAGGAGGTCCGCCGAGGAGGTCGAGCCCTCCCAACGGCTAATCGGCCCTGCGCCGCCAGAGCCCGCCAAGGTCGCCATCGCCGGAACCGAGTGCCACCGAGCCGGAGGCGGCAGCCGTCCCCGCACCGCGAGGCCTACAGCGAGCGAGATGACGAGGGGAACGAGCTTCGCGCCGGAGAGCTGCAGGCGGCGGCGGAGGAGGTGGGCCGACGCTGACGCGGGCGCCGGTGCCGCGAGAAGGGAAGCAGGGGTTGGAGCCCCGCCGCGAGCGCCCTCTCCTGCTCGAGATCTTGAAGCTCGCTGGGGCGACCGCCGGACCCGCGCCCTCCGCTCGCAACCGCCGGACCCGCGCCCGCCGCTCGCGCGTCCACAGCCGCCTCGAGCCGCGGCGGAGGCGCCTCGCGCCCGCGTCCGCGCGGCCTCGCCCGCTCGAGCGCCGCCGTGCTCGCCCACGGTCGTCCCCGGAACGTCGAGCTCCGAGCTCCGAGCCCACGGCCGTGCGCGCCGCGCTCCTCGCCGCCGTGCTTGTCCCGCGAGCGCCGCCCAGCAGCGAGGATGGATAGGGAGAGAGAGAGAGAGAGGAGGAAGGATGAGGCGGATGGAACGAGGATGGACCGGAGCCTGGGCGACGGGGAGAGAGGAGGGGGTAGGTAAATTAAAAAAAAATCTCACACATGGGTCCTATATAGGGATATAGGGTGGGATAAAATATGAATGAATGCGGGAGAATGAGGTATAGAGAAGAGAACCTTGGTGACTATTATGTATAGAGGTATGTATAGAGGATGAATATAAACCACCATAAGTACGGATAGTTTTATCTCCTCGTCGTGATCAGTGGCGGATATCATTTTTAGCATCGGAAATTTAAGGCTTGCTTATCTGTGTTTTGTATTCTAATTCAGTTGAAATTTTCTCATGGATCATTTTAATTCAAAAATCATGATCAGACTCTTTCTTTGCTCGCCATAATAAAAACAATGATTCAAAAGGGATTTAGCATTACGGCTTACTACTTCAAATTTTCATACCCTTTTGTACAAATTAGCTTGCAACCACAAATTGGTGACACCTGATCCAAATTTGGAACGAGCATGTTTGAGAACTTTTGTCGTCTTTCTCTAGTTCTAAAAAAGGTAAAATACATTTTTCAACTTTATACTAGGTAAATGTCCGTGCTTTACTACGGGAATTTTAAAATTTTTAATTCAAGTCAACACAGTAAGAGTAAAAAAAGTAGACGAGGAGCTCAAATTTGCAATATTGTAAGAGTAACAAAAAATAGTGGCTCAAAATGAAGACAAATAAATTTTAACTTGGCTTAGCAACATAATGTTTCGAGCCACATTCAAATAAAGCAACATAATGTTTCGAGCCACATTCAAATAAATAAGTGTCGGATTTAATAACAATGTCAAAATAAGTGCATGATAGATAAGGCTTCCACAACTATCTCTTTCATTGTCTTATGCCCGTGATGCGGCTAAGATATTCTCGTACGGATAGAGAAATCATGCACCGCCATGAATTCCCATCATACACCGACAGATTGATCACAAATTCCTTCCGCAGTCTTTGGCCATCCTGTGCACAAGACGAACATAAATAATAAGTTGGAAATACATATATGTAGATGATCACAAACATAAAAGTATTGTGCTCACCGTGGAGATTGACATGAGTTTTCCATTGTTCCATGCAGACATGAATTGCAGAAGGATGAAGGCATTTAAATCCCTATAGCATAATAAATGTTCAACTTAACATTCCATTTCTCTATATATATCACAATATAAGGTGGTTTAAATGAAGTTACCTATCTTCTATGATTGGAATGCCACTTGGGAGTATATGTTTCCACACAAAGACATCCACTCCCGTTGCACGTCTATAACTGTTGAAAACATTGAGAATTCTATGCACATAGCGCTTGTATGGCATATCTTTACACCAATCAGGAGTAGGAGTAGGATCAAGCAGTGAGAGTTTTTTCTTCACGGTCGAACACAAAAAGGTTAAGGCCTCCTCTTTTCCATGGCATAAGAAGCTTCACAATGATTGGAATTAGAATTTCAAAAAGGGTTCACCATATTTTATATATTTACAAATCTGCACAATCATAGAGAAGTATCCTTATAAATCTGCAACGTGACACATCATATTTCATATATGGCCAAGTTTCTAATGATTTGGCTTTAGCGTAGATTCGTACGTTGTCTACAAAAAACAAATATATTTAAAAACGTGAGAAAGATGACTTACTGTGGATATACCACTTAATTAAGAAAATGCACAAGAGTATATTTATATAATAAAAACAGTTTACTCACACTGAATCTCAGGTCCATGTAATGCTTTGAAACCATCGATTTAGCACTTGTCAACCTTTTATTCTCCTTGTACGCAAGTAGCCGCACACCGATGTTAAAACATTCTGTGGGCATTGATTGATTCATCCTTAGTGATGCTTGGAGCTGACTGGACGGTTAGGGAGATATTATAAGGTTGGAAGCTACGTACCCAACAGGTCCTATAAGAGAATGAGTTATGACCCATAATATGATCTTTTGAATAATAATATCACTGCAAGGACAAAATTATAAGAACTTACTCCAATATCTCAGCATCATCAATTGTCATGAGATAGTCACACAACATGTCTATCAAATATTCCTTGGTCGTTGGCATGTCAAATGTGGAAAGGCCACACAATAAAAATGGGTCCATAGCTCCATCTGGAGAGCTTGCTGCAGAAGTTTGATGGTTTTTTACTCTTGCATGGACTATTAGGACGCTGTAGTATTTCAACATCAGACATGCTTCCAATTAATTCATCGTCAACGACTAACAGACAACCCTTTTCTCTTGTTTAACTCTGATGACGATAAAATAGCAGCAGACTTTGTCCTAAATTGTGCCATATCTTCCTACAAAGTGTGATGCATTATCATTTTATAATACATCAATAAGTGCACATGTAACAACCTACAGTAACCATATGTGATATACCTAAGTTATGGTTTTAGACAGACCTTCCCCAGTCCAGTGTTCAGCATACTTTAACAAAAAAAAATACCGCATGAAAAATTGCAGTAGCAAAAAGAACATCACACATCCAATAAATACAATAAAATTCTATTAATACAATATTTGGCACAAACCCGTCTGCCTGCATTTCCTACTCGAATATCTCTTGAACTGGCCAAGAAGAAACCCAGATGTCTGGCCACTTGTGATCTTTATTAAGATTCTTGTGTTGCGATACAATATCTATTTGTTTTTGCAGTCCCTTGATCTGCAGACAAGAGACAGAACAGTATCTTTAGCTTCATAAATATATTATCAATTTATGAACTAACAAATAATTAACACTTTGTAGACAAAAAGACAAGACAGACTCACATTAAGAGTTAAGTCTCCACGACCATATGTCTTGCACTTTGAATCAAGCACTTGTATCTCGTACTCTTTGGCATTAACCACGGCAAGATACCAGTGGGTCTCTTCAATGTTTATTGGAATAAACACCTAAATAAGTATTGTACATTTTGTATACAGCAGTGTAAATTGATTTTTACCATGTCATGGTCCAGGTACGATAAAACCCTTTTCTCAATGGTTCTAATTCCATTCTCGTCATGTGTGGGATATAGGTCCTCCATTTTTACTTTATCACCACCATCCCTTTTGTACTAAATGCTGTGCAATGTGCATGTACTTGTGCTAAATTAGTAGGTTAGCAAATAGAAATGGGAAATGTTCAGAATTGTGCAGGATGCACAAGCTGAAGATGGCAATAACGAACCTTTCTCTATTGCCAAATTAGTTAAGTATAATGTTACACCCGGTTTTAAGGACAAAATCAGATACACACCATTTGTGAGTATCTGAAGACAAATCTCACAAATAGCTATAAATAGTATCAATTACAATACTTTAAATATAACATACACAATATATAAAAGATCACCTATTGAACAATCAGCGAAAAGACGACTTTAAACTCCGGGTGTAGACGTCACTCTACTGGATCCAACTGACTGGTTGATCACAAGCCTAAAACTTCTCCTAAGGTGTGGGGGAATAGCAAGAGTGAGTCCATGTCGAACTCAACAAATATAGCAATAGGGCAGTACCCATCAACTCATGATCAATGTAACATAAATAATATATGAAGCATAAACGGTAACCATGAACATGTTAGCAATCAAAAGTCATCATCTTAATATAAAGATTCTAAGGCCACGCGTGTCCTTAAGCAAGGCTAGTATAACAGTTTATTAAACTCTGCGCAGAGGTGTATACTTTCACTGTGAGGCGTGAATTGCCCTTTCGCCCGAGGCCCGTCGACCTCTTAGCTCACTACCAAGGAAAGCTGGCAGGGTTCACTATGAAGCCTTTCAAAGGTTCATCTAATATGTTAGGGCCGCTAAGGTTTCTGTGCACTACGAATGTAGTCTCTCCCCTTCTGATGACACACAACCACAGCCTATACACATCCAGACAGGGGTCTAACTACACCCAACCCGAAACACACCCCTCTTGCGCCATTAAGGGAACCGCTAACAAGCTAGAAAAGGTCCTAATACTAAGCTAAAACCAGAGCCATATAGCCCTCACAGCTGTACTGTAAATCCCGGAGGTTCTGTTA
This sequence comes from Bothriochloa decipiens, assembly GCA_023333625.1. Lineage (NCBI taxonomy): Eukaryota > Viridiplantae > Streptophyta > Magnoliopsida > Poales > Poaceae > Bothriochloa > Bothriochloa decipiens. The sequence continues at coordinate 18,948,521 of CM041637.1, forward strand.
TAGATAAATCCTCAAGTTACTTAAAAGTCATTTTTATCGTTTTATTGTTTAAACATTAATTAAGTCACAAGATCATAGTCACATAAATAAAACCCACACTATACTTGCCTTAAGACTTGCTTTACACCCCGAAGCAATGTGTTTGAGAAACATCATCTTTATCTTCCATTTTGTAGCTTCTGATCTCTAATGCTCACAACGGTTCTTGTTCTACTCGTAGCAAGCACCATGCATAGACAAACATACAATGCACAAGAAGAGACGACTAAAAACAATACACCAATCAAAGAGGTAACTAAAGATGGTCTAAACGGCAAAACTCGGTGCTAGGTCACAAGAAACGCCTACCGAAAGGCTTTACGTTATAAAAGAAATAACTATAAGCTTTATTTACTTTATTTAAAAAACATGAACAAGTTATTAACTCAGATTACATAAAACCATAATTTATTTTAAAAACCAAGTTAAACTAATTATGTTTTATTTATCCACATATCTTACACTATTAAGACATTTAAACTTTACTTTGCAAACGACATAAACATACGAGAGCATCTATGGTCTATTACATGTAGCATGTTTAATCTAACCAAATCATAATTAGAAACACATAAGTTAAGATTAATCAAATTAACATGCCATGTATAATTATGAAGATATGAAACGGATATTGTTTTTAACTATAAAACTAACTAATTACAAGCATATTAAACAATTTAATATTTAGCTAACTATAGAAAAGCATGAGACATGATAAAAATTAACTCTACCGCATAGAACATGACGATATAAAACCGCAACTTGAATCGCCCGAATCGGAGTTAAAACGGTAAAACGGCGAAGATAATACGATCGATGGCAAATCTGTAAATAACTGTTGGGTGGCAGACTCGTAATTACCATCATCTTCCACCTCTGGCTGTTAAAGATCGTGGCCATGGCAGCCATGGTGCCGCTGCACCAGCGCCAGAGGCAAGGGGCCTCGGCCCTAGCCTGCTGGACGGCCGGTGGCGGCCGGCTGCGGCCTGCTACGGCCTGCGGCTACCTGTTACGGCTGGCTGCGGCCTGTCACAGCCGACTGCGGCCCGCTATGGCCGGCAGCGGTGGCCAGATGCAGCGCACGGGAGATGGAGGACCACGGCCCTCGGCCAGGACTTGGCCGGCCGGTTGCGGCCGACTGTGGCCGGGGGCGGCTGGCTGTGGCCGGGTAGGGTTGGCTGTGTGTGGCTAGGGTTGGCTGCGTGCGGCTAGGGTTGGCTAAGGGGCCACGGCTGGCCCTCTTTATAGCCGACGGGGAACCGATTGGGCTAAAGCCGCTGGGCTTGGCCCGTTGGGCTAGCTGCGGCTCCCTATGGCTGCTAGTGGCCGGGCTGGTTGGCTATGGCCGGCCGAAGTTGGCTGTGGTCGGCTGAGATTGGCCATAGGTGGCTGTTGCTGGCCAAAGCTGGCCAGATGAAGCTAGGTGAGGCCAGGAGAGGCCCAAGCTAGGTAGGAGCTGGCCAAAGCAAGCTAGGATGCCTTGAGGATGGCAAAGGGTTGCTAGACCGGACTGCTGCTGGCCTTACAGTGCGGCTGATGGCCAAGTTTGGCCACTGGTGGCCAGCTGCGGCTACTGCTAGCCTGGCCGGGGTGGCCATGGCCGGCTAGGGTTGGCTAGGACTGGACAGAGCTGGCCAGTTAAGGCTAGGAGAGGCCAGAGCAAGCTAGGTTAGGCCAGGATAGGCTAGGGTAAGCCAGGGATGTCTAGAGACTGAACTAGGCCCGCTAGAGCTAGGTAGAAGATGGTGTCTAACTAGAGCGATGGTCAACACTATAGAGGGAACGGAAAGGCTCTCTCTCTATCTATGCAAGAGAAAAGATTTTTCTGAAAACGTTTTTCAAAACCTTCTTGAGGCAAACTTGGGTTTTCAAAGCTTTATTTTCAAACACGAAATGAACCTAGCCGTGTCTTGCTCAAGTTTTAGAAATTCTTTTTCAAACACCAGCAAAACAAAACAAGGCACCAAGCACAAACTCATCTTTATTATCTTCGTAAAAGTTTTAAAGCCACACTTTTCATCATTTCATAATGATAACAAAAGAATAAAGTCTTGGTTAATTTTAAAAAATTAGTAAATCCTTTAGTTTATTTAGTGTTTTCAGTTCACATCCCAAAATAGAAATTTTGAGGTGTGACATATAAACAAAAAAAAGCATATATTGCCAAATTAGTTTTGTAGGTCTATTTTGATTTATGTGACATGTATGCTCATGGTGAAACCTTCACTGCAGTTAAGCTTCAAGTTACAAGGTACTTTGCCTCTGAAGAGTTGTCAAGGGCTGTAAATATTGTAAATCTGATCCTGATTCCTTTGTCAATGGTGTCTACTCACTATCAGTATCCTCACCTCTCCATCCCCCAAAATCTGGGTTGAATCAGTAATCCTCACGTCTACATTAATAGAAGAGAATTACAACACACACGCACCCACCCCACTGTCATGAACTCATGATAAAGCTATAATTGCCACGTTGAAGAGAAAGACGAACGACCTGACCCAACTTAAAAACCCGAGCTAGGAGCAGTAAGGAAAGAAATCCCCTTAGCTCATGTCGTGCACCAAATCTAAGATTCCTCCCCAGCAAGACAAAGAGCTTCATTTAGGCTTGAAGAAACGCCATAGATTGGCAAATGTCAGTTCCATGTTAGACAACAAACTTCCAGCCTTGCTTTTATTCACTCTAGGATATGTCATAGCAAGCTAAAATCAAGTCAGAGTAAATCAAGAGGTTTACTGCAATCTTTGTTCGGGGAAAAAACAGAGGACTCCCACGGAGGTTCAAGCCCACTCCCATTGAGGTAAACAAAAGATTTGACAGCACTTAGTATAAGTTTAGCAATATCAACGGTACTGCAATGGTCTAGCACAGATCGCCTAGTTTGGCTAGGCAAGCCCCTAGCCCCTCAGACATTTTCTCTTGTACTGAACTAAAACATTCAGAAAAACAAAGCATCATTTGAGCATAGATCCTGTCTGCTTGAGACTTTAGAAATATCGTGGTAGACCACCTAACCTAACTGCAAATGGCACTGTTTAGACTTATCTGCTTGAGCTTGCTGGCAATAAGAAGCAGAAAGAGGAGTCTACGAAATTCCTTTTGCATCATTGTCATAGTTTTAAAAAGCCCGCTATGGCTACCGCTATAGCCTTTTGAGGCAGGGTGCCGCTATTTGTGTTCATGTACAATTTAGTCGCTATAACCCGCTATAGCCCGATATAGCTCCGCTAATAGCTTATTTAGAGACAAAACATTAAACATCTTAGCCCGCTATTTAAAACCTACAAACATCAACACCCAGAGTACCTATTGGGGAACAACGTCTAATTTTAAAAGACATTTCAGAAAAATCACATATATAGTCTAAGTACAAGAGAAAAACATAAAGCTCCATTGACAGTTATAGCATCTTTATGCATATAAGAATATGATAGATTGTAAGTCGAGAAGACAATTCAGGTTTGCAAACAACAAGAAGACAACTATATGACCTCATAAGAACTGTCTTAAGAACTGCAGACAACAAGTTCCTGCAACATACTGAAACTACTTTAGCACAAATACTGTGATTAACGTACATATGGCCATTGACAGAAATTGAAATTACTCTGAAACTACAAAAAAAACTTGGTAGCGCTAGCGCATTAGCTGACTATTTGATTTGTTGCACACCACTTGGTTTGGTTTGTTTTAGGATCGTGCACTCATGCTAAGTACTTGAATAAATTAGACCCACACTGTTTGCAAGCCTAATTCGTTATTAGTGAACTGTGGTGCGAGGATTAATGAGTTATACAGGAAAAGCACAAAGCATTGATAGATGAACTGAAAACATTCAACCCAGATCATGCAATGCAATGCAAGAACTCATTCGACCTAGAAATCAGGTGAACCATCTGGAAAAGGGTAGGACAACGAGTACTTTCTTGGGACGGCAACAGAGGTCATGGTGGCGATGGCCTCCACAGCTCCTGCAAATCGCCGCCGGCTCCCGCTCCCACCCCCGTCCTCGCCTGCTCTCTATGGCCAAGGGCACCGCCTAGGCTTCCATCGATGAAGAGGAGAAGGTGTGTGAAAGGTCTAGATGGCTAGAGGGGGGTGAATAGCCTAATAAAATTTTCTTTAAGAGCCACTAAGACAATTTGATCAATATAAAATGAGGCGATATGCGGTTTTGCTTAGCCTACAAGGGGTGAAATCCATCCACCTTTCAATTCACAATTCTACTAATTCACACAACCACCAACAAGAAACAAAGCTAGTTCTACTTAAGCTAAACAAACTACCACAATAAGCTAGCAAACTTAAAACAAGAATGTAAAGCAAGAAATGCTAGAAGGAGGATGAACTTGTTATACCAACATTGACGAGAAGAGAGAACCAATCAAGATGATGAATGATGACGAATACCAATCACCGGGTGAATATCAATATCAATACCAATTTTTCACCCGAGGTTCACGTGTTTATCAACACGCTAGTCCCATTGTGTCCCTCAACACCACGTGGTTCGGTGGCTAATCGGTATGACACACCAAGCCTCTCAAAGGCGCCACAAGAACCTACCAAAATGATGAGAAGTTGTAAGGACACGAGCAATCCACTAGTGCTACCTTAGGCGCTCCGCCGGGAAAAGTGCAAACCCCTCACAAGATTACCGGAGCTGGCCATGAACAATCACCAACATGTGCCGGGCTTGCACTGCGGCTCCAAGCCGTCTAGGTGGCGACAACCACCAAGAGTAACAAGAAAACCCATAGCAAATCAATCCCTTAAGTGCCTCTAGATGCAAAACAATGATCAAAGCACTTGAATCAATCAATCTCACTCCAATGTTGCAATCAAAAGCAAGGAGATGAGTTGGGATGAGTGTGAGGATGTTGGCTCAGCTCAAGAGAGTCACAAGAGTGTTAGAATAGCGAGTGACAGCTCCCATGGCCGACCAAGGTCATATTTATAGTTCAAAACTAGCCGTTATGCCTCGGGCCAGCTCAAAAACACATCATCGGATGCGTCCTATGCCAGGCGCTGGACGCGTCCAACGCGTTGTATAACCGCATGGGAAAGAAGGCAATTCAAATAGGCATCGTTGGACGCGTCCTACGCCAAGCGCTGGATGCATCCAACGCGTTGAATCAGTGTGTGGGAAGGCACTATACCAATGCTCATTGCCGGACGTGTCCTGCGACGTCTGTCGGACACTCGCTTGACAATGTTCAGCATCCGATGTGTTGTAATTCCGCGGCTTCGAAATCCGACCGTTGGGATGGCCGGACGTGTCCGATGCTCTAGGGCCGAGTTTGGCGCTCGGCGTCCGACGCTCGGGTGTGAGGAAACCCTCCCTGAGTTGCTTCCGACGCTCACTGGACGTGTCCGATGCATAGCATAGGATGCGTCCAATGCATTGAAGTGCAGCCAACACGCGTTGGACTCTGCTCCAGCGTCCTGCGCTCTTGTCCCGGGCGTCCAACGCTCCTTAATTAGCTCCCTTCAATCCAAATCTCATCCATATTGCCTCATGTGCTAACACCAAAGTGTGTACACCCGAGTGAACGTGTGTTAGCATTTTCCAAACCATTTTTCACGGCAATTATGTTAGTGCTCTAGATCCTAATGCATATGCTCAATGTATGAACCTAGGAGGCACATTTGGGATCCAATTGCGATGAGAAATCCCCTATTTATAGTATGATTGTGTATCCTAAATCATCCACACCCTCTATAGTGTCTTGGATGCAAACCGAAAAACCCTACCATATATCATTGCCTTGAGTGATGAGTATCAGCATTGCATTGCACCTTCATCCACCTTGATCATGATGAGCACTTGATCACATTCATCCTTCTTGATCCTTGCTCCACCATGTCTCCTAAGCCAATCACCATATAGCTACAACCATGCTAGACCAAGGTGATTAGCCCTAGGCATTGTCACTAATTACCAACACCAAACATAGGACTTTCAATCTCCCCCTTGTTGGTAATTGGTGATGACCCTTTCACAAAGATTTTATGATAAAATTTGATTGACTTCATGTCATCTTGCCCAAATATATTACCATGTGTAAAAATATGGAAAAGTGATCATGAACTCAAGTTGGTAGTAATGGGTTCCCCTACATGTATGCTATATGTTTGGATTTAGGAAGCATACATGTTTCGATTAGGAAAATATAGGAGCATTGACTACTAATTGGTGCTAAGTGTTAAGATTATAGACCTTTGAAGCGTGATACCATCG
>CM041637.1:18954810-19027382 GCA_023333625.1 Bothriochloa decipiens
GAAATGCAAACATTCATGCTTAGGAGCTTTCCCGCCCTGCTTGTGTGCTCAAAAATTTTAGTTGACCCCTCTATCTTTGTGAACAATATTTTCTCCCCCTTTGTCACCAAAGACCACAAGGGACAAAAACTTTAGAAAGATCATCATGTTATATTATATATGAGGGTCAAGTTGTGGTTCAACCTAGATTGCTTGCATAAGTAATATACTTCGATTTGATCCAAGAGCAAGCTTCTTCACACCTCACTAGAAGGGTTATCATGCACCATGTTGATGTAATCACTTAGACAAGATTTCTAGATCAAACACTTAGGATCACAAGCTCCCAAACTAGTTATATGCTACCAGTAGATCATACAAATCAAAGAAGCAATAGTGGTACCATATAAACTCCAAATTTATTTGTTTTTCATGAATGAGCCTAGAACAAGAGTATCATGACTAGATGTACTAAACATGTACTAAGCATAGAATGTATGACATGTCAACCAATGATACCTTGCTTTAGTCGAAGGAGAGGCATGTCAAATGTGGGGTGCATCAACTCATGTTGGAGAAATCAAGTATGTTCAACTCATTCTTGAGCTTGTGAAATCTCTTCTCATCAAGTGGCTTGGTGAATATATCTAATTGATCTTCGGTGCCCACACTCTTAATGGTAATATCACCCTTTTGTTGATGATCTCTTATGAAGTGATGATGAACATCAATGTGCTTTGTTCTTTGATGTTGAACCGGGTTGTTGGTTAGCTTTATGGCACTTTCATTGTCACATAGCAATGACACATTCTTGAATATGATTCCATAGTCCTTCAATGTTGCCTTTATCCACAAGAGTTATGCACAACAACTATTCGCGGCAATGTATTCGGCCTCAGCGGTAGAGAGTGCAACACTATTTTGCTTCTTGGATGACCATGAGACAAGTGATATTCCTAACAATTGACATGTTCCAGAGGTGCTCTTTCTCTCAACTTTGTCACCGGCATAGTCGAAATTCGAATATCCAACTAGCTCAAATCTTGCACCTTTTGGATACCACAATCCAACATCTTGTGTATGCTTCAAATACCTCAATATTCTCTTTGTTGCCTTCAAATGACTTTCTCTTGGTGAGGCTTGAAACCTTGCACACATGCATACACTAAACATCACATCGGGCCTTGATGCCGTCACATATAGTAGGCTACCAATCATTGATCTATATAGCTTTTGATCTACCATGTTTCCACTCTTGTCAATATCCAAGCTTTCATTTGTACCCATTGGAGTTGTAATGCCCTTTGCATTTTCCATGCCAAACTTCTTGAGCATATCTTTGATGTACTTGGTTTGACTCACAAATGCTCCTTCTTTCATTTGCTTGATTTGAAGTTTAAGAAAGAAACTAAGTTATCCAATCATTGACATTTAAAACTCTTTTGCCATCATTTTTCCAAATTCATCACAAAAGTCTTGGTAGTTGAGCCAAAAATGATGTCATCAATATAGATTTGCATCACAAATATGTCTTTGCCGATCTTCTTGGTGAATAGAGTAGTGTCCACTTTGCCCATGACAAATCCTTTGGATAGCAAGAAATCTCTCAATCTTTCATACCATGCTCTTGGTGCTTGTTTCAACTCATACAAAGTCTTTCTCAACTTGTACACATGATTGGGTTTCTTGTTATCTTCAAAACTGGGAGGTTGTTCTACATATACCTCCTATTGAATGTACCCATTGAGAAATGCACTTTTGACAAGAGCTTGATATTGTGAGTAGAAGCATAAGCAAGTAAGATTCTAATTGCTTCTAGTCTTACAACCAGTGCATAGGTTTCACCAAAGTCAAGACCTTTTATTTTTGTGTAACCTTGAGCCACTAGTCTTGCTTTATTCCTTACTACTATTCCATCCTGATCTTGCTTGTTGCGAAAGACCCATTTTGTTCCAATAACATTGTGATCCTTAGGTCTCTCAACTAGTTCCCAAACTTCATTTCTCTTGAAATTGTTGAGCTCCTCATGCATATCATTTACCCAATTTTGATCTCTCAAAGCTTTATCAATGTCATTTGGTTCTTGCATCGATACAAAGGAGAAATGAGCACAAAATAATGCCAATCTTGATCTAGTTTGAACTCCCTTTTCTATGTCACCAATGATGGAATCCAATGGATGGTCTCTTGCAATGTTTGTTGGTTGAAGCACTTGGACTTGATAGCTTGGATGCTGATGTTGATCTTGAATAGAGGATGGTGAACTACCCATTTTTTGATCTTGTTGTACTTGAGATGATGTACTAGCTTGACTTTACACATGAGAACCACTAGTTTGTACATAATCTTTGCTCTCATCCACATCAATCACTTGTTTCAGCCTAATGTCACCAATGTCCATTTCTTTTATTGCATTATTCAATTGAGTTCCTCTCACATCATCCAAGTTATCTTCCTCATCTTGAGAGCCATTTGTTTTATCAAACTAACATCATGAACTTCCTCAATTGTGCCACTAGCCAAACTCCAAACTCTATAAGCTTTGCTTGAGGTGGAGTAACCAAGTAGGAAGCCCTCATCACATCTCTCTTCAAACTTGTTTAATCTAGAGACCTTCTTCAAGATATAACATTTGCAACCGAAAACTTTAAAATATGCAATGTTTGGCTTTCTTCCATTTAAAATCTCATATGGTGTCTTTTTTAAGAATTTGTGGCAATAGAGTCAATCACTATAGAAACATGCCATGTTGATTGCTTCACTCCAAAACTTTTGGCTAACTTTGTATTCACTAAGCATTGTTCTTGCCATATCAATCAAGGTTCTATTCTTTCTCTCAACTAGCCCATTTGATTGAGGTGTATACTTAGTCGAGAATTGATGTTTGATTCCAAGCTCATCACATAACTCATCCTTTCTTGTGTTCTTGAATTCACTTCCATTGTCACTCCTCACTTTCTTGATTGTGGTTTCAAATTCATTTTGAACTCTCTTGATGAACATCTTGAATATATCATATACATCACTCTTGTCCACAAGAAAGAATACCCATGTGTATCTTGTGAAATCATCCACAATCACAAAGCCATACTTGTTTCCACCAATGCTTGCATATGTAGTTGGTCCAAATAAGTCCATGTGCAACAACTCAAATGCCTTAGATGTACTCATTATACTCTTCAATGGATGGGTGTTGCCCACTTGCTTTCTAGCTTGACATGCACTACATAGCTTATCCTTCTCAAATGTGACATCTTTCAAGCCTCTAACTAAGTCATGCTTCACTAACTTATTGAATTGCTTCATGCTAACATGACCGAGTCTTCTATGCCATAACCAACCCATAATAGATTTAGAGAACAAGCATGTTAAGAGTTGAGTGTCATTTGCATTGACATCAACCAAGTATAGATTCTCATATCTAAATCCTTTAAAGATCAAATTGGAGCCATCAACACTAACTATCTCCACATCATCAACACCAAAGATGCATTTGAAGCCAAGATCACATAATTGAGCAACTGAGAGAAGATTGAAGTTTAACTTTTCAACTAGGAGCACATTTGAAATGCTATGATCATTTGAAATTGCAATCCTTCCAAGTCCTTTGACATCACCCTTACTATTGTCACCAAATGTAATACTTTCAATGCCACTAGTATTAGGTTTGATGGAGTTGAACATTCTTGAATCACCAATCATATGTGTAACACCTCTGGTGTTATATTAACTAAAACTTGCCATGTCATCATATGCACTGCAAAGCATTTATGATTAGGTCAACTTTGATGTGCATTAACTAAAACAAGTTTACATTTCATAGGTTGATTGTGTTTCTGGAATGTGTTGTCACATGAAATAATAAAACCCTACTTTCGAATGTCATCTCAAATGCTTGATTTATATTCTATGTACTTGAGGTGTAAACCGTGTTTACACTAGTGTCAAGCATAGTGTATAAATCTAAGTCCAACCCTAAAAATGATTTCCATATTGGAAGTTGAATTTGGATTTCAAAGCTTATTCCCAAGTCTTGCAATTCAAATTTAAATTCAAATTGGAAAGCTATAAAATGTTTTTCAAAAGTCAACCTGGTCAACCAAGGGTGTCATTGGGTCATTGACCTAAAAATGTCCTTGGATGATGTATGTGATCACTAATAACCAATCAATTAAATTAGAAATCAAATCGAGTTTGAATTCGGTTTCAAAAACCCTTTATTTCAAAACCTAGTTTTATCCCCTTTTCTGTAATTCAAAATCTATAAGGAATTTGGGGATACTCTAAAATGCTAGTTTGTAGATCTTGACAAGAGCTACAAAGTTAGTATTCAATTTTTTCATGTTTACAAAAAGAATTTCAAATAAATTTGAAAATATAGTTTTCCAGCATTTATCCCCTTTTGATTTTAAAACCATAATTCAAAAATTATGCATAATTTGGGAAAATTTTGTATATGAAAAAGGTTTGGTTTGAAAAGTTAAACATTTCATAGTTTTGAAGATTTTCAAGTTTTACTGAAGAATCAAAAGTAATTTCAAATGTTTGTTTCTAGGGTTTTATTCCCCTTTTGAATTTGAATTCAAATTTCAAAATCCACATAGAATTTGGGGATACCAATTAAATGAAAAGTGTAGCTCTTGAAAAGTTATGCAAATTATATTTTTGGAGATTTTCAAGTTCTTATATAAATTTTGGAGTAATTTGTAATTTTAAACAAGTGGCAATTCTATAATTTTCTTGAACAGCACCGAGACCTATCGACGGCCGCCATCGCAGGCTTCTCAAGCCGCGCCGCCGTCCACCGCCGCACATGCCACGGCCGCCAGAGCGCTCCTGGACATGTGAAGCTTCGCCATCGCCGTGTCGCTCGTCCATGCCTCGCCCCTACCCTATAAATAGGTCGGCCGCCGTCACTTCCCTTCTTCTTTCTCCCTGCCGCCGCCGATGACGACCTTGCTCCACCGGCAAAATTCACCACCATCGCTCCATCTATGCCCACTTCATCTTGCCTAAAGCTCTGCCTTGACCTTACGCTTCTTCTGAGCCAGTTCGTGCTCGCTCTCGCCGCCCGAGCCGCCCGCACGACGTCGTCTTCCTCGCAACCGGTCGCCGAGCCGCCGCGAGTTTCCTCGCCGTCTACCGCCGCCAAGGTGGAAAATATTTTACCTTTAACCCTCTCATCATGTTCTCCATGATTTTTTGCCCCTTGTGCTCATCTTAGTCGGACTGATGGTGCACAGGAAGCGCCGAAACGCCGTCCTTGCCACCAGAGCGCCGCCGCCGCCATCAGCGCCGCCGTCCACAGCTCGACTCAACCACTCCAAGCTTTCATTAGCGTGTGCACTAGACTAATGGTGAGCTCCTGTATCTGTTGGTGCCTTCAATTTCTTCTATACTGCACCGTAGACGCCGGTCACCGTGGCTCGCCGACGGCGTGACCTTGCCGCTCCGCCGCGCGCGTGGCCGTCTGAGTTAGAAGCCAAGGATAGTTTCATTTTCTGGCCCAACGCCTTCGCATCGAAGTCCTGCACGTGCCCGTGCCCTCACCGTCGCCGGGAATCGCTCCGGTGAGCGTTACCGCCGCGCCCGAGCTCCGCCGCGCCGCCATCGCCGCCGACGTGGGTGCCGCCGTCGCTCCGCCGCCACGTTAGCTAGCCCAGGTTGCTCGCCGTGCCGAGATGAGCCTGTAGGACCAAACCTCGTCGCCGGAGACCTCGCCGTCGGCGAGCAATCGCCGGTCAAAAACGACGCCGCCGTCGGTAAGTGCGGTGACACTGTGCTGATTTTTCTTTTTCTTTTTCTAGAAAATGATTTAAATGTTATTTTCTTTAGAAAATCATAATAATTCATATATAGCTCTAAAAATTATAAAAATTTTTATTTGTGTTCTTTATGATGTCATATACCTAGGAAAAATATGAAATACCAAATTTGAGTACTTTTTGCATATGTTAAAATTAGCTATTTTAATTGAAAAATGGACCTTCAATGATTTTTAATAAATAAAATAGTTGGCTTTTAATTCTGAAATTTGTTTTGCCATCTAACTAGACCTAGACCTTTTCAAAATAAAATTTTGAGCTCAATTAGATAACTTTAATTTTTATACCTTTATTTTATGCTTTTAAATAATTATTTAATCCCGTTTAATTAAGGTTAATCATTATAGGATTTGTTTGACTTTGGGATTGATTGTTGACCTTGGGTCATTAACCCTAATGACCTTTGGCACCTTAATTAATTGTTTGCGCTTACCTGGATTATGTCATTAGGGCTTAATTAACGCTATTTCATGTGTTTAATAATTTTCGCAAATAATGTAGTTAACCCTAATGATCTTAGTAAATATGTTTGGGTTGACTTGCAACTTTATCGTGAAGGAAAGTAGTACTCAAGCCATTAATCTGATCATGTATCCATCAAGTATCATGTTTACTATTCAATCATGTTGAAGCATATCATTGCATCGTATAGTTTCCGATAACGGAGAGTTTAACGTTGTCGCCCAGATCCGAAGGAAGAGCAGACTCCAGAGATTGGAATTGATCCAGAGCTCGAGACCATCTACCCCGACCACCAAGGCAAGCCCCAGATGCATTCAAACCCTATTCTATTTTATAAAAGTTTTATTGCTTCAGTTATGATATGTTGTATTAAGTAATAGAAGTTGAGTGAAAACCCACCAACTGTATTACTTGTCTTACTTCCATAATTCCTTGTTACCTATTCTAAAAGATGCGTAGTGATGCTTAGCCCTGCTTAATTAATTAAATGTTCAGAGGTAAAAGAACGAAAAAGATGCGATTGGTTTTATCTGTTGAAATCATGATGATAGTTAATAAATCAAGTCCGGATGGTTAACTTGCATTGGGAATAGAGTCGCTCTGTAGTGTTTCCGTCTGTTGATGCCCTAGGTCCCGTGTCGATGGTGAACTGGTGATATCGAGAAATTAGAAAATCCACATGCATGAAGTGATATACTGATGGTTGGAGCCGGGTATATCATGGAGTGACTTATAGTGGGCCAGAGTTTCCACATATGTCATAGTGTGTTATACTGTGGGTTTAAGTTCCCCATGTATATCGGTACACTGGGTCAAAGTGCTCATGTGTATCATGTGGTGATATATGGCTGCGATTGTTATCCCGGTATATCGGTTCATCTGCTATGCTTAGGAGTTAGAGTCTCCTACATATCAGTAACCTAGGTCCCAGCTGGGTATAAAAATGGATTCAAATCGCCGTTGCTTCTCGGAGAAGAAGACTCGATCGGGGTTCATCGTCGTAGTAACAACTTGAATAATGAGTAAGGTTTAAGAATGAAGTTGGTTGGTAATTTTGATCTTAAGCAAGACAACTTTTCTTTCTTTCAAGCTTTTCTGCAAAATTTCTTATCTCCTGCAAGCCTTACCTTGTCCCTTTAGCCTGCATTTCTTGAGTCTTCACCCCTCTTTTTTCATCGGGTCAGTCTTGTTGAGTACTTTTGTACTCAGGGTTTGTTGAACCCTTGTTGCAGGTGAGCTTCATGGGCAGGAATGCTTCGCATATACCCTGCTGCATGACAGTCGTCGAGGAAAGTGACGACGAATAGGATATCTCGCTCTTGGGCAGGGTATATAAACAAGGTTGATGTAATAAGTTACATCGTTATTCCACTGCTATATGGTTTGTAATAATCCAACTTATGGTTTGTAAATGGTTTGTAAACTTATGTTATTGTAATCCTTCCGCTATTTTACTCCGATGTATATTATTTGTATAAAACTGTTGTAATACTGCAATGTCTCTTTGTAATGATTGATCCTGCTCGGAGAATCGTGGATGATTCGGGATTTACCCGACAGACCTTTTAAGTTTTATGAAACACATTCATGGTTATTTGGAGTCTGTTTAGACAATAATCATGTGTGTGGGCCATAGGATTTAGGAGGTTCTGCCACAATATATTGGGTACACCCACTATCAAGCACCCAATGCCTTCCTCGGCCTTGTAATTTACCTACAAAAGAAAATCAAATGCTTTTAGGTACCCATTTTTGTTTGGGTCCTTGGAGGTTAGCTACTAAGCTCTTTGGCACCCAAATAGCCTTCTTCTTTGAGCTCATCCATGGTGCACCAATGAACTTAGCCTTTATACCATTAGTACCCTTAACAATAACATAGAATGAATCAACTTTAATTGAGGATACTAAGGCTTGTGCTTTCTTCTTGGTACAAGCATGCTCTAAGTGACCAACTTGCTTGCAACTAGAGTAATAGCTATCATTGTTCCTCATAAAATACCTTGTGAGTAGCAAAGGCGGTCTTGCCTTTCTTGGGGGTATAGCCAAGTACCTCCTTGTAGGGAGATGCTCTCTGGCTACCCAAGCACAAAAGCAAGCGGTCCTCGCCACCATAGGATTTTCCTAAGGCACGGTTAAGCTCATGTACTTCCTTCTTGAAGGTCTTATTCTCAACTAATAGTGTGGCATCACAAGTGAAACCATCACCAATAGTAGAGGTAGAAGTGGAAGTGCTGCAAGAGGGGTAAGTGGACTCAATAAAAATAGAATCATCAATAATATCACATGTTAGTCTAATATCATGAGTCACAATGACTTGCTCCTCCATGGCCTTCTTCTTGAGCTTCTCTAGCATGATGTCCTTTTCCTTGACAAGCTCAAGTAGAGTGGAGTGGGCTTCCTTAAGCCTAGTGTGAGCAATTTCAAGATCCTCATGGTCTTCCTTTAGACACTCACGGGATGCTTGAATCTCATCAAAGGATTTTCTAAGAGCTTTGAGCTCTTGTTCAATTCCTTTGCACTCCTTACTCTTCTTAAGGTTCTCTAGCTCCTCCACCAATGCCTTGTTCTCATTGCTCTTCTCATCGTGCTCTCTTTGTAACACCTTGAACTTCTTGTTGAGCTTCTTGTAGCCTTCACTCATTTGGTCGATGATGTTCATGAGATCATCCTTGGAGTAGTCCTCCTCCTCATAATCATCACTCCTACAACCATCACTAGCACATTCATCATCACTATCATATTGTACCTTAGTGGGCTTTGCCATAAGGCATATCGATGTAGTGCCGAAGAGTGAGGGCTTGTTGGAGATGGCGATGCTTGCAATGTCATCATCATCATCATCATCATCGGAAGCATCACTATCCCAAGTGACTACAACGCCACCTCCATTCTTCTTCTTGTTGATGGTGAACTTTCTTTTCTCCTTCTTTTCCTCTTTGTCCTTCTTGTTCTTCTTCAACTTCAACTCTCCATTGTTTAATCTTTTATCTTCATAGGGACACTCCACCACCATATGATCAGGGTTCTTGCAATTGAAGCATTAAACCTCCTTGCTCTTCATGTGGTCTCTTCTCTTCCTTAAGCCATACCCTCTCTTCTTTATGAAGCAACCCATCTTTTGCACTAGGAGGGCCATGGTCTAATCATCAAATGGATCATCATCTTCATTAACCACACTCTTTCCCTTTGAAGAGGAAGCTTTGAATGCAATGGTCTTCTCTTGTTTGACCTTGCTCTCCTTCTTCTCTTCTTCACCATCCTCATATTGATCATCGGTCATGACATCACCTAGCACTTGGTTTGGGGTGACCTTGTCCAAACCCTCTCTTTGAATCATTTTTCTCAACATGGCAAACTTCTTTGGTAGACATAGCAAGAACTTATGTGAAAGTCCTTGTCCTTGACATCCTCTCCAAGGCTCTTGAGATCATTGACAATAACTTGGAGCCTATAGAACATCTCCGGTATTGACTCATCATCCTTCAACTTGAAGTTTGTAAACTTATCCTTGAGCATATATACCTTGGCGGTCTTTACCGTTGAAGACCCCTCATAAGTTTCTTCCAATCTCGTCCACACTTCACTTGTCATTTCAAGATCCTTGATTTGTTCAAAGAACTTTGCATCAATTGCACTGTAGAGAGTGTTGAGAGCCATTGTATTGCATTGGTTTTTGATGTGATCTTTGTCGGTGAGGTGATTGGGATCAAGAATAGTATAGTTCTTGTATGTCACCTCCCACACCTTCTCATGAATTGAACCAAGATATCTTCTCATCTTTCTCTTCCAATGATCAAATGATGTAACACCATCAAAGAATGGAGGCTTGCCCCCAACATGGTTGAACATAACTTGTGCCATCTTACACCGAGGTTGTTAAGCCTTGTAAACGGTGACCACGACTCTGATACCACTTGAAAGGTCTAGATGGCTAGAGGGGGGTGAATAACCTAATAAAATTTTCTTCAAGAGCCACTAAGACAATTTGTTCAATATAAAAGGAGGCGATATACGGTTTTGCTTAGCCTACAAGGGGTGAAAGCCAGCCACCTATTCAATTCACAATTCTACTAAGTCACACAACCACCAACAAGAAATAAACCTAGTTCTACTTAGGCTAAACAAACTACCACAATAAGCTAGCAAACTTAAAACAAGAATGTAAAGCAAGAAATGCTAGAAGGAGGATGAACTTGTTATACCGAAGTTGATGAGAAGAGAGAACCAATCAAGATGATGAATGGCGACGAATACCAATCAGCGGGTGAATATCAATATTAACCATAATATGAGACAATCCAATTTTTCACCCGAGGTTCACGTGCTTGTCGACACGCTAGTCCCCGTTGTGTCCCTCAACACCACGTGGTTCGGTGGCTAATCGGTATGACACACCGAGCCTCTAAAAGGCGCCACAAGAATCTACCAAAATGGTGAGAAGTTGCAACGACACGAGCAATCCACTAGTACTAACTTAGGCGCTCCGCCGGGGAAGGTGCATGTAACACCCTTGGTGTTACCGCTTAATTCACTTGATAAACCATGTCATGAGCATTATGTTTATGTGTTGATGCATATGATGATGTGCGAATAATTCTCCCATGACCTAGAAATGTTAATATAAATGTTGAATGAAAGTTAAAGTTTGCAAAATTAGTTCTGGAAAATAGAGATAAGCTTTGTGCCATGTTCTTGCTCCTAGCGATAGTTCTCTTGCTCGTGGGTTGGACGTGAAGCATGAATCGATAGATCAGCATGTATACGTGATTTAGAATTTGTCCTCAGCACATCCTGGGCTGCTTGGCCAGTCAGTTTGGCATCTAGCCTAGCCATGACTTGGTCATGCTCTGGCTGCCGCTGTCTCCCTGCGTCGTTGTCGCTGAGTGCTGCTGCTGTTCTTCAACGTTGCATGCGGCGTCTGCATGGCCGTATAGCTCGCACGTCGCACTGCCGGCCGGTCAGCTGCCGTTGCTTGCGTCGTGTTGTGCTGCGGCTACCATCACCTCACCATCGCGTCTGCGTATCCTGCCGTTGCTGCTCGCACACGACCAAGCTCGCCATCGCCTTGCCCTGCATGCGCACGTCCCTGATGTCCGCCTTACGTGCACGTGCGTTGTCTCGCTACCAGCTAGCCGTGTTCCTCCAAGGTGAGGACGAGTCCATCGTTCACTGCCGTTCTGACCGGCCGACCCCATCTGATAATATAGGCATGGGTTCCTCGCGTCTCTAGTTCCGCAATTAAGTCTTTTATAATCGCCCGTCCTTGCTTTGTCCTGAACTACACTCGGTCAACCTCTAGTTTGGGGTTTACCTGCCGCCAGGTCTATAAGACCATGTCGGCATGCACCCATGGCAGATTTCGGCTGAGCTAGCTGAAGCTCAACCGCCTGCATCACTAGCTTTGCCAAACCTCTCTTCCTGCTCGACGCATGCCTGCTATACTGTATCTCTGCTGTCCCCGGTGTTGCGGACCCGTCCGCGCCGCCGCACCCTTCGGGTCGCGCATGGCCAGCTCTGCTCGGACGTCCTCCGACTCGGTCATCACTTCTACGCGAAACTGTGAGTTGTTGATGCTTGACCACCGTCGATAGGCTTTAGCTGCTGGCTTGCCGGAGTAGCGTCGCCATGTGTATCGCTTCAGCAAGCTGCTCCATTGTCCCGAATGTGATGGCTGTTGTTAGCTAGCTTAGCTTCCTGCTTTCTCTAAAAGTGACCAAATTTACTTGATCTTGTAAATTAAGTAGAAAATCATGTAGTTGTCCTAAATTCGTGAAACTAATTTTGTTAGCTTCCTAAAATCATAATCTATCTGTTGGTACAATTAGTTTATGTATATATATGTGATGATGCTTAGGGCTGTCAAATCATTTATAGATATCTTTAATATTGTTAGTTTAATTCTTGTAAGAATTTTTGTGGACAATTCGGTGAGTACTTTAATCATGAAACTTTTACGGTACCTTCATTGTATTATTGTGTGCTTGCGGTAATTGTTGTAGCCTTAAACTAGGCTGTGGTATGTACTTAGCTAAATATTCATTAAATACTAAAATGAATATGCAAGTATATTGCTTTAGGAACGTAAGCGTTCGTATAATGAGTTGATATCTCTGTTGGGTAAAGATGATAGATAGCTTACTGTCTTAGTCATTAGAGCTAGCTGAGTAGATTAACATGTGTGTTTTTATTTTAAGAGTTGATTTTGTCTACATGCTAAGTTGTTGCATCATCATCATTGCATGCATATAGCGAACGAGTGGGCGGAGGTCGTGACCGTCGGCAACCAGGAGTACGAGGAGATCATCGAGGAGTACGAGGAGGAGATTCTCGCACCAGAAGAGTTCCCGGAGCAGCCCGTGACTGACGTTGCTGACACCGCGCCTGCCCAAGGCAAATCCCGATGCATAACCTTTATTTTTTATATTAAAATAATATATATATGTTGTGCATTTATGTTGCAGGAGTTTTATGGAAACCACATGTGTGTGTATATATATATATATATCCTATGAATCTTACTAGTATATGTTCGAATAGTTTTTATGCTTAGGTTTATTGGTAGCGTGGGTAATCTGCCGTTACTCACAAATAGATGAAAATAATAATATTGATTTCATGATAAACTAATGGAAGGAAAATGGATCGTCCGTTGCTATGAATGGTAGTCAGGTCACAAACTTATTATCCTAAGCACATACTTGCTTATGGGAGCGGGAAAACCCGTTCCTTTCGTGCCTTGGTTTCCAGCTCTTTCCATGTCGACGGCTTGGAGGCGGGGATAGGTTGGAGGTCCTTGCACCATATTGAGGCTGGGCCTCAAGTATGGGGGCTTGGAGTCCACGTTTGGGGTGGGGACCTAGAACCCTTTGCAGGGACGGAAGGGGTTAGCCTTGCCTGTGCCTAGGCCGGGTATAGGCGAGGCGTGTGTTTCGGGGTACCCAGCTGGGCTACATTGATTCGGAAATCGCCGATTGTTTCGGTACGACTTGGCTATGGTCTAGCATTAGAGTAAGAAGTGGAATATGGATAATGGAATTAAAATGATTCTTATTGCTCAACTCTTGCTTGAAAGTAGAATAGGTGCATACATAGAAGGGTTGGATAATGAACTTAAAAGTCGGCTAACATTTGTAAAATAAGGATATACTCTTAGTAATGCTTTTCTGTAAATAAATAAAATAGCAAGCCATACAGCCTATCATATTCTTGAGAGTCAAGAGATATATATTCCCTAGTCAGATAAGTCTTGCGAGTACATTGTGTACTTAGGGTTTATTTACCCTTGTTGCAGGTGCAGCTTAAGGAGTATCTCTTGTGTTGAGGATTCATCTGGTGGGCATAGACGAATCCTTGTATCGACTTTGCTAGACGTTTATTTATTTTCGCAGTTTATTCATCGCATGCTGAACTTTGGTATTGTAATAAATAATTTCGAGACATATGTATTATATGAAATGGATTAAGTATTATAAGCTTGTACTCATTATTGGATCGGGGGTGTAAAACGTGGATTATTTCGTGTTCGACGAAATCGTTTGAATTAATCCACTTTGGAGGTACTTAGTGTCTAGAGGAAGACAAGTACTTCGAAAGTGTATTATTTCGAGCGGTTCAAACAATCACCAACACATACCGAACCTCCACTGCTGCTCTAAGCCATCTAGGTGGCGACAACCACCAAGAGTAATAAGAAAACCCACAGCAAATCAATACCCTAAGTGCCTCTAGATGCAAAACAATGATCAAAGCACTTGAATCACTCAATCTCACTCGAATGTTGCAATCAAAAGCAAGGAGATGAGTTAGATGAGTGTGAGGATGTTTGCTCAGCTCAAAAGAGTCAAAAGAGTGTTAGAATAGCGAGTAAGAGCTCCCATGGCTGGCCAAGGTCATATTTATAGCGCACCATTCAAAACTAGCTGTTATGCCTCGGGCCAGCTCAAAAACACATCGTCGAAAGCATCCTACGCCAGGCGCTGTCCAGCGCGTTTTATAACTGCGTGGGAAAGCAGGCAATTCAAATAGGCATCGTCGGACGCGTCCTACGCCAAGCGCTGGACGTGTCCAACGCGTTGAATCAGCATGCGAGAAGGCAACCTATACCAATGCTCATCGTCGGACGCATCCTGCGACGTCCATCGGATGCTCGCTTAACACTATTCATCGTCTGGCGGGTTGTAACTCTGCAGCTTCAAAATCCGACCGTTGGGATGGCCGGATGCGTCCGGTGCTCCAGGGTCGTGTCCGGCCCTTGGGTGCGAGGAAACCCTTCTAAGTTGCGTCCGACGCTCATTGGATGCGTCCAACGCATTGAAGTGCAGCCAGCATGCGTTGGACTCTGCTCCAGCGTCCTGTGCTCTTGTCCCGGGTGTCCAATGCTCCTTAATTAGCTCTTGTCGATCCGAATCTCATCCATATTTCCTCATGTGCTAACACCAAAGTATGTACACCTCGAGTGAATGTGTGTTAGCATTTTTTTAAACCATTTTTCACGATAATTATGTTAGTGCTCTAGATCCTAATGCATATGCTCAATGTATGAACCTAGGAGGCACATTTGGGATCCAATTACGATGAGAAATACCCTCTTTATAGTATGGCTGTGTATTCTAAGTCATCCACACTCTCTATAGTGTCTTGGATGCAAACAAAAAGCCCTACCATATACCTTTGCCTTGACTGACGAATATTGGCATTGCATTGCACCTTCATCCACCTTGATCATGATGAGCATTTGATCACATTCATCCTTCTTGATCCTTGCTCCACCATGTCTCCTAAGCCAATCACCATATAGCTACAACCATGCTAGACCAAGGTGATTAGCCCTAGGCATTGTCACTAATTACCAACCGGGAAGACCTCGGGAATCTACAACCGCTGCTCGTTGGTGCTGGGGCAGGGGCGTGGCGAGGTGCCGGTGCAGGCCCGAGCGTGCGACGGCGTGGGTCTGGCGGACGCGTAGAGCGAGTGCACAACGCCGTGACGAAACAGGTCTTCCCGGAAGTAGTGGAGGCCCAGCGGCCTGGAGGCGACCGCCGTGGAAGTCCGGCGGCGGTGGAGGCACTGTGGAGGTCCGCCGTGTACAGCGGTGGAGGACCGGCGGCGTCGCGTGGCAGCGGAGTCGCAGCTGCTGTGGAGGTCCGCGCGAAGGAGGGAGAGAAGAAGAGGGCGGGCTGGGCAGGCCAGGCGTTGATTCGGGATGGTGGAACGCCATGGATGGATGACATGGACTGCGAGCTATTGGCTGGGAGACAGGAAGACGGGATTGGTAGGCAGGGAGCGAGCGAGCGTGCGAGCGGCGCCTGGAAGCCGGGCGGGGCGAGCGAGCGAGCGGTGGCCTAGAGCCCTGTCAACGATTCCTTTTGAATCGTTTTAGGGGTAGAGACTATGAAATTGTATAACGGACACCCTACAACTAGCAGAACCATACAAATTTAGTCATCATATTTACTTTAAAAGTGGTTCATAAATAATTTATTTTACATCAAAAGATATATAAATTGGTAACAATTATTCCATAAAAAATGTTTTTAGCCTGTTTATGATGGGATGTTGTATAGGATCGATAGAAACTGCAAACCTTTCTCACCCCAATGGACGTTGCGGTCCTCACAAGTATCCCGCTATGCACGAGAAGACAAGATAGGTTTTGGGAATGGCATCACGAGAAGGGGTTTGTTCTTAGTTTGGTTGGCATATATCAAATGTTTGTCTTGAATTAAAGAACGAAGAACAACTTAGCTGGCAGCTACAACATGCTCTTCAATTTTCACAATAGAAGAGCACGCCTTCCCATTGTTCTCCATTCTTGATTTAAGACAAACATTCCATATATGCTATCCAAACTCCGCATCTTTTTTTTTTTTGAAGGCTTGCTTGGCTCTCCCTCCCCACAGAGGATACTTCAATCACAAGGACAGGTGTGTTCGATTTTACTGAACCTATGGGCTGCAACTTGTCATGTTTGATATGCTAAGCCCAGTAACGAGTTAGACCTGTTGGGTGCAAAACACCCGCTCTCTCACCTTGCTCCTAGGAAACCTAATCTAGGTTCGTTTTTTGGCGGCCTGGCTAGCTTCAGCGCACACGTGCATGCTCAAGTCATCGCTCGGCCGTTCCGAGTTTTCATCTTCAACAACCTCACACCTAGGGTGCGGACTGTGTGGCTGAAGTGCGGGTCTACTTTAATTCTCTTTCGTCACGTGTTAAAATATGTGTCATACACTTTGTCTGCACGGTGCTTCATGCGGATGGTTTGCACCCGATGCCAAGGCTGCAGCCGTTGCAACTAAGCAGATGCAAGCGCGCGTGCGGCGGCGGCCGCCGCAAGCCCGCAACCCCAAGGCTATGGTCATGTCCTTGGCTGCTCGGCCCTGTTCTGCATCGATGTGGCCACGGCGGAGGCAAGGGTACGTGTCGGCGGTATGTAGCAATGGCATGCACGGGGGTGGTGTCGACGTCGGGCCGCCGGCAATGCTTCCGCGCATGAGGCTGTGCACCGGCAATGCGGCAGTGCTATATATCGTCAGCTCGAGACCAAGCACAGACATCAACTAAAGAAGAGGGGAGCATATTCGTGCGGTGACCCCGAACGCCTCCATATTCTAGCTGACTGCCACTACTTCTTCCAAACCGTAGAAGCGTTAGTTGATTTAAGTAAGCATATTCGTGCGGTGACT
This sequence comes from Bothriochloa decipiens, assembly GCA_023333625.1. Taxonomy (NCBI): domain Eukaryota; kingdom Viridiplantae; phylum Streptophyta; class Magnoliopsida; order Poales; family Poaceae; genus Bothriochloa; species Bothriochloa decipiens. The sequence goes on from CM041637.1 coordinate 18,971,759, forward strand.
GGAAGTGTGAAACATGCCCGTCGCCAGAGGAGCTCTCTGTTTTGAGGACACGCCTCCATGCGGCCTCGTGCGGGACCAGATGGCTGCGGGCAATAATAAGCTAGCTGATGGGCTGTCTCGATTGTGTTCTGGCTTGTGATCGGTTTAAGATGGGTGGATGCATGTCGTCCCATATAATCGCCATCACCTGAATCGACGATCATCAACTACTGCTGGTGGTGCCATCAACTAGGAAGCCAACCAACCCCGGCCCATTTCCAATTTCCATTTAGGTAGACTAGCATATTATTATTGTGGTATCATCATGATGCATCCTCCTGGAAGGAACGACACGCCAGGGGGTCCGAGGTCACGGCAGGCGAAAGAAAGTGGCATCCATGATTAGGCTAATCAGGTAGTAGCTAGCCCGGCCGGCCCAACAGACACCTTATTTTTTGCTAATAACATACTAGCTACTAGTAGATAATTAATCCTTTCCTATCCCAATGCATGATTAGTATATTGGCAAATCAGAGGTGTGTTGGATAAGGGTACATATAGTACGGGCGTATCATCCAGCAACGTACCATCCAGCAATTTGGTTATCACTTATCTCAATGATATGTGTATACTCCTAGTGTAGTACTGACAAAAGATGGCTGATCGAGCTGAGTCCTAATTAAGTCCTAACGACACATAACACGCAAAGTTGGCTTGTGTTTCTATTGATCTTTTTTTTTTAATTGCCACAACCTTCGATTACGAGCGGTACTATCTGAACTCACGTGTGTTTCTATCGATCTGGTGCACGGCGGTGTAGACCTTTGGTGCGCTCCACACGAGCTGTAATACTATTGCAGGGTGCCAGTGACTGAGTGAAAAGGAGGCTGTGCTGTGAATGAGATTTTTCATCTCCATGACTTCACCACGGGTCCACGGCCACGAGAGTGCATTGCGACGGGGCTGTTCCTTTCCTTGATGCACAGCCACACACCACACACACGTCACCTGTACGTACCGTACGTGTACCCAACAAATCTGGATATTGACCTTTATGACCACAGATCTGACTGCTGACTGGTGGTGCCGCCGCCTGCCCGCGTCTCGAGGACGGCGGCACATGCGTGCATGGGCGGTGGCAGCGCTGCGGTGAGGATTGAGGAACGGACAGGAGACAGGAGTAATAAAGTGGTGCGCGCCTGTGCCCAGTCGATCACGGCGCTGCAATTAATTAATTAAAGTTAGGCCTCGTTTAGTTATTAAATTTGATGGATAAAATTTGCACAGTGTTCTGTCACACTGTAGCAATTTTATTTTTATTTGGTAATAATTATCCAAACATTGATTAATTAGGTTTAAAATGTTCGTCTCGTAAAGTACCATAAAACTGTATAATTAGTTTTTTATTTCATCTATATTTAGTACTCTATATATGTGTCGGCATTTTGATGTGATGTGAAATAGAAATTCTACATAGTAAATTTTGGATATCAATTTTGCTATCTAAACAAGGCCTTAGCACTACTCGTAGTACGAGGTCATCCCAGATTTACTGAAGCGAAGAACTCAAGCACATGCATCTGGCAGAGGCCGCGTCATTTTTTTTCCGGCCTTTTTGCGAGGAAGGAAAAAGGCCTCGTCACTTGTGGGCAAGTGACAGTTTGCTCATCATGTTGCTTAATGCTTACTGTATGTAGGTAGACACGTAGTCGTGGTCGTGGAGACAGTGACAGTTGTCGACCGCCAGTGGGCACAGGGCACTTGGAGTGTGAATGAAAAGGCTTATTCCACTTGCACTACCGTGGGGAAAGTACTCACGGTAGGGCCGGTGGGGCGGTGGATCGGTTAAATAGCGGCCTGTGCGTGTGGGCAAGTGGAATACTGCAATCCATTCCACTGACTCAGCGAGACTGGCTGGCTGTGAGACCAAAGCAAAGGGTCGGTCTCCTTCTCCTTTCGTTCTATGTGGGGCAACCTTCGTGGCTTTCTCACCACCGGCACCGCACTAACAGTGAGTGAGCAGCGTCCGAGCACCGTGAGCCCCTAGATTGACCTACAAATAATAAGCGCAGAAAAATAAATAAATAAAATGAAAAAGCCTCAAGAGGAGGAACGGAAGAGAGAGACGTGGGAAAGGAAAGAAAGGGCCGGCCCATCCGCCGCACCGCCAGGCCAGGGCCCCACCGACGCGACCGTTCCAACGTTCCCTCCACCACTGTAGAGGGAGAGGCCAAATACGCATCAGCACATTAATGACGACGACGATTAAAATCAATCGGCTAGTACAGTACGTACCATGCGAGTTTGGTCAGTTGCATGTCCAACACGCCTGCCTTAACCACCACTCCCCATCCGACCTCCGTCTAATCACTCGTGATCACCAAGCTAATCGCGCACCTACAGCGACGCAATTCAGGCCCCCCCGTGACCGTGACCGTGACCGTGTCCGTGAGTCGAGTCCACGGTTGCTTGCTGTTCGCTGCCTGCTGCAGCACAGCAACAGCGTAGCCGCGGCCTCCTACTCCGTCCCGTACCCCGTCTGTCTCCGCCCGAGTCGCCTTCCTGGTTCCTGCCCAGTTTCCGACTCCTCGCCACACGCGCGCGCACAAATAATCACGAGGCCCCCGCGGCGCCGGCCATCATTCATTCCACTGACGGACTCCTCCGCTCTCTCCTTTCTTTCCTCGCCACGCGACACAACCCACCCCGGTCGTCAGTTCTCGCAACGGCTGCAGCAGACCACGCCTCTTTGTTCCAAGCAGAGAGAGAGAGAGACGAGCGAGGGTCCGGCCATGGAGCAGTACGAGGTGGTGGAGCAGATCGGCCGGGGCGCCTATGGCTCCGCCTACCTCGTCCTCCACAAGGCCGAGAGCAAGAGGTGAGTTCCTCGTTCTCCTTCACTCGTCGTCGGCTCCCTTCTGCTCTGCTATCTGTGTGCTCCGGCTGGTTCCTGATTCCTCCTCCCTCTGTTGTTGCTTGGCCCCTCCTCCGCCGCCGCCGCAGGTACGTCATGAAGAAGATCCGCCTCTCCAAGCAGAACGACAAGTTCCAGCGGACTGCTTACCAGGAGGTAGCTTAAGCAAACCCTTCTCTGATTCATTCCACTTCAGCACCAAGCAGTTCCAGATGCCTTGCTTCGCCGATCCTGTCCATGCGGCCTGCATATGCACCCAGCAGGACGCGGCGGCGGCCGGCAGCAGCTGCAGTAACAATAAGTTCGCACCCGATTTATTCTCCTTCGTCTTCTTGCTGCCTTTTTCTGCCGCAGATGTCCCTGATGGCGAGCCTCAGCAACCCGTACATCGTGGAGTACAAGGACGGATGGGTGGACGAGGTACAATTACAAACAGACATTCCTCCCATGCCAAATCCAATCAATTCGCCCGATCCTCCTCCTAATGAACTCCTTCCTAATAATGCTCCATTCCCGCACGTTGTCGCGTCGTCGGCTGCGAAATCAAAATTGGATTTATTCGGTTGTTGTAGGGGACCTCCGTCTGCATTGTCACAAGCTACTGCGAAGGAGGGGACATGTAAGCTACCACTACCATCCCCCAACTTCTGTTTTTCTTTTCTTTTCTTTTTCATTTTTATTAAGTAACTCTTCGGTGCTGGTAAGAAGGAAATCAGTTTTGACTGCATATATATAATGTCCTGAATTACTCTCACTGGAACCACAGGGCCGAGAGGATCAAGAAGGCAAGGGGCATCCTATTCTCAGAAGAGGTAACAAACAATACTGTAACTGTGAGTCTGTGACAAGAAAATCGTACTACCTCTTTATTAAACTCATTACCTCTGCCTTCTTGGTACTTCTGTGACGCCAGCGGGTGTGTCGGTGGTTCACCCAATTGCTCCTCGCCCTTGACTACCTGCACTGCAACCGCGTGCTGCACCGTGATCTCAAGGTAGAGACAAACTCGCCTGTTCCCACAGGTTCATAGGCCTATTTTTTACGTCAGGTGTCAGTGTCACTTAACATTTTCCTCGTGTCCTGCTGCTTCCCCTGCAGTGTTCCAACATTTTATTGACAAGGGATAACAATATCAGACTCGGTAAGATGTCAAGCGCTGAATCACTGAAACTGTCTTTGTCAGATAATATGTATCTTTTGTTACACGAGTGAATAATAATTTACCGTCTCTTTGACAGCTGACTTTGGGTTGGCCAAACTGCTCATGGAGGACCTTGCCTCGTCGGTAGGATAGGATTCTCCCTTTTCATTCAAGCATTTTTAATGTAAATCAGTAAATAATACTGGCAAAAACACATTTCCGGGTAGGAATTAGGATTCTTCCACTAGTCATGTTCCCACACTGAATTAGTAACATATATCTACAGCAGTAAATTCTACCTGATGTTGTCACCAGTATGTCTGTATGGTATTTGATATTCAGTGACATTACCTGGAACTGATGTTAAAAAAAAAAAAAGGAAAATGACTTTCTGAAAAATAGTCGGCACAATTTCAGCATATCCCCACTACAATATCCTAACCACCCAATAATGTGTTGAGTAATGTCTTGTCACTGATAATTTTAATATCTGCAATATTTCAGGTTGTTGGAACCCCAAACTATATGTGCCCAGAAATACTGGCAGATATACCTTATGGGTACAAATCTGATATATGGTCACTTGGTGAGCTCTGGATGCTACGTCTCTTAAAGTTTGTTTCTGTTATTGTATTATGATGTATGACAGAATTAAACATCTTTGGATACCTTGCTTCTTTGTACTGTCAGGTTGCTGTATTTTTGAGATTTTAGCACACCGTCCTGCATTTAAAGCTACAGTAAGTGCTGATACAACACAGCCAAACCATACAATACTTCAACATCTATACATGTGTCTTGGTCTCTTGAAAAGTCAAACATTTTGTTCTTTGTTGTTTGTGAAGGACATGGCAGCATTAGTCAACAAAATAAACAGATCTTCGATATCTCCAATGCCCCCAATATACTCATCAGCACTGTGAGTTTAATATCATTTTTGTGATTGCCCTGTTATATAGATAAGAAAAAATCTTCTAAACTTGAGCCTTTCTTCCACCCAGGAAGCAGATAGTGAAGAGCATGCTAAGGAAAAATCCAGAACATAGGCCTACTGTAAGTCCAAAAAAGTCAGTTAACTGTTTCAGTCAAGGCCTCAAGGCTGCCGACACAAGTTTAACATTCCCTGAAAAATTTTTACAGGCTGGGGAGCTGCTGAGGCATCCACATCTGCAACCATATCTGACTGAATCCTGCAGCTGTTCACCAATCTATCTTCCAGTGAAGCCCAACAAGAGTAACCTGGTAGACAAGCAATCAAAGAAGCCAAACAGTGGCAGAAAGCGAACTGTCAAAGCCAATGGATCCAATGGAACATTAGAAACTTCAGCAGAGCACACTGTGGAAGCAAGAGACAGCTCCACGAACTTTTCAGATGAATCAACTATTGGTACCCAGGAAGCCTTGATTTTGCAAGTGCTGGTGGATCTTGATGCCAGAAGCAAAGAACAGCAGAACAGTGATGTTCTATCATTCCAGCATGTGGAGGAGAACTTGATGGCGACAACTGATCGACAGATCGATGCGACCATACATCTTAAAGCTATAAGAACCAGTAATGTAAAAGAGGAGGCCCCAGTCACTGTTGCAAATCAAAAGTTTAATGAGGCACCAATACCAAATGAGGAACTGACAATTGGAGTAGTGCAAGAACAAAGGAAGGATGTGAAGCCACGCTCTTATCCAGCAGCAAAACCAGAGTTGTGTGACACAACTGTAACAGAGGAATCGTCACCAATTAGCACACTAAAATTGGCGCATACAGAGAGTGCGCCTGCCGAGTGGGATCATCTGAACATAGTTCAGCAGAGAGCCGATGCTCTGGAGTCACTCCTCGAGCTCTGCGCGAAGCTCCTGGAGCAGGAGAGGCTCGATGAGCTCGCCGGTGTTCTCCGCCCATTCGGTGAAGGAGCCGTGTCATCCAGAGAGACAGCAATATGGCTGACCAAGAGCCTGATGACTCCACCAAAGTTTGGAGAGTCCCCAACAAAGCTTCTGTAACAGAGATTCATTTGTGTAATTTGTTTTTCGATGAGTGCCATTTCGAGAGTGTACATAGGCTTCAACAGAATTCAAGATTGCTGTGCTTACCGAGGCTTGAGCTTTATTATTTCTCTTGATGTATATGGTTTGCATGACAGCAGCCATTGTGAGCGCTGACTAATTATTTATCACCTTTTTTTATTTATTGTACAATGTAGCATGAGCATAATGTCTGCTTCTGCGAGTGCTCAAGAAATAATGGAAATCATGCCGACTCCATTTCTGTTTACTTATTACGTTCATTAGAGCTGTAGATTGTTGGCCAACCTATACCAACTAGAATTACTGGATGACTGATTAAATGGGAAGCATAACAGCTGCAGGTAGGCTGAACCAAAGAACAGATTAGTTCTGGAATTCTGATCTCGAGTTACTGAATTACTGCTATTACAATCCAGTGTACAATAACTAATGGCATTGCCTCAAGACTCAAGATGTCATGTCACAAAGCGAACCTGCGGTTCAGAATTCCACAAGGCCATCATCATATCCTGGCTGTCGGTCGGTAGGAGGCTGGCAACGGACCTCTACATATCGATACTGGAGTGTGATCTTGTATTGTCTAGATTTCTGTCTGTAGATCAAACTCCATTTTCTAGACAGGCGCCACCCTTTTCCTTCAGCAACGCCGTGAAAGGAGCCTTTGCCGTGCTTGGAAGAAACACAGGCTCCGTAGTTGGTGTTTTTGCAACGCATGAGGGAATATAGGAAACCCCTCGCTCGTTCATCCATCATCTCCCCCGTTATTATGCTTGTGCTGTACATCGTACTGCCTGTGTGCTATGCTTCCAAGATAGGCCAAGCTATTCTTCCCTTTGTTCCCTCTAATAACAAGTGACAACCCATCCCATGACTGATCCAGCGCACCAGCCACCAGGGAGGGCTGCGATCAACGTGCAGCAGTACAATGCCCAGGATTCCAGGAATGGATCGCTGATGCGACATCGCTCTGGAACTGAACCCGGATGAGAACGGCGCGATCCCGGTGGCGGCGACGGCAGACGAGCCGCCCCAGCCCCCAGCCGGCGACCGCGCCTTCAGGTTCCCGCTTAGGCCTCTGATGGGGCGGTCGGTGTTTGGGCTATTATTTGTGTGTAGCCCATTAAGAAGCCTGATTTCGGTCCATTGTACCAGGCCGAAGCCTAAGTAAGCATTTTGGACCATTAGAAGGTTCTGGAAACAATTTCAAAGAGATTTGTCAAAAAAAAAAAACAGTTTCAAAGAGATGTTCTTCTTCCTCCTGTTTAATAAAAAACGCGCAACGACGTCTCGGAAAAAAAGAGACGTTCTTCTTCCTTCCCCAGTCACTCGGAGGTCACGGTCAAATCGCTGCCATGAATCCTTCAAAAAAAAATAAATCTATTGCCATGAAGATTATCTCAACTAGCACACTGAAATTGGTTCTGCTAAAAAAAAAGCACACTGAAAATTGGCGCCTGCAGAGTAGGATCATCTGAACATAGTTCAGCAGAGAGTCGATGCTCTAGAGTTACTCCTCAAGTACTTTGGGGTGGCCCATTAGCTTGTGACATTGAGTTACTGAATTAGAATTCAAAACTTCCAAAGTACTTGTACGCTGTTGCGAATATTTCAACAACACTACCACACCCTGGCTGTCGGCCGGTAAGAGGCTGGCAACCGACCTCTGCATAGCATTGTCTTGATTCCTGTGCGTGGATCAACCCCCCGGACAGGCTTGTCACCCTTTCTTTCAGCAACGCCGTGGAATGAGCCTTTTGTGCTTTGAAGCAAGAGGCTCCGGTGCTCTGTACTTGTGGGTCCCTCCGAATGTCTGTCTATTGCTTTCTGCGCGTGCGCATGTTCATCGAGTACGCTTTTTTACTGATATGTAAGTTAAAATCACCGATTAGGTGGTTCTCCACATCAGATGGAATGCATAATGAACCACGGGGATATTATTTTGCTAGAATTTTGTTAGAGTATCTCCTAGAGTTTCTAATATTTTTTTCCAAAACCATAGATTTTCCAACTCACTAAAATTTCAGAGAAATCAACAAAACCATCTCCAGCAATTGTTGAGAGATGTGCGGATATATTTTTCCGCGTGGAGATGTAGGAACTATTAGAGAGATGCTCTTACTTAGCTCCTTTTTTTTTTAGAATTTGCTCTTAGATAGAAATCATAATCACATCAAAGCACTATTCACAGCAATCGACGGCCTAAAATTTTAAAGGCCCTGAAGTCAGTTGCTCACCAGAGGAAGGACCATAAGGCCCAGCCCAACTTTCAAACACAGAGATCAGGCCTCAAAACAGTTTAGCTTGAAAAAATTAGTTTCTTAGCACTAAGAAAGTTTGCATAATAAATTTGTAGTACATGACCAAATTTGAGAACTTGGCTACAAAAAATCAAAGGTTAAGACTTAAACCTTTAGCTTTCAATAATACTCGTTCCGTTTCAAATTTTAGTTTATTTGATTTTTTTACCTCAAGTTTGACTACTCGTCTTATTTAAAAAATTTGAGCAAACGTAGTCAAACTTAGATCATTCTCGAACATCTTTTTGTTAATAAAGCCGCTCTAGCAAAATAAATGATATTTAAATAAAATTTTAAATAAAACGAGTGATCGAATTTAAGATTAAAAAAATTAAACGAACTACAATTTAAGACATACTAGTAAAAAAACTTATTCAAATTCTAAGTAGCCACATTCTCAGATTCGATAACATGTACTGGATATTCATCACTACCATGTACTAGATAATGTCGTGGAAAGGTATGGTTTTTTCTGCACTTCGCTCCTTCCACGCTGCATTCACGTCTTCACGTTGGCCGATGCGGTAACTGCTAACGCTTTGCCTCTACGCCAACAAACACAGCGGCTCCCTACATTTTTTTTAGATTTTTTTTTAGGTGAAACTGGGTTGTGTTCTATTGTTAGGCTTGGCGTCGCGTCGGGCCAATTGCTTGGGCAGGGGGAGCCTGCTGATTCCTACAGTCCCTGAGGCGAGACTAGTAGAAAATACAAGACCTGAATACTACTAGTAGCTGATATCATGGAAACTATCTCAAAGAAAGTTTTGTAGATCGACATTGTTTATTTGTTTGTTTGTTTGTTTTGTTTTTCCTCTCATGAAGAAAGAAGTGAAAGTGGTCATCACTAGAGACCAGACATATATCGAGGCTTTAGCCTAGGAAGCAAGGGGAGCAGGGAGGTCAATAGGTCATGCTGGAGGGCACCTGCTGTGCTGCCAGACGTGAGCGAGCATGCAGCCCTCGATCATTCGATTCCTCTACAAAGCAAAGCAAAGCATTGCTACAATACCTTTTTAATATAAAATATCTCCTCATGCAGATATGCTTGCTCCATCCGAGTAACCCATTCATCTCTACAATGCATGGCAATACGCGTGCATGGACTATTTAAGCAACAGTATCTGTGGGAGTGGGAAGGTACGGTACGCTTGTCGGGAATGGCAGGTGCAGCGGATCTATCAGGACAAAATCACGTCGACGGGGCGCCGGCCGGGCCATCCCTATCTCGATCGTCGCCGGTGGCCGGTGGGAGGTAGGCGGCGTCGATCGCTTCACGCCGGGCCGATACGTGTCGGGGAGCAGCCTGCAACAGCTACATGCCATACCGCGATCGAATCGATGCGCTTGTGTATATGCTTTCTGGCGGGCCCCAACGACCTCTCCTCTCATTCAGTTCAGTCATTCTCAAAGGGTCCATCGATCAGGTGTGCTGTGGTGTGTAGCTTGATTAGCCACGAAGCAACAAATCCGGATTGGGTTTGCATATATATTCGCATGCAAATGCGTTGCTCTCAATCTCTCTGTCTCAATCTCCTGGCGGATAAGCTAGGGAATAATTTATATAATCGTGTGGACGAGGATAAGGCCATGAATCATGATCATCTTGGAACACACCCACATATTCGAGAGCGGCGGATATGGTCAAAGGAATGTTTTATTTGGCATATATCTAGTCGTGCATCCAGCAGGAATTGAATCCGTAAATTTACCAATTATGAGTTGGGCGCTTTAACCATCAGCCATAGTGCTTTCGTTCTCGTGGAATAAGAAGCCCTCGTACCTTAATGAAAAAAAATAGGAATTTTTCGTTAGGTGTTTCTTTGTTTATACATATATATAAATGGTAGACCACCAGTTTTGTGGTAGTACTAACTAATAATAACAAGATGGTAAATTTAAAGGCACTACTTGCTAGTTTTGTGGTGCACTGTGATTAAGCTAAGAAGAGAACACCACACACACCTGCTACTTCCTTGAAACTGTCCTTCCGGCTTCGGCTGGCCAGCCGGTCTACATCATACCGAACAGAGTCCTTTGATACGGGGGAAGAAATTGTTCCATGGGCCCCATACTCCACAAGCGAATAAGCATCACATCACATGGGCACGAGAGGAAGAAAAAAAAATAACTAAAGCAAAATATGTATGACCGCAACTCCGGCCTCTCCGGTCCCGTCGCCCTAATGCATCAGATCAGCAAATCAACGACTGAGTGAGACCAAACGACTGCATGATCGTAGCTGTGCTGCATCCACAGCCACAAACGATCAAAAAGAATCTAAATAGATCAGAGTCCAGTCACCCCCCCCCCACCCCACCACACCCCACCCCCCAAAAAAAAAAAATCGATCGACCGATCAGCAGCTTGGAATCAAGCAGACATATCACGAACCTCCGGTTGATGGTAACTTGCACATTGATATCCACTATCAGAGGAACTATCCAGTTTCCACTTTTATTTATTAATCAATTACTAGTATCTGGAATGTGGTGATCATGAGAGTATGTTAGTATTGGTGTATGTGTGTTGGCTTTAGGCAGTGGGTCGCATATGGACAATTAACGTAACATCCTCAAATTTTTCACGAAGGGAAAATCCACAGAACAGATAATAATATAAAAATTAAAAGTATCATATTATTATACATCAGTTGATAATCAAATCTATACATCAAAACTAGATAAAGAAGTATCATAATAGGGCTTACATTATTTATTACATCGCCACATGGTATATCATTAGAGTACCAGCATCCAGAACAGTTGCGGAAGAAGAGAACATTCGCGGAAGGATCTTCATCAACCATCTTGAGCGTAGGCACGAGACCTTCTAATCCTTACGTTTCCAACATTACGGTAAGCAGATAAATCTGCACACCGTCAGATGTGTACAGGCCATGGTCAGCACCGATGAGATTTAGTGGAAAAAGAAACAAGGGAACGGGCGGATCCTATAATTTGGCTGTGGTTTTTCTATGCATGCAGGTAATAATCATATTTATAAATATAAGTCAGATTTTAACACATTCCCATCCTACACACACACAACCATCCACTGATCCATCCATCCCAGATCCATCTCCACATCACCACCACCATCACCATCAAGACTCACTCTCAGGTCGACCAGGCTAACTCCCGCTCGGCCGGTCTCAGCGGCCCGTAGCCCTCAACCTGGCTCACGGCCGGAAACAAATCTCGGGGGAAGGTAGAACACTCCACTCACTAGTCCGGTGCATCCTCCTAAGGAAAGGTCCATAGCCAATGAATTGGCATATGTATCGATCGATCAACCATAATACTCTGCAGAGGTTTTACTAATCCACCAGATAGCCATCATAGATGTACTAGCCCATCTAGACAGATTTCGGGCGCCTACTGCCATAGAACGATGACATCCTACCTCTCAGCCCTGGACACCCTTAGAGTGGCTGATACTATGAGGGCTCATGATCCCATTCCCTCAAAGTATCATGACCGTCTCGAAAGGGTGTGGGACTATCATACCCATACCTTCCTAACACATGCTCACCTGATAGTAACGGCATCGATCTATCCAGCGGTTCGGCCGTCTCCCCCCATGGAAAGCGAGTGGAAAGCAAAGGATTCCTATAGGTCTGGATAGCAGCACCGTAGTTTCTAAGTATGACCAAGCCAGGATATCTCCTCCAGGGTTAATCCTTTAACATGTTACCACGGCACGCTTGTCCCGGGCTCCACCCCTTAGAAGCTACCACCCAGGACCCTCCAACTCAAACAGGGTTTTTCCGCCATAGACAAGACTATAGAGGTGCCCAGGTTGCATCTTCGGCAAGACTCGTTCCATAAGCTCGTCGTAGATCCCGGCTTGATCGACTCAACCCTCACCCTACACCCTGCCGTAAGTTCCACCCCAAACCCAGATACATCACCATCAGCTCACATGCCCATCTGATCCATCAACACACACCAAGCCTAGCATCCACCACCAGACCATCCCAGGGTTCATCACGTCGCATCAAAATATAAGCGAGTGAAGTATATAGATAAAAAAAATATCATAGCATATAAGCATGTGGCTAACATATCAGCGGGTAAGCAGGTGAAAGGTTACGTCAAGGTAGGGTCTATCAAGAAATATTCTAGCATGCAAACCTACCTCAGGTGTAAGCATTGCATAAAAGTAAAGCACTAGCAATTCCAAAATATTAGCCATGTCTACTAGGATTTCTAAGAGAAGGTGCTGCCATGACACCTGCGCTGTCGAGGTAGTAGTGGTACGAGTCATCATCCGTCAACGTAGTCATTCAACGAAACCTCCTCCTTGGTGTTCGTAGACTCCTCCTTCGGATCGCTCCTCGTTCGACCCTGAAACCGGAATGTAATAGTCGCGTAAGCGACCCCTATAGAATAGCACAAGAACCAAATAGAAATTAAAAGATCCAAATGCACTCAAACATAATCTCATGACGTAGATCTCAATTTATAGAAAATTTGGATACTTGGATCATAATTTTTGGAGATCGTATGAATTAGTTATGAATTTTCAAAAATTTGCATATATTTAGAAGAAGATAAAAAGGCTGGAAAAATCCAGGGCATGACACGTGGCACGATCTGGTTGGCTACTGGTACAGTGGGGTCAGCTGATGTGGCATAACTGCTGACATGGCGGATGACGTCATGCTGACGTCAGCAATGACAGGTGGGACCAGGGTGACGTCATCTGCTGACGTCAGCGTTGACTGGTCAACGGTCAACTGACAGGTGGGGTCCACATGACATCACGGCTGACGTCATCACTGACTGGTGGGGCCAGGCTAACATCACTGATGACGTCAGCGTTGACTCGGTCAATAGTCAAAGTCAAGATGGGCCCTTACTGGGCCGTTAACGGGCCTTTATTGGGCCGGATGGGCCGTGCTCGGCCCGCCACGTGGCACGCTCTGGTGCTACCACGTCATCAGTCTAATCCTCTAACGGGCTCAGTCCACCGCGCTGGTCCACGGTGCATCGGCTCACGCTGGGGTCCTCCCGCAGCGACTAAAGTCCACATGAGCCGCGTGCACGAACGAATCCTCGGGTCCACACGGTCCACCGACTGATCCATGGTGCACCGATGTGCCTGGGTCCTGTTGTCAGCGTCTCTGGTCCACATGGACCATGTCTTTGCCGTGGTCCTCCTGACGAAATGGTTCACAACTTGGTCCACGGTGCGCCGTCTTCTGCTGGGCCCCATGCGCAGTGGCTCAGGTGCACATAGAACGGGTCCATCTCCCTACTGGCGTCCATCTTTTCCCCATCCTCATCCTTAGCTGGCCGCGGTGGCGCTTCTCGCCAGCGACGTGGTAGTGCAATCGGCGGCACGGTGGTCCTCCGGGAAATTGGTAGGTGCTAACGCATCCTGGGGTTAAGGCGAGCAGGTAGATGTCCTTAACGGCGGCCGCGGTGCTTCCTTGCATCCCGAGCTATGGTGTAGGCGGCGGTGCTACAACGACGAGCGGTGGCGCGGTGCATGGGCGCATCCAGGGCCGAATTGACCATACGGGAACCCAATACGGGTCCGGGAGACGCTACAGACCTCGCCGGCGGTGACCTTCAGGTCCGGCGACGCACAACCATGGCAGAGGCGCGCGGTGGCTTCGGCAGACACGGTACCCGCGCGGACAGTGGTCTTGATGGGTACGTCTCACTCCCATTAACCATGCAACAAGTGTTGCGGTCTTTGTGGATGCCCAACGACGCAGCCTGCTCGGAAGACATGGCCGGAGTAGCGACTCAAGGCGGCAGTGCACGGCGGCGCTCTGGCGTGGGTCCGACAAGGTGACGACGCGTGGCCAGGAAGAACAAGCTTCCCACGGCTTCATCAACTCACTGGCTTGGTGCAACAGGTCGAGGCGGAGCTCTACGGCATGGTCCCATCCTGCGAGGCGACCGGAGTCGGGCATGGTGGCCTCGCCACGGTGGCGCTCCGTGGAACACCGGCGGCGACATGATGCTGCGTCCAAGGGTCACCAGTGGGCCTCCGTTAGGCTTAGCGTGTGCATGGGGCATGCCAGGTCATGACGGGCACGGATCCAGAGTCCAAGAAGACGTCTGGTGCACGGCAGTGCCGGAAAGAATCCTCGCCGCGGTGGGGCGTGGCCACGGCTACGGACATGGCAGGAAGGTCCGGGCCGGCATCCTCCCGACGCCGTGGTTCCGTTTGGCCTTGGCTATCCGTGTGTGTGTGCACAAGTGTGTCCATGGGACCGGTAGGGGCCTCGGCCTACGCGCTCTCAGAGCGGAGCGCCATGGCCATAGCACAGGTCGGGGTTTTGGAAGAGGGGCTCTCGGCGGCTCTCACCAGCGTGTGAAGAGGATAGGGAGGTGCGGTACAAGTCCTCGCAGCAGCGGCTCGCTTTACGGCTCCAGCTCCTCGGTTCCGTCGGCTTCGCAGCGGCTTCAGCTCCGGTGCGGCGGAGCTCCTCCTTCTTCTCCGGCGGCGGCGGATTTCCTTCTTCTTCCCCGCCTCCTTCTTCTCCTTCCTTCCCTTCTCCTCCAATTTGGTGTTGCTGGTGCTTGATTTGGAGGCCACCGGGGTGGCGGCGGGCGATGGAACCCTAGGAGCGCCAGGGCTTTTTATAAGGGCGGAGCGAGGGGCAGGATGGCATGGCGGCCATGGAGCAGCTGCAGGGGCAGTCTCGTCCGATTGAAGCTCCATGGGGTGGTTACGGTGGGGCTGTGGGCTCCATCTGCCAGCGTCTGGTGAGGCGATTGCCTTGGCGGCCACGGGAGGCTAGGAGACCGGCGGGCAACAGCGTGTGTGCGGGAGTGCGGGTGCGCGCGTGAGGGAATGATGCCCGTGGCCGTGGGCATCTTGTGCCAGGGGCTGTCAGGACCGCAGTTCTTACGTGGCGAGGGCATCCAAGGCGAGCGGTTGGCTCCCTTGTCGTCACGCGGGGGAGGCTGGCCTGGCCGCGAGGCTCGGCGCGTGGCACTGCTCTGCTTCGTCAAAAAACAGAGGAGTGGGGGGAACTGGGGTGATGACAGGTGGGGTCCAGTTGCGGGACCCACTTGTCAGCTGATGCGGCTGGCTGCTGCGGGCGCGGGCGGCCTGGCTTCCTTGCTGGGCCGTCGTGGGCTGTGCAGGCGCAAGAGAAAGAGAGAGAGGGAGGGAAGCAGGCCGGGCTGGCTTCGTGGGTCGGCTGTGCTCGCAGGCTGAAAAAGAAAGGAAGAGGGAGAGAGAGGCCGGGTTGGGCTGGTACGGGCCAAAATGGCCTTTGCCATTTCCTCTTATATGTTAAAGGCTTTTCCTTTTTCTATTTTTGAAATATATGTATATATACTTGTATAATGTGTTGTAAAATACTTCATGGTATACATATAGGTCATAGGTCATGTTGGGTATACTTCCCCATAGTATATATTTATTTATTAGATAAATAAACATTGTTGGCCTTTTTATTTATCAACACATAAAACCAAAAAGAGCGAAATCACAAGTTGTAAATAAATTGCAACATGAAGTTACTACTAGTGCAACATAGAGAGTGTAACTATTGCAACATTGGAAAACAACTTATGAAACATTGAGATGTAGCATATGAAACATAGAAGGGTAGCATGAGGGGCATTGGACATAAGACTCTAAGATGAGAGGTCTTGAGCAAGAAGAGAGAGGTTAGGAAGGTATAGTTGATCAAGTTGGAGAATCCGGATATGAAGGGAGCTCTAGCATCCTCGAGGTGTAGCACGAGCAACATGGAGCTTGACTCATGAAACAATAGGTGCTAGCTAAAAGAAGATTATCACATGTGGCTTAGGAATATATCAAGACACATGTGATGGTGCAACTTGAAGCGTGCAACACTAACATATGTGCCACAATTAGGTCGGATTCCTATATGACAAGCAATAAACATGGGCACGTTTAGAAAAAATTTTGTTGGTTGCATTTTTTTGGTGTTTGTAATTTTTAGAGTTGTTACAATTAACCCCAGTGTTAGTGCCACAGTTAGTGCTTGAAGGAAACTATATCTTCTAGTAGGTTTCCATTTTTGACTAGAGAGTTCTAGGTTGGTTTAGTCTATTGCCAAATGCTCCACCATACTCCCACAGTCCTGGATTGAAACGCATTCTGGCAATTCTCGGACAAATAAGAGAGATGACAATAGATGTATTACCCCTCACTTAACTTCCTAATATAAATAAATTTGATCCGATTTTGCATGATTAAAAGAAACAATCTAAGTAGGGGAGGTGCTAAAAGAATAAGAATGAAACAGCCAATCACACACTATTTCTATTAAAAAAATATTCTCATGTTTTTAAATACACTATATTTAGGGACATCAACTAAAAGTCAGAATGCACCACGTAACTCTGTACCTAGTTTATTGAGGGAATCAATAGATCGAGAGGGACGAAAGCAAGACCTTGCATGCCCTCCATATCTCCATCGTGAGGGGTCCTTCACATCTCCTGGCTCTAGTATCACGTCGTCCTTACAAGTCCCATTACAACATAAAGCACCGATAGTAGTATCGAAAGGTACTGAATATTTGTCTTGTTTGGATCGATCAGTGGTTCAGACTCAATGTTCTCCCGACACTGAAAAGTCGCCTCCTTTTTTTTCCCTTCATGCTGCGGTGGTGCCAAAGGGTTTTCACCTTTTCGTGCATCTTTTTTATGTGATAATGCAATTGATCAAGGAATGCTAACCTAGGTCAGCATCATTGGAACCTAGGCTCTCTATGTCTCTCCTACATCCTCTGAAGTGGCTGAGCAGAGGATAGGGGTTGAGGATTGCCCTCCTAGTCCTAGACAAGGTATGTCGACCAGGCGGCCATGCACCGTACCATGAGGCGCCAAGTGAGGAAGAGTGACGGGTCGGTAGGGTTTTCAGTTGTATAGTAAGGTTGTTTTTAATATAACCAACGGTCAAAAATACTGTAAGAGAAAACTATTTATGTGGTAGTGAGTTTATTTTAGAAGAAAAGGAAAAAGTCTTTTTAATCCCCCAAAGTCCCAAACTATTAGAGTCTGTGTCTATCTCATCCCTCACCTATAGAATTAACCAGATATTCTACCCCTATACTAGTAACAACTAAAATTAACTAGATAGTTGGTTTTATAGGTAAGGTGTGAAGTAGAAGACTACCACCAAGAGTGTAGGTGGTTAATTATTATTTTTTTCAAGTACGCAAAATATTTATATAGGTGGTTAATTATTTTTAGATAAGAGAACTAATTTCCACCCTCTACCAGATGGTTAATTATTATTGAGTAATAGCTATATAGGTTTTCTTTTATAAAATCACATCATCAGCCTATGGTCCTCTTGTAAACACACCTTACCCAGTCCAAGATGTTGTGGTACATTTGCGTGCAGCATGCACACTCTGCAAAGCCTATTGTAGGTTCATTTCTCTGTAGAACACAGTTTAGCAATTCCGGATTCAGTCTACAACTCTACCAAACATTACCAAACAGGAGGTTAATTATTGTGGCATCTAAAGGCCCGTTGTCCTGGTCCGCGTTCGATGATGCACTGGGGGTGTGAAAGAAACAGGGCACCATCGCCACTACCCAGCAGAATCCTCCATCCCACCACCGAGTAGTTCGTGATAGCTAGCTTGACACCTTTTCTTTACCCAGCCAGGGTAGTGCTCCCCTCACCCCACCACCACTATCCCTGCCTTGTCCTCCTCGACCTAGACCCTCTCGCCTCCCTCCTGTGTCCTCTGCTCGAGATCGCCTGTGTCCCGGCCTCCCTGCTTCAATTCTAGCATGCTCCCCTCCATATATACATCTCCCACGGATGTTGCTTGCTCCCATGAACTAGCTAACCTCTCGATCAGTCTCCTGCACAGCTAGCACCAGAATCGTCTATCGTCCTTATATATAGCAGTACTAGGCTCTGGTCGATGATGGCGTGTCCGAGCCAAGGAGGACGAAGACAGCCGAAGCTAGCAAACAGCCTGAGTGGTGCCATGGACATGGCGCGAGCCGTGTGACCCAACAAACTCCACACACACCTAGGAGAGACCACCAGAGATTCATATCAGAGCTCAGAAGCGCGCGTGCGTGCACGTAAGATGTGCTGAGAGGAGGAAAAGAGAGGGCGGAGAGGGGAGAATTAAGGCGGTTCTCGTCGTACGTCTTCTTGCTGATTGCCGGCCGGCCACCGATCGATCATGTGGGGCCTGGTGCGGCAGGGCCTGCGATGGTGCCGGCGGCGGCGGACGGCGAGGGTGGTGGACGAGAGCGCGCTCGTCGGCGCAGACGGCGACGTTGACGGTGGTGCCGGCGCCGCTCCGGCGGCCGCGGGCGGCGCGGTGGTGGCGGCACCGACGCTGGGCAGCGCACTGGCCAGGGCGCTGCTGGCGCTGGCGTGCGCCATCCGCTTCGACGGCGAGGACGTCGGCGCGGCCGAGGAGGCGTGGGCCGCCACCGGGTGGCGGCCGCGCGCCGACGAGGTCAGCCACCTCATGGTGCGCGAGAGCATGCGCTACGCCATCTACGCGTAGCCGTATTTTATACCCAGCCGAGTAGGATTATTCTACGTTTTCCTATATATAAATACGTATCCATGCATGCATGTACCATTTGGGGGGTACTATATCCCGTATTCTTGTACGCGGCGGTCCCCACTAGCTAGTCTACTAGGGTCTAGTCTAGGAAGGACAATAAAGTTCAGTGATGTGGAATTGTTGGCAAGGATTAGAAATCACAAAAGATGCTTGTCAAATGGGCACTATATATAAGTTCCTCATCCGTGTCCTTGTAATTCTTGGTCTTCTTTGGAGCTTTTTTAGTTTTGTTGCATTCGGAACTTGGATTTCAGCTTTTGTATATGCGAAGTTTCAGCTGATGCAAAAATGCTCTTTCTTCTTCGAGAATACGGTCCGAAAACGATGTGCCACTATCACACTGACAGATCTTTAGGGGAGAAGAAAGACAAACTGGCCGGACTTGCAGTTTCAGAAATTATCCACAATTCTGGTACTGAGACCAGAGTCCAAAGGTAGGTTGGCCAAAATATTTTTGGTCTCGACCAAAAAGCAGAACCCTTTGCTCTGTTGCTTTGTGTTCTCAATAATTCCTCTGCCGTACTGCAAAGAAGTTTTCAAAAGGGTGTTTGCTCAGGTTATCTTTAGAGCAAAGAAGCTGTATTTCCCATCAGACAGAGAACTTTTGCTACAAGGATTTGTACAATATTTGGTTTTTTCCCCTTTTCATGTAACTTTTTTATTTAAATACTATATAACCAGGAATTGGAAATGACTACTGTTTCATCATTAAAAGATAATTCATGGACTGTTACGTGTCGGCATAGCGAAGGTTACTGCAAACTCACCTCGGTAGGCAAAAGGGTGTTGAAGACTTGAAGGTGTTGGCGAGGCAAAAAGTGTATTTCATGATAAATCGTGCAAACTGTGTGTGAGTTTTTGATAGTTTTACGGTAGGCGCATAAGTGTCCTGGTACTCTATCCAAATTTACTTGGATTGGGAACAGTCTCAACATGAGCTCGCAGGTGATAGAATGTTCCTGAGCCTTTGACTTGGGCAGCACCGCGGCAGCCAGCAGATCAGACTTGACAGTGAAGTTACAGAGGTGTGAGCCAAAACTGAACGGCTGCGCCAGACGGTCACCTGTTGCAGATCACTTGAGGCTTGAGCTGAAAACCACACTAGTCTGAACTCTGAACTGAAAAGATTTGACGACCATGGTTGGTGGCTTCTGTGCTGAGAGCATCATCAGTCATCAGATCAATCATTTGCAAGCCAGCAGGGCCCTCCAGAAAATCTACAGCTGATCCATATCAACCATCTCCCTGAATTTACTGCTACGTGTCTGCAGACGTACCGGATACGTGGCGCGATGATGATCACCGCATTTCCATCAACTTGCCAAAATTGTCAATCAGCACGAGTCACTCATGCCGCAGCATGATGATCTGAAGAACAAACAGCATGTCACTCAAAACTCCCCTTTGCCAATGCAAGAACACTTATAGATTCTGGTTGTCTCCATGGATGGAATGCCTGATTCACCAACATCCACAGATAGTGCTCGTTTAATCAGCTACTAGTGCAGTAGTGCTGCAGGTAGGAGTAGAATCTAAGGTGCACTGCAGGCAGAAAGTTCATTGCAGCGTGGATGGCGAATTGGTGTTGCTGGCCAGCTAAACACGGACAGCATCTTCTTCATCTGCTGTGTTCATGTCACAGGCTGCTGCTGCTGCTGCTGCTGATGCCTGATATGGCTGTGCAGGTAGGGCAGGGGCACGCAGCACGCACCATCTGCGGTGGAGCCATCGATAGCTTCACGCAGAGCTAGATGCGCTTACGTGTGGTTGGTGGATCATATAGCCTGCTGAGAATTGAGTTGATGATAAGCCTGTGGATCAATCACAGGCTTCCAGCAGATAAGGGAGGGTTAATGGCCTCGCCTACATGCTCTGCCTCCTGTCTCCTCCTTTCAGGCTTGAGATAAGGGTGTGTTAGTGGAGAAAAGTCGTTGCATTAGTCAACGCCCGAGCTACCTCCATTTGTCGGCGTCATCATGGTCATGGCACGGGTAAGCACAGACAGCGCAAGTAATTGGTTTGTTGTTTCTGGGGTTCAGATGAGACGAGATGGATGGCTGAGGTGGTGGGGACATGTAGGGGCAAAGGTGGCCAGCAGTGGCGGTTGGTGATCATACATTCCAAGCCCAGGACACCATGGGGACAGCTTTGCCATTGCTTGAGAGGCATTGGGTGCTAGGGTCAACCATCAACAGGAAGATTAGTCCTGGAAAGAGTGGCCTTTGTTATGGAACACATGGATGCATGTTGTCTTAAGTTGAGGAAAAAATTGGACTCTATTTTCTTCTGAAGGAATTGGCAGGGTGACCCAGTCAGTATTCAGGACTTTTGGTGCAGTATATCATTGTTCAGTAACTTTGGATGGCAAAAGATACTATCGACAACAGATTCTTCTAGTCAAAAGGATTTCACCTGATCGCGTTACATGGATCAACAATGCTACTTCAGATTTGCCTTGATCTTCAACAAAGTGACCTCATTTCTTCGTTACGCCGTTGCCCTGTCTGGGGTAGCTTCTTTGTTCCTCTCCCCATTTGTTTTTCCATTTTCCTTTTCGAAAATGTCTCCTCATTTTTACTTGAAATCTCTGCCTTGTGTTTGGGTATCCACTATCCAGTTACAGAATCCGATAGGTGACGCATTGCTAGTGAAGAGCACACGTCGGGTGTTAATATTTCAAATCTGAAATTCTTAATAGTTAATAGGACAAATATTCTCACACACATATTGAATTTTTTAATATACAATATAAAATTGAGATGGTTTTTATTTGTAATTCATTTACGGCCATTGCAAACGGTTTTCCAAGCCGATCAAAATCAAAGCTGCAGCGTTTGTTTCAGCTTCAGAATCAGATGAATCAGTTAAATCAGGTGATGAATAGTGAAAGAGAAATAGTAAATAATTAGTAGAATCAGAGCGAGCTGGAGCTGAAACAAACGGACCCGTATCTTCGGCAGTGCTGTGGATACATCCGTGACCCCACGTGGCAGAGTCAGAGCTGCTCTTCAGATCCACTCTATCCACTGTCCACCACACGCACCCGACCACCCCCTATACTCGGCTTCCTCCGCAACCACTGCCCTGCGTCGTACTTCGTTTCCACCTCCTCCTTCCGCGTGCCCCCTGCCGATCGCGTCAACAGCCGCGCGATCGACGCGCGCCATGGCGGCGTCCTCCTCCAGAGCCGTGTCCGTTCGGGTCGGGCGCCCTGGGAGGATGCCTTCCATGTCTGGGACCCAATCACGGGCGAGCGGAGGGAACTGCCCGTGCTCCCGCGGGGCCCGTCGTCCCTGGGTCCTGGAATGCCGCTGTGCTCTGCGCCGCAGCCATCGACGGCTGTGAACACCTCGATTGCCATCTCGGACCCTTCCTGGTCGTCTTTGTAGGCAGCGCCAGGGGCTGGGAAACGTTCGGGATGTATGCCCATGTCTACTCATCGGAGACTGATGCCTGGAGCAAGCAGATCTCTGCTCCTCACTTCAATGATGAGATCCAATTGGTGCCAAGTGCCCTTGCACAGAATGGGCTCTACTTTCAATGTATGCATAGTGTCCTCAAGTATGATTTGGCCAAACAGGAACTATCTTTGATTATCCCGCCAGAAGAATGTTTCTTTTGGGGACGCCCTCTGCCCATGGCTACCGAGGACGGTGGAGTTGGACTTGCCTATATATATATTCAAGTAGGTTGTACCTGTGGTCGAAGAAGACTGGCCCTGACAATGGTGCAGGATGGGCAAGCAAAGTCATTAATCTTACATCATTGCTTCCTGCTCACGACGACTCACTTGTTCCGATGGCTCTGACTGGCTTTGCACATGGCCTTGATGTTTTCTTTGTGAGTACAAGTGTGGGGATTTTCACCATTGATCTGAAGTCCATCCGTGCCACAAAGGTGTGCGAAGAAAGTTGCTGAGATGAAAGCTTCCCCTACATGAGCTTCTGCACTCCAGGTAACTAAGAGTAGTAGAGTAAGAGAGACCTATGCATCATGACTTGTATTTAGATTGGGCATTATTGTTTAATTTAGTAACATGAAGTTTTGGATGATGGTATTTGTGCTCAAGCAAAAAGAGTTCATGAAAATGGGATATCATAATTACATTTAAGGCAGTGATGCTTCTACTTTCCTATGTATCAACCTTATTTTTATGAACCAGATTCATGCAATTGGCTAGACATGCATAGGAGCTCTCATTGTCTTCCATCTGTCTTGAAAGATGATTTAGATTGGCTATTAAGGTATCCAACAGGAAGAAACCAAAAAAGACATAACCTGCACAGCCTTCTGCACATGCAGATATCAACCTCCCAATTACCATCTATCTTTCTTTAACATGGATATATAGCGTCATTTATTATGTGATTTACTAATATTCAGATTGAGCATCATTATTTCATTTAGTAACATCAAGTTTTTGATGATGGTATTTGTGCTCAATAGCTCAAGCAAAACGAGTTAATGAAAGTGGGATATCCGAATTGAATTTAAAGTTATGACATGCATAGGAGCTTTTATTGTCTTCCATCTGTCTTGAAAAATGATTTAGATTGACCATTAAGCTATCCAACAGAGAACAAACCAAAAAGACATAATCTGCACGGTCTTCTGCACATCCAGATGTCAACCTCCCACATATCCTTAACACCTTTGCATTCTTTGGCTATGATCTATTGCCAATGTAACTTAACAATATGTACGCATGGACAATGGTATTTTACTTACAAAGAGAGGGATTTGTCAAGGTTTATGAATTCAGCTGTTGGTGATTAGTTTGCTGTGTCTATCTCTTTTTTTATGTGGTTATTTATCTATTTGTGTACCCTACAACTTGTTGCTTTTCGTGGCTGGTTACTAACATAATGTCCACGGAGGGAAATCAGCCAACTAATGTTATTTTTATAATTGTACATTTTGCAGCATTAGGAGCAGCCTCTGCCGAGGGATGAAGAACAGGCACCTCAAATGCCTTGATAAAATAGTTCTCCATTTTAGGCTGGTCGCTGGTCCGTCAACGTTAAAGGGGATCATTGTAGTGGACAATGTACTTTTAAGTGGGACAACTCTTTAGCATGAGTAACATTAGTCATGGTCAGGCTCTGCATTTTGGTGCAAGGGATTGTATCGTTTATGTCTGTTATCTTGATCATCACTGTGAAGTTTTTGCTTGGGACCCTATATTATCCTACTGTACGTTGTGTACTCCTGAACATTAGCTTTAGTGAACCCTTGAATGGTTGAATGCATATGGTTTCCCTCATGTTATAACAAAAAAATGTGCTCAAGAAAATGAGCACTTGAATTTAAAAACACCACAGTCAGATATGTACCATATTATTCCTGCCCAGTTTTAGCTTGGTTCATTATCTTGTAGTTTGAACATTCTAAGATCCAAGGAAGTACAAGTGGAACTGGAGAAATGTCACACTCCACTTTTAAGGATAAAAGTAGAATACATAAATAGCCTTATATGCGCCCCAGGAACAGTCGCACATATAGGATGATAAATTATAAAGAGTATCATCACCCTGTTTATTACATAGCGAACCAATATTTATTACAGAGTATTACGCATAAACAATAAATAACTAAGATATCTTTATTGCGGAAGCTCCACACAGGGACACGTCAACTGGTGAACACCAAGCCTAGTACTCATCACGATAGCTCTCATTTCAACCTTCATCTGTTACCCATCCGGGATTTTCCAAAATTGAAAGTAAAGCAAGCGTAAGTACACAATCGTACTCAACAAGCATAACATGGGTTAATGAGGCTCAAATAAGCTGACACGGTTTGACTGCATTTAGCTTTTATAAGTTAATCATATTGAAGCATAGCATCAAGGTAGTGATAATTCCCATATTCTCATGATCAAAATAACATTAACCAGTGTGTAGCAATAACGACATTAAGATGCACACATTAACAATTTGAGAACCATTATCTTTTGTAAATGTGTCAAGGCCGCCCTAACCGAAGGGCACAGACAATATATTGATTTAAACTCTGATCAGAGGTGTATACTTTCACTGTGAGTCATGTTTTGCAACTGAGTGGACTTATAACTTCCAAACCACCACAAAACATTTAAAGCCTCCTATAGGTTCTCCCAACCAATCAGAGATACGGAAATACGTTGTGTGTAGAAACCCCCCTTCCAATATGGCATAATCCTTCCCGGCTATACTCATAAGGATAGAGGCAGTCCTATACCCCAACTTTCAGACCACTAACCAGCTAGAAAAGGGCCTACAAGTGACTAGAGCCAGAGCTATATAGCCCTCACAGCTGTATGGATTCTCCATGATAAATCATTTATAGACAAGAGTCCATGTTTGTTAAAAGTCATCGTTTTCATTGATAGCATAACACACATCAAGTTATAAGATCATGACCATTAGAGCACTAGCATCATAACTACCCAATGCAACCCAAAAGGTTCAAGGAATCAGGATATCAAAACTAGTTATAGTTTCTAGGTCATCAAACGGACACATGCATATGAATTATTATTTATAGTGAATAGGTAACAAGGATGATCCATGCTATACTTGCCTTTATTCACAAAGTCCTGCTAATCCTGCTGATCCTCAAAGTAGCCTTGATCAACAAAAACCTCACCGTCTGAACTCGACATTAACAAACATCAGACAATCCAATCGAGCATACATACATGAAGCAAACAAAGAGCTATTAGAGAAATAGTACATCAATCTCATCAAAACAGAATAAAAAGTTTATAAAACTATTCTACTCGCTTCTACGATCACACAGACGTCAGGTTCACCGAAAACGGAGTTATAACGGCGAAGTTATGAATTTTCAAAGATTTCCTATAGATAAATAAATACTTTAAATATAGACTAAAAATATAAAGTTTTCAAAATACTTCAAAAGTAGCACCACTGCGTATATTATGAAATTATGAATCTAACAAAATTTAAACGGACCAAATCGGAGTTAAAACGTGAAAGATATAAGCCTTTAAAGATAATGGCAAAACTGTAAATAAGTAAAAGCGTATTCTGAAACTGAAAAGGAAAAATACGTCTTCCAGAGAAGAAAACGTATTCTTGAAGCTGTTAGAAGAAAAATACGCTTTCCAGTGGACAAAGCGTATTATGGACCTGTTGAACAGAAGGTACGCTTTTCAACAGAAAAAACGTGTTCTGCTGAATGTGCTAGGGACTCTTAAATAAATAGCCAGAAGACTAGGGGGTTTTCTGCAAAAGTGCCCCGCGAAGGTGTACGAGCTGTTTCTGGCCGTCCGTTTCACGATGAACAGCTCAGATCGATCTGGCCAGTCGGCCTCGCCGGGGAAGACGCCCGACGCGGCGGCGGCCATCGCCGGCGGCGTACGGAACTCGCCGGAGTTATTGAAACTGGTGATTTCGGCCACCATTTAAAGCGGGGCCGGTATCGTTCGAAAGAGGAGAATGAGCCGCGCTCACCTGTGGAGAAGATGGAGATCGAGGCGAAGCGGGGACGGCGTACGGCTCGGAGAGGCGGACGGCGGCGAACTGCGCACGATGGTGGCTCGGGTTAGATGATCTTCAACCAAATTGAAGGCACACACGTGCTCAGAAGATCAAGATGATGCTTGCTGGCCAATAGATATCGAAGATTACCCGAGGACGGCGGCCAATTGCAAGCTTCGGCGGCGGGCGGCAATGGCAACTAGGGTTTCGCGCGGCTCTGCTTGCTCGGGCGAAGGCGGCTGACTTTAGGGTTTAGGTGGGGTGGCAGACGCGCGATTAAAGGCTTAAATAGCCTAGGCAAGGGTGCGACCGGGCGTGGCGTGGCGGCGCGGGTCGCGCGGGGTCGGGGTCGGTTTCTCGACTCGGCGTCGAGTCAGAGAAGGAAGAAAGCGACGCGGGCCCCATGCATCGGTGACAGGAGGGAGCGGACGCGGACGGCGCGACGCTTGGTGGGTTGCGGCCTTGGCCAATGAAGAAGGACGACGCACGGACGCACTGCCGTTGCGGGCCGGGAAAGGAAATGGGCCGGCGTGGTGGAAAAGAACGGGCCGCCGGTTGCTGCGCGGGCCGAATGGCAGGAAGGTGAGGGGAGAGAAAGAAAAAGGGTTTTCTTTTATTTGAAACATTTTCAAATGCAAATTCAAATATATTTTAAATCCAAATTTAAATTCAAACTCCACCACAACAAAAATATGCACCAGTATGAATGCTCAAGCAAGTTTCTACCATGATTCATCCTCATTTTCATAAAACATTTATTTAGCTTAATTATTTATTCACCAAAATTCATTTTGACTATTTTTTTGAAAATTTGAAAACCTAGGGTGTTACAAGAAATAAATTAAGTATGCATGACATCTTTTTGTGCCACCTTGATCATGGGTGTTAGATACTCTCCAAGACTTAGTTAAACTTTTGGCAAGCACCAACGGGGAAAATCATTTGGACACAATGTCAAGTATATGAATTTTCGATTAATGAATAGAATTCATACCTATGTATCCTTTGAAATTTCTATAGTAGGATCAGATATTAGTTGTTTGTACTGAAATTTGGTACACTGAGTAGTTCACTTGGTGATGACTGATGACAACATAGACTGAAAGGGAGTAATAATATTTGATATCCGAAAGCAGTCCCACATATTTTTAGCACATTATTGATGTTGTATATTTCTTTGTAGGATTTTTTTATGGCCTTCGTAGGAATGTTGATAATCCCTCTTTCGGATATGAGCAGTCTATCAGACCTAACATGCGCTGTTTTTCTGATTATTTTTAATGCTTTCAGTTGGTTCTATTTTGTCACGTCCTGCCAGAAGCAGAGGACTCTCTCAGCATGACAGCATCCTTACTGTAGCGCAGGCTTTGTTCACTTTCCACATGATAAATTGGTAATAATCGGCTACGAGCAATGGACAATCAGTGAATGAATGAATAATATACGCTCGAGCCATGAGCTGAACTAATACACTACAGTCAGCCTTGATACATGTCATTGCCAGAAGATACACACAGTATGCTGACACATTTGGAGCAGGGAACGTGAAGACGATGCTTTACCCGCTGACAGTGGGGGTATTTAGATCATCATCTGCAGAGTAAGAAGACGGAGTTATTAGTCACTCAGAAGTATCCTAGCGCAAAAAATTCAGACGAACACTCTATCAGACAATCTGCAACGAGGCTGTCGAACAACAAAAACCGCCAAGAGGTTGCCTGCTACTGCATCAGTAACCAAACCATACTAGAGTAGTGATTTTTGAGGAAACGATTTGCATCATCAGATTGCGCACACGCGACGTCACCAACTACATCTCGAATCACCGTCGAGATGCTCGCTAGTGCGCCACGAAAACAAAGGAACGGAGAGGTTGTATACCAAAAAGGAAAGAAAAGAGTGAGGCACTCGCACCACGGCGGCGCCGCCCCGCTGGTGCTGCCGTTGCCGCGCAATCTGAGCGAGTCCAGGACACGTTTTTCACCTGTGAGCACCTCGACTAGCTCTTGGCGATTCCACAAAACAAAACAGAGGGTGAGACACCACCACAACGATTTTGCAGTGGCGATGACTATGAGCTGAGGGGGCCCTGACGGATTTACCGTTAGTGTAGTGCCGGCAGTCGTGCTCCCCGACCACCAGGCCGGTCGGCCAACGCTCGCTGAACCTGCCGGCGGCGGCGACGCCGTCGTCGTCCCCGTCGCGGCAGCAGTGCCCGACGAGCCAGCACCGCCGGTCCGGGACCCGCCGCAGCGTTCTTCGACGAACCACGCCTGAACAGAGCACCCATCCATTGCAGTTCGTTGCAGATCGAAGGACAGATAAATACTCTCGCCATGGCACGAATCAATGAACGGCGAAGGCGAAGGTTTTACCTACCAGGGATCTCTCTCCGCGACAGCACCGCGAGCGCGGCGAGGGCGTCCTCGGGGTCCCGCGGCAGGAAATCGAACACCAGCGCCTGGGGCAGCGCCGGGTCGGGCCGGAGGAGCACCATGAAGTGCTGCAGGTCCCACACGCCCACCGAGTAGCCCGCCGACATCAGCAGCTGCCCAGGGCCCCTGGGCGCCCGCAGGGGCACCGCCGCCACGTACACGGCCGTGTGCTTCGCCGCCGGCGTCGAGTTGGGAGGCGGCATAGATGGGCGACCGGCGACGGGCAGGCAGAAGACGCCACGACTGGCTGCGGCCTCGCCGTGGCCACACGCGAAATCCACAGGTTTGAACTTTGAATGCAGCGTGCGTGGCGTCCCCAGCTCCCAACGGACGGAGGGTGGATGGGGTAGCGCCCAGCCGGTGGACGTCGCTCCTCCGATGGCCGATCACTTGGCAGCTCTTGCGTGGCAACTGGCAAGTGGTGACTGCTCCAGTACACACAAATCTGCAATGTGCATTCCATAGTCCAATCCAATTACATCCTTTTCAGACTGCAGAACGTGATGAACCGAATGCTCAGTTCCGACATTGTGACACTACGAACTCATTAAGATAGCTAAGGGCGTATCCGGATCATCAGGACTAGTTGTTAGTCCAACTAGAATTTAGACGACCAAAGTTTAATACAAGTGATTAGCATTCAGTCTTACATCGTCGGGATACATGGACTAATAAGATGGATTAACAACCAGTTAGGCTACACTAAATTAACCCACTCATTTATATGACCTAGGGCTAACTTGAGGTTAGTTCAGTATTCAAACTATAAGATAATCTGCTGATGTCCTTGTTTGTTTTGCTGCAGCAGAAAAATATCAAGTCAAGTTAATTACTTGCTGCAGTTACTCCTAGGAAGTTGCTAGGAAAGCCACTAGGGCTGGTTTAGCTGAAGACTTGACTTGCAAGTCATGGTCTTCACTTAGGACTAGGGCTATTGTAAGTAGTTGCTATCAACTATAAATAGAAGGTGCTGGGCAATAGCCCAAAGACGGTTCAACCATTTTCTCTTGCTCAGTTCAGTTCAGAGTGTTAAGCTGCTGGTTGCAGCTGGTTGGGCTGGTCTAGAGTGCTCCTGTTTTGGTTCAGCCAACGCTGAAACCAGAAATAGAGTGTGTGTGCTGAGCTCAAGGCTCTTCTTCTACCTTGGTTCAGGAGAGAGGGAGAGGGAAGGAGAGCAGGATCTGCTCACCTTGCTGCTGATTGCAGGGACCAACACGTGGTATCAGAGCCGTACAACGTCGCTGCGCTTAACCGCCGGCGATGTCGGACACCGATGCGGGCACCCAGGGTGCTGGACGCGAGAACCGAGCCCTCCGGGAAGAAGGAGGTGGGGAAGAAGCTTCCCTCGGTCGCTCAGCCCAAGGTGGAGGTACGCACAGTGTGGGAGGTGGGCAGCACCACCTGGCCGATGCTCACCCACACCAACTACGGTGAGTGGGCTGTCCACATGAAGTGGAAGATGTGTGCTCGGAAGTGCTAGGACACCGTGGAGATCGGCGGCGCTGGTGAGGATGCTGAGGTGGGTGCCATGGAGGCGCTACTGGCGTCCACACCGTCGGAGTACCACGAGGCCATTGGCGCGAAGAACACAGCCAAGGAGGCGTGGGAGATGCTTGCATCGTTCCGCGTCGGCTCGGATTGAGCAAAGAAGGTGAAGGCGCAGCAGCTGCGCCACGAGTTCGACGACCTCAAGTTTCACCATGGCGAGACGGTGGAGGACTTCGCGTTGTGGCTGCAGTCGTTGGCCAGCCAGCTGGCCACGTTCAGGAAACCGATGGACGAGGAGGACGTCAATGCCAAGCTGCTCCGTGTTGTACCAGCAAAGTATGCCCAGCTGGCTCTCTTGATTGAGACCATGCTGGACATGGCCACCCTCTCGCTTGAGGATGTGGCTGGGCGGCTCCGGGCGGTGGAGGACCACATGCCGATGCCGCTGGAGAAAGAGAAGGATAGTAGCAAGCTGCTGCTAACCAAGGAGGAGTGGACTGCGCGCATGAAGCAGCGACGGTCCGGGGAAGGCTCCAGCCGTGGTGGTGACCGCGGCGACAAGCGGCGCGGCAAGCCGCAAGGCAAGAAGAAGAAGAACACCGACCTGAACGCCTGCCGGCATTGCGGGAAGGTGGGGCACTGGCGCGGGAGTGCTCGGAGAGGACGGTGAAGAAAAAGGAGGAGGCACACCTGGCTCGGGATGACAGCGACAAGGATGAACACGCGCCGCTGATGGGTGAGTATTGCACGCTGCAGGAAGGCGAAGCAGGAGAGGTAGAGGCGGAGCAGAGGATTGCGCCGCAGGCCATCGACCTTGACGAGCTGCATGCGCAGGTCCACCTTGGCGCAGTCGGTGACGAGCTGGAGCAGAGGTGGTACCTCGACTCCGACGCAAGCAACCACATGACGGGCTGCCGCACCGCCTTCTCTGACCTCGATGAGAACAAGACTGAAACAGTCAAGTTCAGGAATGGCTCACGGGTCCACATCTGCGGCCAAGGCACCGTCCTCTTCCAGTGCAGGAACGGAGAGCATCGCGTACTGACGGATGTGTACTATATCCCACAGCTGCGCTCAAGCATCGTCAGCTTGGGGTAGCTGGACGAGAGCGGCAGCGAGGTCCTGATCCACGACGGTGTACTGCGGATCCGAGACAGGGAGCGGCATCTTCTCGCCTAGGTATCACGTTCCCGTAACCGACTTTATCTTCGGGATCTGAAGGTGGAGCAGCCAGTGTGTCTCGCGGTGGCGTGCGTGGAGGAGCCATGGTTGTGGCATGACCATTTAGGCCACCTAAGCTTCGACGCTCTAGGCCATCTAGGTAAGATGGTGACCGGGCCGTAACACATCAAGCACGCCGGTGAGCTCTGCGACAGCTGCCTGGCGGGGAAGCAGAGGAGGTTGTCGTTCCCCAAGGCAGCCCAGTACCGCCCGAATGAAGCGCTCAAGCTAGTCCATGGGGACCTTTGCGGGCCGATGATGCTGAAACGCACGGCGGCAGGCCATACTTCCTCCTTCTCGTGGACGACTACAGCCGATACATGTGGCTGCAACTCCTGACAAGCAAGGATGAGGCGATGGAGGCCATCAAGCGCGTCAAGGCGCACACAGAGGCAGAGTCCGGGAAGAAGCTATGAGTGCTTCAGACTGACACGGTGGCGAGTTCACGGCGGTGAGTTCACGACAGTGGAATTTGCCACCTACTGCGCGAACGAGGGGATTGGATGCCATCTCACGACACCATACTCGCCGCAGCAGAATGGAGTGGTGGAGCAATGGAACCAGACGGTGGTCGGCATGGCGAGGTCGATGATGAAGGCCAAGGGGATGCCGGCGGAGTTCTAGAGCGAGGCGGTGAGCACGGCGGTGTCCATCCTCAACTGCGCACCCACCAAGGCCCTGAAGGGGCAGACGCCTTACGAGGTGTGGCACGGGCACAAGCCGATCGTGGTGTTCCTACGCACGTTCGGGTACATTGGCCATGTGAAGGCCACCAAGCCGGGCCTCGTCAAGCTGGAGGACAGGAGCACCAAGATGGTGTTCCTCAGCTATGAGAAGGGGCCCAAGGCCTACCGGTTGTACGGCCCGGTCGGCGGGATGGTGGTGGTGTCCCGGGACATCGTCTTCGACGAGGCAGCGGCATGGAGTTGGGACGAGCCAGCGACGGGGGAAGAGCTTGATGTTGGCGGCATCGACAAAACCTTCACCATCGAGCATATGGTCATCTGTGGTGGCGTCCAGGAAGATGCTGAGCCGAAGGTACGAGCCTAGGAGCCCGCGGCTGCAGAGGCGGTGGAGCCACCAAGTCAAGCTACGGCGGGCTCAAGCCCGCAGCACTCCCCTGTTTCGCTAGAACAAGGGAACCCATCGGCGATGGAGGACGTCTAGTTTGCGATGCCTCTGAGCAACTACTCCGAGTTTGTGGATGCATTCCACGATGGCGAGGACCTCCATTTCTGCCGGTTGGAAAACGTCATCGGGGAAGCAGCGGTGCAGGGGATGGCGGCACGACTACTCGATGATGACCCAGAGCTGCTGCTCATGAGCGCGGAGGAGCCAGCAATGTTCACAGTGGCGGAGCATGACGCCAACTGGCGGAAGGCGATGCTGGAGGAGATGCGCTCGATCGAGGCGAACCAGACCTGGAAACTGGTTGATCCACTAGCGGGATGCCGGCCGATTGGCCTGAAGTGGGTCTACAAGGTGAAGCAGGACGAGCACGGTGCCATCGTCAAGCACAAGGCACGGCTCGTCGCCCGCGGCTTCATGCAGAGGGAGGGGATCAACTTCGAGGAAGTGTTCGCCCCAGTGGCGCGCATGGAGTCAGTGCAATTGCTGTTGGCGCTAGCAGCGGCCAAGGACTAGCGCATCCACAACCTCAACGTGAAGTTGGCGTTCCTCAACAGCGAGCTGGCAGAGACGGTCTACGTCAAGCAGGCTCTAGGCTTCACTGTGAAGGGAGCAGAGAACAAGGTGCTCAGGTGTAACACCTCTGGTGTTATATTAACTAAAACATGTCATGTCATCATATGCACTGCAAAGCATTCATGTTTAAGTCTTCCTTAATGTGCATCAACTAAAACAAGTTTACATTTCATAGGTTGATTGCGTTTCTGGAATGTTTTGTTACATGAAATAATAAAACCCTATTTTCGAATGTCATCACAAATGCTTAGTTTATACTCTATGTACTTGAGGTGTAAACTGTGTTTACACTAGTGTTAAGCATAGTGTATAAGTCTAAGTTCAACCCTAAAAATGATTTCCATATTTGAAGTTTAATTTGGATTCCAAAGCTTACTTCTAAGTCTGACAATTCAAAGTTAAATTCAAATTGGAAATGCTATAAAAGGTTTTTCAAAAGTCAACTTGGTCAACCAAGGGTGTCATTGGGTCAATGACCTAAAAATGTCCTTATATGATGTTTGTGATCACTAATAACCAACCAATTAAGTTAGAAACCAAATTGAGTTTAAATTCTAGTTTAAAAACCCTTTATTTTAAAACCTAGTTTTACCCCCTTCTCTCTAATTCAAAATCTATAAAGAATTTGGAGATACTCTAAAAAGATAGTTTGTAGATCTTGACAAGAGCTACAAAGTTGGTATATAAAGTTTTTCAAGTTTCCAAAAGAAATTTCAAATGAATTTGAAAATACAGTTTTTCAGCATTTGTCCCCTTCAAATGAATTTCAAATGAATTACCTTTAACCCCGCAATCGTGTTCTCCATGCTGTCCTGCATCTTATGCGCACCTTGGCCGGCTTAATGCTCCACAGGAACGCCGGTGACGCCGACCTTGCCATCGGAGCGCCGCCGCCGCCATCATCGCCGACGTCCGCAGCTCAACCTAGCTGCTCCGAGCCTCCATTAGCGTGCGCATCAGCGCCGTGGTGAGCTCCTACATCAGTCTGTGCCATCAATTTCATCAATCCCGTGTCATAGCCGCCGGTCATCGCAGCTCGCCGCCGGCACGGCCATGCCGCTCTGCCACGCGCGTTGCTGCTTTGGCTAGGGACCAAGGGACGGTGTCATCTTGTTGCCAAATCAGTCCGTTTGAGTACCCTGCGCATGCTCGTGACCTTGCCGTCATCGGAAACCGCTCCGGTGAGCGTCGCCGCCGCGCCCGAGCTCCGTCGCGCCGCCATGGCCGCCGGCGAGGGTGTCGCCGCCGCTCCGCCGCGCCGTTAGCTACCTTGATCGACTCCCCGTGCCAAGCTGTGTCCAGTGGACCAAGTCCTGTCGCCGGAGACCTCGCCGACAGCGAGTAATCGCCGGTCAACCGCCGGCGGACCGTCGGTCAGCGCGGGAGTACTGTGCCGATTTTTTCTTTTTCTATTTTTAGAAAATAATTTAAATGCTATTTTCTTTGAAAAATCATAGTAATTCATATATAGCTCCAAAAATTCTAAAAATTTTTGTGAGTGTTCTTTATGATGTCATTTACCTAGAAAAAATATGAAATGCCAAATTTGAGTACTTTGCATATGTTAAAATTAGCCCTTTTAATTGAAAAATGGATCTTCAATGATTTTTAATAAATAAAATAATTGGCTTTTAATTCTAAAATTTGTTTTGCCATCTAATTAGGCTAAGAGCTTTCTAAAATAAAATTTTGGGCTTAATTTGATAACTTTAATTTTTATACCTTTATTTAATGCTTTTAAATAATTAATTAACCCCTTTAATTAAGTTTAATCATTATAGGATTTGTTTGACTTTGGGATTGATTGATGACCTTGGGTCATTAACCCTAATGACCTTTGGCACTTTAATTAATTGTTTACGCTTACCTTAATCATATCATTAGGGCTTAATTAACGTTATTTTATGTGTTTAATTAATTTCTTAAATGACGTAGTTAACCCTAATGAGTTTTATAAGCGAAGTTTTGTTAGCCTGTAACTTTATCATGAAGAAAAGTTGTACTCGATCCCTTAATCTGATCATGCATTCATCGAGCATCATGTTTACTATTCCATCATGTTAAAGCATATTAATTATCGAATAGCTTCTGTTAACGGAGAGTTAACGTTGTCGCACCAGATCCGAAGGACGAGCAGATTCAAGAATCGAGAGTTGATCCAGAGTTTGAGACCGTCTACCCCGAACATCAAGGCAAGCCCCGGATGCATTCAAACCCTACTCTATTTATAAAAGTTTTACCGCTTCAGCTCTGATATGTTGCATTAAGTAATAGGAGTTGAGTGAAAACCCACCAATTGCATTACCTATCTTATTTCCTTATTCCTTGTTACCTGCTTAGGAAGATAAGTAGTAATGCTTAGCCCTGCTTATTTATTTAATTGTTCAAAGGCAAAAGAATGAAAAAGATGAGATTGGTTTTCTTGTTGGAATCTTGATATTAGTAATAAATCGAGTCCGAACGGCGAACTTGCACTGGGAATGGAGTCCCTCTATAGTGTTTTCGTCTGTTGATGCCCTAGGTCCCGTCCGTTGGTGAACTGGTGATATCGAGAATTTAGAAATCCACATGCATGAAGTGGTATACGGATGGTTGGAGCCGTGTATATCATGGAGTGACCTAGCGTGGGGCCAGAGATCCCATCTGTGTCATAGTGTGTTTTACTGTGGGGTTTAAGTTCCCACGTATCTCGGTACGCTGGGCCGTAGAGCTCACGAGTGCCATGTGGTGATATACGGCTGCGGTTGTTATCCCGGTATATCGGTTCATCTGGGGTGCATCGGAGTTAAAGTCTTTGGTATTCCAGTGACCTAGGTCCTAGCTGGGTATGAAAATGGATTCAAATCGCCATTGCTTCTCGGAGAAGAAGACTCAATCGGTGTTCATCATCGTAGTAACAACTTGAACAAAGATTAAGGTTTATTAATGAAGTTGGTTGGTAATTGGAACTAGTCCAAATAACCTTTTCTTTCTGTTAAGCTTTTCCGTAAAATTTCTTATCTCTTACAAGCCTTACCTTGTCCCTCTAGCCTGTATTTCTTGAGTCTCCACCCCTCTTTTTCGTCGGGTCAGTCTTGTTGAGTATTTTTGTACTTAGGGTTTGTTGAACCCTTGTTGCAGGTGAGCCTCATGGGCAGGAGTGTTTTGCATCCTGCTGCATGACAGTCGTCGAGGAAAGCGACGACGAGTAAAGTGTTTAGCTCTTGGGCAGAGCTTTTTGTTTGGTATTGTAATAAGGTTATCTACTGCTACTCCACTATTATTATGGTCTATGTAATCTAAACTTATTGTTGTAAATATTTGAACTCAGAAGTTTGTAAACCTATGTTATTGTAAGTCTTCCGCTGTCTTACTCCAATGTATATTATTTATATCAAACTGTTGTAATACTGCAATGTCTCTCTACAATGATTGATCCTGCTCGGAGAATCGTGGATGATTCGGGATTTACCCGACAGACTTTTTAAGTCGTATGGAACACAGTCATGGTTATTTGGAGTCTGTTTAGACAATAATCATGCGTGTGGGCCATATGATTTAGGAGGTTCTGCCATAGCAGGCTACGCAAGGCGCTCTACGGGCTTCGACAAGCCCCGTGGGTGTGGAACGCCCAGCTCGACGCCACGATGGGAAGCTCGGGCTCGCACGCTACGTAACAGAGCATGCGCTCTACACGCGACGACGAGGGAAGGAGGAGCTCATTGTCGGTGTGTACGTGGATGACTTGATCGTCATAGGAGCGCGGGTGTAGGACATTGATATGTTGAAGCGCGAGATGGCGGCTCGTTTCAAGATGAGCGATCTC
This sequence comes from Bothriochloa decipiens, assembly GCA_023333625.1. Classification (NCBI taxonomy): domain Eukaryota; kingdom Viridiplantae; phylum Streptophyta; class Magnoliopsida; order Poales; family Poaceae; genus Bothriochloa; species Bothriochloa decipiens. Next base: position 19,008,801 of record CM041637.1, read on the forward strand.
GGCGCGCTCTCCTACTACCTCGGCATCGAGGTGAAGCAGGGGAAGGACTCCATCACGCTGCAACAGCACGCCTACGCAGAGAAGCTGCTAGAGCGCGGGGGCACGGTGGATTGCAAGACATGTGCAACCCCAATGGAGGAGAGGATCAAGCTCTCGAAGCGCAGCACAGCGGCGAAGGTGGACGTGACACGCTACCGGAGCATCATCGGCGGGCTGCGGTGGCTCACTCACACTCGGCAGGACATCGCGTTCACGGTCGGATACGTGAGCCGCTTCATGGAGGATCCTCGGGAGGACCACTAGACGGCGGTGAAGAGGTTGTTGCGCTACATCAAGGGCTCGCTTGATCAAGCGGTCGTCTTTCCCAAGCACGACGGGTTGTAGTTGACCATTTTCAGCGAGGCCCCGCCCAAGTCCGCTGAGGGTGAGCCAGGGCTCACGGCATTCAGCGACGCGGACATGGCAAGCGGTGTGGATGGGAGGTGGAGCACCTCTAGCGTGCTCGTCTTCCTCGGCTCGGCGTCGATCGCCTGGCAATCACTGAAGTAGAAGATGGTGGCGCTGTCGACCTGTGAGGCAGAGTACGTTGCAGCGGCCACCGTCGTGTGCCAAATTGTCTGGCTGCCCCGGCTGTTGGGTGAGCTCACCGACGTTGAGCGCCCACCGGCGCTGAAGGTGGACAACAAGCCGGCCATTACGCTGGCAAAGAATCTTGTCCTCTATGACCGGAGCAAGCACATTGACATCAAATTCCACTTCTTTCGAGACTGCGTCAATGGAGGGCAAATCGTCATCAAGTTCGTCGAGACCGGCAGACAGCTCGCTGACATTCTCACCAAGTCACTCGGGCGTCTCAGGTTCCTAGAGTTAAGGCAGATGATTGGCATGGATGAGGTCAAGGTTTAGCAGCAGAATTAGGGGAAGAATTGTAAGATAATCTGTTGCTATCCTTGTTTGTTTTGCTGCAGCAGGAAGATAGCAAGTCAAGTTAATTACTTGCTGCAATTACTTCTAGGAAGTTGCTAGGAAAGCCACTAGGGCTGGTTTAGCTGAAGACTTGAGTTGCATGTCATGGTCTTCACTTAGGTAGTTTTCAGGAAAACCACTAGGGCAGTTGTAAGTAATTGCTATCAACTATAAATAGAAGGTGCTGGGCAACAGCCCAAAGGCAGTTCAGCCATTTTCACTTGCTCAGTTCAGTTCAGAGTGTTAAGCTGCTGGTTGCAGCTGGTTGGGCTGGTCTAGAGTGCTCCTGTTTTGGTTCAGCCAATGCTAAAACCAGAAACAGTGTGTGTGTGCTGAGCTCAAGAGCTCAAGGCTCTTCTTCTACCTTGGTTCAGGGGAGAGGGAGAGGGAGAGGGAGAGGGAAGGAGAGCAGGATCTGCTCACCTTGTTGCTGATTGCGGGGACCAACACAAACAATGCCCTATATGTGAACTTAACGATATGGATTCAGAGGTAGAGAAGTCGGCCCTGTTTAGTATTCAAACAGTAGTTAGCACTTTACATGACTGACGACACTGCTACTATGCCAACGATGGAAAACCCAATCAGCATCGCCATTGTCAAAAGCCAGAGCAGCACTAAAACCATATCCCTCGATCTGACATACTAATGATCTCAAACCAACTCATGTATCAACAATTTATTTTTCATGAAAAAAGGGACAAAAGATCATAGAACTAAGACTGATCCAACAATTTAGAATCACCGAAGAAAACTACATAGAATTGCATAATTTAATACCGCGCTCGTGAATTCCTTGCCCAAATGGGTGGCGTCATTCCCACCCTAGCCCTAAATCCAGTCAAGGCCTTTGTGTATCTATTTACAAATAAGAAAATGAATTCACAGAAATCTGAACATGGAAAAATAAGTAGAGCATGTGAATTCAACATGTAACCTAACATACAGGTTCAATATGTGACATCAGTGTATAACCACAGCTCTCCATTTAGAAACGACAGAAAATAGAAAGGAGAGATATCCATAAATGGGCGTGGGGATCCCCATGTTACATATACTACAGTAAAAATACCACAAACACTCAACTTGATACAATGCATGGCACATGACTAGCTTCTAAATAATGCTCTCATGTTCTTCCCAAGAAATTCCTCTTTAAACAACAAACGTTATATTACCAGTAATACCAAAATTGTTCTTATCAAGAAATACTCAACAAGAACCTGTATGGATAGACGGTAGACCAAAATATAGCACTTGGTCTGTTTACAAATTACAATATATAGGGAACAGAGATGCCAAATGTGAAAACACTGCAGATAAGTGGCTAATTAGATTTCTGAGTATAGCCTAACCGGTGGCCCAGTAGTCAAACCCTACAAATGGGTCCGCTGTTGACAAATCATGTCCTTGATCATACCACCTATGGTCAGAATAATACACAAAATCCAACTGTGCACCCCTTGAAGCTCTCTCTTCGATTTGGAGCAATGTCTTTTGTTTTTCAATCCATGCTTTGTTATGATACTTACTAACATCAAGTTCAAGCACCATTGATTCGAGGGCTCTAGCGTTCAATACAAAGAACGCGGCAAAGTTAACATGTGCCTTGGTGCCTAGATAGGTTGACAACACAATTTTCTTGAGACGAATGTCAAGGGTACCAATAAGGTTCTGATATTTCTGACGCCATGCATTTGTCGCCCTTGACTTTTTGTCCTGAGGAGAAGTAACAACCAAACTTTAGAGCAAGCATGAATGCAGTAGTAATAATTGAGAAAAGAATGCAGATGCACGCTCAATTACATAGTTTGTTTAGTCACCTCGTTGTAAATAGTTTGTTTAGTCACCTCGTTGTAAACTGTTGAAATCCTGCTGTACAAGTTCTCCAAGCAGGGAAAGCATTTCATGAAGGCAATGACTTCATCCAGACTAAGGCTGATAAGGGTTAAAGCTAAAACTCTCACACTGGGCAGCACCGTTGTCGAGTTAACAACACTTGATCCCTGCAATAATTAAGCACCAAATTAATACTAGTAAGGTCTAAGGGCAGTCCTAATGGTAGAAACTAGACACGTTTTCCATAACAGCCACGTCGTATATGAAAACTATCTTCCACAATGAGGGTTTCCACAAGGGCAAAGCTAACTGGATCTTGGATCCCCAACCAAGAATGTGAGCGTACCTTAAACACTGAGGGCGTGTTTGTGCATCCAGCCCAGCAGCCCGACTGCGCTCCCGGGATGCAACTCGTGTTGTTTGCGAACTTGGCCCGCGCTCCAGCCCGGCCACCACGGGCCAAAAACCACTCTCTCTCGTGGCTCCCCAGAAACGAGAAAAAAGTTCGTTTTTTGAGGGCCGGGCCAACTGAAGCGCTCGCGTGTGATGGAGAGCGACTTGCGTCACCTCCCAGCTCCCCACCGCTCCTTCCTTCTCCGACTCCCGGTTCCGCCGCCGCCGCTATCATGGCTGGAGGGCCGACCTCGCCCTGCACCCCATGGACAGAAAGAAGAGCTCACCTCGCGCCATGGCTAGGGCTGCAGCTCGCCCCGCGCCGCCTTGGCCGGAGGGCTGAGCTCGCCCTGCGCTGCCATGGCCGGAAGGCCGAGCTCGCCTCGCACCATGGCTAGGCTTGGAGCTCGCCCCGCATCGCCATAGCCGGAGGGCTGACCTCGCGTCGGCGCCCCCATGGCCGGAATGCTGAGCTCGCCTCTCGCAATGGCTGGGGGCCGAGCTCGCCCTGTGTCGCCATGGCCGGGGGACCGAGCTTGCCTCGCGCTGCATGGCCGGAAGGCCGAGCTTGCCTCACGCCATGGCTAGGGAGGGTAAGGAGGCAGTGGTTGCGCGGGGAGGAGACAGCCATGGCTGCTAGCGCCTGCGCAGGAGAGGAGATGGAGTTGGCCATGGTTGCTCGCCAAGTGCTCGATGAAATGCCGGTGAGGCTTCTCTGGTGGTAACGCTACCACATTGCAGTGCAAGGTTGCCACACTTCTTTGGTACAGGCACACAAACACGTTCTTGTTGTGGCCTGGCTCGTTTCATACGAGGACGCAAACAAGAGGCCTTGCAGCAATTGGGGCTGGTCTGGAAAGGCCTGGCCTTATTGGTTGGCCAAGCTGGTCATGGCCAAGGTCGCAAACACGCCCTGAGTTGCCGAGCTTCAGTGTGGGGCCTTGTAGACATTGCAGCTGCCCCAAAATCTTCAGTTTCAGGGCTGAGATTACCGAGATGAACATATCTGTATCAAACGAATACCCAAGAAGAAGAAACCTTTCAGAAGGCGCATCCTCGATGATGAGCTGGTTTAACAAGATGTCGTCCTCCCAGCAAATACGTACACCGATGCTACTAAGCGTTCTAGACACAATCCGGACGCGTTTGCAGCCAATTCTCTCTCAGTCATCATCAAGCTCTGCAGGAAAGGGCAGCCGGCGAGCAGGGCAATCAGAGAGGTCTCGGAAATTTGGACGCTCATAAGGCTCAGGTGCGTAAGATGCGGCAAGTGGAGGCCGTTCTCATCCCGGAAAGCGCAGCCGCCGAAGGTCGCGACGCGAAGGGTGGACGAGAAGCGGCGCACCGATTCAGGCAGCGGCAGGATCCCCCGACGCGAAGTGGCAGAGCCGTAGTGGAAGTCGAGCTCCTGGAGGCCGTCGAGGGCGGGGGAGCAGAGCCAGGCGTCCACTCTGGCGGCGCAGTGGACGTCGTGCTCCAAGTAGTGCTCGGCGACGCAGAAGCGGCGGCCGGGGCCCGGGTGTGACGAGAGGATGCCGGAGATGTGCGCCAGCAGGATGCGGCGCTGGATAGGGGGCACGTCGTCGTCGAGGTCGAGGCTGGGGCGCTGGTACTGGGTAGGGGGCCGGTCGTGGAGGTCGAGGTTGAGGGGCGCGGCGCGCCAGAGGTGGCGCCACCGGAAGGCGATGGCTTGCGTGCGGCCTCCGTCCTTGGTGCCGAGGAGGGAGACGATCTCGCAGAGCACGGCGTCGGGCAGGCGGCTGATATGGTCCTCGTGGTGCTCTTCCTCTGCTATTCTCCTCCTCTTGGCTCCGGAGAGCATGTCCATGGCGGTGGCGGAGTGGCGCGGCGCGGCGGCGTCAGCAGGGATGGCGGAAAGAATCGCCCGCCGAATCGCGCGGAAGGCACGCTCGACTTGTGGGCTGATTCCACACGATCACGGGCTTTTCAGAGTTGATGGGCCAACTCCGAAACGCGAAACATGGCATCTTTCAAATTTTTTCCCCAAATCCAAATCCGAGTTCTAAAAGAATTATCCAGCGTGTCAGAAGACCTCGGATACATTTGCAGAAACCCTCTGCCTCACCACAGCCCACCGCCCGACCCTCTCTTTTTTTTTCAAATTTCCAATTCAAAAAAAAAAAAAAAACCGTCACGTTCCTTGACACCAAGCCATCTTCGTCGAGTTGTTGTGCCGCACGCAACATGTTCGACAAAATGTACTTACGCCATTTGTGGCGACTGCACGCCGTGTCGTCATCGTTTGGGGTGCTTCCACTGCTCCCTGCTTCCGCCGGGATACCCACCGGCCACCGCGTGGAGTTATTCGCGTCCCGTCTGTGCAGGCTGGCAAGGTGGCTGCGCCTGTCACGCGGACTCGGCTGCATTCCAATCCAACATGGCGACGGTGGCCTTCCTGGCGGGAGAGTGGCTTCCATGTGCGAGCCAAGCTTCCATGTGCGAGCCAAACTGATCACGTCGCTGAAATCATATGACATCGAGCCTCGATGCTCATGGAATGCGGAGCTAGTTTGTCTTTGTCAGAACACCACGGCAGCGGGTTTGATTTAGTCCCTCGACGCGACTGATTTAGTCGGACAGAGGTGGCGTTGGCTAGCCTATGGCCATGAGGGAAGGGGCTAAGTGCATACAGTATTAAACATCACTTTCAGTTTCAGATGCCATCCTACTGTACATGGACAAAGCGGTATAGACCTGCAATGAACCGCTTAGAAGTTCATAGATAAAAAAAAATATACAATTTTAGAGTATAGATAAGAAATATACAATTTTAAACTTGACCTTCAATGTATTTTACTCTTTTTCAAAACTACCAAGTGCTTGTTTGGAATTTTGGATACACTCTTCACCCCAATCCACATGGGTTTGGCAGAGATTAGGGTAGAAAATTAACTAATTTTACACAACAATCCCTTGCCAAACCCATGTGGATTGACATGTATTGGAGGGCATTCAAACAAACCAAAAGTATGTTTGCAGTCAATAGATTGTCCTCCAGAGGCAGGTTGGCAGCAGGAAAGATGACCTGAACAATGTATCACCACACATATGTACCAAAATGTACCTAGAGGCAGCGGCAGCACACACAAGTGTCACCGCTGAGGTAGCAAGCTGAACATCCATCCATCCTCCGAAACACTGGACAGAACAAGAAAAAAGAATAGCTACATAAAGCTGGTGGAAAGAATTGCTATTAGCAGCTCAATGTGAGAATCCTCAGCGGATATGATGTTGTGCGAACTATCTTCAGATGAGGAGGGAAGCACATAGCATCAGCAACGTGATGAGGATCGAGACATTGGTCCGCATTCTGAGGGCGGCATGTGAAGGCGATGCAGGTGTGGTGGTGTTACTGACTGGAGGTAGGGCTGGTTCTGTGACGTCAGCATCCGTCAAGAGCGGCATTGGCGCTGGTGCTGGTGGCAGTGCACCTGGGGGCATGGTCCCAACGAGGCCACCTGGTTGTGGAGGCTTCATAAATTCTGGAACGTTCTTTCCCATGCTCGTGCAGGAGTTCACTGCAGAAAGTGACCAATAAATTCATCAAGGGCTTCATATATTTGAATGACGTAAACAAATGATACGGTAGCTTGTGAAATTGTAATCAGGAACTTACATTTGTATCTGTGAGCAGTCCCAGGGAAATCAGTGATGACCCCATCCACCTTAGCACCTTGCACATAAGCATTAATCTGTACAGTGGCATCTGCGAAGAAGTCAACTGGCTGAGAACCAAACTCATTCATGAGCACGTAAACGTAAACTTGGAGGCCAGCAGACTGAAGGGACGTAACAAGATTATTGGTCTGGTGTGTCAAGTAATAACCGCTTTGCGGGAAAACAGATGTGGTGCTAACAGAAACAGCATTAGCAAACTTCTTAATATCTGCAAGGGAGGAAGGTGCAGCATCTCTGACACTTTCTTCGATCATGTAGACAAGGTTGTACTTGGTTTCCTGCTTGAACTTCACTAGAACTGAGCTGTTGGTTGACTGAATCATAACATTCTGGGCAGTCTGTTTGCTATAACCAGAGTCATCAAGTGCTTTGATCACTGCATCTACCACACCAAATCCAAGTCCCTCTGCCATGAATGCAGCATGCTGACAAAATAAAAAGAGAAGGGAGAATGAGGTGTGGTGAGGACTTGAAAGAACTCCATCACATGAGACATAAAAAAAAGGGATTGGGTTTCCTTTAGTGATCCTTTTGTAGGGCAAGTTTACAGATTTTAAACCATGTCAAGTGTAGCTAGTTAGGGGTAAAATCACATTATTTACTTTGACTTCAGGTTGTTAGCAAGCAACATTAGACAGACAAACGCTAGTTAACCTAGTAAAGGATTATGTAGCTAAAATATCCATGAACTGGCCACTGATCTTTAATTCTATTAGACTACTTGTGGGCTTGTGGCAGTGTCAAAACTAGACTAGATGGTGAGCATAGGGTTGAGTGGCTCATCTGCCAATGTTCATCACGGTTCTGTACCAGAATGAAGTTTGTTGGTCACTGATCTATATATATTTGTCATATATTATTTGGATTCTGCCAGTCGAGTCTTGAATTATATAATACAAAAACAATTTCACTAACTATACAGGTTGTGTTTTCAGATCTAATACCCAGCAGCCCCTAAAAGGCATTGCTCTCGGTGCAGTATACTTGATAAGAAATTTGGAACAGCACTATAGCCAACTCCATATCACTTAAATATATGTTCAAACTAGATATGACATGTTTCCATAATTTCTTACCTCAACAGTTATCATGATTCCTGACAAATCCTTCCCTTTTGCAAAGGTCAAAAAGTCTGATAATCTCATGAAATTTCCTGCATTCTTGTTTCTGGGATTTCTGTACTGGTTAAAGTTGCTCAATGGGTTCGATATCATGGCTGCCAATAAAAAAAATGTTAGTCTGGAAGCAAATGCATGATCAGTACAAGAAAATTGCAGATGGGCCATCCACTATTCACTAGTTATCATTTGCACAAAAAAGATATCTTAGCATAACTATATATATACATGAGCATATCTAAAAATTTGGCTTCTATTTGCATAGCGAACATTCAGGTTTTAAAAAAGTAGGGGAAATGATATCAAATCAACTTACGCTTTAGATTCTTAGAAATATCATCCCAAGTAAGGTTGAAGGTTAAGACTCCAGGACCAGCCTTCAGATCGTTGTCGTTGATGGTAGTTAGTTGAGAAGCAAATTGTGATTTTGCAACATCTGTAATGTCCATTAGGTCAACAGAACTCATGCATATCAGTATGCCATCTTTGGTCACTTGAACAGGACAGTCAATGACATCTGCACCATCAGCAACTGCCTTTTCATAAGCTTGGTCGGTGCAGTCTGGGTAGTCACCGCTTGCACCATTATGAGAGATAACTAGAGGTCTAGCTGCAGTGTGAATGTGTGACGAAATTCAGTAACATTATATTATAAAATAGGTGAAGTTAAGCGTGAAGTGACAAAGGAAGCAGGTGTACCATGATCGATCTTGCTGTTGTTCAGGTTACTAAGGCAATCTGCAGGGGAAAAAGAAGAACAAATCAAGACCAAAGAGGTCACGATCCATGCTACATCTTCCAACTTGTTAGGAGATTCATGCCAAAAGTTTTAAAAATAACTGAACCATGATCCCATAACATCTCATTCTAAATAAAAGATCACACTGACCTAGTGGCCACCTTGAGTGCATAAAATTTTTGAACATATACTTATTAATAGCATCATGAAAAAAAAGGATAGGTGGACTCACCAACTGCCTCTGAAGGAGTAATCGGAAAATCACTCAATACACCATCAACAGAGAAGGCACCATTATCAATGAAGGAAAGATACTCCGCTAATGGATCATAGCTGTAGTTATAGCTGATAGTAAAGTCATTTGCAAAATCAGCAGCATAGATTTCTAGCCCCGCTTTGTGAGCATCATCAACAACTGAAGTATAAGGCAGCAGGTAATTATCTGGTGTAACAGGCCAGATATAGCTTTTGGGGACAAGTATTCCAGAGGCAAAAGTCTTGACAAATGTTAGATTTTTCAACATTGAACCATATGTCTGGTTGGTTGATGGCTCAATAGAGCGTTCGTCAAGAAAGCGAAACACAAGCTTTATCTTCTTGCTAACTCTTCCGGATATACTGGTGAGGAAGTTCACTTCAGGCGATGAGATGTAATCGACAATGAATTGTTTCGATAAAGACAGGATATAGCTTCTCATGCTAAGCTTAAATTGGCTGTAGAAACTGTCTTGCTACAATTTGAAAAGAAAAAAAAATGTTCAAGTGAGAAGAAAACCACCAAATTTTTAGTTCAAAGCTAGTTAAAGTTTTTATCCCTACCTGGACATTCAACCAAACAGCAGCAGGACTAAATTGGGTGTAAACAACGTCAACAGAAGTTATCGCAAATACACCATCATATTTATCGGTACGAGATAGGACTGATTGCTTCACTGCAAATATCAAAATGGGTTAATGAAGCATGATTACTAAGATTCAATGCACAGACATGAGACATCTGAACATATTCCTTGTACAAAGTGAATACCATAACAGTTAACAAGATCAAAATGCTCAAGACAAGAGTGAAACAGAATTTCACAAATTTCTAAGTCCACTTACGAGATACGTTTTGCAGATCAGTGCGCGTGTAGTCCACGGAGAACCATCCCACCGTAGATACACCATTGACATTGTAGGTCTTCTTCCCTTGTGGAAAAACATTGGCTATCGTTGTGCTGTTATCCATGTTTAGGGTATTGCTCGGTAGGCAGATACCATCGCCATCCTTTGTCAACCGAACATCACACCACACGACTGTATCATTGGAGCTCAAAGTCCCAAGAATCTGATAAGCAAACTGACTGGAATCAGGAAATAGACCAGAGAACCCGCCCTTAGCAACGATTACTGGAGGCTTGCCTGGAACAATGAGATGATTGTTACTGTTAGGGTCATGATGGAACAATGCTAAGCGCTAGGGCAGAAACCAATAAATAACCAAAAATTACCGGACGGACAAAGAAACTGGTAAACACGCATGACCATGGCCATTATCACCGTTAAGTCAAAGCACCACCCGATTCCCATGGGCCCATAAGCAGCCCATGAACACGAGACGTCAGCAGCTACCGATTTACGAGTATTTCTCACTAAGAAAGTGGTTATGCATAGGCTTGTACTTGAGGGCACGGTTATGTAATTAAACAGTAAAATGAACAAGAAAGATGCAGCTATTGAATCCCAACCAAATGCCACTTAGCTGGAAAGGCTACCGTGCATTTTTTAACGAAATGCTAAAAGGTAAGCATCATGGCTGGCCCCAAGCTTCCAATCAGAAATCTAGTCCCCCCAAACAGCGCCAAAGACTAGCAAAACTATTTTGCTTGCAGAAGCCCTAAAAGAACTATTTTTAACATAAAAAACTATTTTGCTGCAAGAAGAACAGAAGCTTGAGCCCCCCAAAGAAGAACTAAATGCGCAGCCAGTTCACGCTCATCCTGAAGATCCAGGCCAAGCTGTAGTACAAAAATCAAATTCGCAGTTTATACAGTCACAAAAGGGCTGATTTTCAAGCAAAGAGTAGGAGTAAATCGACCAGATCAGATCACATACACACTGACTTTTTCAAGAAACGAAGTGAATCGAGCTTACCGCTCAGGGTCTTCCATGTGGAGCCCTTCTGGGCGGCGGCGGAGCCGAGCGCGAGCGCGAGCAGCAGCAGGAGCAGCTGGGCGGAGTCAAGAAGGGAGCAAGCGCGGCTGCTCCTCCCCATTGCGGGCCGCGACCACCGGCGGCGGCGTCAGCAGCAGACGCAGGCGCAGCTCGAGGAACCGTAGCTCCAAGAACGCCCCCTGGGAGGGGGAGCAGAGGAAGAGGTGGCGGTGATTAGCAGCGAGCCAGGGAGGGAGAGCAATGCGCGTCCGGCGGCCGCGTTGGCGTTGGATTTTTAAGGCTGAGAGAGAGAGACAAAAGAAATCGAGGGCGAGGCGATGCGATGCTGCTGCTGAGCTGTGTCTGTGTGTGATACAGATACAGGAGGAGAAGGTGGCATCAGGGTCAGGGGAGGAAGGAAGGTGGTCAGAAAACTGCGTGTGAGATGCTCCCAATCGGTCTGCTAATCTCTCCTTCCTAAAAAAAAATAAATGTATAGAGATTTACATTATAAGAAAAAAATAATAACTTGATTAATATAATAATATATGTTTGATATCAGTAACATGAATATTTTTATATAATAAATAAAAATGATTAAATTTAAGATTTTCTCGCCGACGAGAAAGAAATGATTAGTATGGATCACCTTTTTTCCCGTTGAAGATGCACCTTCTCCGCTCCTTTTTTTTTTTTCTCTCTTTACTTTGGTTGACGTTTTCTCGATGATGTCGTGATGCGCACGAGGTGGAAAAACATGAGGGTGCGTGGGTCGGAAGGTAAAATGATGTTATGCGCATAGCACATACTTCGCTCAATTGTTGAGATTAAAATACTTCAAGAATAGTGCAGTAGAACGTTGTCAAGACCATGTTTCAGGGAAATAAGTTTACAAAACATATTGCCCAAGAAGAAATGAATGCGAGGCAAATAACAATGTTTGGAATGGCTAATTCGCAGGCTATAAATAACTAATTCTATGATCATCTCGATTTTTCATTAATGTGTTTCATGATAATATAGTGGAGGGGAGGGGACCCTTTCCAGTTTATGGTTGTAGTACTACTACCACTGCGAGGGCAATTAAAATATTTGCTTTGCATGTGGTTTTGGACTGGATCGGTAATCATGATAGCTCATCATAGGCTGGGCTGGGCGGTGCGTTGTGGCTGGCCGCCGCCTGCCGGTGGTGTGGTGTAGTGTATGTAGCCCTTGTGGCTGCTGGCTGCGCCGTGCGCGCCTGCTCAGGTACTCGATCAGGTGGAGGGAACCGGCCCGGCCGCGATGGCTGTCTGTCCCGGGGCGGTCCCAAGTGGACTCGTGGGGAGCCGCATCGTGTTCGTGTCGTCGATCCGCTACCGGTCAATAGGATAGAATAGGATGGTGTGCCGGTGCTGATGCCGACTCGGCGTGCTTGAACCGGAGCCGGCCGCCCGGTGCCCGCGTATCGGCGGTGCTTGACCCGGGCCACCGCGTCTACTACTCGCCAACCGGCGGTTTAACTAATCACGGTGTCAAGACTAATAATTAACATTTTTTTGTGTGCTGTCTCGGAACCCGGTCGTCCTACTACTAACCGCGGTTGCGTTGAACGGCGCCGTCACGTTGCTCCGGCTGCATATTCTACCTTGTGTGGCTTGGCGTCCCCCAGGCCCCAGGTAGAGCGAGCCAGCGTGAGCCACTGAGCAACGATTTTTATTCGAGCCGCACATCCCGCGGACAAAATGGGCGTCATGCCCGTGTGCCCTGCCCTGCCCTGCCCTACCGCTACAGGATAAGGGTAGGTGGGTAGCAGCAACTTCCCCGTCCTCTCCTGCACGACGGCAGACAGTCCGGTTACGAATGTACAGTTGCACTGCGTCCTAGTTTCAGCCTTTCGGGTAATTTTTGCCACAGGGCCTTCTGTGAGGGCAGATCAGCGTGACCACTCAAAGATCGGCAGCGGGCCAGCAAAGGTTTGGAATGGAATAAAAATAAAAACCCACTATGTTCCCTTGCAAAACGTACCGGCAAGGTGGACGACGATAAGAAAGACCATGTGACCGTGTGGCAAGTAGCTCATGCATAACCCATGAAGCAGCATCATGTCCTCCCAAGTTCCCCATGCCCATCTCCTAATATGTAGTTGACTATTCCACTCTTTCGGTCCTAAATTGTAGTCTTTTTTTTGCAAACCAAATTATAGTATATTATATCCTTATTTTAAAGTTTAATTGCTCAAATGTTGACCATGTCTATGGAAAAATACACCGACTTCTATGACATCAATTAGTTTCATCAGATTCTCAAAAAAAAATGCCTCAATAGTGCATTTGTTTCAATTTGTTAGGTGCCAATATGTGGTTCTAAAAACTTTAGTTAAAGATAGGGAAGATTGATCGATTTGGAACAAAACTAAAATTAAATAACGATTTAAATGAGTGGAGTAGCTCCCAAAGGTTCGTAAGAAAACAAGTACTCTCCATTTCCCTTTTTCAGGCATAATATTATGATTTCTCAAAGAATTTCAAATTGTACTATAACATATTTTTCTGCATATATATATTTTTCGTTACTAGAACCAGCAACATGCATGTAAAATACATACACATGTTAGTTTCGACTTATTTTATCTACAAACAGATCATAAGTTATACACAGTTACAGGGAGCCAAGCATGTGGGCTAGTCAAAAGCCCAAAGTACCATGCTTATTTTGTCAACAGCCTAAATATAAACATTGCATTCTCACTAACCGACTTGCAATTTGAGTTGTGTAGAAGTGCCACCAAAATATGTTTAGGCCTCCACGAGGGCTTAATTTTAGATTTATTTTGTACAGTTGTAGCTTTAAGAAGTTTTAGGACCAATCAGCTATGATTCCAGATATTCTTAGGGCTGGCCGTACATGAAGCTATTTTGTTAAGTTTTTTTTTTTTTTTTGCAAACGTATATACTTATTTATTTATTGTTGTTTGTAGAGCCTATTTGGTCCATTAACAGCTAAACTAGTTAGCTGGTCAACAACTACTAGCTAGCTAATTATTGGCAGGTTATTTCAATCCATCAATTAATAGATAGTTGTATTGTTGAAAATATGTAGAATGCTCTTGTCTATTAGTAGCCGTGTGCTATCCTCGGATGGTAAACACGGAAACTTTGTTCCATTGAGTGAGAAAGGAAAAGGGAGAGAAAGGAATACAGAAGAGTCCTTCGGTAATCATTTACTCCGTACTTCTCTACTCGAAAAAACATAAGGCGTATTCTAAGATCAAAATCTATTAATTTCGAAAACTACTTTTCAACTATTCACTTGGAACCGTTTCTGTAAAAAAAAACGTTTCACCCGTATGCCGCTTGGCAGTGACTGATTCTAACCGAACCAATTCTGTGTACCAAAGCTATTTATTTTATTCCAAAATGCAAATAATGTATAGATAGAAGGCCATAGCAGTATCGAAGAACCGAGTAGCCCCCGCATTTTCTGTCAATGTTGCAACATTTCAGGTCGTTTCTTTATATATACATATACATATAATATATAGGATGGTGGTATTGCAGGCGCACCATTACGATGGTGGGTGTTCATAAAATCTTTTGCAGCTGGTGCTTGAATAATCAAGATTAGAAGCGCGATAATTTATTGACCAAACATTTGACTGGCAGTCATGTTGTGGGCCCCGGCTTTCTACGTGCATGCCTCTACTGCTACGTGGGTCGCGGGCCCCGCGGACTGCCAGTCGGGGTCGGCAGCAGTTCCACGTGGGCCCCTCGTCGTGCTCGCCAGTCGCCTCGTTCTTTTTCTTTGGTTCTCCTAGCGGTGGCGACTGGCGCGGGCGCCGCGTAGCAGTTGCGGCGTACGGCGGGCCGCGACGCGACCGGGCTTTCTTCGGTCACGTTGGCATGGCGGCGACTTGGGCCGTCGCCGTCGTCGGTGGACCGGGCGCGGTGGGCCGCAAGCACAGGGACGCCACCGCGGGGCCCGCATGTCGGTGACCTACAAGTGGTGGACGCGGGTCCAGCGCGGACCGGGCCAGGAGCGGGGCGCCGGCTGCGTGCGCGCGTTGGAGTTGTGCCGGGCACGACAGCGACTCGCGGGGCGGCGGCGCTCGGCTGGCTCGCACTCGCACAAACGCTATTCGGCGCACGCGCGCCAGTACGCTTACTGGCGCACGCGGCCGCGCCCGAAGAAGAAGGGGGCGGGAGGGGGCCGGGGTGGCGGGCGGAGCGGCCGGCGGCGAGGGCGCCGCGGCCGGGGCGGCGGTGGACGAGGCGGCGGCACTACCTTCCCCTGAGATTAGGGTTTCGGCGAGGTCGATGAGGCGGCGGCGGCGACGGTTAGGGTTCCGGCGAGGTCCAAGTTCCTCCATCCTCTCCCCGGCTGTAGAACCCGCCCGGCCGGCCTAGCGGCGGTCGTCGACACAACGGTGGCGGCGGTTCGGCCGGTGGTGAGCGAGGCGGCGGCGGCGCCGCCGAGCTGGCCGGGGTTGGACAGCCGGATGGGTATGGGCAGGCGGCGGGGGCGAATTCCGGCGAGCGGCGATGGGAGCAGGGCGGGGGAGGTGGAAGAAGGGTGCGCCGCGGCCGCGCAAGGGCTCGCCGAAGCTCGCGTGGCCGCGGCTGGGTGGCGGGGCGGCAGGGCGGCGGGGGTCGCGTGGGCATGGTGGGGAAGCAGAGGAAGGGAGGGGTCATGGTGAGAAAGATGAACAGTAAGGGAGGCCGCGTGTGCGCCGTGACACGTACTGCCGCTGGTGCGCCGCGTAGCTGGCCCCCTCGCATTCGCACTCCTCTCGCTCGCGTTTCTCCGCCAGGCGTCGTGTGCAACCGCAACGACGACGCGTCCGGCTCCGACAGTGATGGTGCATGTTGTACTTTTGTCTTTGTTTTAGCCCTAAAGCCCGCCACCGTGTATTCGTCTACGTACTATGCAAATGCAGAGCCGCGAAAGCTTTTGAAGGGATCAAATCAAGCCGCACCGAACCACATCCTTAGAAAAGCAACGGAGCGCGGAAAAGGATGCTCACAACGAAGTGGTCTTTTTCGTAGCCTGGACGTATGTGTTGACTAAGCAGAATTGATTTTTGGTACGATACATATGTAGACGCACATTCGTGCTTGAATTGATCGTTCAAACTGTTGTTATGCAGGCGTCCTTATAATTTCTTTTATTTTGTTCCCGTGCTGGACTTTCCATTGCAAGAGGTAGTAAGCCAGAACCGCCGTGTTTCCGTGTGGGACTTGTACCGCAGACAAATTTGACCCTTTTTCTAAAAAAAATAGCCAGGGATTAAGATTGCAATCCGTTCAGCTGTAACTGCAGCTGTCCAACGCAGATTTTGGTTTAACTCCACCGCTGGCTCTCAAGGCGCGTGTGAATAGGATTATGTAGCCATCAAGCCATATACATGTGGAGACGTAGGCGGCAGAAAAGAGAAAAAAGAAAGAAAAAGAGAAATAACCTGACGATCCATCCAATCAGTGCTTATGCTCACACAACCTAAGAGCCTGTTTTCAAACTAAGTCTAGCTAAGAGTTAGTTGTGATGTGTTTGATTCTCAGCTAAAAGTTTCGGGGGCACCTATTAATTAGTCCAACTATGTTTGTCCATCTACTAGATTGAGTGGTTGTTAGTTGGGTCCAGACCAAAATTTTATTTACCTACTATTTCTCTGTATTTTCAAGTAGAGTAGAACTATTTTTAGCTACTAGTTAATATTAGTGTCTAAAATGATCAAAGAGGCCCAAAACCAGTTCCTCGTATCATGCTTAATAGAAAAAAAATCAACATACGTTCCAGAGGACCCTGTTTACTCGTCAACTGTTTGTTCACGATAATTGTATAGTGTAATTAAAATCAGCACCACCCACTACTTGTCCGTGGCGTACTACGTTATACAGATGATAAAAGGGAAAATAACCGTAGCTGTTTGGGCCATTTTTCCAGAGGTTCAGGCCAGAATTTGGCGATTGCCCTTTTTCTTTCTGAGCCACTTTATTATCACTATAACCACCTGAATTAACCAAACAAAATAACAAATGAAACAAACAGAACCAACCACTGAATGAACAACTAAACTGCTACGACTGAAGTAAATAGCATTAGCGCATCAGATGCTAATAAAAAAAAGATTCTTTTTTCGCGAGCAGGCATATATGCCTGTATTTCATTAAGAGGAATGGATGGTCAATAGATCTATAACATAATTTACAGTGACCGGAGGCGAGACGCCAACGGTTATTGTCAAGGCAAGCACCCTATGCTACTGGATACATCTGGTTTTTATTACAACTGTAACAAGTTTTGCGACCAAAGAGCCACGAACCCTACTACTGTTGAGTAGCCTGCCTCGCACCAATCATCAGCCTCCCGGCGAGTGGACGCCGCGACCTGCCACACAGACACGCTCTTGCCATTGAACACCCTGCTGTTTCGTTCTTTTCATATCGTCCAAGACACTAGTAGCACTAATGTGTCAAATGTTGGCCGAACCTCCTTTGCAACATGCCCTCTCCGATCCATCCACCAACGACCCAAGGCATCGCTGTCCGCAGGTATGAGGTCCTGCGGACCTAATGGCAACAGCAAGGCGTACCACAGCTGCCTGGAGAAAACACATCCGATGAACAAGTGGTCACATGACTTTGGTTCCTGCCCGCATAGATTGTACTCCTCGCTATCTTGCAACCCATGTCTCTTGCGCCTAGCCACAGTCCACAGACGTCGATGCAGGGCGGTCCACATGAAAAACTTTACCTTTGGAGGCGCCATCGTCTTCCACGGCTCCTTGGCCCCCAGCAAAGTGGTTGATCCTTCAAAGAATGCACGGTAGGTGCTGGAGGCGTGGTACTTGCCATCCGATGACCATCTCCACACAAACCGATTAGAAGTCAGTGGATCAAGAGCGACCTCTTGTAGTACCAATAAAAAAAGATTCAAATGAGTAAAGCACCAAGATTAGAACGAGGAATAAGCACCTGCGCCTACGGGTGCTCCACACGACCTCACCTGATGAAATGAAAACCTGACTAGTGTCTAGTATACGGGCCGAATCGAGTGGGCGACAACGACAAGGCCTTTGATGTGCTGCAAATCGAGGTAAAGCAAATGGGCTGCGCTACAGAATACACTGGTCAGCTCAAGTAGAAGCCCAATGAAGCATTCCCAATTTTTTTAAAAAAAATTTACAAATTTAAATTTTTGTTTCGAAATATGACAGAACTAGTCGCCTACAGTGGGCGTTTTTTAAAAAACGCCCACTGTGTGTGCGTTATATGTGACGTGGCACAGAGCCGGCCGCCGCCGGTGCCGGATTTTGCGGGCGGCCCCTGACGCCCAAAAAACGCCCACTGCGTGGGCGTTTTTTGGTGGCGAGGGGGCCGCCTGCAAAAGTGCGTGCTGTTTTGCGGGCGGGCCTCGGAGCAGTCAAAAAACGCCCACTGCGTGGGCGTTTTTTGTGCTCCAGGGGGCCGCCTGCAAAACAGGCGAGGCCGGCCGCGCACTTTTGCAGGCGGCCCCCTCGCCCCTAAAAAACGCCCACACAGTGGGCGTTTTTTGGGCCAACTTTATAAATAGACAGCCCCCTCTTCAGATTTTCGTTATATTCACTAAAATTTTCAGAAAAAAAGAAAGAAGAGAGGAGGGAGGGGAAGGAAGTAACGGCGAAGCCCTACCAGTTTGAGACCTCGGCTTTTAGGTAAGTTTCTCATACATTACAAG
>CM041637.1:19037382-19059966 GCA_023333625.1 Bothriochloa decipiens
CTTGTAATGTATGAGAAACTTACCTAAAAGCCGAGGTCTCAAACTGGCAGGGCTTCGCCGTTATTTCCTTCCCCTCCCTCCTCTCTTCTTTCTTTTTTTCTGAAAATTTTAGTGAATATAATGAAAATCTGAAGAGGGGCTGCCTATTTATAGAGTTGGCCCAAAAAACGCCCACTGTATGGGCGTTTTTTGGGGGCCCACTGTATGGGCGTTTTTTGGGGGCGAGGGGGCCGCCTGTAAAAGTGCGCGGCCGGCCTCGCCTGTTTTGCAGGCGGCCCCCTGGAGCGCAAAAAACGCCACGCAGTGGGCGTTTTTTGACTGCTCCGAGGCCCACCCGCAAAACAGCACGCACTTTTACAAGCGGCCCCCTCGCCACCAAAAAACGCCCGCGCCAGGTGGCCGCCCGCAAAAGCCGGCACTGGCGCCGGCCGGCCCTGTGCCACGTCACATATAACGTCCACACAGTGGGCGTTTTTTAAAAAACGCCCACTGTAGGCGACTAGTTCTGTCATATTTCGAAACAAAAAATTAATTTTGTAAATTTTTTTAAAAAAATTAAAAATAAAAAAAATTCAGTGGTCAAGTACAGTCTTTTCTTCCATTTCTCAAATCAAAAGAAAAAAAAAAGTACCGTCTTCTTCCTTCAGACGGCCTGCGAAACAGAGCTTCGAATCAACAATGGCGGACGTCACCCAGGGTTTCGAGGGAGGGTATCCATGCTCAAGCATTCCCTAACACTGAGACACCAATACACCGTGGCACCCTCCATGGCGGGGGAGTCACTCAGAGGTTCAGCTCCTAAGATTAGCGGGCGAGCTATTTGTGGCGGGGCGAAAGGGAGCCACTTTTTTAGCTTCCCCGTCCCAAAGTTTCAAGTCTTTTTCTTTGTATGGCTGCATGCAATCCAACCACACGTCCCCTCCCCCACCTTTGTTGGGGTCTGCTAGGAAGCAATCTTCCGTGAGGAGGAGCAATTTGAGCGGAAAGAAAAAAAGAAGAACAAGATTGTGTTTCCCTTTTCTTTGAGGGCAGAAGATTTGTAACTTTAGCCAACCCATCGGGAAGGTTAGTGATGATTTCCTCTCTTGTTCTTGTCATGGGTGTTTCAGATTCCATTCGCATCCACTCGCCATTCTGATTGTTCGTTGCTTTGATGCATTCAGTGTTAATATTGCGACGAAATCCATGGAAGGTTAATGGCAACTAGTCCTCCTGTAGTTGAGGAAAAGAATTTTGTGACGGAAACAACAATTGCCCAAGTGCAAGAAATAAGATTGTTGAAATAACTAGCCTAGTCACTGGAATTGGAAGACAATGTCTGCATTTGGTGTTCTTGTCTCTGATCCGGCGCTGCAGAGCCAGTTCACCCAGGTGCAGCTCAGGACTCTCAAAGCAAAGGTCAGCACTAAGCACTTCGATCAGTTTTCACTCACGCCCATAGTTATGATGTTACATATTGTTTGACCGCATTGCTCCTTTTTAATTCTTTACTGTAACAGTTTGCATCTGCAAAGAGACCAAATGCAGAGCATGTAACCATAAAAGATTTGCCCCCAGTGATGGAAAAACTGAGGGGCATCCATGAGGTTCTATCCGAAGAAGAGGTCAGCAGATTTTTAAGCGAGACCTATCCTGATATGAACCAACCTATAGAATTCGAGCCATTCCTTAAGGTACATAGGGTCATCTTTTTGGCCTGATCTACTATCAATCTATCATTGTATTTATGTTGGAAAAATTGTTTTAGTAATGCAATCTTGTAATTTGTTAGGAGTACTTAAATCTTCAAGCTAAAGGGAGCAGCAAATCAGGAGGCAAAAAGAAACTGAAGGGATCTGTGTCTTTTTTGAAAGCCTCCACCACTACTCTCATGCATGTCATTAACGAGTCTGAGAAGACTTCCTATGTGAACCACATAAATAATTTTCTGAAAGAGGACCCTTTTCTGAAGAATTTCTTGCCAGTGGATCCAGCATCGGACGAGCTATTCAATCTTGTTCGGGACGGTGTGCTACTTTGGTGAGCTTTTTTTTAGCAGTGTTACTGCTACTTTGTTATGTTCTTCTACTATGCCATTTCTTCATTTTAACTTTTATTCATGATCTCCTAAGGCTTTATCTTGTAATGAATCAGCAAGTTGATCAATGTTGCTGTTCCGGGCACAATAGACGAGAGAGCAATCAATACAAAAAAGGATCTTAACCCATGGGAGAGGAACGAGAACCATACCCTTTGTCTCAACTCTGCAAAGGCCATTGGTTGCACTGTTGTTAACATTGGAACACAAGATTTGATTGAAGCTAGAGTATGTTTCCATGTTATCTAATTATGATTTTGTTTCCTTCTTTTCCCTATATAGCTAGTCAAGAAGATAAGGAAGTCAATTTTGGAATGACAAAATGTTGACTATGTTGTGTTGTCTTGAAATACATTGTTGTCCGCAACAGCATTTTAAAAATGAAATAGTAGTTATACTCCATCATGTTTTACATTTGGACATCGACACTGTCTTCAAAACATAGTTTTGACTAGTATTTTTTTTTCTAACAAAGTATTTATAAAACATGTTAAAGTTAACACTACATTTTGAAATAATATCCTTATAGCATTTTTGAACATCCAAACTCAACACATAAAAAGTAATATGCAACTAAGTTTGGAATTGTTGACTTAGGAAACCCCCCAAATGTTGCTTATCTGTGACTAGAGGACTAAATATCAGTTACATCATTTGGATGAGATAAACATCAGCACTTTGGTATTTATTTTATAATTTGTGAATCAGTTACATAATTTGTGGGACTAAATATCTTATGCTTCTGTGCAGCCTCATCTAGTTCTTGGGCTGTTATGCCAGATCATAAAGGTGCGTGCGCACAAATATTACTAATATCAGTTAGCAATTAGTAAATAAATATTGAGCAGTGTAGTTTTGAATTGCTACATCATTTGCAAGCAACTATACGGTGGTTCACAATGTGTTTCACTGATCCTGTCTCAGATACAACTACTAGCTGATCTGGACATAAAGAAAACACCTCAATTGGCAGAGTTGGTGGCTGATGATAATGGCAAGGTTTGGATCATCATGCATTTAAATGTCATGCACGTGCAGAAATAACTATCTACATATATACATGGTTATTACAAAAAGAGTTGAATCATGGTTAATTTGTTGTTCACTGACAAGATATTGCTAATTTGGTGTTGCCATGATGCTATATAGGAAGCAGAGGAGCTGGTCACCTTAGCACCAGATAAGATGTTGCTTAAATGGATGAACTTCCATCTCAAGAAAGCAGGGTATAAAAAAACTGTGACAAATTTCTCCACTGATGTGAAGGTATGTATATCTTAGTACACCTGGATATTATTCATTGTCCTACACCTCCACATGACATTTTCATAGACAAATGTTTCCTAGATAACCTATAGCATTTAGGACAAGATATTTCCTTATAGACAGAAACAACTGCAACATGTGTGGCTTGTTTATGTATGGTTGTCAGATCACTTGATATATTCACCACATTTTTTGATAGTGCTAACACACATGGCGATAATGACTATGGGTAATTTTGTTGCTCTGTATCTTATGGATAGCCTACATGCAGGATGGTGAAGCGTATGCTTACCTTCTCAGCACCCTTGCTCCAGAGCTTAGCTCAAAAACCATGATAGAAACTTCAGATCCAAAGGAGAGGGCGCAGAAAGTACATGAAACCGCAGAAAAGCTCGATTGTACAAGATATGTAACATCTAAAGATATTGTTGAAGGTTCGGCCAATCTTAACTTGGCCTTTGTTGCTCAAATATTCCAAAACAGGTAAGTATGTAGAGAGAAAAGAGTTTTCCTATGCCTGCATCTTATGTTGACAAGAACTCACAATAAAGTTCAGCAATTAACTAGTATGTGTTATACTCACACCTCTTGCTTATGTCTTCACCATGAACACATTACAATAATTTGATACCGTTGAAATTTAACCTTTGAAATGCATTGTATGAAAAATCTTCTCTATTTTTGTGAACAATGTACATTGTTTTGGAAAATCTTATATTGCTGTTCCGTTTTAGGAGCCATATTACTCAGCATTCGATGATGACAAAAACAAACGGATCAGATGAATTTTGTAAAAAACTATTATTGAACCATGAAGGCATATTTATCAACTATGAATGTGCAAATATAGGGAAAATACCCGTGACATGCAAAGTTTTGTTCTTTACTTTTAGTGAGGAAAGTTATTTAGTACACACGGGCATCTATCATTATCTTGATTATCCTTTTAATGTGCAAATACAGGAAAAACAACTGAAATACATATCATGTGTCTACCACTTTAGTCTTCCATTTAGTTTTTCATTCACTAATTCTGATCTACATGGACTCTTCAATAGCATTTACACCACAGTGAATGTTGAATGTTTATTCAGTTATTACTCCTCTAAAAGAAAAGAGCTTGACTTTTCATCATATCTGCCTAAACTACAAAATACATTCCTCCCTGTTAATGCATTTTGTGTGGAACGTTTACAAACTTGTGCAGAAATGGTCTATCAACCAACACTGTGGCTCCCGTTCATCAAGATACTCCTGATGATGTAGAGGCATCGAGGGAAGAGAGAACATTTCGCCTATGGATCAACAGTCTTGGAATTCCAACTTATGTGAACCATTTGTTTGAGGATGTTAGGACTGGGTAAGACTTATCTCTAAGAAAAAATAACCTTAGCTTTTTTGGCATATATGTTGCTATCTTACCGATGTTTATTTGCAGATGGGTTATGCTAGAGGTTCTTGATAAAATTTCTCCTGGGTCAGTCAACTGGAAGCATGCATCTAAACCACCAATTATTATGCCATTTAGAAAGGTTGAAAACTGCAATCAGGTCATCAAAATTGGGAAGGAGTTAAACTTTTCTCTGGTGAATGTAGCAGGAAATGACATTGTGCAAGGAAATAAGAAACTAATTCTAGGTATGTTTATATAAGCTTCTTTGATCTTATTCCAATTGTTGCTTTGATGCTCCAGATTTCTTTAAAAAATTGTTCACATTTTCATTTATTATGGATAGATTATGTTAATTTAGCCTATCATATCAAGATTCAACTGCTTCTATAGTAGCACCTATTATTTAAAAGGAAAAAAAGAAAGTGTGCACATACATATGTGAGTAGGAGGTTGATATCACTTTTTTTTGGAGATATTATTGATCGTTAGTCGCTATTTCGAGAAAAATTACTTCGGTTACTTCATTGAGTTTTTGTTTACTCTCAGCTTTCCTGTGGCAACTAATGAGGACTAGTATCCTAAAATTACTAAGGAACTTGAGATCCCACTCTAAAGAGAAAGAGATCACAGATGCTGACATTCTCATTTGGGCTAATAACAAGGTCAAGGAATCAGGCAAAACTTCCCGTATTGAAAGCTTCAAGGTTCATCGATTGACCTTCACCATTTTGGCTGAATTGAGCTATGCTATTATGTGCATAACGTTAAGTTGTCCTATCGATTCTCTAGGACAAGACAGTAGCAGATGGGGTGTTCTTTCTTGAGCTCCTAAGTGCTGTGCAGAGCAGGGTTGTTGACTGGAACATGGTGAAGAAGGGGGAGGATGGTTTGTATCGATTTCATGTATATATTGTGTTATCCTGTGAAGTTTCACAAGTACCATGTCATTTGCTTTCATGGTTGCAGAGGACGAAAAGAAGATGAATGCAACATACATCATCAGTGTTGCTAGGAAGCTAGGCTGCACTGTCTTCTTGCTGCCTGAGGACATAATGGAGGTAACAAGGGAATGCCGTATTAGTAGCATGTATAAATTCGACAAAAATGATATAAACAAATTAATAAGCTTATAAAAATTAACACTAGCCATACTCGTGGTCTTAGCTCAATTTCTGTTCCTGTTTGCTGTGATAGGTGAACCCAAAGATGATCCTCACGCTTACTGCAAGCATCATGTACTGGAGCCTGCAGAAGCAAGGGCCTTACCAAAGTCCAGGACCACAGGATGCTCTTCAAGAGGGAGAGGAAGGCGAGGAGGAAGAGGAAGAGGAGGATTTCGAAGGAGGCGTCGAAGATGGTGTCTCCGAAGCGACCACTTGATAAGAATGTCATGGCTGACTAGGCATTCTCGGTTAAGTTTCTGGTTATCAGGGGGCATTTCTGAAATGCTGAGGCAAAGAAATCCAAGGGAGCTGCAAAGAAGGAAGTTTTGGGTAACATAGCTGATTTCATTCTTTGCATGCCAAAGAAAAATAGCAGCAATTCAAGTTTGCTTAGTAGGTAAGTGCGCACAATTGCGCAGCCTAATCTTGTAAGCGAACTGTATGCAATTGGGAGACTAATACCAAAATATTTTGCTGACTGAATGATCAAGATCAAAACATCTAATGTAGCTTATAAGAAGTATTTTCGTCTTTCTGGGCCATGGATTTGGGCCTCGTGAGTGGGCTGGTCCTTCTCGTTGTGTGTGGGCCTGACCTGCCTGCTTGCCGAATTAATGCAGCTCCATTGTTTGAGTTGACATATCCAGCGTTTGACCCTGCACGCATGCATGGTCCCAATGATGGCTACTGTTACGGTCATCTGTAGTATCTGTATGTGTCAGCAGTCAGCTCGGCACGGAAATGGTCGCATGGGGTATGCAATATGCAGAGGCAGAACCGAAACGCAACTTGTGATAAGAAAGCCATGTGCTTTAACAAATGTTGTTTCTGGATCAATGACATGTGCTTTGTTTTCGTTCAGGCGATTGAAAATTAATGTAGGAGAGGTTATGTATGTAAATGAAGAACAGGTTATGTCTTAGTACATCTAATTTATTTAGTCCATGGTATGCATTGTACATTATAAACACACCATTTGGTCCAAGTAACTGAGTAAGCAAGTACTACACCAAGACACAACACGCACGACGATAGCTGGCTAGTGATGAGTCCAATCACCACACTAAGACGACGTAGACATTATAAACAGACCATTTGGGTCCAAGTAACCGAGTAAGCAAGTACAACACCAAGAGACAACACGACGACGATAGCAAGTAGGGTGAGTCCAATCACCACCACTAAGACGACGTAGACACTACATAGATGCATATGCATCTTTATCTTTATTTATTGATTCATATCAAAACCAGACTTCGGCTGGAGACGTAGTACTTATATAAGCTACGATAACGTACGAGTCCTACATACGTCTTGATCAGCATGCAGATCGAGATATGTGGCTTCAGTTGTGGACCTCGGTGGACTCCGGGCGGTACATGGGCTCCGGGATCTCATCGGCGCGCGAGCAGCACCGGCAGCCGCCGTAGTACCCGTGGCCGCAGCATCCCCACCGGCAGTAGCCACCGTGGCCGCCAGGGTAGCCGCCCCCGCCCCGCCAGCCGCCGCCCGGGTAGCCGCCACGGCCGGGGTAGCCACCCCCGCCGCGCCAGCCGCCGCCGGGGTAGCCGCCGTACGGGTAGCCGCCGCCACGGTAGTCCTGCACGCCAGCTTTGTTGTTCTTGCCGTCGTCCTTCTTCGGCTCTGCATGAATCAATACGTACACATATATAATGCAAGTTGTAGTAAGTATAGCGATCGAGCTACTTCGATTCTACTTGCTTGCTTTGCTTGAAAACTGAAGCAGTGAAGCTAGTCAAAACTCACGGGTTTGCTCCTCGTTGGCTGCTGCGGCGACAAGGAAAACGGCGGCGAGCAGGAGAGCCAACACGAGGAGTCGCTTGGTCGACGCCATGGTCTGTCTCTTTTCGCTGCAATTGTACTGGATCAACTGCGAGTGTGTGTGATGAGATGCTATGCATGCGAACCAAGCGTATTTATATGCAGGACGAGGAGGAGGCTGTGGATATGGTGGCTGCCGATCTTCCTCTGAGATCCATATGGTTCGTCGGCATGCAACTGTAGGTTACTAGGGCCCCATGGATAATTATAAGCGTTTGCCGTTGGGAGGAGATGGATGGCATTAACGCTGCCTTGTATCGTGCTTGCAAGTAGCACCCAGCCGCCAGTGGCTGCGCCATCTCTGCCCGTTGAAATCTTGCATGCTCTCGCTCCGGTGGGAAACATGCATGCAATGCAGGTTTGACTCGGAAGCAAAGATTGCAAATATAATAGGTTATCAGGCAGGCATTTACATGTACTCGGAGCAATACGTTCAACTTGATGAAATGACCGATCGAGGTCTCCTCCATCAGGATAAGGCATCGATAGTGAGAAAAATAAGGTCAAATTTCATAGCATGACTTGTGGTCTAGTGGGAAGAGATAACCTGATTTGTTTCTTGTTTAGCCTCTCTAGAGCAACTCTCTGTCAGATCCTCTTTCCCCTTTAGACTTTTTTTTGCTATATTTCGACCAACTTTCGAGCGATTTTGACCTAAAAATTAAGAAAGTTTCGAGCAAATTGAAGAAATATAGCACAAAAGTCAAAATTGTCCCAACTTTTGAAGTCGAGATGTATTTACTGTATCAAGGCCCCACAAAAAAACTGGGAAGAAAAAAACAAAAAAAATTATGCTTTGCCGAGTGCCAGCGGCGGCACTCGGCAAAGAGGCCTTCGCCGAGTGCAGGCCGACGTGGCACTCGGCAAAGGCTGTCGCCCTGGCCGACCCTAAGCTCGCCATGTTGCAGGCCTTTGCCGTGTGCCTGGCACTCGGCAGGCCTTTGCCGAGTGCCTGGCACTCGGCAAAGGTGGCTCCCTGCGCCGCCGCCGCCCGAGCTCCTCCGCGCCGCCGCTGCTCCGGCCGCCAGAGCTCCTCCGCGCCGCCGCCGTTCCGGGCCCGCTCGAGCTCCTCCACGCCTGCCACGCTCGCACGCGCGCACCGCCGCCATCCGCGCGGCCCGCCGCTGCCATCCGCGCGGCCAGCCGCCGCCGCCTTCGTGCAGCCCGACCTCCGTCGCCCCGTCCTCCTACCTCCACCCCCCTCGCCTCGCCGACCCCGCGCCCGCGCCCCCACCCCGGCGCCGCCGTCCTCCTCGCCGTCGCCCTACGCCAGCTGCGAGGCGCCGTCCGTCCTCCCACCTCCACCCCCGCCTCGCCGACCGCGCCTCGGCGCCCCCCGCCCCGGCCGCGTCGTCCTCCTCACTGGCTCGCAACGCCGCCCCCAGCCACCCCTGGCCGGCCTTGCCCCACCCTCACCAGCGGCTCGGCCACAGCCCTGGCGTCGAGGAAGAAGGGGCCAGGCCCCTGCGCCGCCTGGAGTTGCTGCAGAGAGGAGGAGGAACTAGGGGAGAAGAAAAGAGGAAAAGGAAGGAGGAGGAGGGAGAAGGAAGAAGAAGGGAGAAGGAAGAAGGAAGAAGGAGAAGGAGGAGGGAGAAGGAAGAAGAAGGGAGAAGGGAGAAGGAAGAAGGAGAAGGGGGGAGGGAGAAGGTAGAAGGAGAAGGGAGGAGAAGGAGTAGGCTCGGTCGCTGGCCACTTCGGTCGCCATTGTTCCGCCCTCGTCGTTCGTCCACGCGAGCTAGTGTCACCGCCCTCGACGTTCGCCCCCGTCGTCGTCCCCGCGCGTTACCGGAGAAGAAGGTGACCCCAGCACCGCGTCGCTCGACTCCACCGCCACCCAAGGTATAACCCTTTCCCTCGATTGTCGGCCTTCGTGCCATGTATGTCATTGACAGCTTTCATGTTGTATGTGTCGTTGATGACCTTCGTGCCGGGTTTTTGGATGTGTGGGCCATCGTGCCCCAAATGTGGACGTTGGCCTTCGTGCCGACTTTTCTTGCAGGTTTTGGAAACCTCCCCGTACAGGGGAGGTTCTGCTGAATTTTTCAACTAATAGTGATGTGTTTCTTGTTTTGCAGAGCAGGACGTGTCGGAGGGGACCTGGAGCACCTCGGCGACCCTGATCGTGTTCATGCACCGACTCGCCTCTGCGCTGCCACCTAGGTATAAATCACCTCTCTTCCTTACTATTGTTGTACGTAGATTGCGTAACCGAGTTAGACGTCTCCCGTCCGAAAGGGATACGCGGTCGTTGGTATATGGATCAGTGCATATCTGCGACGGTATCTCTTTCGGATTGTCCATATTTTTTAGACAGCTCATGGATGCGTAGATGGTTTAGCTTCCATGTTCTGCTCCCATCCGAGTCAGAGTTTCGGCAGCACCTCCCCGTTGTTCTCCGGATACACACTCTCCCCGCTGGGACGTGTATCGGGAGAACAGCGGGGAGGTGCTACCAAAATTTTGTCTTGGACGGGAGCGGAGCATGGAAGCTAACCTCATCTACGCATCCTCGGGTGGGATTAGGACCTATCCTTCACCTATTAGATGGTAGGAACGCCTTGTAGATGCAAATGCTGGTTTTATTACTCGCTTACATTGGCGCATGATAGAGGATGGCTAACCGTGAGTGGATGTACACGGGCTTCGCAAGTAAGAGCTTGGAATGGGTTAGGGGGACAGATGCTTTCCTAGAGCATGCATTTGGCCCAGCTGCTAAAGGGTCGAGTCGGATGCCATGTCCCTGCAGCAAGTGTAAGAACAAGAAAAAGAAACGAAAGCGTCAGGTGGGAGTAGATATTCACAATAACGGATTTGTTCTAAACTATACCCGCTAGATCCACCATGGTGAACACCATCGTATTAGGGAGGAGGTGGTGAGATCCCTCCTCGAGGAGTATGATGCAGATGCCAGGATGGTAGACATGATGGTAGACTTTCATGATGCATAGTTCGTTGAAGGAATGGAGGTGGAGGAAGATCCAGAGGAAACAGCAAAGGCGTTCTACACCATGATGGAGGCGGCACAGAAGCCCCTTCACGAGAAGACAATGGTTGCAACTGGATGCCATTTCACGCCTAATATCATTGAAGTCGCAACTGGGCATTAGTTGAGACGGCTTCGATCTCGTGTTGACAGTTGTTGGCAAACTGCTTCTGGATCCTCACACCCTGCTGAGGAACATGTACAAGTCACAGAGGCTCTTTCGTGCACTTAAGATGCCGTATGAGGGGATCCAAGCTTGTCCGAAGGGGTGCGTCCTATTCAGGGGAGACCACGAGACAGCAACACACTATCCAAAGTGCAAAGCCTCTAGGTTTGTGGAGGTAGAAGACAGTGATGGCAAGAAGAAATAATCTAAGATCCCCAAGATGGTCATACGGCACCTTCCTTTCCTACAGAGGCTCCAACGACTATACATGACAGAGGAGTCCGCGAAACAGATGATGTGGCACAAGAATGGCAAAAGATACAGTGACAAGATGGTACACCCAGCGGATGGTGATGCATGGAAGCACTTCGATGACATGAATCCTGGCAAGGCTATAGAGGCTCGGAATGTACGTGTAGCGCTGGTAACAGATGGGTTCAACCCATTTGGAATGATGGCGGCCCCATACACTTGTTGGCTCGTGTTCGTGATCCCCCTCAATCTTCCCCCCAGCGTCATGTTTGAACCCAGGAACGTGTTCTTGACATTGATAATACCTGGACACCCGGGCAACAATATTGGTGTATTCATGCAGCCAGTGTGGGATGAATTGCAACATGCTTGGGAAGAGGGGTACTGACGTACGACCGAGATACAAAGAGGAACTTCACAATGCATGTGTGGTACCAGTATTCAATGCATGACTTCCTGGCGTATGGCTTATTCAGTGCGTGGTCTGTTCACAGAAAGTTTCCTTGCCCAACATGCAAGGCACATGTGATGTTCACCTGGCTGGCCAAGGGTGGCAAATATTCTTCTTTCATCAAACATCGGCAATTCCTGCCTCAGAACCATGAATTGAGATGAGATGAAAAGCACTTCACGAAAGGTGTTCAAGTCACCGACCCCATTCCTCAGGTTAAGAGCCCTGCCGACATCCTTGCCGAGATAGAGGCTCTCCAAATTGATAAAAAGAACAGTGGTTTTATTGGATATGGTAACGACCACATGTGGACTCATATATCAGGCTTGACTAGGCTACCGTACTTCAAGGACCTTCTTCTTTCACACAACATCGATGTAATGCACATAAAAAAGAATGTCGCTGAGGCACTCTGGGCAACACTCATGGACATTGGAAGTCAAAGGACAACATTAAGGCTAGACTGGACGTGGAAAAGATTTGTGATAGACCAAAGCTAGTGATGATGACCCCTACGCCAGGCAAGAAATGGAAAAAGGGCCCAGCCGATTACATCATGAAAAGGCCAGATAGGAAGAAAGTACTACAGTGGATCAAAACGCTACAGTTCCCTGATGGGTATGCGGCGAATCTAAGTAGGGAAGTGAACTTGGAGACTATGAAAGTCTTAGGGATGAAGAGTCATGCTCCATATATGGATTGAGCGGATCCTTCCTGCGATGACCCGGGGATACCTCCTCGAGCCAGTGTGGCGTGTCCTGGCAGAGTTGACCTTTTTCTTCTGCTAGCTTTGTGCCAACGAGTTATCTCGGGACGTTTGTCTTGACCTGGAGAAGGCTGCACCTCTATTGCTCTGCAAGTTGGAGATGATATTTCTACCCAGCTTCTTCCTGTCGATGCAGCATCTGATTTTGCACCTACCGCACAAGGCACGGTTGGGGGGCCCGTGCAGGCCCGTTGGTGCTATCCAATCGAGAGGTGTCTAAAGCTTCTTCGGAAAAAGTGTAGAAATAAAGCCAAAATTGAGGCTTCTATGGTAGAGGCATTCATTCTGGAGGAGGTGTCGACCTTCACACAGGCGTACTATACTGAGAAACTTCCCAGCGTGCACAATCCAACCCCTCGTTATAACGCCGACGAGACCTCAGCCTTTTCCAAGGGGATCTCGGAAGAGGAAGCGCAGGTACCAACAAGAAATTGACCCATGATGAGTGGTGCACTATCATGAGCTACTTTTTATTGAACCTTGATGAATGCATTCCTTATCAGAAGTAAGTTCTCAATGAGCTTGTTACATACGCCGTCACTATCCTCCACCTATCAATCCAACCCCCTTGTCTCTTGTTTTTTAGGGAATATATTAATAAACACTGGAGAGGAAATAGGGCTTCTATCGAGAAAGAAGAAGACCATCTTCTTAGACATGGTGTGCCTAATTTCATTTCTTGGTTCTGTACAAAGGTACCATCCAAGTAACCTCGTTCTGACTTTGAGATTCCACTTTGCTCCTAGGAGCGAGTAATGTAACAATCTACTTGTCCTGACCTTGCAGGCCCAGTTGGATGCAGAAATGAGTGATGAATTGAAACAGGTGGGCGGTGGCTTCTCCCGTAGGGTCAAGTCATTCACCGTTTATGATTTGAATGGCTATCGCTTTCGCACGAGAAGCTACGAGGAGAGTCGGCCCAACCTAAAAACCACGTGCTGCAGAGTTCGTACGCCCGGCACGGATGAGAAGGACTATTATGGCATAGTCGAAGAGATATACAAGCTCAAATTTTTGGGTGCCAAAGCTTTTAAGCCAGTGGTATTCAAATGCTATTGGTTCGATCCTGATATCACAAAAAAGACCTTAAGATTGGGAAAGTCAAAATTCGACAGGATTCCAACTATAAAGGAGAGGATATCTATATTGTGGCTAACCGAGACGCCACACAAGTTTATTGCCTCCCATGGGCGTGCCAAAAAGACAAGAAGCTTGCGGGTTGGAGCCTTGTGCACTTGGTATCGCCATGTGGTAAAGTTGTCCCAAACGATGATGATTACAACTTTGACCCAAAGACAGATGAGTTCTATCAACCTGAGGGGCTAGAAGGGAGTTTGGAGATAGACATTCTTTTACTGATGGGCATGGAAGTAGACAACGACATCGATGAGGACGAGGATGATGAGGTGCAGGATGCTAAGGACTTACGAATCCTTGAGCGATGACAGATGGAGCGCGATGGAGTTGTTGAGGACGATGTAGATGATGATGACGATGGAGATGATGCCCGGCACTTAAGAGAGCTCGACAATATTGATAGTGATGATGACAATAGTGATGACGACTACACGCCAGCCATATTGTCGTTCACAGAGATAATTTCTAATTCATGTAATACTATACTATTATTATTATTACCTTGCAATTATGTTTCTTTACAAGTACTTGTCATTTATTTATGCTAACTATTTTAATCTTTGTTATTACAGGCACTCGATAAAATGCCGGGCGGAAGGCGGCAGCGGCCGCAATGAAAGGTCCACTCACAGTACCAGATCTGCAACGAGGAGCAGGCGATCACCGACGACGACGAGGAGGAGGAGGTGTTGGTGGAGCCGTCAACCAGTAGGGGGATGCCTCCCAGCGGGCGTCGCACGTCGACGAGGAGGCTGTAGTTCCAGGAGGCCCCGCAAGGGGGACGACGACGACGACCGGTGACGACGGCGGCGACGATGACAACGACGATGACGGGGGTGAGCCGACACCAGGCAAGACGACTTCCTCAGGTTCGAGCAAGCCCTACCAGCGCGGGCCCTCGTCGCTCCCTGACCCACGGCCGCTCCGTTCCCGCCGCCCGGTGATTCGACCCGTGGGTGAGACGTAAGTATCCATTGTTGATTTCACTACTTGTTCATATGATATGTTGAAAATCGAACTATAGACTAACAATTGTTGTTAATGACTCGTGCAGTAGCTGGACGTTTGTGAGCGGAAGGAGCGGTTCAAGCCATATCAATGGCATCCAGGGCCTGCTGATTAGGGAGTACTACCCTGGCTTGGTCACCCACAAGGGTGAGGTACAGGCGCCCATGAGGTGGGAGCACTTCTCCAGCGTCACGGACTCCAACGACAAAACCTTACCGGCGAAGATCAAGAGGGAGTTCTAGGTGAGTCTTTTCATCGTACCGCATTTCTCAATACTACGCATTCGTTGGACGTTTTTGAAACAATGATGAGTTCTGTGTGAGTTCTGTGTGCAGGACTTCTTCACATGCGAGGAGGGGAGAGAGCAGCATGTGGCGCGAGTGCAGGAGGTGGTCTGCAAAGATCGTCTCAAGAACCTGTACCACGAGGTGCATCTCCAGTGTGTCATCACCTACTACGCCGACGTGCTTGGCCAGGTGGTGAAGAAGCCGCAAGTCAGGGAGATGCTACTCCAGAGGGAGACTGACCTCACCGAGGTGCAGTACATGCAGGTAATTAAGTAGGAAACATTCATTCTGACTTCTTCTGTGAAACATTCAATTCATCTTCTGGCATGTCAAATACTTGATGTCATGCAGATGTGTCCGGAGTGACGTGACAAGTACCGGGACTGCTGGGCGGCCATTGTGCGTGAGTAGACCACGGACGCGGCATACCAGAGGCACAGAGAACATCGGGAGCACTGCCTACAGATGCGAGGGGCACCACACCATCAAGGGAACTAGTCCCTCCCATTGTTCATGAAAAGATGGGTACGCTTCTGTTGATCTATTTATTCTAGCGCTCAATTGTCATTACTTGTAACCATGTTTGTGTTTTCCTCGCAGACCCAGTCGCATGGTGGGTAGGTCGTCAACGAGTTCACGGGGTACGCCCTTGCTCACAAGGGCAAAGCGACGGGCCCAATGCGTACACTAACGCGAGCGTCTACCCTAAGCTCACCAAGTACACCTCCGCTGCTCGCCAGCGCCATGGGGAGACATTCGACCCCACCACCGACCCCCTAGACACAGACCTTTTGATGAGGTTGGGAGGAGGGAAGCAGCACGGCCGGTATTGGATGGCCAACAGCGCCATCGAGTCGTCCTCTATTCCCACGCTGAGCCAGATTCGACGAGACGGGACCAGGAGCTCCTCCGACATCCCCATAGCGCCTCGGCAGCCGAGCAATGCGCAGATATTTTCGGAATTTCAGGTAAGTGCATTTTTATTCGTCGTTCACTTGTTTCACACATGTACCTTACCTTCACATACCATCAACCTTGCAGGTGTAATATTGCAGCCCCAGATCCCACAGTTGCAAGCGAACCAAGAGGCCCAGGCGGTGGCCCATCAACGGCAGCTGGCGGCTATCACGCAGCACTACCAGTGTCAGATGCAGGACTTTGCCGACTACTTTCGGACACTTCAGATCCCCGGAGTGCAGCAGGCCGAGCTCCCTGTCTCGATCTTCGCTCCACCACCTATTCCTGTGCCTACTCCTATAGGGACTCCGGTGAGTATATTGCCTGTTTCTTTAGCTTGTGCGGCCATCCTGCAGGTACTAATGAGATCACTTATCCTTTGTGCAGGAACAGTCGGCGGGTTCGAACCCAACTCCTCCAGGTGCCAGCCCTCCACTGGGCCCTTCTCCACCGCATGGGTGGCCGGCTCACCCGACCTTCCCGACTCAAGGCTTCACGTGGCCAGGTACCGTTTCTCCTCCACCGATGCAGCAGGGGCACTCCGGGCCTGCAAGCGGCCCTCCGCGGGCGCCGCCCTACTGGACGTTCCAGGAGGCACCGCAGCCAGGGTGGTCTCCGTGGGAGCAAGGTGGGGGCTCTGGGGGCCCTGGGGACGCCGGGTCTAGCTAGGTACCTCTACTGTCCGCTTGTGGACTTGTATCGATGAACTTGTCGCTCTTTTGGACATGTTATGAATTTATATCGATGTAACGGATGAATTTGAAGACCTTTATGTATGAATTCATGTTGAGATGTCATTTGATGATGAAATATGATTTTTATGTGATATTCTAGTCTATTGTCGTGAATATATGTAAAATTGCATGTCTGAAATGCAAGAAAATAGAAAAAACAAAAAAATTTCTAGCTTTGCCGAGAGCCAGCACTCGGCAAAGCTGGGCATTTTTCCCAGCAGAGCCCAGCTTTGCCGAGTGCTAGCGTGGCACTCGGCAAAGTGACCATACCTTTGCCGAGTGCCAACGCTCGGAAAATAATTTTTCAAAAAAAATCATTGCCGAGTGCCAGGCGCCGCACTCGGCAAACAATTTTTTTAAATAAAATAAAATAAAATATCTTTGCCAAGTGCTTGCCACGTCAGCACTCGGTAAAGGGTGCCGTTAGGTTAATGTCTCTCGTTACCTTTGCCGAGTGCTGGCATGGCACTTGGCAAAGCCTTTGCCGAGTGTCTGCCAGGTGGCACTCGGCAAAGTCTCCTTTGCCGACCAATTCTTTGCCGAGTGGGCTTTACCGAGAGCCGCACTCGACAAAGCTTTTGCTGACGGCAAAGGTGGCGGATCCACTACTGTAACATTTATGGAGACATAATCTTGAACTTTCTAGCAGAGATTAGAAGGTATGAGTAAAGACATGAAGTAGAATTTGTCATCTTGATGCAAGAATTGAGCTTGTTCTATGTCTGTTGGAGTTCTATTCCCTCGAAAGCAAAAACATGGTTAATAAACTAGAGGTAATCATAGTCAAATTTGGTTCTGAACATATTTTTTTGGTATCCAAACTTAGATAGAAAAACAAAGAGGCGTATGTTGACAACCAAAGTTCTCCAAATATAATAGGCCTCTAGTCGGATTGGTTTTAGGTAACTTTCTCAAGTGGAAAAATGGATTCCAACACAAATTTGAGTTTAGACTTGTATCTTGATACAATTTGTAAGTTTTTTTTTTTTACCTTCATGGGATAAGTGAATGTTCACCCCACCCTATATAATAATTGTCCGTCTCTGGATCTAATGGTCAAGGGAGGGTCTGGGGCGGGCCAGGATTTAAATATAAAGGAGGCGATATTCAAATCATTAATAATAATAAATAACGGAACACACATAGCAAGAGTATACGTAAACTAAATATGTGTGTTACAATACAAAAGAAAGCTTAGAAGCTAAAAGAGAACACCGAATAATATTTCAAATAAATAGGGAATATAATTAATTAGCCCTAACTTTCACTCAACTAATCTAATTTTTGGGCCAGAAATAATAATAATAAAAAGAATGAAGGAGGTACGGGAGATAATACAAAGACTAAACCCAAATTATATAGATGCCAATGATGATAGGAAAAAGAGTTAATTAACCCTTAGCTATAACTTTCACTTGGTCAATATGATATTTAGGTTAGCAAAAAAAGAATTAATTAGCCCTTAGCTATGACTTTCACTCGACCAATCTAATATTTAGGTTAGCAAAAAGAATCAAAGCAAACAACAAAGATAATAGGAAGACTAACCCCAAATAAGGATGCAGTTAGAGATTAATTAGGAGGGAGAACAAACAAGCAAAGTGCCAATTATATTTAACTATAGCTAATTAGAGTGTGTACTCTAGGAATGAACTAGACGTTTGACGTACTCCTTCCTTCCTGAAATACAGTGCATTCTAGTAATTCTAAGACAAAATAAGGAGAAGACAATAGATACATGTACCCCTCACTTACCTTCCTAATGTATTGAAATTTAGTTCACTTTTGCATGATTAAAGGGTGAACTCTTAGTCCTTATACAAAATATGACAGGTACATAAGATACATTCCTTGTAAAAAATAATTATGTACTCTTATTTAAGTAAGTATTATCTTCTTGTTCCCCAAATATACTACATTTAAGGGCATCTCACAAAAGTCAGAATGTACTTTATTTCAGGACGGAGAGAGTAGGTCATAAAAAAAAGAACAAAGAGATGGAGAAAATAATAGAACGTCTCTTAATAATATGAAGGAAGGACAAGAGAAATCAATGCACAAATAACATCATTAACTAGCTAAGTGAAATATTTTTTTCAAGAACATGCAATTTTACCCGTGTTGCTTTAAGAGAAAAAGGAGTTTGTTATGAAACGTAGCAAGCGAATGTAGCGAGGTGCCAGTTCCTTGTTATGCGCACACAAACACAAATCGCCGGCTTAAACGGCGGAGGCGGAGCAGTAAGGTCGTACTAACTAAGAGAACGTGTTGATGCAAAAAGGCGTCGGATCTGCAAACACACCGGGCTAATACCCTGGTTCGATATCAAGGCGTGCCAGTCGATTTGACCTATTAATCGACAAGGATGATAAATTTGAATAAGATCCAAACGAGACGACAGCGATACGCCCGGACGTCAAAGCTCAGATGATATTCGATAACTGTTGAACAGATCAGACGAGACGACAGCGATACGCCCGGACGTCAAAGCCTGAATCGTGCTCGGTAGACGCGGAACCTGCAAGGTCGCCGGAGATCAAGTTGATGCAGCCCGCTGATTCTTGAAAGAACTCGTTGAAAAGGAAAAGGTACTGGTGACGAAGTCGTCGAAGAGTAAATTGCTTGAAAAGTAGATAAAAGTAATAGATTTGTTGTATTTGATTGTATATCTTTTACATTGTCTCTCGGTACATATTTATACCCTGGTACTATGAGTCCTAAACAGACACGACAAAATATTACCTAAACAAGTCTTATCTCTTAAGGAATAAAAAATAACGACTCGTACCAAGGTCGGACTCAAAAAATAAACTATTAAAATAATGGCATAAATATTGCCAGTTTCCTTATCCATTGCTTTACGATGAAACCTCTATCGGCACGCTCCTCATCTCTGTAGATTCCATCGGCAAAACCCATCGATAATGGCTCAGATCTGCTTTCTATCGGCAACCATGCCTCCCTCTCCATCGGCAACAGCCCTCTGGCTTCATCGGCAATGTATGAGATTAACATGTCCTTTATCGGTAATCATCCATCGGCAACTCAAAAGCAATGCTGGAGAATAACCACTTCCTTGCCGATCGGCACAGTTTTCGGCTTATATTGACACGTGTCAAAAAACGGTGTCAACAGAACGATTGTGCGACTAAGCGTGCTTGGGGGGCTTGGTTGATGGCTAGGTAATCACCGCGAAAAGCGGCGCTAGCTTCCCAAAACCGGCCGCAATCCAAGCCTCACCCTCGGACTTGATCCGCTGAAGAAGTAGCGACATGGAGCAGTGTTTGTTGTCGAAGGTCCGCCTGTTCCTTTCCTTCCAAATTTCCCAAGACACCAATAGCACGAGGGAGTCGAATCCTATGCGGAGATAGGCCGGGATGGCTTCGCGGACGTTCAGCCACCATTTGCAGGTGCGTGCCGTGGCGTTCGGAGCAAGCTGCTGAAGTCCAACGAGCTGCAAAATGCGAAACCACACCTCCCTGGAGTAGACGCATGAAGATAGTAGGTGGTCATGTGTTTCATCCTCCTGGCCGCAAAGCGCGCAAGCCGCATCCTGTTGTAAGCCGTGGTGCATAAGCCTCTCTACCGTCTACAGTCTTCCATGCAAAGCCAGCAGCAAATTGAGTGATACACTATTGGGGGGGGGGTGGTGGGGGGGGGGGGGGGGGGGCGGGGGCATAGGATGTTTGTGGTGCCGGGATCCCTCAGCCCCCTTCCCTTCGCCACTGCTCCTGTCGATGTCGATGTTCTGATGGGTCCCTATCGGATGAGAACTCTGATTATTATGTTGCTAGTTTGGCTGAAAACTAACCGTTCTTTGTCAAGCAAGCATGATGTTTATCCTTCCCATTTTGCTTGTCATTCTAGCTCTAGCCATCCTTCACTGGGAAAGTGTGATAGTTACCTTGGCGAAACCCAAGGAAATTGGCTAGGTTGATTCCTAGAACCGGCTAAGCTAGTTTTTGTAGGGAGGATCGTGACATACTGTCATCTCGATCTGTTTGTGATAGGAGTGGTTGTTAGCTCTTTGTGGTATGGGACCATACTCATGTGAACAGTCGTAATTCTTAGAAAAATGCTTACTCAGTGTCCCCCAATGACCATATCAATTGGTTGGCAAGAGTATTTGCATTACACATTTGACATAGCAGTACTCAACTGAAACTAAAAGGCGCACACGCAATTTGTCAAAAAAGGCATATAGGCAAGGATTTTAGCATCTAAGTTTGTCATGACTAGAGATTACCTACCCAAACATTTGATCGGCCGTCACGGAATGGCTTTGAAGCTTGTGAGTTGTTTTTAGGTCGTACCCTTTCTATTTGCATTCTCTTCCTTTTTTGTAGAGGACAACAGATCGAGTTTCAAGAATTATCAGGATCCTTGATCGTTTTCTGCTATGAATTTTTATATACGGACTCCAACCAAAAATGAAAGGAGGAGAAATCTCAATTCTACTATGTTTTCTATGTGAGCTCTTACGACCAAACCCTGAGACCTTATTCCACTGTATATATACATGGATGGAGGCTTATACTATAATCATCAATATTCAGAGAAACAGTTCCCCTACTTTACGTCTTAGCTTTCTTCTACTTGCATCAACTATATGTTGACTGTTTTATACTATGATCATCAAAAATAAAAGAACGATGTTTTGTGAAAGAAAAAAAAAGAACGATAGTCTCTCCTTGTGGACCTGTGAGGGCCATATATGTGTATTGTGCACAATCTATTTATTCCATGAGGTGTATGACGGGAGAGTACATCACATCGATCCGGCCAGCAAATGGATGTTTCCAACTACGCACACGTACAAGCGTGAACCTTCTTATTTTTATTTCATTCATGACGATGATGGAAACCAAACTTTTATTGACTAACGCAGGACGAACATACTACACACGTACGTGTGCCTGCTGACCATCGTCGGACTCCAGCAGCGGCAACTCAGTTGTGGACCTCGACGAGCTCGGGGCGGTACATGGGCTCCGGGATCTCGTCGGCGCGCGAGCAGCACCGGCAGCCGCCATGGTACCCGTGGCCACAGCATCCCCACCGGCAGTGCGAGTAGCCGCCCCCGCCGTGTCCCGGGTAGCCGCCCCCGCCGTGCCAGCCGCCGCCGCCGCCGCCGCCGCCGCCGCCACCCGGGTAGCCGCCACCGCCGTGCCAGTCCTGAACCACCTCCGCCTTCTTCTCCTCTTTGGCCGCCTCTGCCACAGCCCAACAACACATAGTACAGATAATTAGTATCTGGGTGGAATTAAGTCGTTCAATTAGTAGCGCAAGCGCATTAGCTACAGTGCAGGCATGAAACTGAATGAACTCACGGGCTTGCTCGTTAGCGGATGCGACGAGGAAGGCGGTGGCGGCGAGCAGGAGCGCTAACACGAGGAGCGCCTTGGACGCCATGATTGATGCTATCGATCGATCTCGGTCTCTTCCTCTCCGAACTGCAACTCTGCGAATGCAAGCTGAGCGAGTGTGATGTGCATGCGAGCCCAGCGTATTTATAGGCGGTCGCGCGACCGGGCTAGCACAGCGAGGTGCGGTG
The DNA here is from genome assembly GCA_023333625.1 of Bothriochloa decipiens. Lineage (NCBI taxonomy): Eukaryota > Viridiplantae > Streptophyta > Magnoliopsida > Poales > Poaceae > Bothriochloa > Bothriochloa decipiens. The sequence goes on from CM041637.1 coordinate 19,059,419, forward strand.
GCCAGCTCGCCGATAGAGATCGTCTCGTCGGCATGCAGCCGTGGAGGTTCGGTCCCGGCCATGCACGAAGGTGCATGCCGCGCTACACATGATCAATGAGCGAGACGTTGGCAGTTGGGAGGTAGATTTGCATTGTCCACGTATAAACCTGCTCGGCGGAGGAAGGCATATCATGCAAGCATGCCAAGTTTGACTCATGTATGTGCATTAATATTGCAAAATTTGTTTATATATAGACCATACGCTCCGGCCGGTTGCATCGTCTTGGACAGACACGTAGACACGCAGGCAGGCAGATTCATGTATAGCGAGGATAAATATTTCGCCGGACCGATCGAGCGACTGGTGCAGCTCCACTATTCTTGATCTGGATAAGATATCGTCTGCTGAATTTGTCTGGCGAGGGATAATGAGGAAGCGTTCCAACAAGAGAGATCTCGATCCTGCAATGTGATATATATATATATATATATATATATATGAGAAGGACTTCGAGAAGGTTCCTCCTGCCCTATAAAACGAGACGACGAGCGCCTGCAATCGGCATC
>CM041637.1:19060066-19072519 GCA_023333625.1 Bothriochloa decipiens
GTTGACTCTGGGTAGATCTGTGAGTAGTATGTATATTAGATCTATAATGATGTTAGAGCATTACAGTTCATGTTAGAAATAATGATGTTTCTTCTATGCTTTAAACAATGGATTGCATGATTTGAAATGTGACGAATATCGTATTTCTCTGAATAGATATGTCAACCAAAGTGATGTTTCGTTTGTTCCATGGTAGTGGCACTGTCAGATATGGCCCGTATGGTATAGATCTGTCTGAATTTGGGTCAACACTAAAGGGGATAGATAGGCCAGCGGAAAGAAATTTTTGGTCAGTGTGTAACTGGTTAATGAGGGCATTTCATATCAACCCAGAGGTTAACACAATAAAAGTAAATGTAGTAGTCAACCGTAGCAACGAAGAATGCTTCTGGGAATTGATGTCGGTAGATTGCACCGAAACATGAAAATGGTACGTAGAAAATGTATTGCAGCGGGGCTGAGAACCCAGCATTTTCATGGAGGTGCACAATAAAGACAATGCAACCTTGCAAGATGTGGAGGGTACAAGCATGGTTAGGACTGATGCTGAAATAGAAGAGGGAAACGACCGTGCTCAGCGAGGAGAAGAACAGGGACATGATGTGCAGGAACCAGAAAGAGAAGGAGAAGCCAGTGAGCCGAGAGCTTGGCAGATGAGGGCGAGAGGATCAACTCCATTGTTCAGGCAATGGAAAATGAAGATGCGGCGAATGAGGAAGTGGAGGATGATGAATCTTCTGACGAGGATGGATGCAATGTGAATCCGTGGCAATGGTCTAATGAAGACTTCTCTGGACTTGCTATTTCAGAGGGATACCATGTTCCATGGGAGTATAAGGAGAATGAGGTCATCGAGGGAGCGATGTACGCAGAGAAGGAAGAATTGATGAAGGCAGTCAAGCATTGGGCTGTATCACTGCAGAGGGAGTTCTGGGTAGCAAAGTCCACAAAGTGTGTATATGAAGTTAAGTGCATGAGATCCAGCGATGGTTGTCCGTGGAGGGTGCATGCATTCAAGGGAAAGTGGAAGGATTATTGGAAAGTGTCAATAGTCACTGAGCATAATTGTCACTTAGAAGGTGTACAGAAGTACCACAGAAACATGACATCTGCATTTATTACTGCAGAGATGTATTCAGATGTTGTGCATAATCTGGGATACGAGCCAAGGTCAATAATAAGGCATATCGAAGATAAATTCAAATACACCATTTCATATGCTAAGGCGTGGAGGGAAAACAAAAGATTATCGAGATGAGATTTGGCACATTCAAAGCCTCATATGATAATTTATCATCTCTTCTTCAATGCATAGCCGTCAGAAATCTAGGGACATGTACAGATCTTATAACATATCCAACCATGAAGAATGACCGTGCAGTATTGGTCTTGCAACGAGCTTTCTTTGCACTAGGTGCTTGCATCAGGGCATTTATGCATTGTCGTCCAGTACTCTGTATTGACGGGACATTTCTGACAGGTAAATACAGAGGTCAAATACTAACAGCAATTGCCGTGGATGGGAACAATCAAGTTCTACCACTGGCATTCGCTTTTGTGGAGAGCGAGAATACCGATAGTTGGTACTAGTTTCTCAAGCAGGTGAAGGTTAGCATTGTTGGTATGAGGCCTGGTGTATGCCTAATTTATGACTGTTACACTGGCCTTCTTCGGGCAATTGAATATCTGAAGAATGGTGATGCAGAGATGGGGTATGGTAAAGATTGGCCAGATGTTCAAAGTCGGTGGTGTATGCATCACATGGGTGCTAATTTTTACAAGCAGTTTAAGCGCAAGAGCTTGATGGATCTATTCAAGAGGCTGTGCGGACAGAATCAAGAGAAAAAATTCAGCGAGCTTTGGAGGAGGTTGGACAAGCTCACAACGAAGCAAATGGAAGAGCACTCAAACCGATCAGCACCTGTTGGTGAGGATGGTCCAGAGTCCTTAGGACCGCTGCCCACAGATGGTCCAAACATCAGAAGGAGATCGGCATCTGCTGTGAGAAAATTTTCGCACTGGATAGAGAATGAGCCTAAGGAGAAGTGGTCTTTGCTGCATGATGTCGGCGGAGCGCGGTTCAGCATTATGACAACTAATTTGGCCGAAGTTTACAACTGGGTGGTGTGTTAGAGACCTTCCCTTGGTTGTCATTGTTGAGTTCATCCTGCATGGAACATGCAGATATTTCAGAGAACGGTACCAAGTCGCTGCCCTATCAATGCAAGTGTGAGGTGTTTTCTTCGGACATATGTTGACAAATTATCTGAAGGAAAAACATAAGAAGGCAAAGGAGCATAGAGTTATAACTCAAGGTACTAGAGAGCACCGATTTGAAATCTTGTGTGCTGATAGGACTAAGCGTGGAATATATAGAACAAGAGTTGTGCAAGAATGCATACTTAAGGAGGATGGGTATTGCGCATGCATGTGCCACAAGCCAAGACTCTACCACAAACCATGTTCCCATGTTATTGCAGCAAGCTCAGAGTGTAGAATACTTGATCATACTTTTGTATCTCCCTATTTCACGAAGGAAGCCATATTACATACATAGTCACATGAAATTTATGGTTTTGGCATAGCGGGGAATTTTACAGGTACAGTACCGCAACCTAGCTATATTCCAGACCCAAGTAAGATCAGAGACAAGGCTGGACATCGAAAGACAAGACGTATTCGAAACGCCATGGATGAGTCCGAAGCAGGTGGAAGGTACAAACGTTGCAGCAAATGCGACAAGGAGGGACATACTTACAAGAAGTGCCCGAAGGACTCAGACATGCCCATAACAGCAGGAGCTTCGCCATCATGATCCGGATTGGATGGTACCCCGCCAACAGAGGAAGGGACAACTTCTAGGCCCACCAGGCCAAGGCGTGCACGCGTGCCTCGTGGTTCGGTCGTGTAGTGATGTGTAGTAAGCTTGGTTAAGATTATGTAATGTACGGTTTTTGTTTTCTTGTAACTGAAGTGAACAAACTTGTTGTTTAAATCTATCTTGCGGATGTAATGTTCTGTGATGTTCTTAATCTCTGTCTTGTATTTGAATATATTTTAGTTACATGTTGTACGTGCATTCTTTATGTTTCAAATTCCATCATTTCTTGTTGTACCTTAAATTTATTGTTTATACTTTTTCGCATTTTGTTTACATATGTCATATGTGTTAACTGTGATAATGTCATGCAGGGATGGCAGACGACACACCAGAGCTGCTTGATCGAGGGTTCGATCTGTACCACCGTTCGTACCGTATTGCGGTGCAGAACGCCACTCTGCCCGTACTTCGACCGCAACCGTCCAGACGTCTACTTTCAGTGGACCCTCGGTTCTGTTCCAGGTATCCGTTGACTCTTCGAGGTCTCCCAATTAAGTACACATGGCTTGTTAATAACATATAATTTTTATGTGCAGGTTACGTGAGGCAGGCCTCCTCCCGTTGTGTCACCTTGTGGAGGCTCGAGCTGCTGAGGCCGATGAGACGAGGAGGTGGAGTTTTGATAGGTCTCTTATAGCAGCCCTGGTCGACCGATGGAGGCCGGAGACACACATGTTCCACCTGCCGTACGGGGAGGTCGCACCGACGCTTCAGGACGTTGCGTTCTTGCTTGGCCTTCCCCTCGCTGGCGATGCCGTCGGGCCAGTCGACGGACTTCATGATTGGCGAGACGACATTATGGCCCGCTTCGGCCACGTGCAGCGTCACCCTGCACTTCCAGCTATGAGCAGCCTCCCTCCGTACACGACCATGGGCCCATCGCAGCAGTGGCTCATGCAGTTTACCGTAAGGCCTATTTGAAAAGAATTTTATCAATTTACAGTTCTACTTAACTTTATTAACTGTAACTTTTTCAGTCCGATCAGCTACACCCAGAGGCTGACGTGTACTCTGTGCGACGGAGTTTGGAGGCCTATTTGTTGTGGCTTTTTGGCTGGGTCATGTTCACCAGCACAGTGGGACATGCCGTCGACAAGGTCATGATCCCCTACGCACGTGCGATCGCTGATGCTGACGAGGGAGCAGTGCCACAGTGGAGCTGGGGATCCGCAGTACTGGCGGCGACGTACAGGGGGCTTTGTGAAGCGTGTACCAAGATAGAAACAGGTTCTTTGCTTACTGGTTGCCCCCTCCTTCTACAGCTATGGGCAGCTGAACGGTTCACGATTGGTCGACCTGTGGTGGATCACACCGCCTACGAGGACGACCTGTACTTGCAGCATCCGCCCAAGGACTTCCCCACCATGGGTACAGTCTGGTGCCGTCGTCAGGTCGTGTTCCTAGCTGACGCATAGAGTTAATTCGTATCGTACCTTCTAACCTATTGATTGTTATATTTCAGCGACGATGGGCACATGTGCAGGTGACGCGGTCGTACAACGAGTTTATGCTGGAGTTCGACAGGATACAACTGACCGACGTGATCTGGGAGCCTTACAGCCAGGAGGCTATCCACGCACGAGCTCCTCTTGGGCTGTCCACGTTGTGCACACGTGACCAGGCCTTCTGGCTGACGCTCCGACCGATGGTGTTCGATATATTCGTCAAACCGTACTGCCCAGGGCGTGTTTTGCACCAGTTCGGTCTCATGCAGCCGTCCCCCGCCCCTATCATCCGTACCATCCCTGCAGATGCTCACAGGTAAGTACTACTAACAACTGACTTTGAAAAATTGATCGCAATAGCATGTCTTACTCCAATTTGTGTTCAGGCTGACTCGGAGGGGACAGGTCGGCGGCAACTTATGGGTTCCACGTCTGCAGCCATACGTGGACGACTGGTTGCTTGCCACAGAGGACGTCGTTGAGGAGTATCGCCCCTACACCGAGGACTCGTACATGAACTACCTCCGGTGGTACCAGCCTCGTACCCACACACGTGTCACCTTCGTTCCTCCGAAGCAGCAGCCACACGTCGCCGCCGTGGGTGACGCTTACCCTGCGCACCGTGATCAGGATTACTTCCGTGCCGTGAGTACTTGAACTCTGTCATATATATCAGTAGTTCATTACGTATATCTTTTATCTAATTTAAAACTGAAATTAGGTCAACGGTGCGCAACTACTTTACACAGAGGTTGACTCCGTGTGCCGCCGCTTGCAGGGTGGATTGGCGTTGACATTGGACGAGCAGCGCACCTCGTACACGCGGATGCGTACAACGCTTAGATCCGTGATGAGGGCTCTGACTTGTTGGACCTCTGACGCAGCATCTCAAATTCCTGCACCGGCACCCGCAGCACGTCCTCCTGCACCCCAGACCAGAGGTAACTCCATGTACCCCATCTCGTCTACCTATGTTTTTCCAATGTGGATGACTGTGTGACTTACGACGACACCTTTCACAGCGTTCTCTACGCCGTAGCTTCGTTCCTCCGGAGCGGGGTCCTCGGTGCACGGAGCAGAGGCATCCAGGCACTTCACTCATGCTCCACCCAGCGCGTCGGCCCATGGTGAGGGTTCCTCCGCTCAGGGAGCAGCCTGGGGAGCCTGGCCTTCGCCCTATGGAGTGGGTACCTCCTCTCAGGGAGCAGCCTGGGGAGTTTGCCCTTCGCCCCATGGAGTGGGTACCTCCGCGCAGGGAGCAGCTTCGACGTCAGCCCAGGGAGCCGGCACGTTGTCGCGGACCTACCGACTACCTAATGACCCCCCCCCACTGACGCACCGATGAGCAACGAGGAGGTTGAGATCGGCCCTTCACAGCTTGCAGGAGCACCTCCGCCCTACACACAGGAGTTATCACAGATGACTCCAGTGCAGCATGTCCGTGCGACTCGAGGTGTTCCACCGGATTGCCACACCTACTCGTCGGGGCACGTGCGACCGAGGAGGCCGAAGAGGGGTAGGGGCTGTGACAGAACCGACCAATTTATTAGAGCACAAGCACATAATCCGCCATTAATTCAGCAAATCATATGGTTGAGACCTAATAAACCCGGTAGTCCGTGAAATCTCGAAGGATTTCAAACTTTTGCGGCACGACCAAGATCATAATAGTTTAGCGATTCCATTCACAAGTACACAGTTCGCACATAGTTTAAAACATCATCGGAGTACGAAATAGAGTTATTACAAACCAAGTTCAAATTCAAATAAAAGCGGAAGCGATTTAAGTTCAAATACCACACACACACATTTGAAATACAGTGCCAGGTCCTTAGTCCACATCCAGCAAAAGCATCAAGTCGAGAAGAGTGACCATGCCCAAGGTCTAATCATCTCCCAAGGCGGGATAGAAACAGTTCTGACAATAACCATAAAGCATCTCACCATCTGCAAAAACATGGGAAATAAAACCCTGAGTACGAGGATGTACTCAGCTAGACTTACCCGTCATAAACTAAAATAAAAGACTCCAAGGAGTATGCAAGGCTGTATAAGTAGGATAGCTGACTCATTTAATTGCGAAAAAGCTTGCATTAAGGAACAATTAATAAGGACCTTCTAGCAATGTATTTTAATCTGATTACCTTATCATGCTACATTAGCACCTGTACTAAACAAGCATGGTAATAATTATTCAACAGAAAGTAACCATTTCCGGTTGAGTATCTTTCAGTCTCAACAGCTCAACCATCTCATCTCTTGTTCAAATTCTTACTACGATGCCGCTGCTCAAGTCAAGTGTTCACTGTCCAGGAACGATGGCGATTATAATCGATTACTAACCAGCTGGCGGGTATTCCTCACACAAACCACACTCACCAGCCACAGTGAGCTACAGGTCACCGACATCCAATTCAGGAAAAACGCGAGATCAACAGGTACCATCACATCCGGGCACCGTCCGGCTGCCAGCAGGGCACACCATGCTATATTCAGGCCTTACAACCGCGTAACTCGTGGTCCCCCATCTTCACCAATGCGATGCGTACAGCAGGTCGACTCCCGGCCCAAATCAAAATTAGGCTTCGAGGTCGGAATGACTTATCCTTCCAGCTAAATGTAAGGCATAAATTCAATATGACTTGAGGACGTACAACGGACGGGGTCCTAGTTCGACACAGACGGGATAAACCACATTGAACCTCCAGTTCATTCTCAACTCCAATCCAGCCCGGTCTCGATTTATTATCTCCACATGGTTATCCAAGATAACAATGTATTCAACCATTCCGAGTTACCACCTATAACTCGCGGATGACAGGAAATCACCCGACTTCTACCGATCTAGTTAAAGCAGGGCTAAGCAAATAATCGTACCTGAACCTAACAGGGTTGAAGTATAAACAGTGGTAAGGAATATAAGTAATGCAGCAACGGTATAAAACAACGCCTATAACTTAATGCAGCAACAAGTAAAGGACTCAAGTTAGATATTTTGCAGACCACAGGGAGAATGCTCCGGGGCTTGCCTTTCAGGAAAGCGCTTGGCTGGTGGTCGGGACACTCCAGAAGATCAGCTTCGGGATCCTCTTCGGCTGCTGCTTCCCGAACCAAAGCTTCCTGTTGGCCTTCCTCTCCTGGTGCTCCGGGAACTACCGTCGCGAGCTCTGACGATCCTGTATGATGCATAGTGCGTATAAATACCGTGCATACATATAAATACCATGCTGATGGTGATGGTAAATGAATGCTCAGCTAAGATGAATGATATGATATTTGAAAACATGTATGATAAGCACATGTCATCTGTATTCTCTTCTACCGATAAATCTCCAAATAGGCCTCGCATTAAAATTTACTCGCACACTATAAGGAATTATAAACAACCATTGTTTTGCACACTACACTCTACTGAACTAAAACCAATAGAAGATCATACATATCATGAATAGCATAAAAAGCATTTTTACACACATGAAATGATAACTCTAAAGCATTATTTATAAATAAAAGAAATCAGGGTATAACTACAATATGGCTTTAGACTATTCAGAAAATTCTGTAAAAATTACAGAAGCTTAATCATACCAAAAAAAGACTACCATAAAAATTTCAAATCAAAACAGTAAGTATTTTATCCTGCACAAAAATGACAAGGCAGCACAATTTCAGGGGCATAAAATACTTTGTACATAAAAGTATATCAAACAACAGATCTCAGAACATAATTAGCTCTAGATTGACATAAAAACACTCTCCAAAAAGTTTCATGCACAAACTCCTTATACATTATTTATTATGAATTATTTATCCTCACATGAAAATAGGCACCATAACTAGACATAGCAAAATTTACATATGACATAGCCTAACAACATTTTTCACAGATAGAGCATGACATAAGAAGACTAACAAACTTGGTCTCACATTTTTCTGAGCAACAGAGAATTAGTTATGCATTTCCTAAGATAAATACAATTAATAGAGATAAATAAAGCTATACAAAAAAGTTTCACAAATTCCACATTTCATATTTTTCATGCATAGATCATCTCATAAAAAAATACTGCAAGTTGAACCAACTCATTTGGATAAAAAATGAGCAAGTTATGAATTTCCAAAGCTTTAAACAAAATCTGAAATCTATTCTGGAAAAGAAAAAGAAAAAGGCACTTTACACCGGGGACCCTGACATATCCAGAAACTAACCGAGCCCTAAAAAGAAAAGCGCTGAGTCTGGTGACTTTACACTCAAGTCCGGGAAAGGACAGGAATCACGCCCGAGGTCCTTGCGGCGGGGGATGGTCGTCGGCGTCGGGATTCCTCGCCGACGGCGAGGTCTCCGGCCGAGCCACGGTGACCAACAGACTCAACTCGTCAAAGCGGGCGCATTGGTGTACAAGATGTGAACTAGGAGCGAGGTTTCGACCGGCGACGACGAACAGCGGCGGACGGCGGCGAGGGTTCGCGGTACGCCGGCCATCTCGGGCCACGGCGGGGCAAACGGACCAGCCTAACAGCTCTAGCAGACCAAGACGGTTCGAACGGACTAGCTCAAGCAACGAATGGATGGCCGGAGCAACGTCGGCAATGTACGCCGACGAGCGGCGGCGCGAATCCGCGACGGCAGATGGCCAAATTCGTCGGGCTCAGACTCTAATCGACTTCATGAACTACTCCAATCGATCCTACTCGATCAGACGGACACGATTCACTAGCTAATTGAGAGAGAGAGGGGTTGCTGGGCACGGCGGACCGCGCGGCGGTCGGGCGGCCATGACCGGCGAAGGAGAAGGTGGTCGATTCGACCTCTACCTTGGGTCTCGGTGGCAGGAGAGGTGCGCACGGTGTGCCTCACACCTCGGCGGAGCGACTGGCGAGTTTAGGGAAAAAAGTGTTCAGGCTACGGGGCGCGGTGGCGTGCGAGGTCTCGGCGGCGGCAATGGCGGGCCGACGTCCGAGTGCTCGGGCTCTGGTGGAAGATGAAGGGCAAGAGCGTGTCGGGTGGCGGAGAAGAGAGGGAAGGAGAGACTGACGCGGTCGGGGCGACTTGAAACGGCCGCTCGAGCTCGGACCGAGGCAGCGCAGCGTCGGAGCTCTTCGAGCGCGTGGCACTCATGCGTGCGGAGCGGGGCCGAGCGGAGGGCGAGTGGCGAGCCGTGGGACCGGGCGAGCGCGGTGCGGGGATCCGTGTGCGGCGCTCGGGTGCGGGGTCGGAACAGCGAGCAGCGGCAGCGGTCCGGCGTACGGACGCCACGCGGCCGGCGTCGGGTCGGACAGCGTCGCGAGGAAGAAGAAGAGAGGAGGAAGAAGAGACTGTGCGGTGGGTCCCACTGCGCCTAGATTCGTGCAGACTTGATGAACCCCATATTTTCCAAAATAATCCGAATTTAAAGAAACTTATAAAAGATGAAATGTTCCTTTCGATGAGTAGAACATTTCACTTTTAAACACCAAAACCAAATTCTGCCTAGAATTTGAATTTCAAAAATGGGGATTTAAAATTAAAAGAAAATCATTTTTACAAACTGTTTTTGACATTTTTGACCCACTTCCAAGCCTTTTCATGAAATGACCCCAAAATAAGTTTTTCTCCAAATAATTTTCTCTACAAACTTCATTTAACACTCAACCTCAAACAAGCAACCCTTCATATAGTTCTAGTTCAAGTCAAGGTATGCACATATATAAAACTTATCATTTCATGTAACAAAAAATGATGCAATTGAGACGGTTATGATCTTAAAGTGCAATATGATGCATGCTTAACACCAGAGTGTTACAGGGCAGGGGCAGGATCAGGCTCGAGGACAGTAGTACCCTGTACGATGTAATTACTGTCTTGATGTATGATACGTACTTTCCTTTTGTCAAAATTTACCTTTTGTTATATTCTTCGTTTCCCGTCGGGGCCCTAGCGTATTGTCACGATTCTTTTGAGTACTATATCTAGAAATCCCCGTCGGTTCCTTATTCGTACCCTTTCGAACACAACTAATACATTCCAAAATAACTCGGATTGTAACATCTTTGCCCTTGGCCATGAACCCTAAACCCTAAACCCTAAACCCTAATCCCTAAACCCTAAAAACCCTAAACCCTAAACCCTATACCCTAAACCCTTACATGCTTGCATTACATCCGTAATAATAGTCCATTACAGCACAGTTAAAAGTCACGGCAACAGTTCATTACAATAAAATTATACGTCCGCTAGGGCGATGAGCTACTAATCCGAATTCATCTAACAAAACGGCCCTAATAATCCGAAACATAACCAGGAAGCAAGTCTTCATCTTCAGAACCACTATCCTCTCCCACAAACTCATTGGTACGGCTACGCTCAGCTGCGTTGGCCTCTTCTTCCTTTTTTTTGTAGTAAGCGGCCTCCAAGTCATCGAGGGCTTGGGTGAACGCTTCATCATACTCCTCTTCTTCCTTTTTTGTAGTAAGCGGCCTTCAAGTCATCGAGGGCTTGGGTGAATGCTTCATCATATTCCTCGTCCTCGTCGTTCATCGGCATCTCCACCTCCGCCATCTTCTGCTTCATCTTCTCATCAGCACTCCTCTTTTCGGCCTCCTCCATCTTCTCCCTCGCATGCAAGGATGCTTCCTCTTCTCTCTTCTTTTTTCATGCATCACAGTCTTTCTTCCACCGAGCAGCACTTGGGGTTTGGACACACAATCGTCGGGCATAGTCAACCTGCGCTCGCTTCCGCATCTTAATGTAGTTGTCCACAAGCTGAGTATCAGACCTGAACTTTAGGTCCATTAGTTGCTTTTGCTTCAGTGTATCCATGTATTCCCTGCGGTCTTCAACATGGGCAAAAACCTCCCACTTGCATTTCCTAAGGCTCTGTGATCGAACGGAACAATTTAAAGTCAGCAAATACAAAAAGTTTGGATATCAAGTGAGCAACAAGTGGAACAAAAGGACCTCATCGTAATCAACCATATGGCCGCACCAATAGCCTATTCCAAGCTCCGATGGTAGTAGGTCATACTGCGCTTTGACACCATATTTGCACAACACAGGAGGCTTGGGGGTAACCACTTTTCTCTTCTTGTCCACCTTTGGCTCGGGCCATTTGTTCTTTGGACCCCACAGCCACTCCCTGAAGTTACACTTCCGCAACAAGGTATACCCACCCTACAATATAAAATGTTAGTACATGCACGAATACTAAGAAAGCCATGACCGCATACAATTTGCACTTACTCCGGCGGGGTTAGGACATTCGAACTCGTTAGGCCTATCTGAACTTATTACAGAATAATCTCCGCATTTGCAACGAGGCGGAGATTGAAGCCGTCTCAATTGGGCTATTTTTTTCTCCTCGTCTGTCATTGGGGGGATCAGGGGGAGGTGCCACCCACCGCTCGAATTGATCGGGTGGATTATGCTTTTCTTTCCACCATTCGTCAAACTGGAGATACCTTGGGTCGAATTTGTCTGGACCGTCAATCCATTGAAAGAAAAAGCACCGCTCATGGGCCTACAAAACATGATTGGTAACGACATTGTTAGAGATGCAAGAGCTGCAATTACTAGCATTGAATAAAGACGCAGTGACAGAGGTGCAAATACTTACATTGAATCCACCGCATGTGTAGTAGCAACGGGCAGCTGTGTCCTCATGGCGAGATTGGCCAATATCAACCGGTTCTCCACAGTCACAATTTAGGATAGGGACTGCAGGAGGAACAGGAGCATCCTTGCTAGACACGTCGGGATACAATTCTCTAGGATGACCTCGTTTTTTCCAAAACTCTGTCCGCCATAAGTTTTACATATCTATTCAGAGAAAATACGATATTCGTCATATTTCAAATCATGCAATCCATTGTTTAAAGCATAGCATAAACATCATTATTCCTAAACCCTACACCCTAAACCCTAAACCCTAAACATATCTATTCAGAGAAAATACGATATTCGTCACATTTTCCTAAATCCTTAATATATTTATTCAGAGAAAATACGATATTCGTCACATTTCAAATCATGCAATCCATTGTTTAAAGCATAGAAGAAACATCATTATTTCTAACATGAACTGCAATGCTCTAACATCATTATTTATAGATCTAATATACATACTACTCACAGATCTACCCAGAGTCAAC
>CM041637.1:19098213-19108668 GCA_023333625.1 Bothriochloa decipiens
CCGGACTGGTGGGAGAGGGATGCTCTCCCTTATAAGGTGGTCATATGGCCCCCTAGCCTTGGCAAGGTGGTACTAAACCTGAGGTGCCTAACATCCCACCCTCCATAAGATGGAGCTGAGAGCTAATACCAGTTGTTAGCATCCACTCAAGTCCAACCCAACACTACACCATAGGTTCGGACGTTCATGTGCTCATGGCCCACTTATAAGGCAAGAGGCCTAATTTCTCCCAAAAGCCTGGACTGGTGGGAGAAGGATGCTCTCCCTTATAAAGTGGTCATGACCCCTTAGCTTTGGCAAGGTGGTACTAAACCTGAGGTGTCTGACAGCTTGCGCCTTGCTGATGGCTGTTGAAGTGTGCCACTGATATTGGTGCTGTGTCCAACCATGTTTAGCGCAAGAGTAGGGACCGAGGGAGGTGATGGAACACGGACGGAATGCATGATACGCCTGTGAAGAGCGGCGGCCCATGCGGCAGAGATCGAGACTCCATTAAACAGAGCTTGTTGCTCGGCCGTGCTGCAGACGCCTTCGGAGCAGCCCATGCGGCCATGCCCACTACGAGAATGACGGACCGGGAGGACAATGGAGCTGTAGAGGGCGGCGTTGCAGGCTGAGGCTGAGAGCGGCCAGGCGCAACGACGGCGGTGCGAGAAACTCGGCCGAGCAGGTTTCGCGATAGTTCGCCGTCGGTTCAACGGGCGATAGACCCGCGACGTCTCGAACGTGCTATGCAGGATCCAACGGTGTCGAGACAGCCTGCGAATAAAATTTGAATATTCGAGGAGACATGCGAGCTGCTATAGCTGGTTTTGTTGCTTGACACGTGGCTTTATAATCTGCAGGATAGCATGGCACTGCTTTCGTCAAGTAAATGATGCTGTCGCCTCTCCTCTCTCTCTCTCTCCGTCGAGGAGCCCACGACGCGGACGCAGAATGGGCGTTGTATATCTCGGCCCATGATAAGAAGCGTCGCCTCAGGCGCGTCAGGTGGGCCGATCCGGCCCATTCTTGGACAGAAAGACGCTGCTGGGCTCGCGGGAGCGGCGTCGTGGCGTGGACAGACATGGGCCTCTCCCTCTCGCCCCCCGAACGAGCGAGCGCTCTTGGTTCGCATGCGCGTCTTGCGAAGGAAGGAACGAAAGGGTGGAGTCGGGGCCAAGGAAGCTGCAACGGTCGCCCCCCCGCGTTACTGCGATGGCAGCAGCGATTGGGTCCCCGAGACAAAAAAGCGAGCTCGTGAACTGAGAGGAAACAACCACCAGAAGCAGCACGACCAGACAGGCTCCGAGTCTCCCGGCCCGCGAGCGCGAGCGCGCCGCCCTTCCCGATTCCCGCCGCGCCGCGAGCTTTCCCGCCTTCCCATTCCCGAGCCCTCCTCCTATACCTATTGCCAAGACGTGGGGGTGGGGGGAGACTGGGAAGTGGGAGACTGGGAGGCGTTATAATCGGTCGGCGCGAGGGGACGTGGGGGCGTAATCCGGCCGCGCACGCAACCGGGGAGGCGCGGCAGCCAGTAGGCGTCATTCCGCCGCCGCCGTGGTCGGAGCTCGCGGGGCGCGCGCCGCCATGGCAAGGTACTAGTCATCCTCCTCCGTGTGTTTTTTTTTTTTTTTTCCAATCTTTCACGACAATCATCATCATCGTTAGGGGTTTAGTTAGGCTTTGCTTTGTTCGTGGTTTCCTCGGCGCCGCGGCGCGTTTGGGCTTCAGGTTTGGTTGGGAGCGGGTTTAGTGCTGCGACCTGCGAGGGTTCCTGTTCCTTCTTCTACACCCGGTCCCGTCCCCACACGCGCCCGCGCTATAGGACCGCGGCTTCTCCGTCGCGTTGGCTGTCGTTTGGATCGGATTGGAGGATTTGCGAGCTCCTATGTCGGATTTTGCCTTGGCGCAGGATGCTGCGACTTGTGAGCGAAACTGGCTTCTTCGATAAATCCAAGTTACAGAAGTTTTTGCATTGCATTTGAATCGCAACAGTGTAGTACCGATGTGTTGCATTAGCTTAAAAAAATGGTTGCGACAGGGTCAGTGAAGCATTAGCTTCAAAAGATTCTGGATTTAGCACCAGCACACTGCTTCGAGTCAAATTTTATTTTGATCAGTTTTACATTAATGCTCAGATTGGGATAAGTAAGAAAATAAAAGGAGCAGAGAAGCAGAGCATATGCTCTGTTCTGATGTGTGACAAACATTTTTTGCTTGGCTTGTTTCCTGTGGTTTGTGGTTACAATATGTAAGATAAGGTTTAGTAGTGTTAATGTTGTGTTGTTCAGTCTATGCTTTGCCACTGGAGTCCATCCACCAATTGGTCTAGACAGTTATTTTTTTTTTCAAGAACGGGGCTTCCCCCACAGTCTTTTGTTGTCAAAAAAAAAAAAAGTCACTCGTTTTTTGTTACACATATACTACTAGCTTAAAATACATGAATTTTAACTATCTGAGAATGTTTGTCTTCACGTTATCTTCTGCAAGTACTTTTGGGACCAGCACCAATATGCTTCTTTTGTTACAGGTCATGGCTGATAACTTGTAGGGGAATTGCTAAGAAAATAAGATACGCAACTCCTGCCGCTGATTGCCAGATAAGGGAACTGATTGCAGAAGCACGGAGGGAATGCCCAAACTGCAGTTATGTTATTGATAACAGTGATGTAAGTACATTTCTTCTGTTTAGGTTGTTGAAGGGGTATTTGGCTTTCAGATCATATTCAGTTGTAAATGTTAAGCAAGTATTTCCTGCATTTCAAATTCTGCAGGTTGCTATGCACTGGCCTGGGCTGCCTGTTGGAGTCAAGTTTGATCCTTCTGAACTGGAGTTGCTTGAACATTTAGAACAAAAAGTTGGCCTGGGAGGTTCAAGATCACATATGCTCATTGATGAATTTATTCCAACTATATACAATGATGAGGGAATCTGCTATTCACATCCTGAAAACCTTCCTGGTATATAATTATGTCATGAGATGGTGTAGTTCCTTATGAATCTGTTGGTGTATTCATATTCTGAATTTGGCTTTTATTGACCTCGTAGGTATTAAAACAGATGGTAGCAATGCTCATTTCTTCCATAGAGTTTCAAACGCGTATGGTTGTGGCCAGCGCAAGCGTCGAAAGATTACCATCTGCAGTGACAACACTGTTCCTGATGAGCATGTGAGATGGCACAAGACAGGGAGATCCAAAGCCATATGTGACAATGGTGTTATAAAAGGTTGGAAGAAGATAATGGTGCTGTACAAAGCTTCACAAAGAGGTGGAAAGCCTGATAAAGCTAATTGGGTAATGCATCAGTATCACCTTGGAGAAGAGGAAGACGAAAAGGATGGGGAGCTTGTGGTCTCTAAAATCTTCTGTCAGTTGCCAAATAAGAGTTTGGAAATTTCTGAAACAGAAACTGCTTATGAGGAACCTGATGCACCTGCTTCAGTGATTGGTCCGAAAACTCCAAAGACAATCGCACCGCAGCCACGCCATCCCAAAAATAGTCCATGTGAAACTGAGCAGAATATTCCCATCCTGCAGGATCAGGTAACTCATTATCTTCTTTTGGGATCACAGTGATGTACGAAAAATTGCTAGATCAGAGAAAAACTAGTTATCAAAATTACACAAGTAGGCATATAAAGAGAAATTGAAACTGATATGCACTTAGCTTTGTCTAGAACCTCTATTACCTCCCACTAAAACCGGTGGGGACCTAAGACTGGCGTTCTGAACAGACATATAAATCCTCCATGTTTCAAAATCAGCTCCAAAAAGTATTGGCAATAGTTTATAGATAGACTTCGATTTTGTATAATCTTTTTTGTTGAAGCACATAATCTCTGTCAGAGTATCCGTATACTGGACAATATATATTTCTGTAATGAAGGGACACAAGAGTGTGCTTATGTCATTGATAGTGATGATAGCATCCTAGAAATATGTGCACTAATCTTTTTGGCATGCTAGATAAAATCTTACATGCTTGCAATTCCTGTTGGTGCATTGCCATAATCTTGTTTTCATGACGATTTCCACTGCTCTAAGTTCATAGTATCAAAACAGCTACTACTGGACGGCGAAGGCGAGCCTACCATGCCTATTGTTAGCCTGGAGGATGATGCTATGAACCCTGCATGGTGTGCTGTAGCTGAAGAACAGCAGGTTGTTGGAGAGGCATCTCGGGCTCAGTCAAACTCATATGAACCTCTTCTTTGTCGTGAAGACCCAAATTCCTTAGACGACAAAGCATTGCTTCCCTTGGACTATCCAATTCTGTCTCAATGCAGGAATGAGATGCTTGATTGGAACCTGAATGGATACGGGTTGCCTGATCTCCATAATGTGGATCTTGGAACACCTCCAGATCTTCAGGTTGCTGTAAGCTTATCCTTGGCTATTCTCGGTGCCAGTATGTTTGCTAATTGCTCTGATTAATCTGATCATGTTATTTGTTTTGTATTGCGACAGGATTTTCAGTTTGGTTCTCAGGAAAGCCTTGGCAGCTGGCTGGATCGCGTCTAGGAAAGTGTGAACTGTTTGCTAGAACAGCCTGATCGATGGCATCTTTTGCAAAGGATATGATAACCGGTGGCAGCTATTTTGGGACTTACACAACACAAAGAATGCATGCTTTCATTAGTATTGTATTTGTGTTGTGCTGCCAAACTTTATCTGGAAACCAAGAACCTTTCACCCTTTTCTACTTTCTTTAGAAGAACTTTAACAGCTGGCTATCAGAATACTAGCCTTGAAATGTAGTTGTAGGTTTTGTGGCATGGTTGGTGCAAACCTGCATTGACCCGTTGTATTTATGTGGGTGCCTTTAAATCTTTGACTTTGAGTTCAGAGTGCCCTTGCGATAACTATGGGAAACTGATATGGCAGTTGATGTGTGGATGTGTATCTGTGTATGGAGCTCCAGTTGAGCCTAGTCTAAGTTCTAGAGCGCAAAATTTTGGACTTACACATGCATCTGCCAAGTAAAAGCATTTTTGAGAAGGTAGAAACTGCATATTATGAACTTTATTAGTCAGAAATTTCGTGAGTTTCGTTTGCTAGAATATGTGACGGGAACATGCTGAAGCAGAAATGGTTCTCCCTAGGTTTTCTTTTCCCATTCTAATAGACTTACTGCATTTATGTCCTAATTGAACTTGAAATTGGATTCAAAAGAAAGTTACTCTGAAACTTAAAGACAATACATTTGTGTAAGGATTGGAGTCATCAATTTTTAATATGTTTCCTTCTGAGTCATCAGTTTTTAGTTGCCCATCCCTGATGTGCCATGGTCATCACAATATCACACGATTGTTAAAAGTCCATCACTGCACTAGGAAAGCTATTCCAACCACGAAACAAAAGTGTCCAATGGTTGGATGTGGCACATGAAAGAAAGAAAACATTCTTCAGTTGCACAAAGACGCATGTCAAATTAAAATGCATCGACAGTGCAAAAAAGTTCCAAGTCGCCTGCTGGGGTTTAAGCACATTCTAACTTCAATAACTAACTTGCTAATAGGAGCTTGCACATGTGTACGAGGTACCAAATACTCAACAACATTTTAGGAATATGTACGAATGGCGTCGCTCCGGCAACAAGGAATTTATTCTGTGCAGACGCTTCCTCGCCTAACCTATTCTCAGGCAAAACGAATCAAACACAACCTGAAGAACGAAGCGACCCTGCCAAAAAAAGCTTTATTTGCAGAGACGTGATCACGTGACCGGGGCTATTTATCATCAGACAGCTGGTCGATTGCTTGACATTGGCGAATAGCACTGCCGCCATGTCTTTGTCCAATGGAAATGGAAACCCCGGGCATGCGGCGGAGCTCGGCACGGGCACCGGCAGCAAGGACCGGACATGGCAGATGCGCAAGTACCTCCTGCTACTCGCCATCCTGGTGGCGACGGTGACCTACGCGGCCGGCATGGACCCGCCGGGCGGCGTGTGGCTGGAGACCGAGGACGGCCACCACCGCGCCGGCGACCCGATCCTGCCGGACACCCGACCCATCCGGTACAGGGTATTCTACCACGTGAACGCCGCGGCGTTCGCGGCGTCGCTCGTGATCATCGTCCTCCTGCTGTTCCTGAGGAAGGACGCCATGGGCACGCTGCTGGCCGTGCGCGTCGCCATGTTGCTCGACCTGGTCTGCCTCATGCTGGCCTACGTCACCGGCGCCTGCAGGGGCAACGCCATCACCGCCGTCGCCTCCGCGCTCAGCGCCGCCGTGATCGTGCTCGTCCTGGTGGCCATACGGCTGCAACATTACTCGAAGAAGAAGGCGGACGGGAACGGGACCCAGGTGAAAAGCGGCAGGGGCAGGCACCTCCACCGCGAGGGGCGCAAGATCCTGATGCTGGTCTCCATCTTCGCGACGACGGCCACGTACACGGCGGGGCTGAGCCCGCCGGGCGGCTTCTGGGAGCACGACCGTGGCCACCGCGCCGGAGACCCCATCCTGCTGGAGCGCCACGCGCGGTGCTTCCTGGCGTTCCTGGTCTGCAACACCACCGCCTTCGCCGCGTCTCTCGTCACCATGACGCTGCTCCTGAGCAGGGAGCTCTCCAAGGTCAGCGGGCGCCTGAGCGCACCGTACGTGTGCGTCGCGGTGGCGCTGATCGGCCTGCTGGGGGCCTACGCCGCCGGGAGCTGCAGGGAGACGGACACCGCCGTCGGCATCTACGTCCTCTGTTTGGTCGGCGCTGTCCTCGTGTGCGTGTCCATCATCGCCTACATCGAGAACCAGTGCGCACTGGCGGCATCACAAGCTCCTGAAGGAGAAGGACCACTACCACCGGAAGGACCGTCGGCGTCGCGAGACGGTGAGGCCGACACGAATCCGCTGGACAAGGCTCGGTCTCTGATCCTGCTCCTTGCCATTCTGACGGTGACCGTCACGTACCAAGCGGGTCTCAACCCGCCCGGCGGTGTCTGGAAGGAGACCGGCGACGGGCATGTCAGCGGCGGTCTGATCCTCCTGGAGACGCACACGAGGCGGTACAAGGCCTTCTTCTACTGCAACTCGGCTGCCTTCGTGGCGTCCATCGTCGTCTTCATCATGGTGCAGAGCAGGTCGCTGGTCAGCCAGGGTGGCCGGCACGCGCTGGAAGCCGCTGTCATTCTGGACCTGCTGGCGCTCGTCGGAGCGTACGGCGCCGGGAGCTGCCGGGGCGTACGCAGCTCCATCTATGTCTTCGCCTTGGCTGCTGTCGTCTTTGTGTACATGGTGATCCATGTCGTGTTTGAAAAGTCTTCTTCTGACTCTACCAAGAGGAAGCTGAAGCTGCTGACAGAAGAAGAAAAGGTGGAGCTGGAGAAGAAGCGGAAGCTGCTGTTGCTCCTTACAATCTTGGTGGTCACCATCACCTACCAAGCTGGACTGACTCCGCCGGGCAAGTTCTGGCTGGAACACGGCGGCTCCGGCGACGAAGCGGCGCACAAAGTGGGCGACCCGGTGCTGGCCGATAACTACCCGAGGCGGTACAAGGTCTTCTTCTACAGCAACACCACGAGCTTCATGGCGTCCGTTGCCGTCACCGTCTTCCTGCTGAGCCGTAACCTGTCCAACACAGGCAGAAGGTACTGGAACGCCCTCTATTTCTGCATGGGCGCCGGCTTCATCGGCCTGATGTGCGCGTACGCCGCCAGCACCATGCCGACGGTGCGGGCATCGTCCGTCTTCGTCGTCGCCCTGGTCGCCGTGGTGCTCGTCTTCACAGGCCTGCACGCCATCCTCCACCATCACAACGTCGGCGTCCCGAAGTCGATTTCGCGGTGGTGGTCCATCGGACACCACAGCAAGGCAGAGACCGGGGACGGGGACTCCAGACCCAAGCACTCCGCCAGCGTCGAGTACCGTGAGCGCTACAGGATGTGCAAGTACCTGATGCTGCTGGGGATCCTGGCCGCGAGCGTCACGTACCAGGCCGGCTTGGTCCCGCCGGGCGGCGTTTGGCCGGACGACGGTGACGGGCACGGCGCCGCGGGCAACCCAGTCCTCCGCGACACGGACAACCTCCGGTACCGCACCTTCTTCTACAGCAACTCGGCGTCCTTCGTGGCGTCCGTCGTCGTCATCGTGGTCGTGCCGCTGCTGATGCAGGGGGCGCTGCCGGTGGCCGGCTTGCCCATGCCTGTCGGGGCCATGTACACGGTGGTCGTGCTTGACCTGCTTGGCCTCCTACTGTCCTACGCCACCGGCAGCTGCAGGGACTGGGCCACGTCCTGGTACGTGCTCGCCATGGCCGCCACCGTGCTGGCCTACGTTGCCATCTACAAGGTTTTGTCCTCCCACGGGCCTGGCGGTGGGAATTCGTCTCGCCAGCAGTCAGACCTGCAGCAAGTGCCGATTTGACGAGTAACTGAAATTTAACAAAATCTGAGACATTTTTTCTTCTCTCGTTTGGCTTAGTGTTAATAAACGAAGATAAATAATCACTCTCTTCTTTGTGTGTTAATCATTAATGATATATATATATATATATATATATATATATATATATATAATTATTGTTCATGCTATCTTCTCCGTCGATCTATTTTGTCTCACTCTTCCTAGAGTGCACACGGCTGAAAATAACCAATGGCACCTGACAAGGGAAAGGAAACAAACCAACCAAGGAAGAAAAAAGTCGAATTGTTGCACATGCACCTGGCCAGAAAAAAATACTGTTTTAGAGGTAGAAAACGTATTATGAACTTCACTCAGAAATTTTTTGAATTCTGTTTGCGAACCCTGGTCAGAATAGACGATGGGAACATGACGAAGCTAAATGGTTGTCCCTGGGTTTCTTTTTCCATTCTCGTTGGCTCATAGCCTTTCTGTCCTAATTGAACTTGAATTTAGATTCAAAAATTGAAGAAAATAACACCGAGGGGGAATCACAACACCGATTCATGGGTGACAAAGGAGAGTAAATTCCTTTTTTTTAGAAAATGTACAAGTTCTGGTCTGGTGGCCCCTGCAACTGCACACAATCAAGTCTTACAATGGTATCAGCTTACAGTATTTGCTAACAAAAATAAAGAAAAAGATTGTACTCAACTTGAATAAAATCATATTCAAAGTCTATTATTACTTTAACATTTATTCTGGGCAAACACATCAAAGGCGATAACCTTCGATGCTTTGCTCGCAAATCCAAATGTCTCACCTTTATCTTCATGCTGTAGCCGTCCAAAATTCCTGAAAATAATTCGCAACCAATATGCTATTGAAAATAATCTACATAAAAGAAATATTTTGTTTTAATCTCAAAAACAATGTCATTACGAGTACAACAAAGTGCTCAAGTAATAGCAGCAGCAGCCACAAAAATCTCTTTTTTATCCACTCCCTTCCAGTACCGGTGAGCTCAATGTGTATTTGTGCTCTCTGCGCGCCATGCAGTTTGTCCCTCTTAATTTTTTTTTTTTTGGAATTTGCAGTTTTATTTAGCTGCCTCACTAGATTCCATGTATCCATTTATGCAGTTTGAGACACCTTGTGAACTTTATGCATTGTCCCAACAACATTTGAATTTGAACAAAGTGCAAACAAGTTTACGGGATTCAACTCGGAAATCCTCCTACAGATCATGAGAAGACAGCTCCATGTAGGAGAATGTCAAAGCGGCTAAAAGAGAAGCAGAAAGTTGTTCCTATTCCTGACGTATGCCAGTAGATTAATATTAATAGTTGTTTTTTTAACCATGTGTCCTGATATAGTAAATCAGTAAGATTTTCTTCATATTGAGTAATCTTCCCCCTTTTCTTGGAGAGTCAAATTGAAGCTTCTTCATCGAGTTTATCATCATCTTCATCTTCAGGTATTGTTGGCAGCCATGAGTTTACTGCCCCACCCTTGTGAGTTCAGTACATTTGAAGTAAACTCGCCACAAAAAGGTCAAAAGATAAACTTCTTTAAGTGCTTATGCTTCACTGACTCCAATCTTTTAGTGTGACATTTGAACATGCCTATAAATTATGCTTCTGATTACTAATTGTTGTGAATTCTGGATTCTTGTGGTGTGATGATCTTTAAATATGTCCTTTTTTGTTGTCTAATAGTGCTTATTTCAGTTGACTAATTATTGTGCAGTTCTGTGCACAAGAATTGGTGGATCAGTTTGCTTGATTTGCAAAGTAAGCTGCCCATGATTTTTTTCCTCATTCCCATATCCTTATGTAATCCCTTGTTTTTGTTTATTTGTATCTCCACCAGAGTGAACTTCTGTCAGCATCCACACATTCTGTCAAGATCCTCCATGGCAGGATGCTACAGGAACCTCTGAATGCTAATTGAGCAAAATGAAAGTTTTCTTGGCCAATGACACAGAAGAAATTTTGGTAAAAAGGATACAAACGTACGTTGGTCACAGAATGATGCTTTTTTCTTAATGCAAACAGGGTGATAATACATCTAGCTTTTTAATGCATCTACACAGGAATCCCAGTTGGTGATTTAATTGCATATGTTTTTTTAA
>CM041637.1:19108768-19121393 GCA_023333625.1 Bothriochloa decipiens
ACTTCTCTTTCTGTAAAGCTTTTCTGCAAAATTTCTTATCTTCTACAGACCTCACTTTGTCCCTCTAGCCTGCATTTCTTGTTTCTCCACCCTTCTCTTTCGTCGGGTCAGTCTTGTTGAG
The DNA here is from genome assembly GCA_023333625.1 of Bothriochloa decipiens. Taxonomy (NCBI): domain Eukaryota; kingdom Viridiplantae; phylum Streptophyta; class Magnoliopsida; order Poales; family Poaceae; genus Bothriochloa; species Bothriochloa decipiens. The sequence continues at coordinate 19,108,890 of CM041637.1, forward strand.
TACTTTTGTACTCAGGGTTTGTTAAACCCTTGTTGCAGGTGAGCCTCATGGGCAGGAGTGTTTCGCATCCTGCTGCATGACAGTCGTCGAGGAAAGCGACGACGAGTAAAGAGGTTTAGCTCTTGGGCAGAGCTTACTATTTGGTTTTGTAATAAGGCTACCTACTGCTACTCCACTACTATTATGGTTTGTATAGTTTAAACTGATGGTTGTAAATATTTGAAACTCAGAGGTTTGTAAACTTATGTTATCGTAAGTCTTCCGCTGTTTTACTCCGTTGTATATTATTTATATCAAACTATGTAATACTGCAATGTCTCTCTACAATGATTGATCCTGCTCAGAAAATCATAGATAATTCGGGATTTACCCGACAGACTTTTTAAGTCGTATGGAACACAGTCATGGTTATTTGGAGTCTGTTTAGACAATAATCATGCGTGTGGGCCATATGATTTAGGAGGTTCTGCCACAGCTGGTATCGGAGCTGGATCATTGTTAAAAAGAGCTGTTGTAGTATTCTTTTGTGAAAACTTCAAAAGTTTTGAGTCAAATAAATTTTAACTTGATTAATTTGGGTCCAAACTGCTTACTTCTTATCTATGATTCTTTCTATCGGCTCTTATTCTGATTTTACAAAGTGGTGGTGGAATAGCATATTATATTGCCCTATGTTATAAAAGTTATTTATATGTAAGTGTTGCTTTCTTTTACGTTTAGACCGTAAGTTCATTCATGCATCATGCTTAAATAATCTGTTTAATTACTTTCCCCTCTAAACTGGTTTGGGTTAAGTAGTGTCAATCCTTTTTCCTGCTAACCTTTAGACTTCTCCCTATCTATCCTATCTTGCTTCAGGATGGCCATTACCAAGCAAACACCTCGCAAGAGCACTGCACCGAAAGGAGTAACCTGATATCAGTTAGCTCCTAAGTATGAGATCGGTGAAAGCAGTAGCAATCCGCATCCGAATCCGCAGGCTGAGATAGCAAGGCTTAGATCCGAGTTGGAAAGGGCTGAAACTGAAAGGATTGAAGAGGCCGCCGAAATCACTCAGTTGAGGCGATCCCGGAAAGATATGAAGCACCAAAGAAATAATGTTTGGGCAAGAGAAGATGCAGCAAATATTCGTATCCAAGAACTTGAGGATTATGTAGAAGATTTGGAAGAATATGCGGAGGAAGCTGATGATGAATGTGTGAGGTTAAATAACTTATTGGATCCAAAATATCAAAGACAGGCAGTCCAGGATGACCTTGGTCTTGTAATGGGTCAGGATGAGGAAGAGGAAGATCCTGAAGAACTAGAATCCATCGATGAGGACGTTATCGATGAAGAGGAAGCAAACCAAATGGATATAGAGAATGAAGATGAAGAAGATGTTATGGAAGAAGAAGATCCTGAGATAGTAGAGGAAGAGCTTGAAGAGGCAGAAGAGCCTGAAGAGGAGGAGGATCCTGAGGAGGATGACTAAGGAGTTTTGGAAAGAAAGATGTGTAATATATCTTTTCTTTGCTTTCTAAAGCCTAGTAGGTGTGGGGAGTCTTGTCGGAGTGCAGACTGATGTAATAAAAATAGTGTATCATAAGTGTGTTGTACTATTGTAATATATCCTTATGAAATCCTATAAGGCTTTGTGAATAAAGTATGGTTTGTTTATCAACAGATGCCTGCTCACACCCGTTCCCGTGATGCTGCTGGCTCATCTCAGGATGGAGGTGATATCCCTAATCCTCCACCAGTTCCACCCACTCTAGCTGATACAGTTGCAGCATTAGTCACTGCAACCACAATGATGGCTCAAAACCAGAATCAGAATGCCCGACAGGGAAATCATGGGCGAAACCATAGGGATGAAACCACATATGTGGATTTCACAGACACTCGTCCTCCGGTCTTCACCAGAGTAGATGAACCGATGGAGGCCGATGATTGGCTCCGCACTATGGAGCAGAAGTTTGGACTGATTGAATGCACAGAATACCAAAAGCCCATGTTTGCAGCCCAGCAGTTGAGAGGTACTGCAGAAGCTTGGTGGGTAAATTTTGTTGCTGCTCAGCCAGAAGGCCATCATATTACTTGGACTGAGTTTCGAGAAGCCTTTCGAGCACATTTTATTCCTGAGGGAATAATGACTATAAAGCTTGAAGAATTCCTTTCTCTAAGGCAAGGTGATATGTCAGTAATGCAATATTTTGGCAAATTCAATCACTTGTCTCAATACGTGTCAGACTATGTTAGTACTGACCGTAAAAAGAAAGAATGTTTCCTCAAAGGTCTAAATAGTAAAATTCAGAGAATGATGACGGGAAATCCAAATGCCACTTTTCATGAGGCAGTGAATATTGCTATATCCTATGAAGATAAGAATCGTCAGCATTTGGATACTAAAAAGAAGAAAAGTGTACCCTCTGGATTTTCTGTGACAACCCAAAACGCCAGAAAATAATCTATCACCCTCAGAATTATTTTCGTCCGTCCTATCGTCCACCACAATACCAAGCGCCGCAATAGGCATTCGCTCGTCCTGTTGCTAATCTTTCATATCCAAGACAGCCGAATGCCCCTGGTGTTCGTAACCCCAATTTCCAGCCACCAATCTTCCCCTGTTATAACTGCGGAAAGCCTGGTCATTTTTCACGGAACTGCCCGCATCTGAGGCAGTATAACTCTTATGTCCCTAGAGCTTTTGCACCACAACAACAACCACAGAGTCAGCCTAAGTTAGGAAATCAGAAGGTGCCAAATAATAAGAGTGAGAAAAAGTCTGGTAGAGTGTTTTACACTCAAGTCGGGGAAATCCTAGAAGGTGAGCCCATCATGATGGGTACGTTTTCTATTGCCGATCATCCTGCAATTATGCTATTCGATTCTGGTGCATCTCATACATTCATTAATGGTACATTTGTTAAGACACATAAAATTCCAATAATGGAGACAAAAGAACAGTTCTTTATACAATCGCCTGGAGGGCGTATGTGTACTAAAGAAATGGTACATGATGTGCCAGTAAGTTTGGGTGGGTATATTTTTCCCATTGATATGATTATATTAAAGGATCAGGATATAGATGTGATCCTAGGTATGAATTGGATGAAACGACATGGCGCTGTGATAGACATCCTGAATAGAACTGTGAGATTGAATATACCCAATTGCAAAACTTCACTTCTTATCCAACTTCTGACATTTAAGAGGAATGTTCAAAAGGTATGTGCAACTTCTGTAAAAGAGATTGAAGATATAACAGTGGTTTGTGAGTTTCCTGATATATTTCCCGATGAGTTACCGGGTTTACCTCCTGATAGAAATGTGGAGTTTAGAATTGATTTAAAACCTGGTACTGCTCCAGTATCCAGAAGAGCTTACCGGATGGCACCACCTGTAACACTCTGGTGTTAAGCAAGCATAATCATTTGCATTCTTAAGCATAAGCATCATTATGCATAGCATTAATGAAAAGATCGATCGTCATTTCATGTATCATGCTTGTTTATTCAAATTTTGCTTGCCTTTCACATGAAGTGCATATGTGGTATGAGTGTTTGGTGTTGGATGACCTCTAAGGTAACCTAGACATGTTTAGGACACCAAATTAACCTAGGTTTATGTTCATGGTTTTGGTTAATTGAGTTTTGTTGTCATGGTTGACCAAGGTGGACCATGAGAGTAGTTTTGTTTGACTGAATTGGAAGTGGTAGCTAGAGTGCTTGCATGTGTGTGTGCCCTAAATGAAGTTTGTAGAGAATTTTATAAGGAACAAAAGTTGTTTTTACCACTTTTCATGAAAATGCTTGGAAGGTGTTCAAAAATATTGAAAAAGGGCAAAATTGGGGGCTGATTTTCCATTTTGGGGATTTTTTCAAAGGTATTTTCTTTGGATTTTTGTATTTCAAAATTTATGCAGAATCTGGCAAAACTTCTTTAAGATGAAATGTTCTACTCTTCAAAAGCTACATTTCATCTATTTTGAGTTTTTGCTAATTCGGCTTAGTTTATGAGTTATTAAGCAGCAAAGTTTGTTCTGATTTTATGGAAATAGCATTTTGGTGACGGCTGTCCCCTAGCCGTCAGGAAAATGTTCGGCCACCGCCCATGTCGCCCAGCCCGCGCGCTCCGCGTGGCGCGTGTCGACCGGCCGTCCGGGGCGGCAGCGACCGTCCCGACCGCGTTAAAGAGACCGCAGTTGCTTCCTTCTTTCTGTCTCCCCCTTCAATTTCATCTCTCCCCGCCTCCTGCCTCAGCTCCGCAGACCCGCCGCCGTCGCCGCCGACTGAGCTCGCCGTCGCCGAGCCACCCCGCCGTGCATTTTCTTCTCCAAGTGCGTCACCAGACCCGCCTCGACGTGCTCTAGCTCGTGCGCCCCCTCTCGGCCGTCCTCGTCAAGGGTAAGACCCCCAATCGAGGGCTTCTTCTCCACGGCCGGCGAGCCCGTGACCGCCGTCGCCGTGCCCCGGTCGATTCGGCCGACGATCCTTCTCTTTTTCTCGAGCTGTAGGTGCATCTAGTCGAGTAGCATCTGTAGCCCTAGTTCATGAGGTCCGAGCGGGTCGGCCCTCGCCGGAATTTTGGATGCGCCGCCGGCGGAAGGTCGCCGTCCGCCTGCGCACGTGGCCCGAGTGGCCTCGGCTTCGCTCCGACCTCGATTCTCCCTGCAATCGACTCACGCTGTCCCCCTCGTGCTATCCCTAGGGTCGGAGTGGCCGGAGAACCCCGGTAGCCGCCGGCGAGCCCGAGCCGTCGCCGTCGTCCTCTCCCGTCACTGTGCAGGGACATCGGGTTAGAATTCAGGAAACCCTAAGGTCCTCGGTGTAAATCTGCCAGACACAGCAATTTACCGGATAGGGCTTGGGTAGTTTCTGGAAATGCTAGGGTCCCCGGTGTAAAGTGGTTTTTCCTTTTTCTTTTTCAGAATAGATTTCAGATTTCGGTTTAAACTTTGAAAATTCATAACTTGCTCATTTTTCATCCAAATGAGTTGGTTCAACTTGCAGTATTTTTCTTATGAGATGATCTATGCATGAAAAATATGAAATGTGAAATTTGTGAAACTTTTCTGTATAGCTTTATTTATCTCTATTAATTGTATTTATCTTAGGAAATGCATAACTAATTCTCTGTTGCTCAGAAAAATGTGAGACCAAGTTTGTTGGTTTTCTTATATCATGCTCTATCTGTGAAAAATGTTGTTAGGCTATGCCATATGTAAATTTTTCTATGTCTAGTTATGGTGCCTATTTTCATGTGAGGATAAATAATTCATAATAAATAATGTATAAGGAATTTGTTCATGAAACTTTTTGGAGAGTGTTTTTATGTCAATCTAGAGCTAATTATGTTCTGAGATCTGTTGTTTGATATACTTTTATGTATAAAGTATTTTATGCCCCTGAAATTGTGCTGCCTTGTCATTTTTGTGCAGGATAAAGTACTTACTGTTTTGACTTGAAATTTTTATGGTAGTCATTATTTGGTATGATTAAGCTTCTGTAATTTTTACAGAATTTTCTGAGTAGTCTAAAGTCATGTTGTAGTTATACCCTGATTTCTTTCGTTTATAAATAATGCTTTAGAGTTATCATTTCATGTGTGTAAAAATGCTTTTTATGCTATTCATAATATGCATGATCTTCTATTGGTTTTGGTTCAGTAGAGTGTAGTGTGCAAAACAATGGTTGTTTATAATTCTTTATAGTGTGCGAGTAAAGTTTTAATGCGAGGCTTAATTGGAGATTTATCGGTAGAAGAGAATGCGGATGACATGTGCTTATCATACATGTTTCAATATATCATATTATTCATCTTAGTTGAGCATTCATTTACCATCACCATCAGCATTGTAATTATATGTATGCACGGTATTCATACGCACTATGCATCATACAGGATCGTCAGAGCTCGCGACGGTAGTTCCCGGAGCACCAGGAGAGGAAGACCAACAAGAAGCTTTGGTTCGGGAAGCAGCAGCCGAAGAGGATCCCGAAGCTGATCTTCCGGAGTGTCCCGACCATCAGCCAAGTGCTTTTCTGAAAGGCAAGCCCCGGAGCATTCTCCCTGTGGTTTGCAAAATATCTAACTTGAGTCCTTTACTTGTTTGCTGCATTAAGTTATAGGCGTTGTTTTATACCGTTGCTGCATTACTTATATTCCTTGCTACTGTTTATACTTCAACCCTGTTAGGTTCAGGTACGATTATATGCTTAGCCCTGCTTAACTAGATCGGTAGAAGTCGGGTGATTTCCTGTCATCCGCGAGTTATAGGTGGTAACTCGGATGGTTGAATACATTGTTATCTTGGATAACCATGTGGAGATAATAAATTGAGACCGGGCGGGATTGGAGTTGAGAATGAACTGGAGGTTCAATGTGGTTTATCCCGTCTGTGTCGAACTAGGACCCCGTCCGTTGTACGTCCTCAAGTCATATTGAATTTATGCCTCACATTTAGCTGGAAGGATAAGTCGTTCCGACCGCGAAGCCTAATTTTGATTTGGGCCGGGAGTCGACCTGCTGTACGCATCGCATTGGTGAAGATGGGGGACCACGGGTTACGCGGTTGTAAGGCCTGAATAGAGCATGGTGCGCCCTGCTGGCAGCCGGACGGTGCCCGGATGTGATGGTACCTGTTGATCTCGCGTTTTTCCTAAATTGGATGTCGGTGACCTGTAGCTCACCGTGGCTGGTGAGTGTGGTTTGTGTGAGGAGTACCCGCCAGCTGGTTAGTAATCGATTATAATCGCCATCGTTCCTGGACAGTGAACACTTGACTTGAGCAGCGGCATCGTAGTAAGAACTTGAACAAGAGATGAGATGGTTGAGCTGTTGAGACTGAAAGATACTCAACCGGAAATGGTTACTTTCTGTTGAATAATTATTACCATGCTTGTTTAGTACAGGTGCTAATGTAGCATGATAAGGATAATCAGATTAAAATGCATTGCTAGAAGGTTCTTATTAAATGTTTCTTAATGCAAGCTTTTCCGCATTTTAAATGAGTCAGCTATCCTACTTATACAGCCTTGCATACTCCTTGGAGTCACTTTATTTTTAGTTTATGACGGGTAAGTCTAGCTGAGTACATCCTCGTACTCAGGGTTTTATTTCCCATGTTTTTGCAGATGGTGAGATGCTTTATGGTTATTGTCAGAACTGTTTCTATCCCGCCCTGGGCGATTACTAGACCTTGGGCATGGTCACTCTTCTCTACTTGATGCTTTTGCTGGATGTGGACCAAGGACCTGGCACTATATTTCCACTGTGTGTGTGTGTGGTATTTGAACTTAAATCGCTTCCGCTTTTATTTGAAACTGAACTTGGTTTGTAATAACTCTATTTCGTACTCCGATGATGTTTTAAAACTATGTGCGAACTGTGTACTTGTGAATGGAACCGCTAAACTATTACGATCTTGGTCGTGTCGGAAAAGTTTGAAATCCTTCGAGATTTCACGGACTACCGGGTTTATTAGGTCTCAATCATATGATTTGCTGAATTTATGGCGGATTATGTGCTTGTGCTCTAATAAATTGGTCGGTTCTGTTACAGCTGGCATCGGAGCATGTTTAGCGTTTTACTGTTCACAAGTATTTAAAATAAAAGAGTTTTTGGTTTGCGAAAAGTATTTACCAAAAAGTATAGGTGTTTATAGGGGTTTAAATCTATGGTTTTGAAAACTAGAGTGTGCCAGTGGTCATATCCTTTATGCCCAATAGGATTCAGGTGGCTTAATTAAGTACTGACTTGGGGGAAATTGCATCATATTTGTTATTTTGCCGTTGCCCATACAATGGCGGATTCGTGTGGGTGCCATTCACTTGAATGGTAATGTATGGATCAAATTGCCTCTACGCCCTGGTAAGTGTGAGTTGTGAGAGCATGATTGGATGCAAATGCCAGTCTAGGGGAGTGCTTATTGATGCCGGATTATTTACATGTTGCACACATGTTTATATGAAGGTATCCCATGTTGGGACCGTCTTCTGGCGGTGTCGTCTTCTGCGCGACTGTTGGGGTAGTAAGTAATCGGTGTTTTCACCTTGTTCGGAAGGTGCATGAATTTTTACGTCGAATTGCATTCATATGGGATATGGGCTGAAATGAATCTTCTGCAGGTACACTAACCGCGAACGGTAGAACGAAGTAGTTACGTATAATGAGAGAACGATGTATGCCACCGCATAGAGCGTTAGATTATTAGTTCGTGAGGACGTATGTACGTGCATGCATCATGGTTAAAATTGCTCATTCATACATTCATGGTTCCTTCCCTTATAATTAAATTGTCTCTTTTCTTTAAAATTATAACTTATGGGATATACAACTTTTGAACAGATGGCGAGAACCAAGCAGACCGCTCGTAAGTCCACTGGAGGAAGAGCGCCCCGTGGTCCTTTGGCTGTCCGTGAGTCGGCACCAAGGGAGGTGGACACTTTTTTTGAGGAGCACGCCATGCCTAGCCTTCTTTGGAGGATTCTCTCCAATGCTGGGTATACAGTGGGCATGGAGCCTCACTACTATTGGGACAAGGATGATTTGGTGAACTATGGAGAGGCACGTGTGGAGGTAGTAGTCCCACCTTTGGACGGTGACCCCCACTGGGTTGGGTGTCGCTGTTTTGGTGCGGGCAAGACTGCCAAGACGGGAGCCACGTTTGCAGCCTTTGCCGTGGTGGAGCACCTGATGGAGGAGATACCTCATGCGCTTGCCGAGGTTTTTCCTGGAGTGTTCCCCATTGCTCACCGTTTCTCTAGGTGGCCACATGCTGAGGGAAACCCACTAGAGGCTGGTCCTGAGGAGGCACAGGGTAGCAGCACGCCTGCTATGAGTGCTATGTTTGCCGTGATGGGGGCCTATGTCAACATGGAGACTAAGGCACTTCGTCTAAATGAGGAGTTCAAGGATGCTCGAGCTGATGCACGCAAGGAGAAGCGTGAGTTGACTCGTGAGCTTCAGCGCTCCCAAGAGGAGGTAGCCCGTGTGTCTCACCATCGAGACAAGGTTGTGCTGGAGAGCCAGAAGATGGCTCAGGCTAGGGATGAAGCCTGGTCCGAGTTCCGTCGTCTTAGCATCCGCCAGCAGCAGGTGCTAGAGGACGTGGAGGAGGTCCGTGCTTACAATGCTAGCCTTCACGAGGAGGTGCACAGGAAGCAGGAGGAGATCCGTCAGCTGAGGGCAGCTTTAGTAGCAGCTAGGAGGGCTATGAACAGTGCTTCCAGTGAGAGTAGCAACAATGGAGAGTAGCCTTGCTGAGGATCGTTAGTCTCTAGCTGTTCTTTTGCGTTCCTGTCAGGTGGTCATGTAACCCTTTTGCTCGCTATCGAGACTTTGATGTAATGTTGGAACATGGTGTTGAGGTGGTGATGTCCGTACAACTTTTAAAAGTCCAGTGTATGTATGCTGGCAAATTTATGGATGTTGTAAGACGCTTTGCGATGGTTTGCAGTAATATTTTAGTGATGTTGTGATGTGAAAAATTGGAATTATTGTGCCTCTATTTATTGTGCGAATTTATTTCCCTCGATAAATTCAGTTTGGCATAATTTTTACATTCACCTCTCATTATGACAACATTCACCTGATACGTACTTCTTGCTGAAATATGCAGATGCCGGTTACACGTAGTGGTTCGGGTGCTAATGGCAATGGTGGATCTAAAGAGGGTGCTGATAACACTGCACGTGGTGTGCCACCCCCACCTTTGACCAATGCGGAGCAGCTGTTTGCTCAATTCTTGGGCAGCCAGCGCAACATAGAGCAGCTTCTTCGCGAGAACTTGGCCCGCGATGTTCGTCAGGGTCATCAACAAAATCAATACAGCAGCTTCAAGGAGTTTCAGGACACTAAACCTCCTGTGTTTAAGGATGCTCCTGAGCCACTTGAGGCAGATGAATGGCTCAATACCATGGAAGATAAATTTCGTCTTCTAAGGTTGACAGAAGAGCTAAAAGCAGAGTATGCAGCCCATCAGCTTGAGGGACAAGCAGGGACGTGGTGGAAGCAACATCGCACCACCTTTCCGCAGGGTGTTCCAATTACTTGGGACCGCTTTGCACATGCTTTCCGAGGAAATTTCATTCCTCCCAGTCTGATGGCTATGAAAAAGACTGAGTTTCTGTCGCTCACTATGGGAACTCGCAATGTGAAGGAGTATCTGCACGCCTTCAATAATTTGAGTCGCTATGCTCCTGAGTTTGTCAACACTGATGAGAACAAGATAGCTAGTTTCAAGAGAGGCTTGAGTTCCAAGTTGATGAAAACTATGAGTACTTCTGCCCGTGTTACTTTCAATGACTTCTTGAATGATTGTATTATGCAAGAAAACAGTAACAATGTTCATGCTACCGGTAAAAATCGCAAGAGAGCTCATGATGGAGGTGGTTCTTCTCAGTCAAGAGCCCCAACTGTTTTCCGTATGCCGTTTCGTCCACCGATGTCTGGTGCGAGGTTCAGGCCCCCGCAGCAGAAAAGGCATAACAATTATCCAGCTCAGAATCTGCAGAAGCATCCCCGAGCATTCAAAGTTCCTGTTCCACAGGGGAAACCAGTACAGAGCAACTTGACCGGTGCTAACAAGACACCTGTCAATGGACCTTGCTTCAACTGCAACTAGGCAGGGCACTTTGCTCGTTATTGCCCTTTTCCCAGGAAGCAGCAGGGCCCATATCAAGCTCGTGTGCACAACACCTCGATTGAGGAAATTCTTGCTGGTGAACCAGTGACTGCGGGTATGTTTTCTGTGAATCAAATCCCTGCCGCTGTTTTGTTTGATTCTGGATCATCGCATTCTTTCATGAGTCAAGCATTTGCACAGAAGCATGATCAAAAGATACTTGAATTGAGTATTGAGTTCAAAGTTAGTTCAGCTGGGGCTGATATAACTACTAAGCAGATAGTTCAGGGTGCAACCCTAGACCTAGATAAGTGGAGGTTTCGGTTGAACTTGATAGTTCTACCTAGCTTAGGAGTGGATGTCATCGTGGGAATGAGTTGGATGAAATTCTGGGGTGCTGTGATCGATACAGGTAATAGGATGCTATCTATCAGAAATCCTCTTGGGGAGGGTACTTTTCAAGTGCCATTACCTCGAAAGTTTAAGCTAGAGAGTGTGACCTATTCTACTCGTGTGACCCCTCTTCCCGAAATTCCTATCGTGTGTGAATTTCCGGATGTTTTTCCTGAAGAGCTTCCGGGTCTTCCACCCGATAGAGATGTTGAGTTTCGCATTGAGTTATTGCCTGGCACTGCTCCAATTTCTAGGAGACCATATCGGATGCCGCCAAATGAATTGGCAGAGCTCAAAAATCAGTTGAAGGATTTGTTGGACAAGGGTCTTATTCGTCCTAGTGTGTCAGAATGGGGTTGTCCTGCTATCTTTGTGAAGAAGAAGGACAAATCTCTACGGATGTGCGTGGATTATCGTCCACTCAATGCTGTCACCGTTAAGAACAAGTATCCGTTACCCCGAATTGACATTCTGTTTGACCAGTTGTCCAAGGCGAGAGTGTTTTCCAAGATTGATCTTAGGTCTGGTTACCATCAGATCAAGATTAGACCAGCAGATGTGCCTAAGACCGCTTTTTCTACCAGATATGGATTATATGAGTATCTTGTTATGTCCTTTGGCTTAACAAATGCTCCTGCATACTTCATGTATCTGATGAATTCGGTCTTCATGCCGGAGTTAGACAAATTTGTGGTGGTGTTCATTGATGATATCTTGGTGTACTCAGAAAACGAAGATGATCATGCCGAGCATCTGAGGATTGTTCTAGAAAGGCTTAGGGAACATAAGCTGTATGCTAAGTTTAGCAAGTGTGAGTTTTGGCTCAAGAAAGTTCAATTCCTTGGCCATGTCCTATCTGAGGAGGGAATCTCCGTAGATCCGAGCAAAGTACAAGAGGTTATGAACTGGGAAGCGCCGACTTCTGTGCATGAAGTTCGGAGTTTTCTTGGTCTAGCCGGGTATTATCGTCGTTTCATTCCGGATTTCTCAAAGATTGCCAAACCCATGACAAATCTGTTACAGAAAGAGAAGAAGTTTGTCTGGACAGAGGAGTGTGAAACAGCTTTCCGTACCTTGCGGGAATTGTTGACCACTGCTCCTGTTCTTGCGCAACCTGATTTGGGGAAAACTTTTGATGTATATTGTGATGCATCGAAAATAGGCTTGGGATGTGTGCTTATGCAAGAAGGCAGAGTCATAGCTTATGCCTCACGTCAGTTAAAGAAGCACGAAGTGAATTATCCAACCCATGATTTGGAGCTAGCAGCTGTTGTGCATGCTCTAAAAATCTGGAGGCATTACTTGTTGGGTAACTTCTGTAAAGTCTATACTGATCACAAAAGTCTGAAGTATATCTTCACTCAACTCGAGTTGAACATGAGACAACATCGATGGATGGAGTTTATTAAGGACTTCAATATGGAGATCTTGTATCATCCAGGCAAAGCAAACGTAGTCGCAGATGCGTTGAGTCGAAAATCACATTGTCATGCTATTCAACC
>CM041637.1:19129387-19146078 GCA_023333625.1 Bothriochloa decipiens
ACGAATTTGAATAGTAACCGCAGAATTTGAATAGTGAAGCGAATAAACTTTAAAATTTGAATTTTGAGCCTGAGTTTTTGGCTCTAAATAGCGTACCCTTTATAATCAAATACCTGTAAATTTTATACTGTGTGGTGTGTGTATATATATATATATATATATATATATTCCGGCCTGTCAATGTCAGTGAGTATTGGATATCGGCTTGCGGTGAAATCGATTTTCAAGGAGAGTGCTGGACATGGGCCTTTGTGATAAGATTTTTTTGGACTTGCTTAAGGCCTTTGTCAGGACAAGAGCAAGGTGCAGAGCAACTCCAGCAGTAGCCCTCGAATCAAAGCCGCTATTTGTAATTTGGGTACTCACCCCTATTTTTATTGGCATTCTATTTTGCATATGCTCCAGCAGGAGCCCCCAAGTCTTTTTGACAGACAATGACAACTAGGACCCACTTATCGTCTTTAATGTTTACCACTGAGCTATCGTAACATGAATAGAGGAAGGACAGGCCTAGCCACGAGTACGAGGAGTGTGGACGGAGGTAAGGGTCTGGACTCCTCAATCCGTTGGCGAGCACCATGCCTGAGACGGAGGGGATTGAGCGACGGGCCTGGGATTAATGGAATGAGTGGCGGCAGATGGCCTTAGGAACGGAGGGGAAGAGCCAAGGCCCCTCGATGTAGTCGCGAGAGGATAAGCGCCATGGCAGGGGCGGCGGCCTGCAAGGGCCTCTCTATCGCCGGTGTCGCTCCCGTGTGAGGTGCCAAGCACAGCGACGGAGGGGGAACACGGAGGGAGGGTGGCGCCTTCGCCGAGGTTCGCATCGAGGACTGGGGAGAAGGAGCCGCGCCAGGGAGGGAGTAGCCGCGCGTGCAGACGGAGGGTAGAAGCAAGGATAGTCGGGATTCCGTGCTCTCGTGCTTGCCGGAGGGACGAGCTTGCGCTATGGCAGAGCGGCACCGTGGCTAGGATGATCTCTCGTCGTGGCACGGGCTGCGCCAAGGAGAAGGCCACACCGTGGGTGGGGACCAGTTGGGGGGTGGGGAATTTGGGGGCTGAAGGCTAACCTAACAAATTTGTTGGGTTTGGGGAGAATTTTCTTGGCCAACAAAAATGGGATCCCTAGTAAGGCCCTCTTGGACTTAGTTTTTTTTAAGTGAAACATCATATTTAACTATGAGGGCTTAAGTATAGGCTCTGCTGAAGTTGCTCTAAAACATCCAGGTAGCCTCAGAAAGCATCAAAGAGAACATAAGTTATCTTCATCCTGTGTCCATCAGCTTTGTGCTTATTGTTCTTGCTTCCTCCCTCTGGTTTCTTGTTGTCGTCCCTAGCCTAAACTCCCTATAATTCTTCAGAGATTGTTATATACTCGAGGACCAGCAGCGCGAAAGACTGTACGCATGTACGTCTATATACACGCCTGTCCGTACAAAAACAAGTCGATCGACGTGGTCTTTGGATTTTAATCGAAAGGCTGGGGTGATGGCCCGACTCAAAAAAAAAAACAAAAAAACAAGTCGACGTCGTCGCACGTTATTAAGGATATGATGCTGTTACGCTACAGCCGTTTGTTATTTAACAAGTTCCATAATATATAAGGAGATCCTCGCTACACGCAGCTAGCAAGCTAGCGCACGCAGCCGCAGCGCGCCGTGGTAGCTCCGACTTCGAGAGAGGCTTGCAGCGGCCGGGGCGACCCCGGGTCTAGTTCTTCACCTCCTCCGGTCGGCCAGCACCGGGCGGCGGCGGGCAGCACTTCTTGCAGCCTCCATGGAATACGTGGTGGCAGCAGCCGTACTCGCAGTTGTACCTGTACCCACCAGCTGATCCGCCGCCGCTGCGCCAGTTCTTCACGCCGGCGTTGTCGTTTGCCATCTTCTCATTGTTTTCATCTGCATGCGTGGTGGATGAACCAATTATATTGATCAGAGCCCCCTTCATGAACATGATTACCATTTATTTGTACTACCGATTAGCATAGGTATATATGACTCAACGTCATCGTATCTCGTGTATAATGAGAAAGACGAGAAGAAAAAACAGGAACCCAATGAACGACGCACGAGTTTGCTCCGCCGCGGTGGCGAGAACGACGGCCGCCGCTAGGATGGCGATCAGGAAGAGAGCCTTGGACGCCATTTTGGTGGTCGTGAAGAAGAAGAAGAAGAAGAAGAAGAAGAAGAAGAAGAAGAAGAAGAAGAAGAAGAAGAAGAAGAAGAAGAAGAAGAGGGACGAGCGATCGCAGTAGCAGGTGCAGGTGCTGTTTATACCGGCCACGGAGCACGGCGCAGATAAGGTACTGGCGAGGACGACAGAGAGGTTGATATGCGTGCGCTGTCTTTATGGGTCACTCTGTCCGTGGCGGTGTAGCTACCTGCAGGCAATATATGTGTCAACCGGAGCGACCGCGTGTGGAGGTTGTGAGCGATCGCTGGTGCGCCACGAACGCGCCTGCAGTAACGGTCTGCCCTTTCGCGCGCACGCCTCGGGACTCAGCTGGCAGTGCTAGGCTGATAGCTCTAGAGCTGGCAATGGCCTCCCGTCTACCGTTTCTTATGGGAAGTTCCTCTATTAGAGGATGATGAGACTAAAGTTTCATTAGACCGGATGAGTTCCTAACAAGAAAATCTTGAAACAGTGCCCCACAGGCTTGTCTCAAGAAATTGGTTTACTGCAAGAAATATGAGCTTCTATGTGACGGTTAGATTATGACATTAACAACATGTTTCCTAATATCATTGTTTGCCTGTATTGATAAAATAACCGTTGTCATACAACGTGGGTCACAAACCAACTTTTTTGTCCACCAGAGGACGTTGTTAATGCAGTGATAATAGTTTATCTCGTCAGAAAATACTAAACATACGGGCTATTTTTTACGGTAAGTCTGTACGTCACTCGAGTGACCGCTGGCTTGTTCTCACTCGAACTTTGTCGCCGTTGGATCTTCATCCGTTGGCTTGTGCTACATCTGTGTTATTTTCTTTTTGATGTCTCCCTGTTCGTTGGGTCCCATCTGTCAGCGCTTTTCCCCCCTCGTTCGGAAAATGAATCGTTCAGTACGCCGTCCATTTTGTCCTTTTCCACTCCCTCTCTTCGTCTTCCCTCTCACGAGGTGAGCGGAGGCGATGACCTAGGGTTCGTTTGGGCGGGCGGCGCGAGGGGGACGCGGAGGCGTCTATCTAGGGTTCGTGCCTTTTTCTTCTCCTTCTCAGTTTTGATTTGTTGTTCTCGTTGTAATGCGTCTCCGAATCGGTTGTCTAATGGAGTTTTTCTTCGATTTCGTTTGTCGCCTTCGATTTCGAGCTGGTGATGCCGTGTCCTGTTGTTCTAGAGATTGCAGAGGTCGTGATTCAAGGTTTGAATCTATGGATTGGTACTCTGGTATTCTATTTTTTTTTTTTCATTTTGCGATGGTTGGTGTTGATTGAGACGGATTGCTAGTTTTTTGAGTTCCGTGAGATCAATCGTTGAGGTATGTGTTCCCCTCGCGCCATCCTTGTTCTTCGTTAGTTGGTTAGGTTGCATATCTGTGTGAATCTGGATGTTGACTAGTCTGTTGGATGTGTCTGTGGGCGATTTTATCGTTTTTCATGGATATGTATGTGGGCAATTAGATGGAGAACTGTGGCAGGTCTACGACACTGAGAATGCCAACCAGAAGTAGATGTTCGAGGCGGACCTCAAGAAGCTGCAGTGGTATAGGGACCAGATCAAGACATGGATCCAGTCCAACGAGATCAAGGACAAGAAGGTGAGATTACCTTGAGTCCTGCTCCCTCCCCTGGCAAGCCTCAGTCTGCACGTGGAGGGGCACGATTGTTTGCGATGCAATGCTGCTGCTATTTGCTGACTTTAGGCTGTGATCAACATGCCGCTATGCTGTCCTCTTTAGTTGGGTGCTAGGTTGAAGGGCGTCTTGAACAAGTTATGCTGTGTGGCGCCACACAGGTGGTGATCAGTGAGTAGGGACCTTGATTGGAGAGTCGTTCAGTTGTTGCATATCATCTACTAGGTGATTACTCGGGTGATACAGTGTAGGAATAACTGGTGAGATGTGATCAGTTTCATATGTATCCTGTCAAGGTCAGCTGTTCAGGGGTGCGAGGCTTTTGATGTTACTATTAATACGGCTGCCCATTCTTTTGTTTTTTTTTGTTGCTAGCTGTTCCGTTATCTAGATTCTCCTGTAATAATGATGCTAGACAGTCTGGTTAACATGTTGAGGATGTGAATTTTGTTGTTATCATGCTTTTCCATCACCATGATTGTCTGCAGTCCATGGGCTACATTGTTCCCACAATGCCACTAGATGCCACTTGCAATGCAAAGTTGTTAGGATGCAATATGTAATATTTTTGTAGACAGTTTGATCTGTGAGAGTAGATGATACTTGGTTATGTGGCTTTGAGATTACTCTTCAAGTCCACTCAGTCCATTTTCTCTGCATTTGGTACATATTGATGTCTAATGTTTAATGCACTATTATCTGTTGTATTGGGCAAGAGTAGTCCATCTGGGTAGTTTATATAACACAAAAAATCTGGATTCACGTGCTCCTTCAGTCTAGGCTAGCTGGTCTATTTTATTTTTTAATGAGCTACACTTCATTGCATTCTTATTGAAATACGGAAAACATACCTGTGCTTGAACTGAGTTTATAAATAGTGGCATTTATTTAAAAAACACATGAGTGATAGTGAACCATTAGTTTTTAGCGAAGTTTATGAAGTATGAAGCGTTGCTGATATCAAGAACTTTGTGATTAAAGATCTATTAGATGGTCTCAGTTGGGAAATTCCATGCTTTAAAGTCTAGGAGTCCTGACAAACATAGAAGCATATTTGAGTTTATTAGTATGGAGCAAGTATTGTTGTCTACAGATTATGATATACTGTTGAATTGTATGTTCTGGGGATTGTGTCTGAGTGTGAGTGTGAGTATGTTAAATGGTTGGCTCTATTTCCTTGGTGTTGATTATTGGATTTCTTTATCTATAGAAACATATATCTGTATTATGTTACTTGTCTGAAGATTGGGCTAGATTAGCTGTTATTTGTTCACTGATTTTCCAGTTGAGCCTCCTTGGGTTGCTGGCATGCTCTTTCCATGCTCAATTCTTGTCATGATTCATTTATTATTATAGGATATGGTTGACTTTTGAGTAACAAATGCTAGTTCATGTCTTCATTGTGTTGCTCTTCCCTTCTTCTCTGTAGATTGTCTAGTACCATTTTTTTTTCCTTTACACCTTTTGAGATATTTGTATTGTTCAAAGCTTCAAGCTATTGCTGCACGTTACCATCCTCAAGAACTATCTTTTTCCCCAATAGCATTTTCTAATCAATAAGTTACTTCTGTAGTTCGGTTGATGTTGTATCATTTATGAATTGTCTATCATTGGCAACTCTAATGGGTCAGTGGTTGTTATGTCTTCAGTGAGCTGGTATAGTTCCATTCAATCCATTTTCTTTGGCACGCTGAGTGTTTTTTTTTCTTGTGAAAATTGAATGCTCTGCTGCTCGTAATCTTAAGGTATCTCAAATATATGATCTTTGCTGACCCCAAAAGCGCAATTAGTTAAAGGCATCTGATTGTTTCACTGATGAGATTAGGTGTTATATATTTAGCTTAACTATTTTTTCTGAACACTGAATGAGAAATTGTGCAAGTTTTATGCGCTATGTGCATCTTTTTCTTATTTGAAAATGGCTGCTTATTTTCAGCAAGTGCATCTTTGTAGTGTATGTATGGTTGTGTTCATTGAACCTGCAAGTGCCCTTTTCCTGTGACCTGCAAGTGGCTCTTTCTGTGAGCTTAATATGCTCTTGCCATGCTCAAAGTCATCAGCCCTGTGATTTTTTTTTCATATTTGACTTTAGAGTTTTATTCAAATGTATTTACAGGCTATGGTCACCAATTTTACACCTGTGAATGAAGTGTAAATTTTGTGGTTCAGAGGTGTAAGGTTAGTTCAAGGTTCATTGTTTCTGCATGTAGATAAGTTCAAAGACATCAGCCATGCCATTTTTCTTATATTTTGGCTTTAGAGTTTTATTCAAAAGTATTTACAGTCTATGGTCCCCAATTTTACACCTATTAATGAAGTGTAAATTATATGCTTCAGGGATGTAATTTTTTGGTTTATAGTAAAAATCTTTGAATATCTGTGATAATTTGTATTTTGTTTTGATTTGAATATTTGATTCTCTTCAAACCAACGTGCCCAGAGGTTAGAGGCGAATCCGTTCACGGTCCGTAGGACCAACACCATTCGAAGGTTGATGGCCAATTTGCCATTCATAGAAAATATCTGTTAATATCTGTGATAATTTGTATTTTTATTTTGATTTGAATATTTGATTCTCTTCAAGTTTGCCATTCATAGAAAATATCTATTAATTTATGTGATAATTTGTATTTTTTGTTTTGATTTGAATATTTGATTTTCTTCAAATTTGCCATTCATAGTAATTATCTGTTAATATTTGTATCTATTTTTATTTTTGTTATGATCTGAATATTTGATCCTCCTTAAATTTGCCCTTCATAATAATTATCTGTTAGAATATAATCTTTTTCTTAAATTTTATAATTTTTTGCTTATGTATTTATTTGATTCGTTGGATTTTAATCTTGTGACTACAGGATTCGAGTGATTCTTTACTTTGAATCACTCGTTTTTCCTTTCCTGTTAGAATCGAGTGACATGTTGCTTTTGGTCACTCGAGTGACCCACATGGGTCAGGTCACTCGAGTTATGAGTAGATAGACCCTATTTAATATCTAATTACCTCCGCTCATTTAGCCCACATGTAACCAACATTTTTGGCCCAATTTCTTATCACATTTTTGGGCCCATTACCCGTTTTTATCCCTAGAATCCTAACATTACATCAACCCACTTGCATTTTGGCCATATGCTAGGCAAAATGCCTAAAAGGCTTCCAAACAAAAGGTTACCAAGATGGCTAGTGACGATGTGCATGAGGATGATCTGCAAGAGCACAATGAGCCTGAACACGGCGATAAGATGGTCTCACTGTAGTTTTAAAAAGAAATATGTGTTGCCTTAGTTCTCTAATAGAAGGGCGGCCCTGGTGCAAGCGGTAGAGCTTTACCGTCTGTGATCAAGAGGTCTAGGGTTCAAGTCTCAGCCTCTACACATTTGTACAAGGATGGCTGCTGGCTATTTTTTCTTCCGCAGACCCCGCAGTGCGGGAGCCTACGGCAATGGGTACGCCCTTAATTCTCTAACAATGTTGCTTTGCCTACTTACCTGGTGTCACACTTTTTTCCATTCATGTACATTGTTTTGTTTAGTGAAAGCGATATTTCCAACAATTTTCTTAACCTCTACTTCAACTTTTTAGGGACCCAAAACGTCTGAACAAGGGATGACATAGTATTGGATATGTCTAACCATAGTGTGTCAGAATCAAGATATGTTAAATGTTATTAAACAGAAGGACATATGGATTCCGCAATGTTAGATTGACGATGCTGCTTGTGGGGTGAACAAAAGGGATGACATAATTATCCTTTCTTATTGTGTTGTACTCAACTTAAACACATTTTTCATTTTGTGATCGATTTATTTATCTAAGATTTCAATTTATTTGATTTTATTTAGAGACAATTGATCAGTACCGTATCTAAATGACGATCGCTAAAATCTGAGCTTAGAGAAGAAAAACGAGAAAAGGCGACACGTGTATATATATGTACTAATTCAACTTAGCACAATTTTACATGTAATTCTTCAATTTTGCTATCACTTCTTTGCTGGTGCTTCTTCCTCAAATTTTGTGGTTGATTTTTGCAGCTTTGATTGCGATTTCCATGTTCTGTTATACATAAAAGAATTTGAGAAAGATGAAATATTTGATTTTGACAAGTTAAATGCACTTTCAATAACTATAACATTTATATTCATGTATGCATATCCTACAAAATTACTTATAATTCCTGTTATCCTAAACATATCCACATATTCTGCAATTTAAGGGTATAAGTAATTCAGTAGGATGTGCATACATGAATAGAAATATTATAGTTATTAAAATTACATTTACCTTGTCAAAGTCCAATATTTTATATTTTCCAAATCCTATTATGCATAAAAAAACATAGAAAACCACAATCAAAGCTGTGAAAATCAACCACAAAATTTGAGGAAGAAACAACTACAAAGAATTGATAGCAAAATAAAAAATTACTTGCTCCCTTGTTTCTAAACTAATGGTATTCTAATCTTGTATCTCAAGATATCGATGAAGGGTACAGATTCTTTGATGACGCTCTTCAGTACTATATAAGCCAAACTATGATAAACTAATAGCGAGTCTCTAGTAGGCATGGAGAAGCAAATATAGTGTTATCCACAATACCAATAACAATTAGGAACCAACGATTGAAAAAAGAAGTGGGGTAAATACTTTAAAAACTAAAATATATAAAAAATAAAATCGTGCTAAGCTGAATTAATACACACCCGCGTTGCCTTCTCTAGCTTTTCTTCTCTAAGCTGGAATTTTAGTGACCATCTTCTATACACAGTACAGATCATTTCTCTCCAAAATAGAATCAAATAAAGTAAGATTAAACATATCCAATACTACAGTCATTCCGTGTTCAGAGCTTCTTGGTCCCTAAAAAGTTGAAGTACAGGTTAAAAAAATTGTTGGAAATGTCGCTTCCACTGAACACAACAATGTACGAAAAACAAGACTGTTGGAAAAAGTGTGACACCAAGTAATTAGGCAAAGCAATATTGTTAGATAATGAGGCAACATGTTCTTTTAAAACTACATTGAGACCATCTTACCTTCTGTTTATGCTCACTATGCTTTTAGATCATCCCCATGCATGTCCCCTAGGGTGTCCACCAGCTCATCATCCTCAATATGTCTTACACCTCGTTAGCAGACTTTGTGAGGTACTTAATCAACTAGAAGCTATATATGCGGATTTTTGGATGAGGAAAGACTTGCTATCCGCTGCAATGCTTGATGTTGTGTCTAAGTAAAGAATCTGTGGAGCATGATTCAGTAAGACCATGGTTTTTGACCCAAAATGAGAAAAAGTGAGCTACTTATTATTAAGATATACAAGCGCTCATATTGAAATTAGTTTTTTCTGCCACGCTGAAATACTCCAATTCAAATAGTTGAAGACTGAATTGCACAACTCAGCAGACTTCAGTTTTTCAAGGTCTTGTACAGATGCAAAATCGGTGGTTGTTCCTAGCACCAGCAAATTATTCAACAACACTACGAAAAAAATTTGGCAGCCATGGTATCATCAAGTTTTTCCCTAGCTTTTCATATTTTGTATATTTAAGTAATATCTGAATAATCTTTGTTGTGAACAGTCATGTTTTAACTGCAATTAATTGTATCAACAGGTGATTTAATGAGCCATTCACAGTTCCACAGTTTGAATTAGTTCGTATTTGTACATGCATGATAATCTTCGATACAAGTATATAATTATGTGCAGGATCAATCAAGTAGCACATCCTCATCAATAAGTCGACATCGGCCTCCACACTAGGCATTGGCTAGGCTAGCTGTTATTGTTACCAAACTAATTGGGTTTTAGGCATGGGAGGCCAATGCCCTCCGACCACTTCAGCCACATCCATGACCAGAAGCGCAAGTGAGACGTTCGGCCTTTGTGTTGCCATCCTAGGCGAACAACAACATGAGGCAATACCACAAGTGCTCTAGAGCCGATGAGCCACACCCAAAGGGTGTGCTCGATGTAGGAAAAACAAATGTAACTTCCCATGGAATGGGTTGCAGCACGCAAGCACTTCTCAATATGGTAAAACAACAATAAATGCCTTTACGAATGAGGGAACACTAGCGCCAGGAGTAGGCCGCAAATCGGTGTGGGTCCTCCAAGCAGTCACAGGTCCAAAACAACTCATGTGCTAATGTAGCCACAACAACTAAACCATCCAAAGCATCCCTCCGTGCTAAGCATGATGAATCTGCTTACAAGGATGACAATCGAAGGTGCACAAAGTGCGGGAGCGACCAAAACTTATCCAATAACTAGCCAAAAGCATGCAACCTCTACAAGGCGTATGCCCAGATAAATGTATCCATAGTCGATCATGGCTACACGCTAGCCACCCACACTGGCCAATGGCCCGAGTAGCCCGCCGAAGCCCGCAGGCCACCAAAGGCTATCGATCAACCAGGGAGCCTACGAGTCATCGATACTTATCCAACAACATGCCAATAGCACACAACCACTCCAAGCAATTTGGTCAGATAGCCATAGGCATATAGAGCCATGGCCGCATGCTGGCCACCCATGGCGGTTAGTGGCCTGCAGCACCCAACCGAAGCAGGACACAACAGGATGTCAACTGGCCATGGATGCAGTGAGTCACCGATACTTGTCCAACAACGGACCAAAAGCATGCAATCACTACAGGGCATTCGGCCGAATATCCAATGCCATAGCTAGTCGTTGCCACGCGCTAGCCACCCACATTGGCTATTGGCCAACAACAGTTCACCAAAGTAGGCCACCGCAAGCTATCAAATGGCTAGGGAGACCAGATTCACCAAAACATATCTAGCAACTCCAACAATGAGCAAAAAGAATGTGTATCTACTCGTGCAAGGTGTATGGTCGGTGAACCATAGCCATAGCCTATCATGGCCACAGGCCACCGTAGCCAGTCGAACCCTCACCCCCTACTATACCTAAGGAGCATCCCTCTCCAAGGAGTTCGTGTACTTCTCTATATGGATGTCTACTATGTTTTAGATAACCTCGGGAAATCCATGTGATATGTAGTTTTTCTAGGTTTTTCTAAAAACGTTGGTTTTCGCCTCACATGGGAGTCATTTTTCATGGATGGACCAAACATTTGACTTTTCATGTGGGCCCCTAGAGGCCTGCATACATTTTGGCTCTTTTTCTCCATGCCCTTGACTTAGACCGGCTTGATCATTTTTACCCATGTCTTGGGGCTCGATGTGGCTCATATTCATGTCTTGTTACCTATTTCCACCCAGTTTTGGCCTCTCTTGGCCCATTCTTGGCATGTCGTGAGCAATTTTTGCCTCACCTGAGACATTTTTGGAGCGATGCCAACTTATTCTTCTCCCATGAAGTATTTTTCACCTCATGAGGCATATTCACCACATCCAATGCTTGTCCTAGTCGTTCCTCGCCATACATCCAACCAACGATGCATGCACACAAGGTCATCCAACAATGCACACTTTGCCGCCGTC
This sequence comes from Bothriochloa decipiens, assembly GCA_023333625.1. Classification (NCBI taxonomy): domain Eukaryota; kingdom Viridiplantae; phylum Streptophyta; class Magnoliopsida; order Poales; family Poaceae; genus Bothriochloa; species Bothriochloa decipiens. The sequence goes on from CM041637.1 coordinate 19,140,652, forward strand.
CATAGTTGCATGCATAGTGTTTATGGTGTATGGTGTGGTGGCGCTTAAGTTGTGCGCACGTCTGAAACCCAATACTTGGCCAGCCATGGACACAACGCGACGTGTCGTGCTCTTCTGACCACTAGACCCTACCTTCGGCTAAATTGATTCTAGGGTTGGCAGGCCATTAACCAAAAAATATAACTCTCCACAAGGCCCCATCAACATCTCTAGACTTCCTAACGTCGCCATTAGCCGCCACATCCTAGTACAGGAAATCTTACCCGATTCCCTTTCACGCAACGCACGAGGTCGCACTATCTGCCAAGGTTACCTTAGGATGTGAACGCTTGGTGACCTAGCCAATTTTTGGGTTTCCTTGGTCATGGTCATGCAAAGTTCAAATTTAACCTAGTCCGAGGGAATGAAGGAGGGGATCAATCTGTGTGACACAAGGCTAGATCTTAATGGATCATGGCAGCAAGGCCACACTGCCACTTATAATGCCATTTGCATTTTCTGTCATTTGCAAAGGATTTAGCCCACCGCCCATTGAGAAGGGGGATTCGAAGAGGCTCGCCGCAATGAGTGAGCTAGACGAGCCGAGCCAATGGGACGGGCCTTTAGGGCATGAACGTCATCTTAATGTGGATTGGGGCAATTGGTGGGCACAAGTGTTGATTGCTAGCTTGGATTCTGACTTAGAGGCATGCAATCATAATCTGTCACATGGTAGCTTCGTGCCACTAGATTTTCAACCAAGCGTGATGCCAATTGTGTGAATCATTGGTTACTCTCATATTAGGTTGAATAATTATTATGGCATGATCATTAGTAGGGTAAAATTAACCTGTCTAACGATGGTCTAAACTTAGCTCATATGGTCCATACTAGTGGTGGTAAACAATCCGACGCTTGGTGAATTCTTATTCTCAATAATAGGAAGAGCCAACATCCAAGGATCAAAAAGCAATCGCCATGAACATTTGGCTATCACAATAAGCTTGTTATCCCTATGGTAAATTTTTTGAGACCTCTAGCTTCAAACTCTGAAGGTCTAAAGAATCAATAGGCCACGCTTTTACAATTTGTATTTGTACTGGAAATTAGAATCAAACGAGCGTTTAACCTTTGTTCCAAACAAGATTTCTATATTCATTGAGCTTGTCTTAGGACACATGTGTTATCTTCTAACAGATGTGTCGCCCCATCTAAACTCCCTACCTAACTATGTCTTGGCGATGCCGAGCCTTAGAGCCAAAAGAAGGGGCGATGCCCCACTTCTAATCCATGGAATAAGTAAAACAACACTAAAAGTAGTAGTATTTCACTTGCACCAGAACGCTCCCACTTATCCAATACCGACCTCTCAAGTTATTTCATAAGTCGAACTAGAGTTAAGCTCAACATGGTCTTCTTTCCTCGTTGGTTATGCCAAATTTGTTCCCTTGGCTGTGGTTTCCCTAGTAGACAAGGACACTGAGAATCTCATTAATCCATTCATGCACATCACTAATTAGATGATAAGGCATTTGGCCTACCTTAAGCGAGTCATAGTTACTCCTTTTGTTTACCTATGTTTCATTGAATTTTTTTCACTTTGACATTTAGAGCACTGGCAGAAATCACATTGCGTCAACATTTGTGGGGCCATCACAATGCTTTGTTTTACTTAAATAGTTGAATTCCCCTTGTTCGTACCAGTATTGAGTTGGTCGTTCGATGCCTAAGGAAGGCCCCAAGGAACCATTCCCGGCACGCCCCCCTCCAGCCGGCACGAGACAATCTGCTCCCTTTTCCTAAAGTTACAGATCTATTTTGTCGACTTCCCTTGCCTACACTGGTTCCATTAGCCAGGTTGTTCACCTTGAAGACCTAGTACGGTTATGAGTACAACCGGGCATGGACGGTAGTCGGTCCTTCGAATTTTCAAGGGCCACCGGGGCGCACGACATTCTTAGGCCTAACCGGCCCATAAGACTAGATTGATAGGAGAGGGTTGCCCCCGCCTTATATATTATGCTCCCCCACCATCAATTACCAATATGGGACTAAACCTGACCACCTCTTTCTTCACACAATGGACCCAACCCTTGATATCACACAACCTCGGGTGATCTCTAGAAGCAGTTATTGAGCCCCCAATTCCAACGCTCCATATCACACATAACCTGTGTGACCCACGAGACGTTAACGAGTTAACGAGCTCCCCTGTCACTATATGACCTCTGAGATTTTTAAGGTTTTTCTATGGCTTCTGATACCACTTCTTAGTGTGCGCAGCAGAATCCGATTCAACTCGCTATACCCACGAGCCGACTCCTTTCAGGCCCAGGTCAATTAGACTCCAATACATATAAGGCTTTAGATCTAACTCAACCCCAAACCTTACATGTTGTGCTCCCCTAGCATAATATATCAATTACCAACATGAAATTAAACCTAATCCAAACACAGCATTGGAGGCCATAAACTTGCTTCAAATGGCCTGGCCAACGACAAGTGACCTCATATGGTGGCCGCTCACACCCTGTATATGACGATTCTTCATCAAGGACCCGTTTGTTTAATACATGTCGTTGATGTCTTAATATCAGTGACACATTTTTACGCACCAATGGACATAAATTTGAGACACATTTTTCTCGTTTCTCTGATGACTATTTATCCGTTGTTAATGCGTGGTTTTGATGACATATATATAGTGTACTAAAGTGTCACCCATTCTTGAAGTGCCACGCGGTCACTATTCTCCTCTTTTTTTTCGGCGACTTGTATACAATGTTTCCGTTTCGAAGAACATACATGGATATTTACAGGAAACTCGTAGGTTCCATCGAAACTCGAAAGCACATGTGAGTCATATGCTGTTGCACACTCTTGCAGTCTTGCTATACGCGTATGGGTAGTATAGTACGTCTCTGTACGTACATGCGTTTTCCATATATATGTTCATATAAAATGTCTGCAGTCTGCATGTACATAGTACACTAGAGGCGTACATTTATTCACTGTGTCTATACTACGCCACCTGGCCAGCTAGTTACACATGAAACATTATTCCAGCTAGGCAGCGATCGTCGATCGAGCGCCGGCGCGCTTCTAGTTCTTCACCTGCTGTGGGACCTCGTCGGGGGTCGCGCAGCAGCGCTCGCATCCGCCGTGGTGTCCGTAGTAGCAGCAGCGGTACCTGCACCCACCGCCGTGGCCGCCGCCACCACCACCACCGTGGCCTCCCCCGCCGTGCCAGTCGTTCACGCCGGCACCGTTGGTCGCCTTCTCGTTGTTATCATCTGCGTGTTATGAACAGAGAGCATGTGCAACGATGATCAGTCCATCAAACACTAATATGGTTTGTGTTGCACGTGCGCGTCCGTGTTGCATATTTATTTCCCCATGTATCGTGTCGCACGACGCACGAGATGAAACAAAGTATAACAAATGAATGCGGTGAGGACTGAGGAGAGACGCACGAGCAGCATGGTCCGCGGCGGTGGCGAGCACGGCGGCCGCCGCGAGGAGCGCGAGCAGGAAGAGAGCCTTGGACGCCATATGGGTGCTGTGCAGTGCAGTGGTGTATTGCCAACCAGGCTGGAGCGAGTGGCGAGCTGCAGGGCCGAGTGCATGGGCTATTTATGCATAGAAGGCATGGCGCTCTGAACAAAGCCATGCACCTGCACGGGATCGGAACTGGGCAGAGACGAGAGACGAGGAGGCGATTGAGCCGCGGACGTGCGCGTGCGGTGTGCCCTCTTGTTCCCATACGGCGCGCGCCCCGTGCGGTGTCGGTCTGTGCCAGGCTGCGGCGCGTGGTGCCCGGAGAGCGCGCCACGGCGCCACCAGTCTGCCACGTACTCACCACTCACGTAGTACTCAAATAGCTTCACCGGGCGGCTTGTCATGGCCTGGCCGCCACGCCGTTCATCTCAATTCTCAAGTTCCTGAACACTAGCTGAGCGCGAGTCCGTCCGTTGTCTGATGACTGAAATGTGGGCACGCAGGCGTGGACTCCTCTGTAGGCTCATATATGCGTGTCACCCCGTTTCAGTGATGCTGCAGGGCTGTGGCCGCCATTCGGTGATTCAGGCCGGCGTACGCACCCGGCTGGCCGGCTCATGCATGTCGGCAATGCGGTGCCGGTGCGTACGTCGGCTGCTGCAGCTGCGAGCTCGCTATCGGGCTCAACAGGCCACACAGTGACACGTTGACATTGTCCTGCGGGCGCTTGGTTTCTTTTCAACTCCCAAACGAACGACCCAACCGATAAAGCAAGAGAGCGGAGCAACACGTCCTGGCGTTTCAATGAACTACCAGTATAGTATAAAAGATGATGCAGGAAAAAGATACTATTGTGAACAGCAAGCCAGTGCAGAATGGCACTGATCGATTCATCGAATATTACAACAGTAGAAAGTTAAAACAGCACCGATGAGTTAGCTCATTGTCAGGACTCAGTAGGCAAGGCAGGCAGGCATTCAGAAACCAAAGCTTTGATAAAAGACGGGCGGGCAACACCATCAATATTTATTTATTTATTTCTATACAAATATCAAAATCGTTCTCAGAACAATCCAAGCCCTGCAGTGAAGTTTAACAGACCCACAAAACTCACGCCTTGTGCCGATCAAAACTCAACCAACAGGATTACAGGAAGGAACTCTGTCTCAGTGTCTCGTCTGTAAGAAAAATCTGGGGGAGCTCTTTATTCGCTATTCCCCGGGCTGCAGCCTCGATATGTACTTGTCATATACCTTCGCGGCTCGCTCCAGATCGCCCAGCTCGGTGTAGCAGTCAGCTATGGCTCGGTAGGCCTCGGTGCAGCCAGAATCTTCACCTGTCTCCTTAGACAGCTCCAGAACCTTGTGGTACTGCCTCATTGCTTCTCGGTACTTTCCGAGCCTTTGCAACGATGCACCTAGCCAGAAGCCCAAATAGCGAGTGAGGAAATTCCTGGGTTACAGAAACCGCTTACTGACAACTTTGTGTCTGCCTATGCAAGTGACTGAATCTTAAAACTTGAATTCTTCTCTAGGGGATGATAAAGAAGGTAAAAAAATATTTTCCATTTAAATAAAAAAATAAACCACCACTATAAACCAATACAGCCTGAACAGATTAAATAGGTTTGTTCATTGGAGACAACTCAATTACAGGTTTGAAACATAATTAAAGTCATCTTATGCTAAGAACTAAAGCTTCAAGTAGTCTCCAGCATGCAGATCTCCAAAGTTACAGACTAAGCACACGCAGATAAAAATCGACAGTATTTTGGTATGTAGCTATCTGAATACTCAGCAATCCATTGCAATTTTGTGAAGCTTTGCATCTGCCTGCGTATTTGATTTAGAAATTGGAACGGCAAAGAGAGGTCGACAAAATATTTTGTTTCTGGAAAAACTATTAAACACCAGTATAAACTAAAGCAACCTCAACAAATTACAGAACTTT
>CM041637.1:19160422-19192039 GCA_023333625.1 Bothriochloa decipiens
GCTTCCGGCGACAGCTTGGGCCCGAACCCCCTGGCCGCGGCCTCCGGCGTGTCTACCCACACCAGGAGCAGAAAGCCAAGAACCGTAGCCGCGTATAGCGCCCAGTTGCGCGACCAACAGCCGCCCTTCCCTGCACTGCACGGGCCCTGGCCGCGGCATTGAACCTGCCCGTCTGGACGATGGCAGCCCAAAGCACGCGACGGCCCACTCAAGCGCAGGCGTTTTATTCAGGCAACTCACGAGGCGTGGCGGACGCCAGAAATGGGCCGTGCTCGGTGGGCCGATCGCTCCAGCACTCCCATTCGAGCCCAAGGCGGGAGAGCGCGGTGGGGTGGTCGGAACAGTGCGATTCCTGCTGCACCGGCGCCCCGCGCGGCCGCGCCCGGACCCAGCGCCTAAACCCTAGGCGGACGCCCTCACTCTCTCAGCCTCTCCGAGTGGAGCCGCCCATGGTGCTGCAGCGGTGCAGTCGGTCGCCGCCGGCTGGTCGGTCCACTCCCCAGCAGTACGTAGGGCCCCCCCCCCCCCCCCCCCCGCCCCTCCCTGCTCCTCCCTCCGGCCTCCGTGGACTCGTCGCCGCACAAATCAACCGGTCCTCCCCCACTGGCCAGGGGATAGAATGGTAGGTCGGCAGGCAGCACTGCGGCAGCAAGCCGGCAATCTCAACGTGGGGGCTGGGAACCTGCATTTGGTCCTTCAACAATCGAGCAGCATCCTGTAAGCCTTGCGAGTATGTGGGGGGAACTCAGCCAGCCAACATGCTATTAGTCTCTGGTCTGATCTAGTAGTACTAGTACTACATGGCTGACACTTAACAGATGAAGAGGAATAGAGATTCAAATTTTAGATTGTTCTGAACTATAGTAGGAGTTTATTAGTACAGACACCTATAATGCTTACTAGGTTATGTATTTACTGTTTACTAGCAGTTCTTCATAGATGCTTTGAATTTAGAACTTTTCAATTAAATTATTTGATTTTCATTGTTTTGAATGCAACTTCGAACGCCTTTTATAGGAGAACCAAGAAGCAGGTAATGATGAAAAAAGTGGGCTGGTGCTCATGTCGTGGGCTGGTGCTGTCTGACCCTGATAGCACCTTGTTTTCATGTATTGTATCGTTGTGTAGTTCTTGAATTCGTTGTGTGAAGCTGCATGTTTGAAGTGGTTACACATATCGATGTTACCGATTTAATTTACCCATTCCCAAACGTTATCAACCTGTATCAGACCACATTGTTTTGTCCCAATATCCCAAATTTCCCGTTTCTGTTTTCCCGATGGGCATTCCCGATTTCGTTTCTGTGTAAAAATTAAGTCAAATGGTCACAGGGTTTTCCTGGACTGCTCCCAACTGTTTTCGTCCCTACAAGTGACTCAAGAAGGGTTCTAGTTGGAATTGTAGTAGCATGTTGGTGCTTGTTATAATAGTGTCTGTAGTCTTCTGTTTGAAGTGGAATGAAAAAAACCACATGTGGAATGAAAAAAACCACATAATTTTCCACCCAAAAAAGTTGTGTCATTAGTCTTTCCTGGGGGAGATTTTGGATTGTTTGGCACACAGTGCTCGTATCAAAAGCTTTGTTTTCCCATAACCATATCTGTGACTGCTTGCAAATCGGGTTCTTTGACATGTACTTGTGTTTTACACATCTTAATATAGGCTGTTGGTACAGGATGCATACAATTTCATTGCATTAGCTTATCCATTGGGAGTAGTGATCTTGAAATTGCATTAGCTTTATGCAATAGGAGTAGTGATCTTAATAACTTTTGGCAGGAGTTGGGAAATAGTCAGTGGAGGTGCTCACAAACGCAAGGTCAATGGCATCCTGGGTCTTTTGTGCCGGGTGCACTTCCCAGGCATGGTCCACATTAGTGGAAGGTACGAGCCGGCCTGGACGTGGGCACACTACCGTGCCGCCACCGATCAGATCGATAGGGAAAATAGGTGCTTCGCTAACAAGGCGGAGCGAGTGAAGGCCGAGCTGTGGGTAAGTCTTCCTCATACTACACTTCTCAATACATCGTATTCATTGGATATGTTTGTAATAATGACTTGATACATCGTGTTTATATTGTAGGATTTCTACAAGTGTGCGGAAGGAGGAGCGGAACAGGCGGCGGTTGTCGCTGACAATCGATGCATTAAGTTGGTGCTGGACATGCATTACGAGGCGCAAGTTCAGTGTGTCATAAACTACGCGGCTCAATTCCTTGGGCAGAAGATGAAAAAAGATGCTGCAAGAAATTTGAAGCTGACTCGGGAGCAATACATGGAGGTAAATTTTGATTTATTCTCAGATTAACTACATCGCTTAATTTGATCTTCTTATATGTCATTCACTTGATCACGTGTAGGTGCCTGCATGGTGGTGCCGCAATGATTCCACGTGCTGGGAACGCATAGTGGACAAGTGGTTCACCCCCGAGTGGGAGGAGAAGCACAACGCTGGCCGTGAGCGGCGTTTGCTGATGCCAGGTCCAGCACACCATCAAGGCAGCCTTAGCAACGATGAATACAGGGCTAGATGGGTATGCGGAATCATTTCTTTATTCTAACGCTCAATTCTTCATAATTTGTAATCAACTTGCTGTTTTTTGCAGTCCCAGGCACATCAAGGCGCTGAGTGCTCCGAGTTCATGGGATGGGTTTTGGCCCACAAGGGCAAGGCGTCCGACGTCACCTACAACCCGGACGACCCGCCCTCGGCGTACAGCAATCCCTCCGTCCACACCCGCATTAGCGATTACACAGAGGCGGGAAGACAGGTCCATGGGCCAGAGTGGGATCCGAGCGCCCATCCCCTTGATGGAGAGATCATCATGAGGGTGGGAGGAGGCAAGAAGCATGGCCGGTACTATATAGGCGACGACACTCTAGACACGGCCAGTACTCCCACTCTCGCCCAGGTTCGAGCAAGGAGCACGAGCAGTAGCCTAGCCATACGCCCACGAATGTCCGCAGCACAGCTCCAAGTGCAGGAACTTCAGGTTATTTTCTAATTTATTCATCTTTCATTCAATTTATACATATGTTTGCTTTGCATTGTAACATTGGGATAAAAAATTGTAGGCCCAACTGGCGGCGCAAGCGGCGGCACACGAGGCGGCGTTAGCCGAAGAGAGAAGGATACGCCAGGAGGAGACGGCGAGGCAGCAGGCCGAGGTTCAGCAGCAGATGCTCCAGATGTACAACTACATTCAAGGTCTTTCTGTTCAGATAGGTCAACCCCTACCTCCGATGATGTTCCCTCCAGTTCCGACTCCGGCTCCTGCAACTCCTCCTGTGAGTCACTTGACAACCTTCTAGTTTCATTTCAATTATTAAAGAATTAGAAAAGTAGAGACTTAGATACTATTAGAGACTTAGAGAACGTAGAGACTTACTCACTTAGAGACTTCGATGAAATTTTGAATATCTTAGATTATAACTTAGAGAACTTGATTTATGTATCACATGTAATCTATTTTCCTTTCTGCAGAATCAATCGGCGGCATCGAATGCGCCAGAAATGTCGCCGGGCATGTCACCTCCGTTACCCCCACAGCAGTTGTTCCCACCTCCGTTCGACCCACCTCAGCCATAAACGGTGCCCTTAACTTTGCATTTGTGAAGTTATCGTACTTATGAACTTGTGGATATGTATTTGTGAACTTGAGATTCATATATTATCGAACTTGTGGATTTATCTATGTATAATGCCTGTGATACTTGTTTTAACATATTTATAATGCCTGTGATGCTGGTTGTAATATATGTATAATGCCTGTGATGTTTGTTTGATTGGAGAAATTTATACGCGAAAAACAATTAAAACAGGAATTTTGTGGTCACTTTGCCGTGTGCAATTAGCAAGGCACACGGCAAAGTGACCGTTTCTGGTACTGGCGGGAGGACTTTGCCGTGTGCAGCAACACGGGCACACGGCAAACTGTCCACTTTACCGTGTACAGGCGACCGAGCACACGGCAAACTTCACACTTTGCCGTGTGCTGGGGACAGCGGCACACGGCAAACTCCGCATCTTCGCCGTGTGCATCCTCCAGAGGCGCACGGCAAAGATGAAAAGTTTGCCGTGTGCCCCATCCAAGGCACACGGCAAAGTACCGCGCCGCCGTCTCCCGCCGTCTGTTGCTTTTTTTTTGCCGTGTTCCCACCGTCGCACACGGCAAAAATATTTGCCGTGTGCCCGATAAAAGGCGCACGGCAAACTCGTGTTCGCCGTGCTGCTGTTCGCCGTGCCGGCTTTGCCGTGGGCCACCCACGGCAAAAACTTCGCCGTGTGTTTCTTGCCCTTCGCCGTGTGCCCCAGGCACACGGCGAATTATCAGTTTCCCGTAGTGACATCTGCCACGGCCAGGAGGTGCCTCCCACATCAAACTGGCCTAGGGCCACTTTTCTCTTGAATTTGCATATTTGGTCCAAATCCAACCCTTTTCGATTGACCAAATTGATTTTTCGAGACGTATTTTGACCCCCAAACATATTTTGATGCCAACAGCAAGCAATATGACACTTCATTTGTTGGAAAGCTTCCTCACATTGGACATGGTAATTTGGTCAACTATTGTTTTTTTAATATGCACATATCATACCCATGCAAATTTACACTGGACCTACATAATCAGGTAATATAATGAATATATATGTTGTAAGTGACCTTTAGCCCGTTGTGTCCTATAGCATAGGCTAAAATATTAAGAAGACTATAAGAATTTCGAAGTCTTTTAATATATTTCTTGTTGTTACAGGTTACTGGTGTTTATAATAGGAACAGATACACTTTTTTTTCCTATAGGATTTCCTGCAGCTTATAATAGGTTACTAGTTCGCATGGCTCAGAACTACGAAACTCACTCGATGCAAATGACCTCAGATGGATTTCAATGTTTACAGGTAAGTTCTTAGGGGTGTTGAGAGGATATTCTCAATACTAGAAATACCTAAACATTGCAGATTGAAAGATCCATAAAATAGTTTTCCTACTTCTATATTATTTTGAATTGGTTTCTTTTGTAGTTGATCATATATTTTTATGTGGTTACAGGAAGATGGCTCTCAGTAGCTAGCTATTGCCGATGCCTGTTCTACTTTCGTTTTGAATGCCTGAATTTGTGTCAAAACATATATGATATCCCTGTCACATGTAATAGGGTACTAGTTAAGAAAGAAGTGTCTTAAATATGTTTGTGCTATGGTGCACAATATAGAACCGAAACATCTATTACAACTCATAAGTCTACTGTAATTTCATCCTTTTCATCTCTACTCATTGCTTGCTTCTCTTTGGTTGTTGCCCTATGCATCAATGTTCTTCTTGGTTGTTTTCTTCATTCTCTTGGACTTGGGTTTGACCAATGATCCTGTTGTGAGGAAAAAATATATGTTCATGATGCTATATTTTTTATAATTTTGTTACTCTGAATGTAAAATCTATTTAGTCACTAATTATATTATTAGTTACTATCATATATGATATTTATCTATTGATGTTGTTTTTGTTTTTGTTTTTGTTCTTGTTGCTTTTCTGCTTAATCTCTTCTATTGAAGGCTTGGTTCTCTTCAGTGATGTTTTGGTCTACCCTTTTGTTATATTATATATAGGTTTTATATATGATCTTCTAAAATTTTGACATCACTATTTGTTATCCCACCTATTTGTACTTGTCCTTCTAAAGTTTATTCATTTTGACATTCGTCACTCTTTGAGGTGCTAGTAACTTTTCCAATTGCAATTCAATCATGTCCATTTCTGCTATAAGGTAATCTTATTCTTTTTTTAGCTGCTATTGAATTCAGAATTGCGGATTTCCTTGATTGTATATTGAATCTGAGCAATGAACTTGTTCCAGTTATTTCTTTATTTTGCTTGAGTAGCCTTATGTCTCCCTTTTCCTCCACCGATCTACGATGTACTTATCTGATATTGTGCTAATTTCCTTTTCTATTATGACTTTCAGGATACGAGAGCAGATTATGCCATCAATACTAAATTTGGCATAGATGCAACTGAATTCTTCTTTACCTTGTGTGAGGTTAGCACTTGTACCTTGTGTACCTAGTTACTTATTTGTCATACTTCAAACTTTTTGTCTTCTTCAATTTCCTTGTAAGTTAGTGTTGAAGTAGCTCTAAGCTACAACTGGAATTTCTTGTATATGTTTCTGTTGTATAATTATTATGTTTGCTTGTATATGATATCCTGTATTCCTTGTTTACCTCGGGTTTATCCATATGGTTAGTTTTGCTTAGCTTGCAATCACTAAATGTTATAATGCTAATCTTGACTAATGACATATGGAATAAATGGATTAAAGTGATGCTTTTGAGCAACATGGACAGAAGGGGGATAGAGCATTGGTCCTTTTTGGGTGCTCTAGTCTGTCCTCCATAAGGACATCTAAATCTAAAATCAGCAACCCAGGAAGTCAGTACGTCCTTGAGAATCAAAGTGGGCATGATCTTAGTCGTATAAGTTTTCTCTAGCTTGTTAGTAGTTACCGAAATTTTTCGGTGCAAGAGGGGGGCCTAGGTTGCAGAATGGCTTCTTGCTTGTCAAGATGTGTGCTGGGCTGCGGTCACAGGTGTGCCAATCTTGAAGGGGTCCTCCATTCGCCTAGCTGCTGAAACCTCGCGGCTACTAACTTGTTAGGGTAATTAGTGAAGGACTTCATAGTGAGACCCTGCCTACTCACCTTGGAAGTGTTAGGGGGTCAACGGGCCCCTAGGCAAATGGGAATCATGACTCAAGGTGAACGTGTACACCTCTGCGCAGAGTTTGATCAAACTAATATATCAGCCGGGCTCACAAACATGAGCGGCCTAGATCCTTTTCGAGATAGATAGTCCTCTATGGATGGCATGGATGATGGTTAATTTTGATGATGATAATTAATTATATTCACATGGGTGGAGCTCTAAGCATAACCTAGAAATCTAGGCTTAATAATTAAAATAATGACCAATTAAAAATGCTTACCGCAGTAAAGCCAGATCTAGCTTTTGAGCCTTGCATCCCCTCATGTTATACTTGCTGAGCATGGTGAGCTGACGCTTGTTATTGTAACCAATAAAAATCCCGGATGGGTACCATATGGTGGATCAAGTGAGGAGTTTCTTATGGAGTTCGGCGAGTACTAGGCGAGTGCTCTCCTAGTCAACCGTCCCTGTGGAGTATGGCGACCTAAAGATATAGGATTAGGAATAGTTTCCGCTATGCTCTGATATATATGTAAGTTGATGTAAATATGTTTCGATATGTAATAAAGCATTGCCTCTGATATTTAACATTTTTGTCGCTATATGTGTCTTGTGGACATCCTGGGCACACATATAGTTAGCACTTGGTATTCCTTAGAAAACCAGGTGCTACAGAGACCAGCAGAGGTCTTCCCCGCCGGTGCACGGCAAAAAGTGGGAAGCACAACGGAGGCCACAAGGCGCCGGGTGGATGTAACTGGTGGCGCAGCGGAGGTTTCTTCGCTCTCCTTGCCTCGGGGCGCAAAGGTTACCTTAGGTCATTTGAATGAACAATATGAGAGGAGTTGTAAGAACTAGGGGTTGAATGGAGAGAGTTGAGAGAGCCCCTTTGTCCTCCTTCTCTTTGTATTTATATAGATAAGAGGCAATTTACAAGCGACCCCCGATGGAGGTGGGATTGACAAGTGACTACTCTAGCCCCCTATTGGGCCTCTTTTACGGGGATTTGGCCCATATGCATATGGGCTCCCCCAACAGTGATGACAGTGGCAGAGCTTGGACGTAAACCTAGCAGGGGGCAACCATAAAGATCAATGCTAATCTGAGTTTTTTATCAATCCAAATAACTGCCACTAACGGAGTTCACGAAAAGTCAGGGGTGGCCATGGCCCCTCTTGGCCTGTGAGAAGCTCTGCCACTTCGTGATTAGATGCCAGGCTAGTTTTATTCAGTTGTCAATACAATTGCAAATCACATCAGTGCTAGAAAACTTTAGAGTTTTGTTGTCTCATGCTTGATTTTCTTCGGTATATCTCTACTCTAATCTTTGTTTGTATTCGGAGGCCCTGTATTACCTTGCAGAAATGATTGAGAACAAAGCACAGGACGATGGGATCCCAGTTCAGAGGACCATTTGAAGGTTACCAAAATTTTCCGTTTCACATTGTTTCACTTGGTGCACCTTTTTAATACATTTACAGTACGTGATCTCTAGAATTCTACTCTGCCATAATGTGTCCGAATTACCTTTGAACTCTCAAGGTATCAGTCAAGTTTCATCTCTGTAATTGGAATGTAGTAATATGGGACACGGATCTGTCATTGTGCTGATCTATGATGCATAGGCTGATATTACTTGTAACAATATTTTTAGGGTAAGTCGGTTTATGGAGTTCACTCTTTATGGTTTTTTCGTAAACATCTAAGCTCTGGTAGATCAGAGAGTATGGCTTCTTTTCCTAAACGTCAAAGCTCCAATAGATCAGAGAGAGAAAAGTCAGTGTCAGTGATGTTCCTCATATGTGCATACTGCCTAGATTTGCAACTGTGCTGAGCGCAGGAATGCCACATGCTTTTATCGTTTCTGACTTTGTGCAGTTCATGGCGAGGCATTGGTGTGTGTGCAGGGATGCATTGGATGACCTTATACATTGCTTGGTGTAGGATTTTACCCATGGCTGCAGCCTGGTAGACAACATGTAATTATGTATTCAAGTCAAACCTACTATTTTTTTCCCTACATATGTAATGGCAGATTTAATGTTTTAGTGGAATCTATCCAGTTTTACCTTCTGCAACATGCACAAAGTGAAGATGAACTACACACATAGGAGTGCTTAGAATGCCACGAGGAAGTCATAGATGGATCACAATAGGAGTGATTTTGACATGTTGCATATATTTCGACAAATTAATGGTGCATTATCATCTGATGCTTTAATTTCATTATTGGCATCAACATCGTTTTAAACCTTCCTTATTGGAGCAACAAATTGAATTAACATGGTTTTTTTACCTGTAGCAACGCACGAGCATTGGCTAGTTTAACACAAGCGAGAACTTAAACTCATATCTCAAAGGAAAGATTTCTTTATTTCCAAGATCAACCAGGTATGGTTCTCATAGAGGACAAAGTATCAATCTTTCGACTAAGTAACTCAATCGAGTTGTACAGAACTTAAACCATCTAGGAACTACCTAGAGACACAGACAAAAGCACTAAAAGACATAGTTGATTTGGGCAGCCTCCCCACTTATTTATAGAGTTATTACACAGTCCCAAACTTGCTCTTGGATATTTTGGTTGAATCACTTAACCACAGAGGAAAAATGGTCCAAGTAGAGATCTGTACATCTGACGGCCACAAGCCCTTTCACGAGATAGCTTGGCCTCAATGCGAACTCCCTGATAGTTCTATGTGCTACCTCTAACTCCATTCCAGGTTTTGAGGCCCAAACCTAACACATCGTCGACTAATGATTTTGAGGCCCAAAGCACCTAACCTAGCAAGAGAAGCCTATCCGCTACGCCACCTCCATGATCTCGATGTGTCCCCATCCATCCTCAACCACATGATTATCATTTACTTGGTGCCTCTGCTTGACTTGGTCAGCCTCCATCTTGACTTCAAGAGCAAACTGCAAGGACGATGCTATAACTGCTTCTCACCAAACCACATTGCCAGAGACTGCCGCTCGTCGTACAAGTGCTAGAAATGCTACCTCCTGGGGCACAGAGCAATTGGATGCAGCAAAGGAAGAAGTTAACCCCCCTATAAAGAGAGGGAACCAACGCCACCTGAAACCAGTAACTCCATTGCGACGCAGCCACCACACACCAAGCAGAGCTTCCACTCCTACGCAGACGCCGTTACGCGGCTTCTGCGCTGTCACGGCCACGGACGACATCAAGCGCCGCCGTGATGACCTGGCCCATCGGGCGGCCATCTGTTGGCTACGCTCCAACAGCCACGACACTGAGCCTCATCATCTCGGGGAGGCCCTTCGCAGCAGACTGCAGCTTCACCACGAGGACCTGCAGGTGCTGAAGCACTACCCGGAGCAGTTCCTGGTCATCTTCCGGGAGCCGGCGGACCGCGACTGCCTCCTGGAGAGGGGTTGCATCTATGACGGGGGGCGCGACTTCAACTTTGCCCCTGGAACGAGCGCCTCAACGTGGTCAACGTCAGCTGGGAGTTCCGCGTCAAGGTGCGCATCGAGGGCATCCCTACGCACTACTGGGTGGAGGATGTGGCTGCAAGGGCGCTTGGCCGCAGCTGCACCGTGCACTACACCGAGGGGAAGACACGCCACCGGAAGCGCACCAGGACCTTTGACCTCTGGGCCTGGTACAGCAACCCCTGCGACGTTCCGAAAGAGGTGATCCTCACCGTCAGATCGCCGGACCGCGAGCCGCCACCGACCTCGATCCCATTCCTGCAGGCGCCGAGGCACCGTGACGACCCCGTCAACATCAAGCGTGGCCACGTCTACACTCTCCGCAACCACCTAGAGTGGTGGAAGATCTAACCTATCTGCAGGGGCGCGGCAGGCAGGGCGGACTCGCGAACCACAAGGCCTCCAGGGAGTTCATCTGGACCTACGGCGTCCCGGACTCAGTGGGCGAGAGACCACCGGGGAGGGGCAATGAGGACCGCAGAAGGGAGATGGGCAGATTCCACAGGAGGGATGATGATGGTCACGACCGTGACCATGACCGCCGTAGCCACGGCACTCGCCGTCACCGCAGCCTCTCCAGCTGGGTCAGGAACTCGCGTTGCAGGGGAGCGATGGACGATTGTGTCAGCTCCAATAGGTGGCGGGGTGGCAGGAGCTCGTCGCCCCGTCGCAACAGGCCAGTTCTGGCAACCCGTCAGGTGTGGCGGGTAAAGGAGAACAAGAACAAGGAGAACAGGGCCGAGAAGAGGGTCACCTTTGCTGATCCGATTGCAACTGAGCTCAAGGCGCCAAAGCCGATCCTGCGCGATGACAGCATCTTCCTCATCAAGGGTATTGCCTTTAGTCAATCCTCCTCCCAATCTCAATATGAATCAGTTGATACCCATGTAGCTCTGTTTCACCCTTTGACTGCAGAGAAAGTGGGGAGTGCCAAGGTGGCACCAACAGAAGGGATGATCATCAGCAGTAACACCCCGAGCGCAAAGCTAAGTAAGAATCATACTGCCACCCAGCATCACTCTGAACTGGTTGATAACAATGAGACAGTTATTTTGACTCTATCTATGAATACAGTGAACGGGGGGAGTGAAAAGGTGGCACCAACAGAGGAGATGAACACCTCCAGCAACACCAAATCAAGTAAGCAGCACATTGATATTACTACGGGTGTTGTAGTTGACATGCAGGCAGACATTCAAACACATTACCATATAGAGAATGTTTTTACTGACAGAGAGGTTAATACAGATGCTAGCAAGCTCGGTGAGGGAGGAGAGCATCAGGTGCTGCCTGACACAACTACCAACAAGTTTCGTGAGCAAAACAGTAACTTTCAAAACACAATGTGCACAGATCTCAATCTCAATCTGCCTAACTCTCACACTATGTCACCTGCTACAGAGCCCCTGTTGGTTGACGAGGTGAAGCACGCCGTGGCGGAGATGCTCAAACTGATAGGCGTGGAGCTAACAGGCACCGACAACAGCATGGTTAGCAACATACCCCCTCCTTCTTTAGTTCACTCAAATTCTATGACAGTTTTAGAAACAATAGAGGGTACTGGGCCTTTGCACCTGATCACAAAAGCACGCTAGACAACATAATGGCTACTACTACACAACCTGATCAACTGTCAAACCTTAACCAGGAGGCAACAGTAGATGCAGAATTAAGGCCTCCACAACACACAGATACCATGCTGAATAGTTCTCCACGTCCAACTAATACGAATAATGACCAACATCAGCTTGAACTGAATTCTGAAGGTATAGAATCAGAAATAGTTAATGTGGAAACCAACTCTGGAAGTAGCGAACCAAACAGAGAAGCCTCCTTAACAGCTCCTCCCACAATAGAGAACTTCCTCCAGTCCTTGGAGGCTACCATACAGGAGCCAACCCTCCAACAACCTCCACAAACAAACACAGCAAACCAGCAAAGGGCGGATTTTGACCCGCTGCACCTGACAACTAAAAGAAGAAGCACTAGATTAGCCAAAAGGCAGAGCTCAATGTAGGAAAAGATTCTATGCAAGTAGCCCAGGACCTGTTAGCTAAGAGACTCGGTGAACTTCTACATGCAGCACTTCCAACGCCCGGTCGAGCTGAGCAAGATGGCTACAATTCAGGTGTTGATCGAGCAGGAGAACAAGAAGAAGAGGGCGGCTGCCAGCAAGAGGAGGGCGGCCCAGGTCGCGCTAGAGGCCTAATGGGCCTCTAGTCCAGTGGTACCAGGACCATGTCACTCACTCCATGTAACGGAGTAGGGGTATTCTGCCCCGTGTATCGTAGAGCCCAGCCGGGCTGGCCAATCAGGCCTTTCCTAGTGGTAAGGCCATTCGGGCCGTTAAGAATCGACTATTCAGGGAACGATACAGCCTGCTGGCCTTGTAGCCTTCGGCACTCGATCAGACTCGTGGAACCGTGCGTGGGCACCTGCTGGCTATGTAGCCTTCGGTGCAGCGGCTGTAACCTGATGATGTTTTTCTTTGCAATGCTTTCATTTATGTTGGTGGTTGTTGGGTGATTAAATGAAGACAAAAAATTGCAACATTCTTTGCTGGAACGTGAGAGGTTTGAACGATGCTGCCAAGCGAGCGAGTGTTAGAAACCAAATCAACGTTATAGGGGCAACCATAATTTGCCTGCAAGAAACAAAGATAGAGCAATGGAACCGCAATTTACTAGCTGAAACCGTTGGCAATGATTTTATTCAGAACGTCACAATTCTTCCATCCAATGGAGCGTCTGGCGGGATCCTATTGGCAGCCTCCGAGAGGTTTTTCAAAATAAGCAACCCGAGCTCCACCCGGAACACAATCTCGGCAAATATCACAATGCTTATGGACAATAAAACATGGTCAATAACTGGGGTATATGGTCCACAATCAGATGCTGACAAGTTGATGTTCATGCAAGAATTATTGGACGTCAAACAAAACATGCTTCCAGCATGGCTGCTCCTAGGTTATTTCAATCTTATCTACAAGGTAGAGGACAAGAACAACAACAGGGTCAATCTATCACTCCTTAATGCGTTCAAGAGTACAATTGACAACCTAATGGTGATTCCGATTGAACTAAAAGGCAAAAAATACACCTGGTGTAATGATCAGCAGGACCCTACAATGACAAAAATTGACCATTTTTTGCTTCAGTGTCTTGGCAAGACATCTTTCCAAGATCAGACCTCCAAGCTTTAGCCTCTTTGGGGTCAGATCACAGTGCACTTTTCCTTCAAGGCGATGTTACACATGACTTTTACAAAGGCTTCCGTTTCGAGTCCCACTGGCCGGACCAACCAGGCTTCATGGAAACCGTCAAAGAAACTTGGGAAAGACCGGTGGATACACAGGACGCCATCCTACGTATTCACGTCAAGCTATTGAGGACGGCCAAAGCCCTAAAACTATGGCGAAGGAAAAACTTTGGTAGGTGGAAAATCAAATGGGCTATAATCAACATCACGCTATCAAACCTAGAAAGAGCACAGTAAGAAAGAACTCTCACACAGGAGGAACTGGCATTCAAAAAATACATGAAGAGCAAGGCATTAGCCTTAGCGGCCATCGAAAAAGCAAGGGCAAGACAACACTCGAGATTAACATGGATTAGGAAGGGAGACACAAACTCTAAATTCTTCCACATACACGCCAATGCAAGAAAAAGGAAAACATTCATCCCGGCGCTGTCGAGCAGACTAGGCACAGTCGTTAGGCAGGAAGACAAGGAAAACCTGGTTCATTCACATTTTGCTGAGGTAATGGGATCTCCAGTGCAAAGAACAAGAGCATTGAACTGGAACGAGCTTGGGTACACGACCCATAATTTGGAAGACTTGGATAGCCCGTTCACTCAACAGGAGATTGCACAGATAATCAAAGAAATGCCGGCGGAAAAGGCTCCCGGACCAGATGGATTCATAGGGCTTTTCTACAAGAGATGTTGGACCATCATCAAAGAGGACCTTACCCAAGCCATCCAGAGCTTCTATAACCATCACACGGCAAGATTAAACATGATAAACGAAGCCAATATTGTCTTATTACCAAAAAACCAAATTGCGGCAACGGTGTCGGACTACCGACCGATAAGCTTGATAAATAGTGTCACTAAACTTATCACTAAAATCCTCGCAAACAGATTAGCGCCGCATATGGATGAGCTGGTGTCACATGCCCAGAATGCATTCATAAAGAAACGTTGCATACATGACAACTTATTATATGCACAGAGAGTGATCCAGCTGTTGCATCGGAAGAGGACTCCATCCTTATTCATCAAATTGGACATATCAAAGGTTTTTAACTCTATAGGATGGGCCTTCCTTCTAGAGACCCTACAGGCACTGGGTTCAGTACAAAATGGAGGGACTGTGTTGCTTCGTTACTTGGATCAGCATCATCCAAGGTGCTAGTTGATGGAAGACCAACAAAACCGATCAAACATGCTAGGGGTTTATGGAAAGGGGATCCCCTATCCCCCTCCTATTCATTTTGGGGATTGACCCACTGCAAAGAATAATAAAACTGGCTGAAGAGAAGGGGGTGCTACGACCTTTGCTATCAAAGGCAGCGCGACTGAGATGCTCGCTATATGCCGATGATGCTGCCATCTTTGCATATCCCACGGCACATGAATTGGACAATTTGTACAAAATTCTGCAGTTCTTTGGAGAATGCTCGGGCCAAGAGTTAACATAGCAAAAACAGAAATCTATCCAATTAGGATAAATGGAACAGTGATGTCGCAAATCCTACACCGTATATTTACTAAGCCAACGTGATAGATAGACCAATCTAATATTTTATATTCACCAACTACTCCGTATGAGGCAATGTCATAATTTTTTTTTAAAAAAAGTATATTTTATTTAGTATAATAGCACGTGTGGGTAATTTATATAAAAATTTAGGGGGTTACTTTATGTATTTTTCATAATGGCAAAGATGAGTAATTTACCAACTATGAGGCAACGTCATGATTTTTCTTTTTTTTAAAAAATAGGAATTATTTAGTATAATGGCACATGTGGGTAGGGGTTACTTTATGTATTTTTCATAATGGCAAAGCTGGGTAATTTCTTTATAAATTACAATAGATCCAATGGCTATTATCGAATATGATGATTAGAGTCTAGGAAATTAAAGGCCAGATGTTTCTGATTATTGTGAGATTTTTTTGGATTTATCATTTTCTTAGCGCATCTGGTGAGAGTTAACGTGGTGGCTTCGTTGAAGCCCTGATTATTGTGAGATTTTCTTGGATTTATCTTTTTTCTTAGCGCATCTGTTGAGAGTTAACGTGGTGGCTCCGTTGAAGCCTCTAATTAGTAATAGTATAGCGTATCTGGTGAGAGTTAACATGGTGGCTCTGTTGAATAATAGTAAGATAATAAAAGTAAAATGCGCGGTGAGGACTGTGGAGAGACACACGGGCAGCATGGTCCGCGGCGGTGGCAAGCACGGCGGTCGCCGCGAGGAGAGCGAGGAGGAAGAGAGCCTTGGACGCCATGGTTGCATTGCAGTGGTGTATCGCCAGACTGGAGCGAGCGAGTGGCGAGCTGCAGAGGGCCGCGTGCATGGCTATTTATGCATAGAAAGAGTGGTGCGGTGACAAAGCATGTATGCACGGGAACTGGACAGAGACGACGATAGACGAGGCGATTGAGCAGCGGACGTGCGCGTGCCGATAGGCGTCTGCGGTGTGCCCTCTTGTTCCCATACGGCGCGAGCCCTGCGCGCGCGGTGCCGATCGCGTGGTGCCCGGAGAGCGCGCCACGGCGCCACAAGTCTGCCACGTGCTCACCACTCACGTAGTACTCAAATAGCTTCACCGGGCGGCTTGGCCTAACCTGGCCGCCACGCCGTTGATCTCAATTCCCAAGTTCCTGAACATTAGCTGACCGCGATCCCGTTGTGACCTTGTTGTGATGAGTGATGACTGATGATGTGGGCAGGCGTGGCGCGTCGACTCCTCTGTAGGCTCATACATGCGTGTCACCCCGTTTCAGTGATGCTGAGGGCTGTGGCCGCCGTTCGGTGATTCAGGCGTAGGCACGCACCCGGCTGGCCGGCTCATGCATGTCGACAATGCGGTCCCCGGTGCGTACGTCGGCTGCTGCAGCTGCGAGCTTAGCTATCGGGCTCAATATGCCACATAGTGACACGCTGACATTGTCCTGCGGCCCTGCGGGCGCTTGCATTTATTATGGGTTATGCCTATTTATATAATTTAATAAATCAATAAACTCTATGGTTTATAATTATGGGTATTATTAATTGTATCGGATTGAAATTTAAAAGATCGTTGACTTAACCTATATGGTGGAAATTATTCCACTTAATTTGAGAAGTCAAAAAAAAGACCAAAGCGTGTCAGGCGGCGTGCGTGACGTGGTGTGTTAAATTTTTAGCACCCACTCACCATAATGATGGAAGTTACAACTTTGAGTTGATCTCTCCGAATGCTGGTCTGTCCGAGACCTTTCTCCTCCTTCAAGATTCGAGACCTTGCACGGGGATCGACAATTAGATTTTTAGGGAGCGTCTACGCGACTGCCTGAATCACCGCCACCGTTCGTCTTCTTCTTCATCGAGTTGCCGGCGACATCATCTTCGTCTTCCTCACGGGTGGGCTTCATCTTCTTCCCAGAGGGAAGATCGTCTTCATCAACTCCTCTACGACATGACGCTGGAAGTTGGACAAGAATCGGTACCCTCGGATGGACACATGGGAGGGTATGAACTATTCATTTTCTTTCTGTTTTTCGTCTTCCAGATCGTGCCTGTTTCAGCAGTTCATACATGTTTCATCAGTTCTGTCATGTCGTTTCATGAGATGTCTGCTGTCTGTCTTTGCTAGTTATATGTTCTTCATATTTGTTTCTGTTATACAGTCGTGTTGTTTCATATGTCTCTGCCCATATGTTTTAGTAGTTCTGCTACGTTGTTTCACATGTTATTCAGTAGATGTTTCATGTTTATATGTTTATGATATATATATGCTTCACCTGCTTCTTGCTCACATTTTCATCGTTATCATGTCACGTTATCATTTATCAATAATATTTTATGTCATCATCATAATGTTAATTTATAAAATTAAAATAACATAAAAATTGCTTTATTGTCTCACAGTTCGTAGGCAAGGCAGGCAGGCATTCAGAAACCAAAGCTTTGATAAAAGACGGGCGGGCAACACCATCAATATTTATTTATTTCTATACAAATATCAAAATCGTTCTCAGAACAATCCAAGCCCTGCAGTGAAGTTTAACAGACCCACAAAACTCACGCCTTGTGCCGATCAAAACTCAACCAACAGGAAGGAACTCTGTCTCTGTGTCTCGTCTGTAAGAAAAATCTGGGGGAGCTCTTTATTCGCTATTCCCCGGGCTGCAGCCTCGATATGTACTTGTCATATACCTTCGCGGCTCGCTCCAGATCGCCCAGCTCGGTGTAGCAGTCAGCTATGGCTCCGTAGGCCTCGGTGCAGCCAGAATCTTCACCTGTCTCCTTAGACAGCTCCAGAACCTTGTGGTACTGCCTGATTGCTTCTCGGTACTTTCCGAGCCTTTGCAACGATGCACCTAGCCAGAAGCCCAAATAGCGAGTGAGGAAATTCCTGGGTTACAGAAACCGCTTACTGACAACTTTGTGTCTGCCTATGCAAGTGACTGAAGCTTAAAACTTGAATTCTTCTCTAGGGGATGATAAAGAAGGTGAAAAAATACTTTCCATTTAAATAAAAAAATAAACCACCACTATAAACCAATACAGCCTGAACAGATTAAATAGGTTTGTTCATTGGAGACAACTCAACTACAGGTTTTGAAACATAATTAAAGTCATCTTATGCTAAGAACTAAAGCTTCAAGTAGTCTCCAGCATGCAGATCTCCAAAGTTACAGATTAAGCACACACGCGGATAAAAATCGACGGTATTTTGGTATGTAGCTATCTGAATACTCAACAATCCATTGCAATTTTGTGAAGCTTTGCATCTGCCTGCGTATTTGATTTAGAAATTGGAACGGCAAAGAGAGGTCGACAAAATATTTTGTTTCTGGAAAAACTAATAAACACCAGTATAAACTAAAGCAACCTCAACAAATTACAGAACTTTGTTTGTCAGAGGCAACCAAACAGGAAGCTTGAAATCTCCCAAAAAAAGACCAAGAAGTTTGAAAGACATTTCATCGTTAAAAGTTGAACTCGCCACTGAGCAATAGATTTCCAATTGATATAAACCCTTCTACTAGTCCACATTAAATTTTGTTTTAACTTATTTCAGATATGCAAATCACCAATTAGAGAGCAAGGATACAGGCAAATCGGTATTCAGTAAGAAGCTAGATAAGATCTTTGGTATCCACCTAACTGCAAAATCTAGGGATTTGAGAATAACCAGTTCAAAATTTTGCTTGAAGATCTTCACCTGGCAATCATTCTCCTAGAAGGTTTACCAAATAAATCTTTTCTTACAATAAATAAAGGAATTTTATTCAAAATTCAAAGTGGAACAACATTCATCTCTTGGACAGCAAGAAAATGCAACCTAGGTGAAACTAACTCCGAACATTTCAGCCATTTTCACTTTTAACATACAAATATCCACTACTTAGCTAATGCTTGGTACCAAAGTTAGGACAACAGCGCTAGTTCTCCATCAGTCAACTACATTGTGCAGATTATATTATGTAACCTGAGTGACCATTTTCATGGAGCTAGGAAAGCATATATGCCTTTTTAAGAATAGAACAGTTTAATAGGAGTATCATGTATGCACTATTCATCCACTATGGTAACATAGACATAAATAGCAGTGATTATCAGGGAGAAAAGAACCTAGTCCTCGCGCAGCTTTCTTTTCTTCAAAACGATCTCCTATGCTCTGCAAGCTCCAGAGCTGTTCTGAACTCCACTATAGCCTTATCAAGATCTTGATTCCTCATGTAATTCTTCCCATTTCTCAGGTTTGTGACCAATTGCTGCTTCCTTGGGTCAACAACAACATCAGTTTCATTTGTTCTCCCAACTGGCGCATAAGTAAGCCCAGGCGCAAATGACTCAATCTGTGCCTGCCTTCTAAGTGCTGCATTGATCTGGCGAAGTTGATTATTGAGCCGCTTCAATTCCGCCTTTCTTTGGCGTGCTAACAATCCTACATGTGTAAAATCAGAGAGGAAAAAATATTAGCAACTAAGTAACATCCCTCTCCATCAACTTTGCATGCAAGAAGCAACGATGCGAGCGGGCACACATGTTCAGATGTCTTACCGCCAACAGCAGCTCCTATTAGAGCTACAGCAATGAAAATTGGCATATTGGCGAAAGAATTAGGTGGTTGGCACGTCTCCGCTGATGCCTCAAAAGGTACAGAAAGTAATGTCATGGTTGAAAGTACAGCAGCTTTCAGAAGGTTGGGACATGCCATTTTCTGCAGTGGCAAATTTCAAGTGCAGAGATAATGCCGGGTCAACATCCACACTGCAACACAACTGAATGGAGAGCAGAACAGCATATCAAAGCAAAGGCAAGCAAGAATACGCTTCACTAGTGAAATGTAAATGCCCTAAGCCGCTCAAAGTTTTTTTTTCTGTAAATGTACACAAAATTATGTAGATTATGTTCACTGTGCCCTAAACCAACTCATTGAACTCTGTACATGATGAGTAGAAATTCTGCTCACTTCAGAGTTCAGATGCAACTATGTAAGCCTATATTTCTGCCTGGTTGCTATTCACAAACTAGTTACAGGTGGTGGGCAAAAGGATCACACAAACTGCCGAGGAATAACCAAAATACAAGTG
Organism: Bothriochloa decipiens; assembly: GCA_023333625.1. Taxonomy (NCBI): domain Eukaryota; kingdom Viridiplantae; phylum Streptophyta; class Magnoliopsida; order Poales; family Poaceae; genus Bothriochloa; species Bothriochloa decipiens. The sequence goes on from CM041637.1 coordinate 19,180,397, forward strand.
CCTCGGATTGAATACGCTGTCTAATCTACGACTTTATGTATACCATAGCCATAGCCATATCAACAGGGTATTCAGTTGCAAACTTGCAATGTCAGTGTGTCACCTCGAAGACTCAGTGCTCCATCTAGGCTTATGCATTGCCACTGTACACCCACATCACGTGAAATTAAAAGCAGTTGGTTCACAGTTGGGCCAATTCAACTCCCATTGCAGCAATCGAAAGCGTAATCGAACGCACCTGATGATCGAAAAGCATTCCCCGGAGGGCGTGCGGCAGCCGCGGCGCCTCCCCATCCATGGCTTCGAGGCGCGCGAACGTGGCTGGGGCAGGGAGCCGACGCGTACTGGCGCCGCCGCCACCGCGCCTTCTACTCTCGCACCAACACGGAACGCGAATCAATCGAAGCAGCAAAGGTAAGACCACAAACCTGGGGCCTCCGCGGTTTAGTGGCTTACCAGAGAAAAGACGGGCCCGGCCGGCGAGGCGGAAGCCACACCGAAAGCGCGAGAGTGACGGGGAGCCAAGGTTGGCGGCGCGGTGGCCGCCTGCCGCCTGCATGTCGAGGCCTCGGGCGGCGTCGGCCTCGGTCTCGGCAGATGGTGGGGGAGTCGGGAGTGTGGAACGCGGTCGCTAGCGGGTGACGCCGGTCACGTGCTGCGTGCATGTCGAGGTCGCGTGCGGCGTGCTACACCACCGCACGAAGGTTTCGACTGGGCCTGTGGCCCTGTGGGCTATGTACACGGTTTTAGTCAGCCCACGGAGATAACAGGGCAGGCCTTAGTTTTGGTAACTTTTTGCAAATATTTTCTTGTAATAGTTTTTTTCCATTACCATTAGTACAGATCAATGCCCAATTAAAAAGAAAGTAGAATAAAATACCATAAGGCATGGACACAAGAATTATTATTGGAATTCTGTGCTGTGCAAATAGCTCATATTTTTGTTTGCCTCTAGGACTTTGGCCCTTGAAACATTACCAAATGACACATAAGAAATTTTCACATTTCCAACTTTTATATGACATATAATTGACATTCCCCATCATTGTTTATACATGAATTGGTGAAAAGAATCGTCATACATCAGATTTTATTTTATTTATTTACACATACACAAAGGGCCTGCTCAAAGCACGCAAGATATACAGGACATAAGTTACGTGCTCAAAGGCTCACAAGTTGTTCCAAACAGGGTGACAAGACTCAATATGGTTCTATGCTGTAGCTGGAACCCTGGGATATCATCAGGTAACCAAATCGAACAACTAACAAAGAACACGACGATCTGGGAGGGTGTGATTAGCTATGTTGAGTTCAACTTCTTCTCCAGTCGCTTTGCTGAGCGAAGGGCCTCCAGGGCCTCTGCTTGTTTCCCTTCCCGCTTCAAATTAAGCGCTTTCAGTTTCTCCGCCTTGATCTGTTCTTCAAGTTGACTTCTCTCGCTCTGAGGTTTGCTGCTCGCTGCGACAGATGACTTTGCTTCCACTTTTTGCGGAGGTTGAGAATTTGAAGAATGCATGGGTTTCTGAGGTTGTTCACTAGAAGATTGCATGGATAAATCCATGTCGCTCCAACCAATGGATCTTAGGGCAGACATAATTTGAGGATCAAGAAGATTCTCGACAATCGCATCATTTGGTTCACTTGACTTGACCCCAGAGCTTGAATTTTGGTTGTCTGACTCTTCCAGTTGGCTCTCTAGCTCCTTGGCCAGTTCGAATTCTGCATCTGCTTCTGCAGTCTTTCCTTCTCTCCGCAACTTGAGAGCGTTGCGCTTGTGAGCGAGGGATTCACGTTGGATTTTGAGACGGTCACGGCTGGACATTGCTTTCTGAGGCTGCGTCGACTTGCTCACTTGTGCAAGAGGGGAAGAAGTTACGTCGTCAGTGTGATTGCTGGAGCTAGCAGGTTGTTGGACCACACTGTTCTGTTCTACAGCAGGAGTAATGGAGTCACCCACACCATCCATGCTGTCTTGTTGAGCACCTTCAAGACGCTTTTCTAAGAGTTTCGCCAGTTTCAATTCTTCTCTAGCTTCTGCCATCTTCCCTTCTCTCTTAAAGGCAACTGCTTTTCTCTTATGAAGTAATATCTCATCTTTAAGACTATCATCTCCTTGTGTTTTCTGATGCTCATTATGATCATGTACTACAGAAGGTGAATGCGACCCTTTTCCAGATCCCAAGGGATCAGTAAAAGCTGGCTGCAATAAGGCTGGAGAGCTTCCAGCTCTACTTTCTTGTCCCACATCACCTTGTTTAGAATTGGTTGTCTCAAGCTGCGGTTTGCTTGACGTACCAGATTCAGATGCATGCACTGGCAATATTTCATCCCTCTTCATTGCCTCCCTTACTGAAGATGGGTGAACAGTTGCATCAACACCAGGGACATGCTGAACATCATACTTATTTTCTGTAATCTGTTGGCCAGCAGTAGTAACACTTTGACTAGCACTCAAGTTATTTGATTCTTCGATCTCTGCAAGTTGCTGCTCCAAGACCTTAGCCTTCTCCAGTTCCTCCTCAGCTTCAGTGGTTTTCCCTTCCCGTCTGAGTGCAAGAGCCTTCCTTTTTATACCAAGCAATTCCTTCTGAATCTGGCCCTTAGTTTTTGATATTTTATGAGGAACTACGTGTGAAGAAATTGATGGTTTGTCACTTGTTTCCACAGAATCTGAACCAGCATCTTCCCATCCCATATTTTTCAGCACCGATAGCAATGCTGGATCCTGCATATCATTGTCTGTAACCTCAGGTTCATATACCTCATCAGCAAGACTGATATTTGGAGGTTCAACCTTATAGGGGGGATTAGATGGCAAGCTCCTGGTTTCCATTGCTGGTGGTTTGGAGGAACTCTCAAGCTCTTCAAGCTGCTTTTCAAGAACGCTACCTTTTTTCAGCTCTTCCTCAGACTCGTCCACCTTCCCTTCCCTCCTCAAAGCTAGTGCCTTCTTCTTCAGGGCCAACAGTTCTCTCTGAATGGCAAGCTTACTTTTTGGCGCTGATATAGGTCGGGCATTCATCCCTGCAAAAGTGGCATCTTCTGCATGTGTAGTTTTCTGTCCTGGAGAAGGAAACTTTGAGCCTGACTCTTCAGTTTCAAGATCCTGCTCAAGTAGCTTTGCCTTTTTAAGCAACGACATGGCTTCTGCAACATTACCAGACCTTCTGTTTGCTACAGCCTCTCTTTTTAGAGCAAGTACTTGCTCCTTTATTACCTCTTGATTTGAAGAAGAAACAGGTTCATGATTTTCCAATTGTTTGTCATCCTCCTCACTCCAGCCAAACGATTTTAGGGCAGCAGCCATATCTGGGTCATTCATATCATCATCTGTAATATCAAAGTGGCCATCAGTGGCAAGATCATTAGAGGCACCCAGAATCTGTTCAAAGTTGAAAGCAGGGAATTTTGTATCATCAATAAATATGTCATCATTCTTATCGTCATCCATGTTCCGAATAATAGCAGCCAAATCATCATCTGAGTCTTCTGCTTCACCCAGAATCTCCTGTTCCTCGAGTTGTTTTTCCAAAATTTTAGCCTTCTTGAGCTCTTCCTTTGCTTCAGCAAGCCTACCTTCCCGCTTTAGCAGTAAAGCTTGCCTCTTCAGAGCATTAACCTGAGATTTATCAACACCACCTGTTCTCTTGCCCTCCAGTGGTTTAGGGGCCACCTCTCTAAGAAGCTGTGACAACTCTCCTTCCAGACTCATAGGGGCAGCCTTCGTTTCATCACGAAGGTCTGCATCTGACCAGCCTAGATCTCTGAGCTCAGAGGCAAGATCGTTCTTTTCTTTCTTAATCCTTTTCCCAGTTGAAGACCTTTTTGTTTCAGCCTCATCAGAACCAGCAGTCGTCGAAGTACCAACAGCAGCAGAGACGTTAGGAGCTTTTGTAGCCATTCTCCTACTCCTCCTCAATTCTAATTCCAGTGCTGTAGCTTGCCTCTCAAGTTCTTTACCATGCTTGAAAGCCCGAAGTGCTTCCTCTGGTTTACCTTCTGATTTTAATGTTTTGTACTTTTTCTTCTCTTCTACAGCTTGTTGGCGCAACTCCTCTGGGGTAAAAACAGATGCAGTATTGTTAAGTTCATAATTGTGTGCTTCAGCAGAAAGGCTTTCATCTCCATTTGCATCTGTACTGATATTAGAAGATGTTCTTCTGGAGGTACTGGCACTGCTTGTGGTTCTCCCAGGAAGCTCAGAATCAAGAGATTGGATACGCTCTCCACCTCCAAGAATTTCACTTAGAATTTCATCCTCTGGTTTCGAAGCAGATTTTGTGGTAGCTGTAGAAATAGGTAGAAAGGATTTTTTATGTTAAAAATCTTTCTCAGATAATAAGAAACATAGATGACAACTACATAGTACATAGGAGTACTAAAAATATCTGCATGGTAAGACCAAAAATTTTTCTTGGTTCGATTGTGCACCATTTATCATAGATCAGTCCCATGCATGCATAACACACTATTTTATTTGAATAATTTCACTATAGATGTTATCTCCCATAGATCCTATTTTGAGAAATTTTCATGTGCAGTATAATGATAGGCAAAATACTGCATGTAATATAGAAATATGAAAAAGGTCCACCTTTACATATGTATGAATAGATCTTTGTAAGCATATCAGATCAAAGATCAAACTATGTCATTGCAACTGGTTAGGACGTAAGCACTTGTAGTTGTAGCTAACAAAAGGTAAACCACAGATTAAAATAATTTCCCTGAGACAGAACAAAATATTGTCAAAGCTGTTTAATTGTTCACTAGTGAGAAGTTACAAGCACCATCATGACTAGTTAGGATACAGTGTCAATAAGCATTGTGTTTCAGAGCAAAACAATATAGCTCCCATAAAGCATAATCAACTGTTAAAAAAAAAGAAATAATATCAACCAGCCCAAACCTTGTGCACGAGCACCCAAAATGGTCAAAAATTATTTATTATGATGAGAGCCAAATTTCAACGTAAACTGCATCTCCATTGGGTTCCATGCTGATAGTCAGATTTCAATCAACACAACCTTGATTGCTATTGGTTTATTATGATTTCCACAAATGTACTACTTAAACATATTTCACAGCAGTAGTATCAACCAAATCACGTTCATTCACTGAAACACATGACTGATCTAAAGGATAAGAAAAGGGAAATATACCTCTTGTAGCTCTATTTTTGTGCCCATATCTCAACTCATGGCGTGCTGCTTCCTCAAGCTTTTTGCAAGGATCACAAATTCTAACAGGTGAATCACCCTGTCCACGTAAAACCATCCTCTGCTGGGTGCAGCTGCTGCAGAACAAGCCCCCACATCTTTGGCAATGGTGCTACATATGAAATACACAAAAGTTAACACAACTCCTGCTGAGACCATAATGTCATGATAAAGTTCACCTTTCAATTGAATGCCAAATTCTGAAACACCATGAACATGGCAATGCATGCATTTAATTTATTGAAACAAACAAGCAGTAGATCCAAAAGTTTTATAGCAAGCATTTAACTTCATGATTGACCATATCAGCAATAAACGACTAAAGGCACCAAATACAGCGATTGTAGTTTTGATAATCAACCATCAATGAATTTACTTAATCAATTTGCTTTGTAGACTTCATAAGTTTTGCCAGTGGTGGAGCAAGTAATGGAGATAAGCAGCATACATAAACGTAACTGAACAAAAAAAAAAAAGAAAAAGGAGTCCCATGAAATAAAACCAACCATGACAGGTTATTGGATTATGGAGAACTAAATTAAGCTTTTGATTAACAAAACAGAAAAAGGAGGGTTGCCGGGTGCGCATCTATTGAGACTACCATCACTACACCCTTTCAAAAAAAAGAATACCATCACTATATAGGGGAGAAAAAACAAGAGATTACCTTCCTAGTAAACAAGGAGAACTGAACAGAACAACCCTGACAGTGGGATGCATCCACCACCCAGTTGGCGCCTCGCATGGACGGCTTCGGCGGCAACCCAATCTTTTCCAACATAGCTGCCTGCGTGGATAATAAACTCTCTTCTCCCTACAATCACGAGGAACCTTCCAAGGTAAATCTCGCCTTCAAATAATCGGATTTAATTTATAGTGGCAACGAAAAGGTAGTGCAGCACAGATTCGGATTTAGTTCATCACGATCGTGCAGAACAAAGGCCGGTCGTTCCTTATTAATTACCAAGTAGAGAAAAATCGATCCAAGGCGGATGGATCTCCCCGCCACTCCAGCAGACCGGTCGAAGTTAGGCGGAAGGCGCCAGTGACCTGGCCGAGCGTGGCGCCGTGGATCCGCAGAGGCGGCGGGCGGCGGCTAACGCTAGCTCCTGGCCCGCCTGCCTCCCCCAGCTCGACGCTTGGAGCGTCGGCGAACAGAAAACGCGTCCGCGAGTCGAAGTCTCGTCGAGCCTTGAGGTTGGGGATGGGTAGCAGACGAGAAGCGGCACGGAACCGATGTAGTTGTGGGCCAACCGGGCCGGGATAGTTCTTCATGGGTTGACAAAACCGGAGATCAGCCCGGACACGGACACGGACACGGACCCAGACCAAAGCCAGAGAACTGCCGAGGTGGAGATAGATGTAGTCGGTGTTGCCCTCAACTTCGCGAAGGTGCCCTCCTACGACGAAAACAACTGCCGACTTTTAAAACCGTTCATCTCGCCTCCTCGACCCGGTTATAAATAGTATTGAAGTTAATTTTTTATTTTTTCTAAATCTTTAAAAACTTAATAGTAAACTAGTTGAGTGCTCATGCGTTGCAGCGTTGAAAAACTTTGTATGAGTGAAATTCGATCGGCACCACCAAAAATACACTGAACCCAAAAAAAAACTCCATTCAACTAAAATTTTCTTTTGCTAAAGCACCATGCAAAGCTAATGTGTGTATCCATTTAAATAACTAACTATATGTGACACATGCTCATAGCTTTTCCTCATATGACAATGAACAAATCAATTTGCTCATAACAATGAGAAGAAATGGCAGTGCCACTCTCTGAACTAAGAGTGCAATGAAACATCTCAAAGTTGAGATATCTGATATAAAGTGCAGTGAATCGAAGTGAAGCATCTAAAGTTCAGTTATTTTACAAGAAGGAAATTTGAAACGTTCAATTAATAACAAAGTAAATATGTACAAAATTGGTTAAATTAACCATGTCCATCTCTAGAACTATTTCGAAATTTCTTCCAGCACGATATTATGGTTGCTTTTGACCCTTCACAACTCCAAAACGTTTTATATCCCTCTCTTAGGCTGAATGAAGAAACTCCACATACCCCTGCAGAATTGAGGACACTTAGATTCTCAAAAACTTAAAAGTGGAAATCACTGCAGAAAGGTACACCCAAAACTATGTTTCATTCCTTTGTGAATGTTACGATATATAAAACTACTTAAGTCAACATTTGTACTTCTGATGAATCTTTGAATGGAAGAACAAAAATAACAACCTTTGCAACAAACGTGGATTAATTTGACCAAACTAATTATCATGTAGTATTGACCTAGATGCAACCTTTTTTCTAGCCAGAGAACAGCACCTTTGTAACCTCAAGTAGACACGTTTCAATATGAGATCTAACAGATATAGCAGCCAGGTCAGACCACAAGTTCTAAATAGCAGGGTGACTAAAATATCGAAAGATAAAAGTTCTATTTTGTGCGACACTAAGATGTATATTAGAGCATGTCACACAAAGATGCATCATTGGAGCATGTCATGCAGGAGAAGAATCACAATGTTGGACATCAGATGGGTGGATAAGTCGGAAAACAATCTAGCTAATCTCATTTCCCTAGATATACAATCCATCAAATTGATCACCAGTGTTTTCACAAATTCCCATGTCATGGACGCTTTGTTGGTAGTTCCCATTCTTGGTTTCAAAACATGGAAAATAAAATTCGACCAAAGTCACATTCATCAAAATGAAACAGGTGAACTAATACTGAATCATTGTTCATTCATGTAAGCAGATCTTTACACTTAAGTGTTGTATGGAGAACAACCTGAGGACAATATTGTTCCTACTAACAAAAGTTTGCAAGATGATCCAACAGGCAAGCAGGGTGCTGCTGCAGCGGCCAGCCGATAGCGACAGCTGAAGGCTTGCTGCTGCTAACAATGTGATGGGAAGGTCATAACTGACCTGAAGGAAGGCATCAAATAAAGCAATCTGACAATAACATCAGTTATATGGTTTTTTAGGGTAATGTTAAAAAATAATTGTGATAACCATGCTCTGATGATATGGTATCTGGTTTTGCCCAGAACTGCTATAGAGCTAGCTGCTGTTCACTGGACACAGTGGAGTGCTTGGACAGAGTATCAAAAAGTCTCTAACCAGTGGAAATGAGATGCATTGAGGGGCGTGACAATTCTTTCTTAGTAGATTAGGATAGCTTGTATTTTCAAAAAAAAAAAATATATTAGTATGGCTTGTACTGGTCAGTATGGTGCTTGGACAGAGAAGAGTAGCTAAGTTTTTTTTGGCATCTTCTGTTGGTCTGCCTAGGTCTCTAACCACCGCAACATCTCAGCCTGATTGCCATGATGCAGCATAGTAGCTAAGTTTTTAGGCGACTTCTGTTGGTCTGCCTAGGGTGTTCCCCACTTGAGCATCGCAACGTTAGAAGAGCAAGCATCCCATGTATCCTCTTTGAAGTTTTTTGGGCAGTTTTGGTGTACCTAATGCATGCAGACAGCCAAAATGACATTTAGACATATTGCTGATGACATTATTGCACTTAAGCAAAGGTTGTATTTCAGAAATCCAAATACACAAGATTTGCATACATGTGTTCAGTGTGAATTTGCCAGAAACTGGTTTAGAAAGAAATTCCAATAATCTCTACACCTAGCATTTGCTCAATCGATTACCAAAAAACGAAAATAGTATTCCGCAATACTGATAATAATTTTCAGACAGTATAAAGTAATCTCATGCCCGAACCAATTTTTTTTTTTCAAAACTTACTTGGCTGAAGCACGAAAACAGTAGCAAACATTGCATTCAGGTACTCCATAACACTGGTCCATCTTGAATAGTTATCTCATATCCAAGATGTTCTTTCAGTGGAGAATCCAGACCTTGCTATGGTACTTGGCAGGGATGTGTGAAGGCAAACATCTTAGGATTTCTCTGTCCTTGTGGTACCCAAATATCTGAACAAACAAAATATATGCACTAATATGCATAAAGTGCAGGATAATTGTTACCTCCGCGGGCTCTTGCATGATGGTGATTCCACAGCGGTGCTACCAGGATCAAAATTTAAGTGCGATCAAAATTAATTTTATTAAATTGCAATTGAAACAGAAATCACACGAGAAGAGAGACAGGAGAAAACGCACACTTTTCTTCCGACCCGGCGCCGCCCAATTCGTGGTTGCTAAGGAGGCCGTTCGCAAGCACGCGGCGGCTGGTTGCGATACCCGTCCACCCCAGCGGCGGCGCGTACGGCGGCGGGCTGCGGCAGCAGCTGATCGGTCCTCCAGCGGCGTCTCGTCCGACGGCGGAGGCCAATTCATCCTCCGGTGGCGTCGCGCCCGTGCGGCGGCGGAGTCGCGTCTGGGGCAGCCCGTCCACCGTCGGCGTCGCGTCCCACGGTGGAGTTGCGTCGTGGGATGCTTGTGCCGGTTGCACGATACAGGGAGCGCTGCGGTGGGTTAGCGATGGCAGGTAACCCTATTCCGCCGCGGAGACGACCGGGCGCCGGCGGCGAGGTGCAGGCGCGGGGGCGGCGCAGTCGTGGAGAAGGCGGTGCTGGCGTCGGGGAGGGGGCGCAGCCGTGAAGGAGCAGGAGGCGGCCGTGGTCCCTCGGCGCGCGATGCCGGCGTCGTGGAGGGGGCGCGGAGGAGGACGTGGGGACGGGGAAGAGAGGTGACGGGCTGACGGCGGTTCCTCGGGGTGGGGAAGAGAGGTGAAGGCGGTTGTTTCTTTGACTGAGGAGAACGAGAGGAGGCGGGCGTCGGAGTTTACCGGGCAATTAGCGAAGGTGGGGTCATAGTTTAGGCGGTGACGATGACATTTGATTTTTTTTTTAAGTAAGATCAGAGAAAAATTATAAAATAAAAATTAATTTTGTTTGACTTCATAGCTGCAGTTTTTATGTTCTAATTATAGTGATTGTTTTATTTGTATGCTAATTGTACGATTGGCATGCATTAAAAAATTATACTTATTAGGTTATGTATAACTTAGTTATAGATTTATTTAGATTTAACAAACATAAAACTACTTTTCTATAGAATCTGCTCATCATCTATCTCCATGTTCATGTCTTCACCATCAAAAGCGATAACCAATAGGGCCAGCTATATTCCTCCACGTCCTGCTCCTCATTGCCGCCATCAGTCTTCACGAAGACACTTAGTTGAATATGCTAGAGCAACTAGGCGAGACACGGCGACCAACTTCCTCGTTCACCTAGGGTTGCGCTTTGTGCATCCTAGTCATCTCTAGCAATTAACAGCCTGTTCGTTTGAACTTATCAGCCAGACCAGCCAGTCATTCAACAGTATTTTTCTCTCACAAAAAATCAGCAGCAGCCAGAACCAGCCAGCCAGAAACGACCAAGCGAACAGGGCGTAACAAGTGAAAAGAGTCAAAACAACCGATGCACGACATCTATCTACAGTAGGGAAAGTCAACACACAAAACTCATGTGATGTTGTATTTTCGTCATGGTATCTCTTCTCCTGATTTTGTCCTTGGTATCATGTGACTTGACTATAGCCAACTAGCTAGTAGCCTAGTACCTCGTGACTTTACGAGTGTCATGTTTCTTTAACCAAAGAAGAATTATATTATATGATAGCTAAGTATATCAAGATATTGCAGTCACTCTGGATTACAAGAAAGTGAAAAGCATAACTCAAAACCTAATCTATTAGATGCTTTGCAGTATGGATGACTGTATAGACAAACACTCGGCAACGAAAGACGGCTAGAGAACAAATGCCCATCGAACGGAATTGAGGATCTTCTTCTTCTTTCTAGTGTCTTCCTTCTTCTTTCTGCCACCGAAGAATGAAAAAAGACTGATCTAAAAATTTTTCTCCCTAGTCCTTCACTATGGCTAGATCTAACATAGCAAAACGGAGAAGAGACCAGAGGAAAATTATTCCATGGCGACGATATAATGGCCTTGATGCCATCATCTAGAAATAAAAGTCTCCATGTCGATGAAGATGTTGACACCAAAGTTGTTGCTCTCATCTTCAATAGAGCCGTTATGGAGAAGACGATCCCATCCATCCCCTTCGTCGTCGGAGAGGAGAAGGAGAAGATAAACCACCGATACCAAAAAAATTGTCTTCTAGCACCATGTCTGTTCATTGTGCTATTATATAGCAAGGCAGGCATAAAATTTAGCTATGTGTAAGTTTTTAACAATGAATAATAATTAAGGATTTGGGGATCTACATTAATTATACCATATATCCTCCAGAGATCGGATATTTGAATATCACATTATCGACTTCTTATGGAGGCACTTTTTCCCCCTCAGAGGCATTTGCCCATACCCAATGCGCCATTGAATGTGCATTTGGGATGTGTGCAGTGCACAACAGAGATTACTCACACCTGCCCAATGCACATCTAGTGGTGCATTGAGGCGCCATATATGATG
>CM041637.1:19192049-19203367 GCA_023333625.1 Bothriochloa decipiens
CCTGCCCAATGCACATCTAGTGGTGCATTGAGGCGCCATATATGATGATGCAGAGATGAGAAAGAATATATAATTTGATTGCACATATGAGTTGAATACATGCTACATGCTGTGTTGCGATGGCGGTAGTAGTGGAAGCACACACCTCGTGAAGGAGATTCAGAGGTTGAAGATGACAAGGGTTGCTACTATATCGCTTTGTTGATAAGGGCGCCATCAAATCCTGTTTAAAGGTGTGGAAGAACCATGTGTAAAATGCCTAGTCTTATTCGCCTTATATGTGGACTAATGGATTAACAACTTGTTTATAACCAGTGGACTAACAATTAGTCTATCTATTTGGATTTCTAAGGACTAAAAATTAGTCAACTAGTTGTTAGGACCAAACTGGGTCTTAAATATTTTTGTACACACCCTTTAGAAATGGCTAAGTATGAACCATTTTCGTGTTTGTGAACCAAAAGGTCCAAAACTCAAGATGATTGAACATGAAACGATTCTGGAAAAGGTGCGAACACATGGTTTTTACATAACCATTATGGAGCACCCTTATGGTTGTGATGAGCGATTGTTAATATGCCAACACTTTGGTGTGTGGTTGGTTCGGTGGTTCTACTGATCCCCTGGCATAAGGTTATGTGTCAAAACGGTGTCTCTTGGCTCGTGATGTGCAGGTGTGGAGTCCGGATGCGGTGGCAGCTGTCAGGAGAAGGTCAAGTAGGGCATGCCATGCTGACGGACCGGTTGCGGTGAAGGGCGGACGCTAGGCTTGGACTGACGGACCAGACGGCCGGGTGGCCAACCGCGGTGGCTGACACTTGGGACATCGACAAGTGCAAGTGTACACGGCGGGGGACGCGTACGGGCTACGCTACTCACGAACGGTTTGGTGGTTTGCCCTAAAAACCATCGGCGACGGTTTGGTGGTTTGGCCTCAAAACCATCGGCGGGGGATGCGTTCGCGGTACGATACTCGCGGGCAGTTTGATGGTTTATCCTCAATACCATCGGCGGCGGGTTTCCCGGGTTTGGGCCTCAAAACTCGGGCGGAGGTCCCGATGTGGACAGACGACATGTGGCGGCATCGGGGAGATCGCTTCGAAGCGAGGCTACCGGTGAGGAGGCGCGGTGATCGTCGGATCAGGAAAACTCAAGTTAGACCATAATGCTCCTGGCTAGGTGGTTCTCTCTTAGAATGTCTAGGGGTAGAAGTGGAATTGTGTAATAAGGCTATAAATAGGAGGGACTGCCTCCACTCAGTCTCACCTCTCCCATTTCAGTGTTAGGGTTTCCCAGTCTCTAGTCTTTCAGAGTGTGTGAGGTCCACTGCAAGACATTTGTAGTGATTTGTTTATGGGAAGAGCACCCCCTAGTGTGCTCGTGCCTTCTGGGCTTTTACCTTTATGTGAATTTTGTGATGAATTTGTGTTCTTGTTGTTCTTGAGTTATTCATCCTGAGTTCCTCTCCCTCTTCTAATTTCGTGGTCAGATTACTTCGATTTTGCACTGTTTGAGTCCGTTTTTCTTGTATTGATTCAAGCTATGACGTGAGAGGATCAATCCCACCGAAGAGTTTGAGCTAATCCCTCACGAGCAAGTAGATCGGTGTGATTTTGTGTTCATGGCGAGTTCTTGGCGGTTTTCTCACCTCTTTCTTGATTTATCTTGATTCGTGTCAAATTGGGCCATGACTTTTTAGAGGTAGCTTCCCTATTGCCTTATAACCTATGGTTAAAATTTCGTGGCAATCGGAGTTGATTTGACCGAGAAATCGAATTTCCTTGTTCCGGGCGATTTCCGCGTGTTTCTGTCTGGTACTACCGGTGCTACTACCGGTGTTACTACCGGTAGTACAAATTCGCCACGCGATTCTTTTGGTACTACCGGTTTGAACCACCGGTACCTTACCGGTATTACCGGTAGTAACGCCGGTACTACCGGTTGGTGCGTTCCGATCGCGTTTTGGGTCTGAAGATTGGTCCGGTACTTTACCGGTACTACCGGTAGTAACTCCAGTACTACCGACAGTGTAAATACAGGCACGTCTTCGCTTGTTTTGATCGGCTCTTACTTCCATCTTCTTTCGTGGGGTTTCCTTTGTGCCTAAGACTTCGCGTGGGATATTTTGCTACCCATTAGCACGTGTATCATTCGCATCTTATGAGGTTTAACTCTTGAGGTTGTTTGCCGAGCCGAGGACTTATAGTTTTGAAAGAAATTTGAGGGTATCAGTCACCCCCCTCTGATCGCCGTATCCGGTCCTTTAAAAGGCTATCACCAACAAACAAATACAGACAGCACATACATTATCCTGCTTATTAACCATGCAAAAACACTATCCTGAAAATGGAAATACTAAGAACTGATTATTCTAAGGCGAGGAATCATGGGTTGTACAAAACCAACGATGCAACGCTGCTGCATGGCGTGCCTACGTTCCTAGAGAATTTGCCCGTCCTCTATCTCCATATCCATTTCTTCACCATCAGAAGCGACGGCCAGTGGCGGCGGTTGCTCCTCCTCGCAGCCGTCATCGGCCTTCAGGAAGACCCCCAGCTGCTGCAATATGCTGGGGCGACCGGGCGAGAGACGGAGGACATCTTCATCGTTCACCTGGGGCTGCGGCGTGCGCGCGTCCCGCACGGTGCTCACGACGTGCTCGAACGCGGCGATGCCCAGCAGCTCCATGTCGCGCGGATGGATGCGCTGGTCGGGCAGCGCCGCCTTCTCCATCTCGAGAAGCTTCTGGCGGGCCTTGGCCATCGCACGCCTCTTCTTCTCCTCTTGCGCCATGGCGATCAGGTTGCTCGTCTGGACCTCCTGTGGCTGTGGCTGTGGCTGTGGCTGTGGCTGTGGCTGTGGCTGTGGCTGTGGCGGTGGCGGCGGCGGCGGCTGTGGCTCAGCAATCTGCGCCGCCACTGGCGCCGGCTGAGAAGAGGTGCCATTCTCGTTAGGAAGAACCGCAGCCGGAGGTGCGCTGCCGGTGACGTGGTGCACCGTAGCCGCGGGCGCCACGCACTTTTCCTTAGGCTCCTCTGGCTCTGCAATCTGAACAGCTTCCGGTGCCTGCTCTGTTGGCTGAGCAACGGCGCCGCATTCCTTGGGAAGAGACGTCAGCGCAGGTGGGCTTTTAGTGACCGCGATCACCGTCGCCGCCGCGCACTGGTTCTCCGGCTCTGCGATATGAATCGCCTCAGGCGCCGGCCATGGTGGCTGAGCAAGGGCGCCACACTCCTTGGGAAGAACCGTCTGCGCAGGCGGGCTTTTGGTGACCGCGAACACCGTCGCCGCCGCGCCCTGGTTCTCCGGCTCTGCGATATGAACAGCCTCAGGCGCCGACCTTGGTAGCTGCCTGTTGTGTACGCCTTGGACAGGATCAGCCTCAGGCGCTGGCGCTGGTTCTCCGGCAATGCAATGTGAATTCTCCTTGCGCAGAGCCTCCGGCGAGCTGCTGCTACAGTCGGAATCAGTGGACGTTGCATCGGAGTCACTGCTGGTGCTTAAGCTTGGGCTGCAGCTATCGCCGGCCTTGGGTGAGAACACGACAGGAGAGGCATCGCCGCAGATGTCAACGTACATGTCTTCCTCCTCGGCGAGATCGACGTACTTGCGCTGGAGCGGCGACAGGATCTGAACTCCGATGTCATTCACGAGCTCGCCGTACTCCTCAGCGATGTCCCGGATCGCAATGCGAGAGACGCCGCGGCAGATGTTGATGGCCTCCTCCTCATCTTCCTCTTGCACCGGGGGCATTCTGCCTCCAGCTTCTTGGTGCTGCGCCAGCGACAGGCAGCTGACGCCGGAGACAGCCAGTGGTGCGCCGCGCCCTCCGAGACTCTTCGGCGTGCTCACCGCCGCCGCGAACTTGTCCAGCAGCAACTTCGGCGTGCTCTCTGGCGCGAACTTGTCCAGCAACATCTTCAGCTGGAACAGAGCACCACCTTCCATGGACTGCGCATCGTCCATCTCGATCTCGCCGCCGTCGCCGCGGGAATCGGCATCCCCAGCGCGTCGGTCCTGCAGGAACACGACGACGTGATCCGGCAGCGCCGCCGCCATCGAGGCCAGGCGGCCGGCCAGCCGCTCCCTTGCGCGCTCCGCGAAAGGAGATACCTTTGTGCGCTTCGCCGCTCTGCACCCATCATCATCCTCCACCGCCACCTCGAGGGCAAAGAGCCGGTCGTCCTTGCCGGCTGCGCCAGGAACGCGGGAATACAGCTCCGCCTTCCTGAGCGCATCGCGCACGTCGTCGAGCTCCGACCTCAGCCGCTTCCGGAGTCCTCGCCGACGCGGGATGGACATCTTGGCGACCGGGAAGACCACCCTTTTGACGCCGAACACGTTCGTCCCCAGCGCGGAGGCCTCGTCGACGCCGACACCACGGATGGCTAGGGCCATGTCGGTCGCCGCCGCGCACCTCATGGCCGTCCGGAAACGAGCGTTCTGCGACGGCGGCTTGCTCCGTCCGCGACTTCGCAGTGGATGCAGGCAAGGACGAGATGGAGAAGTGTAGTGAATGGTGGCGCTCGCATCCCTTATTTGAGGAGGAGGAGGAGGAGGAGGAGAAGGGGGGCGCCGCCGCCGCGGCCGACGTGGATTGGTGGAACAGCGTTCCGCGGCAGGGCTGAATTGGGAGATTGTAGGGGCTGGGCTGTCCGAGACTGCAGTGTGGGATGGAAGGAAACGTCGAGGAGAGGAGCATGCAGCCCACGTGCCACGTCTTTTTTTCTTTTCTTTCGCCGTTTCAACGTGAGTTTTCTGGCAAATTAACAAGATAAAATTCTTTTTACACAGGTAAAAATCCGTATACCTTGATGCTATGCCAATACTTCAGGTAGGAGCAGTGTAAAACAAAGATTAAGCGTCCGATCGCCATAGAGATCATGTTGGCTTCACCACCAGTATCATGTCTTGCTTGAGACTCACACAAGGGGATCAAATTTGTGCAATACATTTTTCCAAAGAAAAAAAAGTCAAATTATTGTTCTCATTCCACATGAATTCTTTAGTTTTTATTTTTATATATTTAAGATTACTTCTCAGGTTTACACATGGTCTGCGCCTTGAGTAATGTGTCGTATCTACAAAGATGATCTGTATCGATTAACAAGTGGAAAGAGTTTCAACCGGTGCACGAGATAGGACATCTATCTATAGTAGGAAAAGTCGACACAAAGGTCATGCCAGGCTGCATTTCCGTCACGATATCTCTTCTCTTCTTCTGTACTCCATATCAAGAGTGACGTGACTATAGCCAATAGTAACTTGTGCTTTTACCATTGTCCTGTCTTCTGGCACCATCTTTTTTCACATATTGATAGTTTATATTCGTAGTGTATTAAATCTAGTTAGCTATGTATACCTTCATTGTGCTACTATAGCAAGACAAAATAATTTCAGCTATGTGTAAATTTTTAGCTAGGAACAATAATTAAGGATTTGGCGATCTGCATCACTTATACCATATATCCTCCAAAGATCGCATATTTGAACATCGCATTATCGCATTTATTTAAGAAGTTTGCATTTCCATATTACTAGGTTGTATTACTCTAGCTAGGTTTCATTTTGAGGTTGATCCTATCCTTTGGTAGGTTTTTTTTTTTAAAAAAAAACTCTATCTTTTGGTAGTTAGTAGAGAGAATTGTGCCATTTTCAAGCTGGTAAATGTATCCTCTGGCTTGTGGATGTGGATATGGTGGTGATGCACAGGACAAATAAAGTATAGAACCATATAGAAGCGCAACTTTTTTTGCTATCTGGAGGCAATCAAGATACATGATACTAGAACTTTATGTATTTTCAGGTGGAACATGCATGCTGTACGTCGTCTGAATACAAGTACATGGTACAATAAATAGCAGGATCATACCAAGACCGACCGTGCATATCATAACTCTTCTACATCTACTTCACCATCTTTTGCTTATTGTCATCTGGTGGCGGCCTGACAGGCTGACATGTGACGCGCTAGGTGGACGTCGATGGTAGCTGTGCATGGTTATTGGAGAAGCAGGGCGTCTTGTACTTCTTGCTTCTTTATTTGGAGAGATAGAGATTTCATTTGTTGCAGGTATGGATCAAGTATGGATTGGACAGGGCATGACGATGAACAACGTAGTTCTTGCAGATGCAGCACATTCGTAGCTTGTCTTTCCTCCGGGTTTTGTGTGATGACTTCACGTGGTTTGCCAACATGGTCTGGGACAGCTAACATACGTGCAGTTCAGAGTGAACTAAAGATGATTATCTGCTATGCATGCAAGTGATTGAAAAGTAACTTTCCTTTTCAGTTAGGTTCTTGCAACATGAAAAATCTGAAACTGATCGTCGTCACTACTGCACAAAGGGTCATCTTCCTCATCTGCCACGGTTCTGTAGCCACGAGAAAAAAAAACTGCACTAGAGATAAGGATTCATCCACCCCCATTAGCCAAACTCATCTCAGGGAGACTCTCAAGGCCACCGCTACTGAAGATGGTCTATTAGTAAGTTGTAAGCATGACATATCTATATTATATGTGATAAACATCAACAATTACTTAAGAGTTAGAGAGTAAAAAAATGAATTAACTAACAAAATCACTAAAATTTGAAATTGAAGAGAAAAAATGAATTTATGCGGTGAAACTAGAATAAAGTGCAAGCGCTAAGCTTTTAATTAAGGAGAACAATGCCATACAATGTGCAATATATACCACTTTCTAGTTCTAAGCTTAGCATAATTCATGGGTGTGGATGATTAAACTTGAGATGTCTGTCTCTAAAGGAATGTGTTAGATTGTACTAACTATATTATGGCTTGAGATGGGATTACAAAAATGCATATGTCTCTTGACCATAACCCTTAGTTTTTGGTTCTCGGTATTATTGGTGCGACAAGATTGTTCATGATTTGGTTTCCAGAAAGTTCTAAAACCTTGGCGACGATGACTACGCCAAGATCGACGCGACCGATGCGACGTGGTCAGCGAACCGGCAGAGCGGACCACCTGTGCTTCGGCGGCGATCAGAAAATCCCGGATCGCTTCGACCCCAGGTGTGTTCGGGGGAAGGTTGTTAAGCCGGTCCATGGCCACGACAATGTTGGCTGTGGGAGTTTCATGGACTATCTGGTCCCCCACCATGTTGAACTTGCCATTGAGGTTGCGTTGGAGGCGGCGCGGCGGAGGGCCTGCACCGTTACCACCATTGCCCCTGTTGTTGGCGGCGCTCACTTGTTGTACCTCCAGGAGGCGTTGGCATTTTCGATCGGTGTTGCGTTCTTCCCTTGCTTGCTTCCCCTGCTCGGCTTCATTTGGAACGGGAGGCTTGTCCACGCTGACCATGAATACCGAGCCATCAAAGCCAGGCAGGATTTTAGGGGTGCCTAGCGCCTGGTCGGTAGAACAGATCCAGCGATCCGGCGTGGTGGGGAGTTCCTCCTCGACATCCTCCCGACTCCGGGCCTTAGGACTTTCTTCGTCGGAGAGGAGGTACTCGGTAAGGTCGAAAGAGATGGAGGGCGTTCCGTCGAGCCAGAGAGCGGATCTGACGTGACGTTGTCTTCGGGGATCGTAGTGTTTGACCCGGAAGGGATTTGCTGCAAGGCCACCATGCCTACCATGGGCCTTGGATCTTCTGGGACCAAAACCAGATTGGGATCTAGGTCCAGGAGGGGGTCATCACGTCGCCGAGGAGCGTGCTGCAGGTTTCTCGCGTAGGACGCGGCTGCATCGCTCAACCCGTGTGGTATATTTGGGCCGGGGGCATTTGGATCTGTCGGCTTCGGTGCAGGTTGCATCTGCTGCGGTGGCACAACTGCCCCTGCTCTGCTCGGGCGTGGCGACCGACACGGCTGGGTGTGTGTGCTGGCGCCGATGCACGTTGATGAACTCGTCCAGCCTAACTGGAGGCGGAGCCCGGGCAGCGGCCAAAATTGGATCTGGTCGGCGTGGGCGACGAGCCTAATTGCGGGCAGGGCGCTGCCGATGGTGCCCCTGGTCAGGCGTAGGCTGTTGTTGACAGTGCTCCACCACGGAGGCCTGTCTCAGCGAGTAGCTGGTGGTCCTCCTCTACGGTCAGCAGTTGATGCTCAGGCCGGGGCTAGATTCGGATCTGGTCGGCGCGGGCCACCAGGTCGGCCCGTATGTCCTTGTTGGTGTCGAGCGTGGCCCACCTGGCGGACAGGTGGCGGACGACCGACCACGGGTGGATCTGGGTCCGCGTGGCCTGGTCAGTTGACGCGATTGCGACGGCGTCATCGAACCGGATGAAGTCCAAGTACTCTTCATGAAGCTGCGCAGGGGCGGACTCCATGTACTCGAGGAGCTCAGCCAGACCAGCCCTGTGCCGATCGATCATGTCGATCAGATTGGAGTTGTCGATGTGCCTCCTCTGGTAGCGAGGGAGTCGCCAATTCGCCGTTGGCGTGGCCATCAACTCCGCCCTCGTCTTGGGCGGCTAGAACGATCTCGGGGGCGGCCCCGAGATCTGGGTCATTGGATACGTGGTTGGCGCGGTTGGTGCTGGGACCGACTGTGTCATAGCCGGAGCTGGGACCGGCTGTGCTGCTCCCACGAACGTGAGGGACGTCGTCACGCCGGTGGTCCACGTGAGTGAACCGATGGTGAGGGAGACGCCCACGTCGAAGTTCATGGAAGCCGGGAACAAAACCATCTGAATCGTCTGAAGATCAGATCGCGCACCCTCTACCTAGCGCGCCACTGTCGATGAAACCTCCTTGGCAGTCTACCACGGGATACCCCAAGGTAGTAGATTGCGGTGAGGGCGCGCTCAGATCTATGACCTAGATGTAATACCCTACGTCCTGTGCTCTGCTGCTGTATTGATGAGTACCTGAGTACAAGGGTTCTGATCATATGAGATCAGAAGAAGATAAAGTGTTCTAGCCTCTCTTCTAAGGGAGGTCCTTGTCCGCCTTATATAGTCAGGGGACAAGGTTACATGTCTAGGGTTTTCCTATGGTCGGTTACATTGCGCCGTATCCTTGGAGTACACGAACAGATCTAACCGACTAAGACTCCTTGCATGCCAATCAACCTTTAGCACCCGTGCAGCCCACCGACCTGGTCGGTAGCGACCACGGGCTTCGTCTTGTCATCCGGCCCACCGATCAGGATGATGATGGACCAGCCTTCGTCTTCTGGTCTGAGCTGTCAGGACCGAGCAGCCCAAAGTCTGGCTACGAGGGTATACGGGTCTATACCCCCACAGGTACCCAACCAAATAGGCCAAATCCGGTCTTGAATTGCACAAGTACCTCAAGCTCCCGATGAGGCTGCGGTACTCCGTGGCGCCGACGGTCGGAAGAGCCGCAGAGGTCGCCATGGATCAGTTCGAGCTCCTCCTTAGCCCGGTACTTGGCGGCTTTGGGGAACGGCATCCTCTTATGTTTCGCGAGGACGCAGTCCTTGCAGACTTGGTCTACGTGGTCGATCGCCAGTAGTCCTCGTACCATGTCCGCGCGCCCAAGCTTGCACAGCGCCTGGAAGTTGAGGTGGCCATAGCGCTCATGCCAGCGCCACGCCACATCGTCGACCCACGCGGTGAGGCACACTGGAGCGATGATGTTCATGTCAAGGAAGTAGAGCCAGCTAGGTGATCGATACACCTTCGCTAGCAGTTGCCGCTGCAGGTCGTAAAGACACAGAACGCCTGACTCGATGTCGACCTTGAACCCGTCCTCGTCAATCTGCCCGAGGCTGATGATGTTCGTGGTGAGGCGAGGGATGTAGTAGACTCCATCCAGCCGGCGATGTTCACCAGACTTGCACGCAAAGAGGACGGTGCCTTTGCCTTGGATATCGACCACCAAGCCATCGCCGAACTTGACGGTCCGCTTACGGGCGAGGGTGCTCCACATCTCGGAGGGGACCGAGCGCAGGAGTCTGGCCATCGCTTGACGGTCGTCGTGGTACTCATCTTTGTCGGGGTCTTCCTCGATGCCGAGGTCGGCGGCGTCCTAGACACGGAGCGTCTGGAAGTTCACCTCCATCACCAAGGCCCACTCCAGATAGTTTGTTTGGGTCAGCATCGGCCATGCGACGTTCGCGGATGGACGCTCGATGACGCGCTCCACGACTCGTGAGCCGGAGCGGTGGTGGCTGTGGGAGCGGCCACGGCGTCACGGCGGCGAGCGTGAGGGCTTGACCTTCTTCTCACCGTCGTCATCATCAGTCCGCTTCTTCTTGGAGGGCGGGCAACGGGGATGCCATGGCGACGACGGAAACCGGCTCCGATGCCAAATGACAAGAGTCCCGATCGACGATGAACAATAACACACGCGAGCACATGTGGAAGACACGAGAGGTATTTTGGTGCTGCAAAGCGACAGCTTTTCTATTGATTGTTCCTTGCTATATAAACGAAGTACATGCAGGAATATATGGTTATAAATGACTGATACAATCACGGTATGTTCGTGATCAATTGTTGCCACCTCAACAACCTGGGACATGTCATTCTTAGCACAGCCTCTAATGACGCTAATTGCCTCTACTTACTGTAATCAGCACGCTCAGGACTTATTCGAACAGAACTTGACGTCCAGCCGGTTCGGGATCTTGTGTAGCGCTCTGCATATGCCCAATCGATTTTCCATGGAAACCAAAAGCAACGAACATCATAAGAGTGCCGAGAGCGATGATGAGCCGAGAGCAGTGCGCACGGTGGCTACCTGTACGGCATCTGGAGCGGGTACCGGAAGCCGGACTTCTCGTAGAGCTTGGCGTAGGTGTCCAGGTCCTCCTCGGTGAACCACTCCGGGAGGGGCGTGGACAGGTCGGCCAGGTCCATGATCTCCTGCCCTTCTTTGGCGATCGGGATCTCGGCACTGGAGAAGAGCACGTAGACGGTGCGCACCACGCGCCTCACGTCGAACCGCCCGAAGTCGGCCTCTGCCCTGCCAGGCTCCTGCAGAAGAAGGAACACCAGCTGCAGAGTGTCGATACCGGTTTCGGTAAGAACAAGAGTTCAGAGATTCAGTGGTACGCACGCGCCAGCGCAGGACGTAGAAGCCTTCCGGCAGGGTCTCGATGGCTATGGTGGCCGGGCTGAAGGGGATGCCCAGGCACACCACGCCGCGGGTGCGCTCCGGGTGCTGCAGCGCGAACTCGTACGCCGGAAAGGCGCCGAAATCTTTGCCCACCAGGAACGCCTGCACGTGTGCCGCCATGGCAACGCTCAGGCTCAGTGGGTCACGGCATGCAAATATTTCCGTCTGGTGGTGAGCTGTTGCTTGCCTTTGGGACGCTGAGAGCGTCGAGGATTCCGAGGACGTCGGCGACGAGGTCGTCAAAGGTTACCTCCTCGTGCTC
>CM041637.1:19218367-19259531 GCA_023333625.1 Bothriochloa decipiens
CCTCGATCGATAGGATCGGTTTGGTCGGTCCCGGCGGCGGCGGCGGCAGCGGCGGCGGTCCTACGGCGGCGAGTTCCGGAGGATTCGGTTCGATCCTGCGTCGTTGGGGACTTGGGGTTGTCAGGGCCGGACGGGAACAGGAACGGGGCTGCCAAATTAACTGACGCGACAGCTAATGGCGAGGCGTCCCGTCCCAGCGCTCCCAATCAGGATTCCAACGGGGCGCCTCGCTGGCTGGGCGTTAGGCGCGCCTTCGTAGCTAAGAAATTGATGTATGTAACGTGTTTTCTTTTTGTTTTGTTTATTAATTAATTATTAATTAACAAAATATACGTTATTATTATTGGAGTAGATAGAACTAGTTGACTCCAAATATGTGAATGGACATTCACCAGCACATAATACTTCGTGTCTTATATTATATGAGCAGATTGAAGAATAGCGTTTTGAGATTGACGAAATGGTAACTTTCTAAATAAGTGTATTATGAAAGTATTTATTCATCTATCTAATAATACTAATTATAAATTAGAAATATTAATATTCTTTTATATGCAATTGGTCGAAGTTAAAAAATAACTTCTCGAAAAACAAGAACGACTTGTTTTGGAATAGAGGAAGTATGTGCATGAAATAAAACTATGGTGTTTTTTCACTACTAAATAATGCTAAGGTCTATGTGATAAGAATCACACCTTCGTAGAATGCAAACCACGTTGATGGTCACTAGCTTATCATTTCATACCATCAACTATGCTTAATATGAAAATGTAAACACTTCAAATCATGTTCGTAGGGTAAGTTTAACTGTAATCAAATTTATGAGTTTTGGTGGATATGTGAGTATAGGAACAAATGGATGAGAAATGGGCCAGATCAGAGGTCGATTGGCTAACCATTGGTCGGTCCATTCCCCATCTACCAAACAAGCCCCCCAATGCATCCCATGTGAAGGAAACACACTAGCAAGTTGTCCTACATACATGTTGGTCCAACGTCGGTTTAAATCTAGAGGCCTCTCAAATCTAGCATGAGATGAATCTCAAAGGAAAGTAAAATGATTCATGGGCCCATCCAAGTGATCCAACAAGTCCTACGTGGAGTAAAGCATCCCTTGTAAAGAAGTATTTTGAGATAGAGGGCATAGGTTTGTAGCCTTGTAGCAGTGGCTTATAATGCCTAAACTGGATTTTGTTGAGATCTGTTTTTTTAACTATATCTATGAGAGCATCTCCAAGAGACGTGGTATCCTTATTTTGTATGTTATATTTAGACTTTTAGAGCGAAAAATCAATACCAACAACTATGTTATTTTGTTTTGTAAAATAGCAAGTTGGCTATTTCTAAAATCTCGCATGTTAAAGATAGCTTGCATGTACCGTTAGCCATCTATCATTACCGTAGTAGAAAGGTTGGCTAAATCATAGATTTAACAATCTATTTTTACCAACTTTCTTGGTGTTGCTCTGACGCGATCAAAAGACAGAAGACCAAGGAATTTCAAAAGGTTAGCAATGCAATCTAATGAGAGAAACATGAGAAGAAAACTGGCCCCCGTGCCAGTGGCGGAGGGTAGTGGAGGCGAAGCTGGGCACTTGCCCCCACTTCCTGCATGCCATGACCACTGCAAGTATGTTCTGCACTTGTTAGTTGTTGTGCATGTGTGCCTGCAAATGAGTGAAGTTAAGCTTAATGCCTTAATTGACCCCCCTTGGTTTGACTCCATGCTCCGCCACTACCTCGTGTGACCTGGAGGAGCGTGAAATCACGGCACCGACTGCCGCCGTACGTGCACCAGCATGCAGATGCAGCAACGTCAAGCGTCATCGTGTCATCCAGGCCAGCCGCAACCTACGGCTCTCACAGTCACACGGGCACGCCTGCATGCGACCGGCGGACCGCTGTGGCCTGCTGTCTTGCAGCTGTAACAACACGTAGTGCCGGTGATTGCCGGAGCGTGAGAGGATATAGATGAATCTCGGCCGAACGAGCAGAGGACTCCTCTGTCACATTTCTGGTTTCTGTATTAAAATTTTCTTAAAGTTCTTACATGCTGGGAACGGCCATATAAAGCTCGCCCAATCTGGCACGATGGCCCACACGTCATACTCCAAGTTCTATTACAGCAAACGAATATTATGTAGTACGCCTTCTAAATAGGAACACGCCCTTGAGGCTTAGCCCATCTTCTACGTCATCTCCTTCAAGGTCATGACATTTCCCCCCGCCAAAGTACTTGCTTGTCCCCAAGCAGGAGCTTGTGGAAACCTTGTCTTGAGCACGTAATAGTCTTCCCACGTCACCGATGAGGAAGGAAGCCTAGACCAGGTAACCAAGACTTGAGTAATAGCCTTGTTACCCTTCTTTGCCAGATGTCGCTGCAAGACCTGTTCTGGAACAGCATCTGAAGCTTGTATATCGGTTACAGAGGGTAGACCAGAGAAAACTGGATGATGGTTAGGTGTATATGCCTTAAGTGAGAAATGTGAAAAACTGGATGAATCTCAGAATGAGATGGCAATGCCAACTTGTAAGCTACCAGACCCACCTTCTCGACCATAGCATAAGGACCAAAAAAATTGAAGGCAAGCTTGGGATACAACCGACTAGCCACTGAAGACTAAGTATATGGCTGGAGACGCAGAAGTACCTGTTCCCCCACCTCAAAAGACTTGTCAGTGTGTTTCTTATCTGCTTGCAACTTCATGCGATTCTTTGCTTGGGCAAGTCTAGCCTTCAGCCATTGTAGATGCTCCTCCCTATGAGTAATGACTTCACTAACAGATGGAGGAGTGTAGATGGAGCATGTCAACCCCAAAATTTGGTTCAGTGCCACAAAGTGCTATGAACAGTGAGCAGCCAATAACACTATGATAGAAAGAGTTATACCAGAGTTGGGCTAATAACAGCCATGCCTTCCAATTCTTTGGGGAATCCTGAACAGCACAATGCAAATACATCTCTAAACACTGGTTAACCCTCTCAGTTTGACCATCAGATTGAGGATGGTAAGTTGTGGTCAGATTTAAGGTCACTTTGTACTCTTTGAACAGATGTTGCCAGAAGGTACTCAGAAAGATAGTGTCTCTGTCACTCACTATGCTCTTTGGCAACCCATGCATCTTGACCACTTGTTCCATAAACAACTGAGCAACAGTAGCTGCAGTATAAGGATGTTTCAGTGGAATAAAATGGGAAAATTTTGTGAATCTGTCAACCACTAGCATGATGACACTGTAGCCATCTGACTTTTGAAGACCTTCAATAAAGTCCATGGAGACATCTTGCCAAATACCTCCAGGAATAGACAAAGGTTGCAGTAGGCCAGCAGGATGATCATGAGAATGTTTGGTGTGTTGACACAAATGCCACATTGTTTGACAAAGGTGTCTACATCCATCTTCATGCCTTTACAATAGAATAATTTCCTCAATCTATGATAAGTGGCATTAATGCCTGAGTGACCTCCAATAGCCGAGGAATGAAATGCAACAATAAGCTTTGTCTGTAGAGCAGTGTTACTCCCACCCAGATTGCAGTACCCTTTCTGATTAAACCCTTATCCAGAGAATAGCCTTGAGGATTTGGGCTGTGTAGGGCCAACTGAGTTAGAAATTCTTGAGCCTGCACATCTGTAGCATAAGAATTCAAAACCTCTTGAGCCCACTGAGGTTGAAGATGAGAGACTACTTGGAGGGCCAGGAGATGAGGAACCCTGGACAAAGAATCAACAGCCAAATTCTCTCTACTTTTCCTATACACAATCTTAAATTGCATTACCACTAATCTTGTCATCACTTTCCTTTGCCTGTGAGAGTGCAGATTTTGTTCATTGAGATAAGACAAAGACTTATGATCTGTAATGATAACAAACTTCTGTCTCTGCAGGTAGGCTCTCCATTTCTCAATTGCCATTATGAGGGCCAGAAACTCTTTTTCATAAATAGACAGACTCTTGTGATGGTTACCCAAAGCTTTGCTCAAATAAGCTATGGGTTGACCCTGTTGCATCAGAATAGCTCCAACTCCTTCAGCACAAGCATCATTAGTTAGTGGTTTGGCCATAAATCCATAGTTCCTCACAAACTTCCTGTAATATCTAGTGAGTCCAAGAAAGCCCCTAAATTCAGTCATATTAGTGGGAATAGGCCAATGAAGCATATCTCTAGTTTTGCTGGGGTCAGTGGATACTCCCTTGTCTGAAATTATGTGCCCCAAATGCTCCAAACTTATGGCAGAAAATGTGCATTTGGATGCTTTCAAGTAAAACTGATTGGCTCTAAGAACCTCAAAGACTTGCTGAATATGCTCAAGATGCTCATCCATATTCCTGCTATAGATCAAAATATCATCCAAGAACACTAACACAAACTTCCTCAGGAAGTTATGCAATAGCTGATTCATGATGCACTGAAAAGTAGCTGGTGCATTAGTGAGGCCAAAGGGCATTACCTTATACTCATAATGACCCTGATGTGTCTT
Source organism: Bothriochloa decipiens (assembly GCA_023333625.1). Taxonomy (NCBI): domain Eukaryota; kingdom Viridiplantae; phylum Streptophyta; class Magnoliopsida; order Poales; family Poaceae; genus Bothriochloa; species Bothriochloa decipiens. The sequence goes on from CM041637.1 coordinate 19,222,850, forward strand.
AAAGGCAGTTTTATACTCATCATTGGGAAGCATCCTGATATGATGATATCCTGACTTCATATCTAGCTTTGTGAAGAAATTGGAACCAGCCAACTCATCCAGAATTTCATCCACTATTGGCAATGGAAACTTGTTTTTGATAGTCATTGTATTCAACTTTCTGTAATCCACACACATCCTCCATTGGCCATCCTTCTTTTTTACTAAAAGTACAGGGGATGCAAATGGACTATGACTGTGAGTGATTAATCCAGCCTCAAGCAACTATTGGACCTATTTTTCAATTTTAGTTTTATGCTGAGGAGAATAGTGATAGGGTCTAGCATTAACTGGGACAACATCAGGAAATAAAGGAATGGCATGATCATATGTTCGGATCCTAAAAAATATCTGCATACTGAAGCAACAAATCCTGTACTTCAGCAGGAGCAATACTGGCATGTTTAGGAGAATCCACATAGGGCACTTGTACTGATTCTACAATAGCATATGCCCAAACATCATTACCCTTCATGGACTTGAACACATGACTTGCACTGATGGAATTCACAGTGCAGGAATCTGGCTGAAGTCCTTTCAAAGTGATTTGCCTGCCCTAATGCTGAAAAGACAGAGATCTAGTAACCTAGTCACAATTCATTATGCCCACAGTTTTTAACCAATCATAACCCAATATTGCATCATATGGTAAAGCCTCCAATACAAAGATATCAGTGTGAAATGTATGACCCTGATAGTACCATCTCGGTGGTTGAACCTGATGGGTGATATGCATGCTAGTCCCATTGGCTAGTTTAACTTGCTGAGACTTCATTGATGTTAGAGGTAGTTTGGCTAATTTAGCAAACTGTGCACTCACAAAATCAATGAGGATGAGGATAATCATAGACTTACTCTGAACTGTGGCTTTCAGCCTGATAGAGTCAGGAGAGGTAGCAGTACCAGATATAGCATTAAGAGAGAACTGACAAAAATTCTCAGTTAACACATCATCAATTGCTATTTCATTGAGAATGTCATCATCTAGGTGTCTATCTAGATCATTAACCACTAGAGCATTCACCTGTGGTTTGGCCTTCTTTGCACAAACTGCAGCATGCCCAGGTTCAAATTTCCTTCCACAAGAGTAACACAGGTTATTAGCCTTTCTGTAGTCCCTAAGCTGTTTATCCCTCCACAGGTTACCATATAACCCAACTGGTTTGTTCTCAGACTTGTTCTGCAAAGGTCTAGGCTATTGATTCTTCTGTTGGCACTTCAACTTGGTTCTGTCAAACATCTTTTGTTGGATTTTTGCTATGCCAGCTGCCTTTTCAACAGTTGCAGGGACTTGTGGTGCCACAATAGCCCTAATATCATCTCTTAACCCTCTCACATATTGGGTTGCAAAGAACTTATCATCATAACCTGAGCCATGCATACACACATCATACTGCAGTGACTTGTACTGAGTAGTATAATCCTCAACAGTGCCAGTTTGTTGGAGCTCAAGTAAATCAGTCAAAGCAGTGTCATAATCATCCAAGCCAAACTGATTCTGCAATCCCTGAGCAAACCTTTGCCAGTCAACATTAGGGTGGATACCTTTGAATGTTTTCCACCATTTGGCTGCATTATCCATCAAATGCATTGTAGCAGCTTCTACCCACAACTGCTAGGGGTGTTTTATAGAGTTTGAAGTAATTTAGACACTTGTCTAGCCAAACCTTTGGTTGAGTCCCATCACATGTAGGAAATATCAATTTACCTAGAGAATGGTGATGGAGTGGATCCTCTCTGTCCCTGTATCTGTGATGCTCATCTCTATTTTTGTGTCTTTGATCCTGAAACTGAAAAGATGGTCTAGCCTGAGACTTCTTGTTGCTAGCAAAAATATTGTTAAATTCAGCATCACCATGCATCATTGACTCCTCACTGTCAGAACCCCCTGTCCTTCTCCAGGAAAAGCTTGTTCAGAGCCTGAGCATTGGCATCCACTTGCTTGAAAAGCATTTTCAGCTTAGACATACAGTTATCCACCTTGACATGTGTTGTCTGGAGTTCTTTCTTCACCTCTTGTTGAATAGTTCCTGAGTCAGTCAACCTTTGGGACATGAGATTCAGAGTCTCCATCAAATCGGTCCAATTCGATTCATTAGCTTGAGAACGGGCATCCATCTGAGCTAGAATGAACTGTGTCTGCGCCGAAGGCTGAACTGCTTTCTTCTTCGGCGTCGTCGTGCTAGCTTCAGCAAATTCGTCCAGCTTGTACTGCCACAAGTTCAGCCACCGCCTTCCCTCTTGTGGACAACACAAATCCCAACTCCCGGACTGAGGCACGAACAGGGAATTTTACACAGAAACACCTGTTCCGCAACCGGAGTTCATGGACAATCATTGTCAACGCCACCACTCAGCAATCGAGAAATAGCTTACAAAATTTTACGTGCAGACAAAGATACGCAACCCTGGGCTACCAATCGAGCGAGCAAATGATAAATTCTGGAGCGAAAGAGGGACAACTCAGAGTGGGTACGCCTCCGAACCCTCAATTGTCGATGCCGACCCCCGTCGATGCAGAAACGAAGCCAACGGCGCTGGTGGATGTGGACGTGCCTCCGGTACCGCCTCCCCGCACCAAAGCCGCGTGGTCGGTGTCGTCGTCGAAGTGGATCTGGATGCGTGTGAGCGCCGATTCCCGATGAAGTGTAGGTAGGTGGATCAGATCGGAGTCGAGCGATGCTAGATCGAGCACGGCCTGAGAAGGAATCGCGACCCGGAGGTGTGCGATGTCTCACGCCGCCGCCGGACATTGCTACTCCTCGTGGACTCTCGAACTGATAGGGTGGGAAGGGTGGGAAACCGGGGCCGAGGATAGAAGGCTCTTGATACCACTGTAACAACCCGTAGCGCCGGCGATCGCCGAAGCGTGAGAGGATATAGATGAATCTCGGCTGAATGAGCAGAGGACTCCTCTGTCACGTTTCTGGTTTCTGTATTAAAATTTTCTTAAGGTTCTTACACGCTGGGGAACGGGCATATAAGGCTCGCCCGATCTGGCACGATGGCCCACACGTCGTACTCCAGGTTCTATTACAGCAAACAAATATTATGTAGTACGCCTTCTAAACAGGAACACGCCCTTGAGGCTCAGCTCGTCTTCTACGTCATCTCCGCTAATTTTTAGAATTTTTAATTAGTTAGGTCATGACAGCGGCGCACGCTTCGGACAGAACAGAACCAGTACGTACACACACGTGCGCAAGCGCAAGGCAGCAGGTCTGTCTCGCTTCTTGTCGTTGTTGCCTTGCCCTTGCGGTGCGTATGTTGCGTGCCACATAGAACAAACGAAGGCCTCTCGGAGAGCATACACGTATAGTATATCAAACAAAACATGCCGTATCAATGTATCATATATCTGATTCAGATTGGGAGCAAATAATAATTATTTGTGTACTCATAATAATAAACATGTGTTCGATTAACTAACGGCGCCCCCTTGTATGGATAAGGACAACTTGTGAGTTGATCTCACTACCTTAGTATGTATTTGATCCCCATTCCTATACAAATCTGGTTTTGAAGATTTTTTTTAAAAGATCCATTATCGGCTTTCATTTTGCAGTAGGAGAAGTGCAAATTTTCTGTGTGGTTTTGATATCGCGGGATCGAATTAACTGATCTATCATATGCAGCGTTTTTATTTATACAATTCTAGTTTTCAACTGGCCGATCAAATTAATTGATTTATTGGTGCATGTGCACGTACGTGCACGTCGCATATAGTATAGCGCAATCCGTATAGTAACAGTGACAGCAATGAAATTAGCAGCATGAGGAAACGTTAATTTAATTGCTGGTGGCATGAGTTGGCATACATACTGCATCTTGTCAACAATAAACATCGGTAAACAAAAACTAGCTAGAGGCGTGCATCGGTCGAGTATTGATCATCAGGGATAACTTCCTGGAATGGAAATCACAAGCTGACCCGGGATATGTAACTAATTTCGTAGCGTGGAAATCACAGGTATTTGAATCAGTTCTTGGTTGACATCGGTAAAGTAATACACGAGGAACGCGCTACCCCAAATAAACAGATCGAACATACTCCCCCATTCTAAAAATATATAAGTTCGTGTGGATCGTGGACATGATCTAAGATACCAAGGAGTTTACTAGTGCCGTTCATTAGTGCGATAGCGATGCAATGGCATTTGACATCAGAAAAAAATGGAGATAATATGAATGCAGATCATTAGAGCATCTCTAAGAGTTTTTTTTTGGGTTTGACATCTTAAAATTTTTGGCAAAATGAGAAAAATATCTTTCCAATAGTTTGGCATCTGGGCTAACATCTTTGGCAAGTTGGCAAATCTAGGTCGATTACGCGCAAATATGCACGACGTAGTTTCCTCATGCTTAGCGGGGCTCTTGGTTTGCTTAGCAGATCTTTTTGTTTCATTAACGGGTTTTTTTGGTGTTTGAAAACAAAATTTTCAAACTGTTGGAGATGAGATCTTTTTTTTCCTTCTTATATTATTTTAGGAGTTAATAAACAACAAAATTTAGAAAAAAATTTACCAAACTATTGAAGATGTTCTTAATGGGTCATAATAATTGCTGACTTCTGAAAAAACAGCGGCCGTGCGTGCACGATGACACACATGTACAATGACACAAACATCTCCTGGCTAGCGTAGGAGCTGCTCATCTATCTATCAGTCAATAAAATAAAACAAAAACAATAAAAAAAACCCTTAAAAATAAATAAAATGAAACAAAGAAATAAAAAGGATGCGTATGATGGTGCTCCTCGGTTCCGTACATGGGCATGCATTGATGTGAGCAACGTGTGCGTGATTTGATGGCTCCGCCAGTATATTAAAAATATATATTTTAGAGATAGAGAGATTTCCTATTTAATAAAAGGACTCTAGAGGCATGTTGAGGAATTTTCCTTAACAAAGGATGTGGGGCGGAGGCCTCTAGTAGTCTAGTTCAGGCCAAAGGCTTGAAATAATAAAATACAATCAGGGTAGGTTCCACTAACATGAACTAGGGTTTTATAAATAGCATTTGTCGACCTTTTTTTTACAAGGGGTTCACTCCTCGTTTTATAGGTCACAGAGATGTTCTTTTACATTGAATATCCGCACACAAATAAGCCTTCAAGGACATCTTGGGTCTTCTCCTTCGCCATCCGTCTTGCTCCATGCACTTATCCCACACCCTTTGGAGGCCCATTTTAATTTGCTACTTAGGATCCCAGTGTTATGGGAGATTCCTCTTTGGTCCGCGAAGGCCTTCATCAATTTCTGCTACCTCCTATGTTTTTCTGTTTATCTTTGCTCTGATGGCCTTCGCCTTTGCTCCTTGCATTGCTCGAGCCACCCTGGGCCTCCGCTGGCATCCTTGTGCCTTCGCCTTCTAGGGCCTTGCCCGTTGTCCTTGCACCTTCGCCAATCTAGGGGGCGTAGACAAAGGCTTCCTGCATGGTCCCTGCAAACTTGTTTCTCATGCGATTCACAATGTTAGTCTATCTGGTTAGGGTGGTGCTCAGCCTTCGCGGCTCATATATTTGTGTCCCAGCCAACACGGCATGTCTCAACAATGTTTGTTTCATTCTCACATCAATTTTTTGTAACTTTGATTATATTTATAATGTTTGGCTTAAAATGGGATTTAAGAAAATATGTTCATCATTACATATGTTTGCCAAAGTACAATTTGATGGTGATGGACACCTAGCAACATTGATTACTAATATAAAAGTGTTTATCTCATCCAGTTCAAAGGGAGCACGACTAGGATGTTATGTCCAACATGGAAAGAAAAAGGATAACCAAAATGTACATTCTTTGATGGACTCTCATGCATAGCAAACAATATGCAAAAAAGAGGCTCGCCAAATGATGTAATCTACATGCTTTGCTCCAACCACCTAGAAAACCCAAGCATCTTTACGAAAATTGCTCTTATACTAAAGAAGTATGGAATATCATCCTCTCATGGTTCATTTCTACTAGCTTAATGAATCTTTACCATCCAGGCTCCATCTATAGACATTGGATAAACAACTAGATGAAAGGTGAAAAAGACTGGAGACAACCTTGATGGCATGATGGTTTACTTTTGGTGGAATATTTGGAAAGAAAGGAACTGAATGACTTACCAACATAAGTTTCTACAGCCATCAGAATTGGCGTTCTTGATCAAGGTAGAAGTTGAACTCTATAAGATGGAACACTCCCAAAATATTTCACCAAGAAGCATCTCTAGGAGCATTCTTGCTGAAGTTTCTATTTAGGTTACGTCTATGGGTTCATTTACTTAAGTATTGGCAATGTGTGGTGTGAGCATACGTTTTATCTTCTCTATTGTATTTGTCCCTCTGCTTTCCTTTGTTTTATTAGAAACATTTTGTTGAATAAGTGGTGAGCAGATGATAGAGCTAGCAGTCACCTTTCATCATCGCCATTGCCATCGTCACCATATTGCAGATGATGGGCACACGGGTTCCTCCTTCTCATCCTCTTCCTCTTGTTCGTGCTCTCGGGCCTCTCCGCCTCCTCCATGCTCTTCGTGCACCTCTCCCACCGCCCTCCTACGTGTGCGATGGGGCAGCGTCACCATAATGCCATCCTTTGCCTAACTAATTGAGGGTATTCGAGGGGATATTAGGAAGCGCTTGAGACTGCTCCTCCCACTTTACCACTCGAGGAACAGTACTTACTCAACCACTCTATCGTCTTCCAAGCGCTCCAAGCTCCAAGTGGCTTCTATGCACACTAGTGCCAACGTGCGGGCATTCAGGAACTCCACCAGAACCCTAGCTCCCACACCACGTGGATCTGTTGTGCTCAAGATACACTGTGCCTCCTGTATGTTCACCCATTCACTCAATCGACGCACCAAAGCATTAGGGCATGAAGAGGAGCATTGAGATGACATAAATGCTTACAGTGCGCTTTTAAGGAAGCCATGCCAAGGGATGGTTGACGCTTTAGTTAGGCCTAACTATGAGCCAAAATTGGCAACCAAACAAACCAAAGTTGTATTCCTAGAGCCTAGATAGGGTGGTTAGCCACGTAACTAAATACACCCTATATAGTTTGTTTGGGCAACTCTTAGAAGGTTAGAAAAGTAAAATGGGCCTTGAGATCAAGGCGAATAAAGGCTTTAGGTGGTTATTTGGCAATGATATTGAAGGTTGACTAGACTTAAGGGGCAATTGAGTGTGTGATGGTTAGGTGATTTGAAACAGAAACAAGATGGTAGCCATATAGAAGGTAGCAAAAGCTTCATCGAACCTAGTCAAGTGGTAAGATAAGGTGGGCATGGGTGGACATTATCAAATTAGGTTAGATTCATGTTAGTAAATAAATTGCATCCCACAAATTACACAAAGGATCCTAACACTAAGAAAGACAAAATTATAATGAAGCCATTGAAAAGCCCTCTTGATCATCTTCTTTGTTGCAAAATGTATTAAATCATGGCATCATTTTGAGATACTAGTACATGCACGTGTCATTGCATATACTAGTATATTTATTTTGAGAGATTTAGTTTCATGAAATATTTTCTATTTGAAGTATATAGCATAGCAAAAGAATACTAGTTGATGTTATGTGCCCGAGAGCATGCCAATACATTATACGTTATCAATCTTTGAGACATCACATTATGTATTAGAGTGTACAATAGATCGAGCGCAATTCTCTATACCCACATTTCGGTATCACACCAAGTCCAGATCCACCAAATCTGACAACAAACCAAGTCATTAGGCCAAACTCAACCCAAATGACTACCCTAATGGGTGTGAGGTGCATTGCCTTATATGTTGTACTCCCCTCCATCAACTTCCAATGTGGGTGTAAAATCCTAATTGTCTTCCCCATCACAAATCAGCTCCAATTTCTTTACATCACACAAACTGTGGGAACTCTAGAAGACATTATTCAAGGCCCAATTCAAACTCTCCATGTCACACAAAACTTGTGTGACCCTTAAAAATATTCACGGGATGCCTCACCATGCGACCCTAAGATTTTTTGGCTTCTTGATTACAGGCTTTGATATTCACATGTTAAAGTGCGCAATGGATCTAGCCCCGCATGTGCCGACACCCCGCATGCTCAAGTCCATCGGAGCCTACAATAAACTAAGACATAAGCCTAACTTAACCTAAAAGATACCCTGAAGGTGATGATTGGCCTACCTTATATGTTGTGTTTCTCCTCCATCAAATTTCGTGAAATTAAACCTAATATGTACGTGTGTTTAGAGTTGCAGCTAAAAATGAAATCCATTAGCACATGTAAATATTAGATATCTAGAGGAGCACCTGGAGTAAGGTAGGGTAAACCCACAAATCCACAATGCTAAAAAAAAATCACAAAAATGTACTGCAAAGTAAAACTAAAGGCAGTGCTGAAATAAATTTTGTTATTGAAGTATAAAAAGTATATATTGTAAAGTACAGAAAACTTTTTTTTTGAAATTACTTGATTCAAGCATATCTAAATGTATTGATCAAAGTACGTGTTATATGAACTATATATTCACATTTAGTCATTGTCATATATAATTAATAATAACATGCATTTCAAATATAAATTTTCATGGTCCTAATTTAATTTGACTTGGCTACAAAACATAACGTATAATTTTTGTTACTCTCGTGCAATGCACGTGCGATTATCTAGTATAATATAATGTGTAGATATATTTCCTGAAGTAAGAGACAGAATCAATATAATCAATACATACTATAAAATACTGTATATATTTAATATATATTTCCTGGAATAAGTCATATATAGTATAAGTAGAGGTTGCAAAGTAATTAAAAACTCAAGGATTCCTTTCGAGTAAATTGCAATTATATTATTACTTATTAGCTAGATAGCCAAAATAAGCAACATACGATATATATGCGTATAAAAAGGGCCCGGGGGCCTCATCCCCCTGCCGGCGCGATTCTTTCACACCATAATATTAGAGTTCCTTTTATTTTGCCTTAAAAAGGTGTACTACGATGGTGCTGGCTGTCTTTGTTGCCGCCGTCGTCGTTCTCGCCGCGGCGGCGGTGTATCGCCACTTCCTGCCGCTGCTCCGCAACACCGGCGCCCCCAGGGGCAGCTTCGGTTGGCCCCTCGTCGGTGAGACCATCGGCTTCCTCCGCCCCCACGCCTCCAACACCACTGGCGACTTCTTGCACAGTCACATCACCAGGTTCGTCGATCGCCATGCACATCATATGCATGGACGCTAACAATTCTATCTAGTAGCTTAATTAGTACACATGCATTGTGTCGTTGCTCATGATATGGTCTCTCGTCTCCCACGCGGCCGGCACGCATACGCCGCTGCCGCTGTCGCGCCGCCATCGTACATACGTGCTCCGCTGGCTTGCAGGTACGGCGCGGTGTTCAAGTCGCACCTGTTCGGCGCGCCGACGGTGGTGTCGTGCGACGAGGAGCTCAACCACTTCGTGCTGCAGAACGAGGAGCGTCTGTTCCAGTGCAGCTACCCGGGCTCCATCCGCGGCATCCTGGGCGGGTCCTCCCTGCTGGTGGTCACGGGCGAGCGCCACCGCAGGATCCGCGGCATGGCGCTGGCCTTCGTCTCCTCCACGGGGCTGCGGCCCGCCTACCTCGCCGACATCGACCGTGCCGCGCGCACCGTCGTCGCATCCTGGCGCGGCCGCTGCGCCCTTGCCTTCTGCGACGAGGCAAAACAGGTACGGTACGGTGACGTCCCGGCAGCACTCTCCATCCCTATATCTCCTGCCGTCCTGCGTGGGCTGTACGCGAGTACAAGCAAGGTCTCCAGATCGGTGGCCGGCCAGATAATCCCGTGTGACAAGGGACGACAGCACTGCGCTGTAGCCGCTCGTGTTCATGTTTTGTCTGCACACTGGCACACTGCACTGCACGCGTGTGCGTGTCTCTTTTTCCGGCTTGAATTGACTTTGGGTTGTATGCTTGTTTGGCCGGCACTTGGCACGCAGTTTGCATTCGGCGCGATCGTGGAGCAGGTGGTGGGCTTGTCCCCGGAGGAGCCGCTCATCCGCAGGCTCCTGGAGCACTACTCCACCTTCATGAAAGGGCTCGTCTCTCTCCCTCTCAACATCCCAGGAACACCGTATGCCAGAGCTGTAGAGGTGCGTAATAATCCGTGATCAAATATCTTAGGCGCCTGATTTTTTTGTACTGTTAAGGCATGGAAGTTTGTCATTGTAATATAAAAAAAATGTAAATTGTTCCTTGTGAGTTGTTCTTTTAATTGTTATCTAAAAATTCCTAAAAAGTTCAGTTACTTGAAATATAGCAAGTTCCTGTAAGCACGAGGAATGTAATGTGGCCATTCCATCAAATTTATTGGAGGAAGGGGCTGATTGGTTGGCTTTCAAAATTTGTCAAGCCATGATTAACTATTGTTTGTTTTGCTACCAAACTTTCCAATCCCTCTTATCTTGTCAAATCTATAACAAATTTTTTATCTAACTTTGGCTTGCCAAATCTTTGGCATGGCAAATTTATGTAGCAAAAACCAATCAGGCCTGAACCCATGACGCTCCACTATCTAAAATGGAATTGCTGTTCTCGAACCATAGTATTACTTCTCTGATAATCTTATCTCTTAATTTAGCCTTAATTTTGAACTATGAGCAGGCGAGGAGGAAGATATCTCTCACTTTGGAAGAGATTATGGACGAGAGGTGGAACGCCGTTGGGGCATTGAGGAAGTCTGCTTTCCTAGACGTCCTCATCGCAAATAGCGAGCTGTCCCACGATGACAAGGTCACCTTCGTGCTGGACTCGCTTCTAGCAGGCTACGAGACCACGTCCACCTTGCTGTCCATGCTCATGTATTTCCTCGGGCAATCTCCCCAGTGTCTGGAGCAACTGAAGGTACGTATGTACGAAAGGGATCATTCATATAGCGGTGCCTGCGCGCATTTTAAGGTGAATAATCAGTTTGCTGATCGAATGTTGACAATTAAACTTGAGCAAATTCTTGTGTAATATATGTAGGTAGAGCATGAGAGCATAAGGTCCAGCAAGGGCACAGATGACTTCTTGACCGCTGAGGACTACATGAAGATGGAATATACCCAACGTGTAAGCTGCTGGTTCAATCATCTCTCTATTGACAAGCGGAATGATAAACAAGCTCATCCCCCATCTTAAGAAAACAAAAAAGATCATTCATCCATATGTGTTTAGCTAGTGATACTCATCCATATATGAATAATCTAGACGATAAGAACTTGCATTAAAATGGAGCCCAACATTTGTTTGCATGATGTTGCAGGTTATCAACGAGACGTTGAGATGCGGTAACATTGTCAAGTTTGTGCACCGGAAGGCCCTCAAGGATGTCAAATATAAAGGTAATTAACATGAAATGGATATACTTTTCTTTGTTGCTGTGATCATATTCATATGATCATTTCTAACACAGTTGCCATGATTATGGAAGGATCATATTACACTGTTCCTTAATTTGGTGGTATCTATTACTGGTTGTGTGGTGCGCCTGTGCCTCCCCATGACTGTAAAATCAGTATACTGCTTCAGTGTCCTCCCCTAATCTCTATAGTGTACTTTGTTTTGGCAGGGTATGTGATCCCAGCTGGCTGGAAAGTCCTGCCGATTTTGGGTTCCGTTCATTTGGACCCTGCGCTCTACAAGAACCCCCAAGAGTTTGATCCTTGCAGATGGGAGGTGCGATATGAAACCGTTTCGTTCTCCCTTGTTGAGAGACACATCGAATTCGGATGCTCATGTTCTGTGTTGTTTGATCGATTCAATCCTAGCTAGTACCCCCGCCCTATATATACTGATGATGTTAAGCATTGCAGGGGCTGAACCAGATGACGTCGACCGGCAAGAAGTTTGCGCCCTTCGGCGGCGGACTCCGGCTCTGCCCCGGCTCGGAGCTGGGCAAAGTGGAGGCTGCCTTCTTCCTGCACCACCTCGTGCTCCAGTACACTTGGAGGTTGGACGGCGAGGACGTCCCGATGGCGCACCCGTACGTGGAGTTCAGTAAGGGCCTGCCCATCAAGATATGGTGCCACCAGCAGTCTGATACGGCACCTTGGTTCGTCGGGCAGCTCTAGCGTACGTGCATCCATCCAGCTATCGATCAACCGATCAAGAAGCAGGAACTGAGGACAAGGAACGACTGATGAAAACTCTTGCCGGAGCCCCATCCAAATGTGCCCTTAATATATACCGCTTGGATCATGGATGCTGTATAATGTGCATATATGACAAGTTTTTCCCTACTAGTATTTTTAAAATCTCGATGGTCACCGATAAACTGGAATATCAGATAAATATCGAAAATTTATCGACGATAAAAATAATATTTCGGATAAAATTTAGACAAAAAATGACTCATTTTGTTTAGAAAAGCACATAGATTATTTCTAAGCCATTTGACACAACAAAATAAATAAAATATATTATCAATTGTCTATTCAACATGAGAGTGTGTTGCGGAGGTAGCAGCTTGAGAAGAGGAGAGAAAATGAAGAATGAATTAAGTCTAGAGTATTGGGTGGGCTTTGGCGTCTATTTGGATGGGTAAATTTTTAAAATTATAAAAATTTCGGATGATAGATGAAAATTTTTGGACCCGACTGATAGACAGGATATCTTAAAAATTTTGAATTTTTTGGGCCAAATTTTTTTTTCCTTGGTGCATGACAACCTGTCAAGTATGCTAAGCTACTACGCATAATGTACTAAGCGCTTATCGTTCAAAAAAAAAAGTACTAAGCGCTCAACTACTTCCCTAGTCGTAGTCCCCGTAGGATCAGAACCACCGCCGGAATTTTCCCATCGGAAATGCTAGCCCAGGACGGTGACCCTAGCTAATAATAATCAATCGACGATCAATGTCACACCGCGTACTATGCATTCCTTTCCCTGCATGCGGCCAACGCATCCATGCTCGTTGGAGTAACCCAATATCCTCCTCAGCATGCATATCACACAGCAGAGAGAGAGAGAGAGAGAACATAGTCATTGAAACATATGAATTCACCTTATAAAACACCAAGAGGAACCCTAGCTAATGCAACATAGTAGTTGAAACATCTGAAATCACCTTATAAAAGACCAAGTGGATCCCTAGCTAATGCAAGACAGTAGATAAACTTTAAACTAATAAATCACTTGTTGTAATTATCGAAAAACAGGCTACTAATAATCAACCTATTGCAGGGACATTTAGTTATAGTTGCTACAACATAAAAAATGCATCTATATATACCCATCTCTAAGTCGACAAAAGCATAACAAAATCTGCTTGTTACACAGTACATATATTATCCTAAAAAGGTCCGTATAACAAATCAACTTGACGTTGGAACATCCCGTTAGAGCTACGACATGAATGAATCCTTGAAAAATCAAACATTAAAACATTGGAGTCATGTGCTAGAACATCAGAAATAATACCCCTTCAACATATCTCAATGAGGAGGAGCTCTAGCCATGGGCAAAACCACTACTGTAGAATTCATTCTGCGAGACAATGAGGAGGAGCTCTAGCCCCACTACTATAGAATTGATTCTGCGAGACACTGGCCAAATACCACAAAAACAAGTTCACTGCAAATGCAGGACAGGTGGATGAGTTCTGCGCACGTTTTGGTTAAAAAATCATCGTCATTAGACTCACTATTTGGTGAAATCTTAGGTGGGGTCACTAGAGAATTCTAGTGAGGTATTTTGAGCTTTCGCATCACTACCCGAGTGAGTTGCTCGTTGTTAGACATACTGTTCCGAAGCTCCCGTGCACTATCCAGCGCTCTCACTGAAGAGCTCCAGCTGTATAAAATAGTGTATCTTTTTTTCTCACCCGTTATCAAAGCTGATAACTTAAGTTGATGCTTCCCCAAGATATATCGACAACACGTCTACGCTAAAAACTTTTTCAATGTTTGTTCTAAAATGCAATGCAATTGATTAATCTCTCAGATGCGACTTATTTGACGATGTTTATAGTCTCAAACTTTGTATCTCCAACTAGATTTTTTTACTCATCTTTCTCTAATTCTTCGATTGCTCCCTTTTTATTTAATAAATTGGGTAAAATATATTTCATAATTAATTTAATGATACTTATTTATATAAAAATATTAATACCTTATATTATTTTTGTCAAACTTGAACTCATTTGACTATTTGATTTGATGAAAAGTGAGAATTGTATTTTTTTTGAATGAATGGAGTAATTCGTTCATGTCTGGATATATGTACTTCCTCCGTTCTAAATTTTAGTTTGTTTGACTTTTTTTATTCCAAATTTGACCACTCGTCTTATTAAAAAAATTTATGCAAATATGATTAAATTTAAGTTATTCTTGAAGATTTTTTGTTAGTAAAGCAAGCCACAACAAGTGCTCAAACTTGAGGTAAAAAAAAACCAAACGAACTATAAATTAAAACGGATTAGTACTATATTTTCCTCATGTTTTGGTATAATAGTGTTTAAATCATGCGTCATGAGTCATGACTAGGCGGCTAGACCAAGTCACAGGTCAAGGACCACGCCGGCGCCTTCATCGTCTTCGACAAGTCCGATAGCTCATTCTCGCAGCCCTTGGCGCCGATGGTGGCGTGTTGCTCCACTGAGGCGGCGTGGCGGACGTTTACATGGAGATCTACGACCATTGAGACGTTGATAAGGGCCGGCGTGGTAGGTCACCACGGCGAGCATTTGCAATCTTGTGCCAGTCAAAGGGATTCATCAGTGGTGGACAAAGAAGACAACAATCTTTTAGCCCATGTCGGGTTTGCATCTGGGCCGCATCTATGGGACGGGATGGCGGGAGACGTTAATAACAAGGATAGGGCCCGCGACTGCTCTGTCGCATCGATACAGTTTTGGATATGCTGGGTTAGGGCGTTTAATTGCCGCTTGTTCCTTTGGATGGATGTGGCGCGTAACGACGATACGTGTCTTATCCAGTCCGCATGACGACACACTTCACTCCGCTCTACGTGCGTCCCTTTCCTCACATCTCCTCCATTCTATCATTGTGGCAACGCCCCTCCTCCATCCCTGACCTCCACACGCATGGCGTGCAGCGGCTTCTGGCGAGGGATAGGGTTTTAGTGAGTTCTATTACAGTAGCGTCATTTTTCTATTGCAACAAGCAATATTTCCTTGTTGCATTGGATTTTTTTCCTAATGATACATCTCATATTGCGTTTTTGTTTCTGTTATTGCAGTAGGGTGTTTCTCGATGTTGCAACAAGTAATATTTCTTTATTCCATTGGTCTTTTTTCTAATGTTGCATCTCACCCTACCATTTGTGTTTCTGGTATTGCAGTACCTTTTGTTTTGTTATTGTAACAATTAATTTTTCCTTGTCGCGTTAGTTTTTATGGATGTGGCATCTTGTAATTTGCTTTGTTTCTATTGTTGTAGTACCTTTGGTTTAGAATTGCATCAAGTAATTTTTTTGTTGCATTAGCATATATGTTTTGATGTGGCATTTAGTTTTGCTGTGTTGTTGCAGTCTCTCTAGTTCTGATATTGCAGTAAGGATGATTTTCTAGGGGAAACTCAATGTGTTGAAGTATGTGAGACATTTGGGGATAGATTGTTGCAATGATTGTCAAGTAGGGCGCAGCGGGAAAGAAGCAGTGCTCGAGGGATGTGTGCAGCGGCGAAGAAGTCAGCCTCAAGCGATGCGCGTAGTGGGAAAGAAGCCAGGCTCCAGCGGAGCAGCACGCGATGAGAACAAAGGGAAGGGAGTGTTTCTGGGGCCATTCGATAACGTGGGCGCAGCGAGCGAGCGGGCTACCCTGTTACATAGGAGGCACAAACGCTCTTGGGGGATGGGATCGGGAGTGGCTGCGTGCGTCACGTAGAGCCTAGGGTGCATGGGGTCGGCGTCCGATGGGACTTGCGCCACATCGCCCATATGGTTTCTTGCGTTTGTCGTGTCTCGCGCCCGCTCTATCTTGATCTGGACCGACACGGTTTATTGCGCCTATCGTCGCGCCTCCACAACCACGCATGCATCAACATGGTTTCTTGCGTCTACCGTCGCGCCTCCTCAACACCCACACATGCAGGCGGGCCCAACAGCTACAATACGAGGCTACTACGGATGTGTCTACTACATACAACATGTGCAACATCATATCCACTTTTGCAACATTTAGAGGAAACACATGTGCAACATACATCCGAAACAGTTGAAACACTTGCAACATACTTTAGAAACATGGAATCCAAACCAGGTTTTGGTTGGATTGCTGGCTAGACCAGTGCCCTCTAAGTATAACCTATCCTAACATGTTTAAAATCTCACTACAGTATCAGATTCCATGGTAGGCGAGGTGTGGGAAATTAGAGTTCAAAAGACAATTCAATGAAGTCCAAGTTCATGAATACAGGGAACAAATTGATAAATTAGGAGGTATAGAGTTATCTGCAGATAGAGATGAAGTGGGATGGCTGTTGGAAGATCCTCTAAATCTCTATATAATCTGTTAACCAACCGGGGATGACTGATAGACATATTTTTATGGTGTGTAAATGCACCATTCCCTTGAAGATGAAAAACTTTTTGTGGATGGCTGCTCATGACAAAATTCAGTGTGGGGTGCAACTTAAGAAAAAACAATGGTTTGGTCATGAGAAATGTCTGGACTGTGATATGCATGAAACCTCTTATCATATTCTATTTCAATGCCCGGTGGCGGTTTTCCCCTGGGCTTTCATGAGGGACTGCCTGGGTTGGAACACATCACCAACTACTTGTAAATCCTTCTGTCTTGAGATATTAGATAGATGTCGAGGTGTCAAGCAGATGGTGACACTATATCTATGTGCAGGTGCGCTATGGACAATTTGGAAGACCAAGAACGATGTGGTGTTCAACAGGAAGATGATGCTGTCCCCTTCGATGCTTATCCACAAGACGATCTCGCTCGTGAAGACATGGAACCCGCTCCTAAAGCCCAAGTTGAAGCCGATGGCCGAAGAAATGCTGCAGCTGTGTTGGCGACCAATGCAGCGATCTGAGCTGGCTATTATGTGTGCTACCATGTGATGTGATAGTCGGCCTGAGAGAGGAATACTCTTTTGTGATAAGCCCAACTATTAATCGTAGTAGAACTCATTTCATTCTAGTATATTTTGGCTCCTGCAAAGTGAAGATGCTTAGAGGTCAGCTACCGTAGAGTCCTGTTTGATGTCTCTGCTGTTCGCTCATGTAAGTTGTTGTCCCCAGCAAAACTCTCTGTTACACTTTATAAAAGGCGGGCAATGCCTTTCACCTAAAAACCATGCAATGTCTAAATGAAACACTTGAGCAATATATGTGTGAAAACATATGCAACATCCGGATGAAATATAATATGTGTGAAACATATGCAATACCTAGACAGAACATGTGCAACATACGTCTGAAACTATTAAAACATTTGGAACAGACTCTTTCAAAATACAAGTATAGCTAGCCATTACAACATATGCAACATCATATCTGCTTTTTTATTATCTACATGAAGCACTTGTAATATGCATATAGAATAGATGTAACATACTTTTGCAACATTAGCTTGCAATATTCGAGGAGGCAAGGGATCATGAGGTGCACGTGGAGAAGCCCACTCCGGGTCTTGCCACTTCGGATCTTGTGCTGTCACAAGCTAAGGTCGATGGTGCCGGCGTCGACAATACGCACAACCTCCTAGTGGGGAATGGTGGCGTCGACAGCACCTAGACGCAGCGAGGCTCGGGGCAGACGCACGGAGGCGGAGACAGGGCACGACGTAACGAGGCGGAGTGGGTGCGACGAGGGATGGAGCATGGATGTCCTCTCCGGAGCATTTCAGTAATAATATATAATATATGGCCTCTCTCGTGCTATGCTTGCTAGCTGCTAGGCTCGCAACTTACGCAAATCTACACACATTGTGCATTCTTCTTTGACATGGTTTTTTAGTTGTTCATTGCAGCGTAGATAAAACTTGAAAAACAAAGATTTCCCACAGAATTACAATTGTCTATGTGTACTACTATTGGTAGTTACTATAGCAGGGTAGCTTTGATTTGAACTGGGCCGAAGCTACTGTCGTCCTACAGATTCACACACGCGGCATGCTCCGCCACTGGCTATGGGTACATGTGGTGGCTCTGCGGTGTGACCCTATAAGAATCGGGTGAATGGGTGATTATTGTGGGGGATGCGAGACGACACAGCAACGGGAGCCCGCAAGGAAAGCTCCACGGCGGGGGAGGTCAGGAGGACGTCGCACACGTACGAGGCACAGATTCAAAACATGGAAAGAAGCACGCTGGCCGCTGGGTAAACGGGAGGCTATCCGTCGATAGGGCCATTTTTTAGATTGCCCTTTCACACAGATCATCGGGCAATTAGGGCAGTCTGAATGGACTATTAATAATAGTTTTCTATCTCTATTAATTATTGTGTCAACTACATAAAAATTTGATGTGGCAATTTAATTAATGAGGAAAGAGAGGAAAATATGATGAAATTGTTTCTTGTTGATGAAACCGAGCTCCGGGATCACGAATTGGTACCTCGAAGATGCCATGGAGATGTCAAAAAAACAAAAGAAGATGCCATGGCCATGGAGCTAGTGGGCCCTGGGCGGATGGCCCACACCGAGTCCCTGTAACTCGACGGCAAGCCTCGCAGCTACCAGCACTGCCGCGCGAGCTCACCCCGCCGGCCGCCGCACGCACTCACCTGCCGTCAGCCGCGCGAGCTACCCTGGATGACGTTCGCCCACGCGAGACGCTTCCTCGCACTGACAGGAACGGAGGGAGGAAGGGATAAGCCAGAGAGGAAAGATTCACATTTATTATGCATAGACACTTTCTGCATTGGGTGTGATAGTTTCTATAGATGATTTTTGCTCATATGGATACCATGAAAATCGTGCGTAGTTTCTATCATTAGGATTGTCCTTACAAGATTAGCAGACTGTTTGAGCAAATAAAATTAAGTCTCTATAACGGACACGCAGCTCGCGAAACACAGTACAACTTGACATGATGTTACATGAGCATTTGCTTATTTGCTCAAGGATCTCACCTCCAGGTTAGCGTTCACCTCGGCTACAGCATCCTGGTCCTTCCAGTTATGTATTCCTTGTTCTCCCTTTCCTGCCTGGCATCTTTTGCATTTTCCCTTGTTAGTCTGCTTCTTTTCTCTGGTTTATTCTACTCAAAAAATTCACATTCTTGCTTCTCCGAATCTTCCGCATTCGTTCGTCTTGGTCCACACTTCCACTGACTGCTTCTGTCCTCTATGGTTCATTCTTCTCAAAATTTAACTTCACATTGTCGCTCCTCAGAATATTTCTCATCGTCAAGCTTCTTATCATTTAGTTCCCCAGCAGTATGAGAGTTTCCTGCTTCAGTAGCAGCAGTGCCATTCCCATTGCCAGCAGAAAGAAACTCATCATGTAGCATCTCCAACACATCCCAACCATTTTCCATGATTGTCTTGGACCAGTGCACCCTGGATATGCTTTCACCTTGCCTCATACATTTGCAGATCATTTTCGCCTCCTTTGCAATACCCAACTTGACAGCAGCAGCACAAGCATATTCAGAGCCTCTGTACATCATAAGATCCAGAGCATACTGCCGGACAGCAGTGCCCATCGATTCAGGATGAACGGTACCAAGCCTTAACAAATCGCACATCAACTCAGCAGTTTTCATCATACACATCAAGGCCTCAGCAGCAACAGGGAATTCACCCTCTAAGTTCATGAGACTAAGTGCACATTCCTGGATCTCTCTACTCAGAATGATAAGATCAGAAGCATCACTTCCTACACCTTCCCGTTGGGACTCAGAGATAAATTTCTTCTCCATGTAGACACACATCCTGACAAAAGGAGCCAAGCCAGTCCCAACTCCAGCGCCATTACCATCTATGTTGCCAATTGCAGCAGCACGGGCATCTTTCTCATTCATCAGGCGTGCCTGGTTTAGTATGGTTGTGGTAGTAATATTGCTTGAGATAATTCTTGTAGCTGGACCACTCATGGCAACCAATATATGGCGCAAGCCTATTCCATCCCCATCCTTTCTCGAGAAGATGTAGGTGATCAAAGATCCCACCTGGGGGTAACTGTGCGGATATGATCCCCATATACCCTCACGGCTATACTTGGACTATATCATTGAAGACAGTCCAGTCCAAGATGAAGACGTGCGGCACATGACGTGCACTGCACATATTAGTAATAGTACCAAATAGGCTATTCTACTTATAACTCTGTCCCTTCAGCATATATAAGGAGGGGCAGAGGTCCTTTAGCAGACTAGGTCATCAGGTCATCCGATCTACCAGATCACCACGATCTCATACCCAATCAATACAATTTACAGATCACAGGATGTAAGATTTTACGTCACGCTGGCGGCCTTAACCTGTATAAATCTTGTGTCTTATGTCTCTATAACCATCCGGTTCTCGATCACGTGCGCTCCTACCGATCAATCTACCATTTTAGATCTACCCCTCAATGAACCGCCGATGATATCTCATCGACAATTGGCACGCCAGGTAGAAGATGCGCGCAGATCATCTGGTGAACCAGATAAAAATTTTCTTCATCAACGTCGTGCGCGATAAATCGACTTCCTTCGACGAACGTTTTTCATCAACAACGCTGTTCACAGCAACTCATTCAGTTGCGACAGCATCCGTCGACAACAAGACGACGACCAGACGAAGCGTATGCCGTGACCCAGCTAGCAGACTACGACATCATTGCGGCGCAGTCGAACCACGGGGCGTTGCACTGATCGGATCTCATCTGGAGTCCAAACACGACACTACGCTGAAACGCCCAGAACACGTGACGAGAACGGAGTCCAACTCCTACACACGCCGTTTTGTACGTACGTCTACCAGATGGCGAAGCAAGCTAGTAACCAAGCACATCGTGTGTTTGCGTCGGTCCTACAAAGCTAAGTCAAGATTTTAATTTCCGATCTAATATCCTATATATTATATGTCCGGATATCTACCTCGTACGTGATTATTTTGCAAAGGAACCCAACCATGCTCGTCGCTGTGCATCCTTCAAAGTACATACGCCGACCAGCAAACGAGAGATCGGACCGGTCAAGCCAGCTGTCCGACCAACGTTTGGGCCTTCCAGCAATCTGAACCATCACGCAAGCCATGAGCCACGTCGACTCGCCGAGCAAGCCATGTCGAGCTACGATCGTGTACTCGACCACGACAATAACGCGTCTTCAAACACAAGCTATGTTTATTTAAGAAATTAATAAAAATTCATTATTGTTCTCCTTTTCTAGTTATAGCTCTGCATCTATGTATTAATTTGTCATACATGCGTCCTGCATAAATCATAATTAAATTTTTTTTTGCCCGTCAAAAACGGCTTGACAAGGCACTGCTTCGAACCTCTTATGATGTGTTACAGTTCCGCGCTACATGGCACTAGGAGATTCGGCAAATGCTCTCTAACGCTACTAGGTACCTAGTGATCCTGGCGGTCCTACGCTGTTCACTAGCGCATCCCAACGTCACCTACGGAGTTAACTCGCTTCGAGGACAGGGACAAAACTTAATTATAAACATTTTTTATATGACTACATATCAAAAGCGGCACATATGTTTATCACCCATTTAAACATGCCTACTTAAATACATCAGTTTGCTGATTTTCTCTTCATACATCATGTAGTACCGTTCTTCGAGTTTATTTTTCATGACAACGTTCGGCTGCCGAGCACACTTCGTACGCTCGGAGACTGGATCAAGGATCATCATCCAGGTGGTCACACCACCTGGCACACGGACTTCACCGCTGACCAGTTGGGCTACTTGGAGCTCACCGTCCAGTTGGTCCAACTGCTCGTCGCTCGGCTAGGTGCCACGCACCGCACACCCTCGTCTCCGACCACACACTGCTCGGGGACTCATTGTCGTCGCCACGGCTCGGGCCACACACTGTACAGCCTCGTCTCCGACCACACACTGCTCGGGGACTCATTGTCGTCGCCACAGCTAGGTGCCATGCACCGCACAGCCTCGTCTCCGACCTCGTGCTGCTCGGGGACTCGTCATCATCGCCTCAGCTCGGTGTCACGCACCACATGACTTCATCTCCGATCTCGTGCTACTCAGGGACTCATCATCATCGAGCCTCGCCTCCGTTGCTTGGCTAGATGCCACGCAGCGCACAGCCTGTACTCCGTCTAGAACTTACCCGAGGACTGCGCACTCGACTTGCCACCCAGAGGTATCTACGGACCAGTAGTTCTCGGTGTCCCTCAACCCGATCGAGCTTGTGCTCTGTTTTCTAAACAGAAGGTCGTAGGTTCATACCTAGGATTTTGCATCGACTTGTCATTTAGCACTAACTATGACCAGTTAGTGATATGTTGAGTTTTTCTTAAAAAGCTCAATACAACATGTTCCATCTTTCATCAAGCTTGGGGACTACGTGGGCCCACGTCATCTCGCGGTGACTGGGCCTATCCTTTCTTGAATTGTTCGCGTTAGCATTTCAGTAATCTCCCGATCACGTGTTAACATGGGCCCATGTCTCAGGACGTGCAAATAATTTTTCTTTTTCTTGGAACACCATGCATCTTTCGACAGATCACCTTCCTTGACGGAAGCTGTGGTCGGGAGCAGACTTACGAACTGCTCGGGATGAAGCTTCACTGGTCAGCACTACGTGGTCAGCATCATCGCTGGTCAGCATTACATGGTCAGCATCCTCGCTGGTCAGTTCTACGTGGTCAGCATCCTTGCTGGTCAGCACTACGTGGTCAGCATCCATGCTGGTCAGCACTACGTGGTCAGCATCTTCGCTGGTCGGCACTACGTGGTCTGCATCTATACTGCTCAGCATAGGTCAAGACGGCGACTCGCTCAAGATACATGGTGCTCGGGGACTAGCTGTGGGGATATGACCCCCATATACTCTCACGGCTATACTTGGGCCGCATCATTGAAAACGGTCCAGCCTAAGATGAAGACGTACGGCACACGTGCACTGCACAGATTAGTAATAGTACCAAATAGGCTATTCTACTTGTAACTCTGTCACTTCAGCATATATAAGGAGGGGCAGATGTCCTTTAGTAGACCAGGTCATCAGGTCATCCGATCTACCAGATCACCACGATCTCATACCCAATCAATACAATTTATAGAGCACAAGATGTAGGGTTTTACGTCACGCTGGCGGCCTAAACCTGTATAAATCTTGTGTCTTGTGTCTCTGTAACCATCCGGTTCTCGATCACGTGCGTCCCTACCGATCAATCTACCATCTTAGGTCTACCCCTCGATGGACCGCCGATGATATCTCATCCACAGTAGCGACACTGTATCCCTCTTCAGATAAGCTTGAGCCCTATTCGCCCACTCTACAGCAAGTTCCCTCATATCAATCAGGCTATCGGGGCCAATCTCAGAATATTTCTCAATAACCAAGTTTCCTATGTTCTTGGAATCTTTGTCGCAGTCTGGCTTGCCAGAAGAAATGCATTCATCATGTAGCACCGACAAGATATGCGAACCATTCTCCATGATTTGTTTGGACCACCATCCATTCTCCATGATTGCCCTGGACCATGGTAATGTTCCTACTTGTGTGCCTGCTTGCCTCAAGCACTCGCAGATCGTCTTGGTCTCCTTTGAGATACCCACCAAAATAGCAGCTGCGCAGTCAGAATCAGAGCCTCTATTATACATCATAAGGTCTAGAACATACCGGCGAAACTTAATGACCTTAGAATATTCAGGATTATAAGCTCCATGCCTCATCCACTCACACATTAACTCGGCCTTCTTTGTGATAAGTATTAAGGCTGCAGGAGCAACAGGGAATTTACCATCCATGTCCTTGAGACTAAGTGCACGTCCCTGGATCTCTTCACTCAGCATGATATGATCAGCAGTTTGATCTGAATTGCCCTGCCTCTCACACTCAGAGATGAATTGATTCTCCAACTTGATACACAGACTGACAAGAGGAACCAGGATACTCCTATCGTCTCAAATGCCATTACCATCAGCATAATCTTCTTGCTCATGCAAGCTGGAACAAGGAGTCAGTGCATTCCAATCTGTGTTACCATTAACAGCAGCACCGTCATCTTCCTCATTCTGCCATGCCTGGGAAATGGATTCAGCACGATTGCGGTGGTAATACTCCTTGAGATATTTCTTGTACGCAGGCCATTCGCTGCTGGAAGCACACGTTGCAAGCCTGCCCCATCCCCATCCCCTCTCGAGAAGATCTGCATACAAAAAGATCATGGCGGAAAGGAATAAGTGACATCTAAATCTATGTCTTGAGAAAATAGAAACGTAGTATTATCAACCAGTAGTCCAGTACACTAAGTAATCGACAAGAACAGCAAATCTATCTATGCAGAACCTGTTGCTGCGAATCAGCTTTTCTATGCACCAAGATTTTTTTTTTTTTTTGAATTTCTATGCACCAAGAATCCATACGTACGTTCCAGATAGAACTCAATAGATGCATGGCAAGAAAGCAGGTTACGGAAAAGTAATTGAGAAATAAATCAAATGACGAGTTGCCAAAGTAGATTTTGCAACAAGAACAACCAAAAACATATACCTAGATAATCGAAGATCTCCGGCGGTTCTAATCTGCAACCCTTCTTCAGAGGAGATTCGGCCCGATCCGCCCAGTTAACAAGGAACTCCTTGAGACGTCGACTGACCATCTCCGAAACCGTGTCTGCGTCTAGGTTTCGATCGATTTGAAAGGGGCAAGGTTTGAACTTTGAAGGCGACGCGGCGGCGTTTACTCCTCTAGGGGTTTTATGACGACGCAATTGGGCTGGCAATGCGGAAACATTTTACCAGCCGGCCTGCCACCGGCGGCTTGTATCAGAATGGGCCACATGGAAATGGACCAGATGTTTCAACTCTTACCCATAGAGACTCCAACCGAATGTGGCAGTGAGCCAGGAAACAATTTTACTGCTAGACTATTCACACACACACACACACACACACACACACACACACACACAAAAGACTAGATGGGAGATTTTCTAACGTGCCGTCATAAAATATGGACCTCATGACCCTGCCGTAGGAAACAGCACTAAGCTTGATGTGCCGTAGTGTGTCATTTCAGTAAATTCTGTATGATCACTAATAGCATAAACAAGTCTAGATCCAATTCACTAGAACCCCCTCGTTCCCCCTCCCCCCCCCCTCCCACGCGTCGCTCCGCCTCCACGGGCGGGCCTCCTAACCCTAGCGCCGCCACACTCCCCCACGCCTTTCCCACCGCGCCACCGCCGGAGCAGGCCGGGTTGCTGGGATGGCGGCGGCGGGCGTTTCTCCCTACAGCAGCAACCGGCTCCGTGCTTGCACACGGCTGACGGTCGATGGTGGCAGGGCAAGGTCGCCGGGCGTCGGCGACAGTGGCAGCGTGGCCCTAGGCCCAGATCCAGCACCTTCTGTACCGGATCTGCGGGGGCGGTGGCAGAGCAGGCCTGCCCAGGCTCCTAACGGCGCCTAGTGGCGCCTTTGCGGCCATCTCTGGCGCTCGGTGCTGGCGCCCCATTTTGGCCCCCTGGGTGGAGCTGGCCGGTGGCGGGTGCTGGTACTGCGGGTGGTGGCCTTGGCGCCCGGTGATGGCGGCCGTTTGGCCCCTTGGCTAGGAGCCTGGTGATGGTGGTGGCGGCGGTGCTGCTTACGGTGTGATGGCGTGGGTTGGTGGCGGAGCGGCATGAAGAAGGAGGTGGGTTGGTGCACTGCCCGCGTGTGGCAGCACGGCATAGGGCTCGGGCACCGGTCCGCGTCAGTTGCTGCCCGACTGCGGGGGTGCGACTCTCCTTTCGGTGCCGCCGCGGTGGCGTGACCGACCATGGCTGAGGCTCGTCTGCGGGTGCCGGGGTGGTGCCGCGGCCACGCCGAGCCTGGTGGAGGTCACCCTACTCCGACGGAGCTCGCCGGTGGACACAGGGGGCAGCGGCGGGGTTCCTCCCTCTCTGCTTGCCCCCTCCTTCTTCTTGATGGTGGCCACTCTGTGGCGATGGCTGGGGCTCTTGCTAGCGTTGGGGGGCAGTCTTCGTCTATGTCGTCCCTTTCCCCTTGGCCTTGACTGCCGTCGTGGGGCGGTTGTTGTGAGGACAGAGGCTGCGGCGTCTTTGGAGGCACTGGTTTGGGGCTCTGCTCCAGATCTGGTACCCCCAGGGAAGATCGGTGATGGCTTCGGTGGTCGTGTGCAGCAGTGGGTGGTGCGGCTGGTGGAGTGCACAACGGCGGGACGCCGGTCTTAGCACGTCATCTGATTGGCGCAGTACTTGCGCAGCTTTGCGTCTACTTGTTGACGCGTCGACCTCTCCAGCGAGCTTCTGCAGATCTGGCAACGACGGCTCAGGTGTCTGGCGGGGACCCGACATCTTGATTGTCGTCCGTGCTGTGAGTACTTTGGGCGAAGGCCTAGCGACGGCGACATCTGCAGGTGTCGTTCTCCCTGTTGAGGGCGTCGCATCCCCTGCTCTCTCCACGGGTGAAAACTCAGTCCTTCTCAGACGAGCGACGGCGGCGCTCGGGCAACGTAACCTTCTTGAAGGCGTCGTTGTGGATTTGGACCCGGTTGGGATGTCTCGTGGCAGGACCTGGTTCATCGTTTCCGCCGTTGTGTCGTGGGTTGTGCTAGTGGTGGATTTTGAAGCTCCATGGAGTGGTAGTTGCTGTTTCGAGTTGTTATTGCCGCGTTGAGGTCCCAATCCAATCGGTAGTTGCTGTTCCGAGTCATTTTTAGTAGGTTTTTTTATGGCCAAGAGTTGAGTGGACGTCGATCAGCTGCAAGTGGCGGCGAGAGTTGAGTTAGTTGGTTAGTTGGGGTCGATTCGACCAAGTTGGAGCAGAGTTGTTGTATCCAGTTGGTTAGGATGAGCGGGACTCTCCTCAATTGTATAGTTTTTGCCCAGTTTTCATTCAAAGAACTGGCCCGGACACTTGCCTTCTTCATCTTTTCTTCGTCTAATAGAAATCGCGGCAAAGTTTTTGCCGTCCTTTCTAAAAAAAATCAGTAACAGGGGAAAAAAATTTAGTTCACATTCAGTTTGTTTAATCATTTTTCTATTCTTTAGCAATCTAGCCAAAATCAATATTCCATTATCTTACCATCTAGTAGATCGATGGAAGCAGCTGACTAAAATGCTCTTGTGACTAAGCAATAAATAAGCAAGCAGCAAGCTAGCACCTCCCTGTCAATTATTTCTTCTCCAGTCCCTTCTCCATGAGCACAGCAAGCTAGCACCTCCCTACACCCCTTCTGCACCTAGGCAAATTTCTCTTTTTCTCTGTCCCCAAAATCAGATCAAGCATCCAAGCTGCAACCGTCCAGCAGCTAGCACATCCTTGTTACTAAGAGGTCATGGACATTCAGCGAAGCAGTGTTGACGTATAAAAAATAGTTTATCTACCTCATCATTTATTAACTAACACATGACTTGTTACTAAGGGGTAAGAGTCAACGAGTTTGAAAGTTTTTGGTGTTAATCCATAATTATTAATATCATTGATCAGGCTTGCATCATGAAAAATTAAATTATAGAGTACTAGCTTGTAGGTTAAATTATCGTCCTATAGCAAACTTGAAATGTGCCTTTCATGTCCGTAGTAGGACATCCGGCCCACTCTTTTTTTTTCCCTTCGTTCTGCAATTTATTAATTTGAGATACTACATATTTTGCTCATGGACCAGCATGCGTCCGCACACAAAACACAACTACTGCAAACTAACAAACTCCCCAAAGCTCCACTGTACTGTATGTGCTACGGACATGTACCCAATCTCTTAATTATTATTAGGCTCTACTGTTGCTCCAGTACATATCAGCATCATCTACAGATCATTTCAAGACTAGGAATACATATATGTACAAATATCTTCACTGTTAGTTGATTGAGCTCACTCGACGCCCGTGAATGAACAAGAGCAGAACTTTATGAGGTTGCTCTCATCTCATCACTGCTGTTGACCCCATTTTTATACAATTCCGGTTTTGAAGTGGCCGATCGGTATGCATAATCCCATTTCGATTCTGGTGGAACCGTCCAAGTCGCAGATGGGACGGCGTAGTCCATCAACTTGATATCTATATATTGGCCGGCCGGTACACGTCGCGTGTAGTTTAGCGCCATCCGAAGTAAAAGTGACATACAGGCATACCCACTCAAACACGGGTGAAAATCAGCTGCGGCAACGGTGACATTAACAGCATGAGGAAACGCTAATTTAACTTGGCATACATACTGCATCTTGTCAACAAATAGCACCGATAATTTAAACAAAAACTAGAGGCGTGCATCTTATGCATGGCACGGGCGTCAACCAGTTCAATCCAAAAGGTTAAGCTGATGGGGAGAGGTGGACAATTCACTTATATTCCAACACCCCCCTCACGTCGAGACTTCGGTAAGAGATTTCAGCGGCGGACGAGCCTCAGACGTGGCATAGGAGCGAGCAGCAATTATTTATTTTAATTGCGCTAACCAGGATTCGAACCCGAGACCTCTGGATCTGATACCATATTAAGTTGCATGCACCAACCAGTTCAACCCAAAAGCTTAAACTGATAGGAAGAGGTTGACATTTCACTTATATTTCAACAAATACTCAATAAATTTATTTATGGATTCCTGTATTGATCAGGGATAACTTCCTGGAGTGGAAATCAGAAGCTGATCGACCCGGGAATCCGGGAACTTCGTAGCGTGGAAATCTCACAGGTTCTTCCCGCTGTGCGTGCCTTCATCAAGCATTGCTACAGCTGGTTCCCTTGGAGAGATCGGATTAGGAATCGTTACAACTGATCAAAGATTATATAAATTTTGCCTAGGAACCTCACGATGCCTATGAGATTGGATAGGAGTATATCTTGATGGCTCTAACGTAAGTTGATGCAGATGAGACACAATTACGAAACCTATCCTGCATTCTTATAACGGAGTACATTCCTGCAGCCACTTGCAGTTGCAGAATAGCAGGTGTCTCTGATTGACTTCATCTTGCTCACAAAGTCAAATACGCCTTTTCTACGGAATAGGAGTACATCTTGTAGGGTTAGTTACTGTTGGAATGTATAATGTATAATTGCATATATCACTGGAGAATGGAATGTGAGACGTGTGCAGTTGTATGGACACGGTTTACGCTAGCTACTACTAGCTACATCGTGTGTGCTGTCGTTGTTGAATTGAAGAGCGTGTGTAGCATATGTGACAACTTGAAAAGTACTACGTGGTCAATGTGGATATACTATATCTGGATCTTACTTAGCTGGGTGTATATCCCTTGTTTGTCCAGCTAGCTAAAAGATAGTCTTTTGAATCTGTGGACAAATATATATGGTCTAGTCAGCTTCTTGAAAACTTCTATAGGTTACTGGAAATATCGACCCACATGATCGATTCCTTACATTTTTTTAGTTAACAGAACAAAGTGATTCAAACAACAGCTGTTTGTGAGTTGCGACTTAATTGGAGGCTACACTTCTTGCAGCCGCTGGTTTTTTCGAAAACGTGCTTTGCACGTGACTCGTTAAGAAGTGAAAATAGTTTTTTACATTCCGTCTTAGCAAATGGCAAGATGTCATTGTTAGAACAGACAACACACGACACAAGGCGCCGGCGGAGCTATAACGTTATACTAAGTTAGAAACAACCTTGGGCTGCTACTAGAAGATGGGACTATACTACACCGGGAGCAAGCAAGCGATGGCCCTGAACCCGGCAGCCACCCAGTCGTCCGCCTCCTCACGAACGCGCTCGAAGATAGAGGCCGTCGAGCTAGCAATGTTATCGAATATCCTCCTGTTCCGTTCCTTCCATATCCTCCGTGAGACAAGCAAGACTAGGGAGTCGAAGCCCCTCCTAAAGTTCCTCGGAATGAGGCTGCGGGTCCTCAACCACCAGTCGACGAGGCGGTCATCAGGCGAAGGGCATAGGTGGCCGAGGCCAGCCAAAGCCAGGATCCTGTGCCAGAGCTCGCGGGCAACACATCATGCAGCCGCTGTTAGGAATAGTAAAGGTATTTTGAATTAATTCTTGCATTGGTTGACATTGACAAGGTAATACACGAGCAACACGCTAACCAATCAACAGACCCTACGCCATAGCGATGACATGACATTTCACATCAGAAAAAATTGGAGACAATGAACTGAGTTCGTTAGTGCGTCACTAGGTATCTATCGCCACGCACAAGTATATATACGTATCTATCTAGTAGGAAGTTTCAAAATTCTCGTGCAATTCATGCGCTGTATACATATGCACGCAGAACTTTTATTAGATAGTGTATACTGGTATGTAGCATACGTACTCGATGGACTTACATATATGTTAATTTAATTCCCTACTAGTAGTGTAACGCAAAAAAGAAGTGATTCAAAGCTATAGCTACTGTTTGACTTGGACCCGTTCTGGAGAAGTCGAACTGTTTCCTACTGTTTGTTGTCATGTAGTAAAGTAAGGGAAAATTTTCCCCAATCATCGGAGCTGTTAACCTTCATAACACCACTATCTTATTATTTCTTGAACATGGACCTTCTTAAATGGAATATGAAAGATGTTCAAACAAAACCCATGTACGTCATGTATTTGCTCGATTCAATTACTGATATATAGTGCGTGACCTGTGGCCGGCTGCTGGACGTTTAGCACGTCTAACAGAGAAGGAAATGGTCTGTCCTCCCCTTAATTTTTCTTCCCTTATGATCTGTCATATGAGGTGGATTAGCCTTTAGATCTGAGAAGAAGATTAGGTCCATAATAGGTGATAGAGTGGACTGAACTCATGAAAGACGTAGAGGGGCGTGGTCCAAATTTCAGAAGATGTTGACTTTTTAGCTTGGACACTAGACAACTCAAGAAGATTCCCCAACAAATCTTTATACAGACTCATGACTAACAGTTGTTACAGTCGCCGAAAACATATCCACTACTCATTGTTACCCTCTCTTTTCCATCTATTCTTCTTGTTCTTCGTTATCGTTGCATGCATGTTGGATCAATGATGATAAAGCTCTACACGAGACAACTAAGGAAGCTCTAGAGCAGGTCGTCACCACCGCATGTCCGGATAGAGGCCCTCCCAGGCGTGTGGGGGTTTCAGGTTTTAAGCGACCTTGTCGATGTGTATTGCATATCGCACTCCTAACGAGGCTCCTCCGGTGACATGTCTTACGTATCGCATTTATTGCTGGAGGGCATCACGTAATAAAATGTTTGTCTACAAGCACAATTGTAAGCTTCAACCAACCTAAGAGAGGTATAGGCTAATCTTTGGTAGTCTATACCGAGGGATGAAGCCACTACCGTCTTTAACGCTCTGTTGTTTTCTTCAAGCTCACTTGATATGAAAGAACAAATTATACACTCTTTTTTTTGTTTTTGTTTTGAGAGAACTACACTCTTTTATTTTTTGACGGCAACTTCGGGGGGGGGGGGGGGGATCAAAACGAATCCCCACCTACATATTCCATTCCACAGGTGTCCGAGAAGAAACTCGGATGGCGGAAGGCATGAGCCTTACACGTTTTACATGGTACAGAGATTACATCATGGGGGAGGAGAAATAGATTACATAGACATGCAAGAGCTCCAATTTTGAGCGAGTTCTACATCTCTACGGGGGATTCGACAGCTCCAGTCTTTGACGGCGTTTCTGCAAGCACAGATGAGGTGGCCAACGCTTGGGGGGAGATTGTTGAACACAACTTCATTGCGGTGTTTCCAGACTAGAAGCAAGAGGAGAGGATTCAGAGCATTTTTGGCGACGTGGGGAGGAGAGAACTACACTCTTTTATTGCCATTCCATTCATATATATACTTTCAAAATTTATGTGTGGTTGCATGCATCCCCTACAGTAACATTCACCACTGTAGTAGCTGCGAGACGAACGATTACACAATTATTTGCTCAAATATCATATGGATCTTGATTGATATTTCTTGACAAATTGAAACAAACTTTCGGGGGGAAAAAAGAAAATCGTGTTCCACAACTCCACATGAATCATGATACACACACGTGTTTTCTTTTCTTTCTTTCTTTTCTGCCATGTTGTTATACACACGAGCAAACCGTGCGAGGAACCGTGAGCAGACATGGTTTTGGCTCGTCGCACAAGTGACGTGAGCTCTATGGCGGCTCCGAACCATTTTTTGTTGGCGTCTGATGGGCCCAAGATACGCGAAATTGCGGGAGCATCACCAGCCAGCCCACGAGTGTGTGTGCATATATACTGCACAAACCGAACGACCAGCCAAACCTTGTCACGAGCACAACGCTCTACAGGAAAGGAGTACCCGCTCCCTCGCTGCTCATCTCCCACCACCAGCAAGCAGCCAGCACAGCGTTTCACCAGCCGATCGGCCATGAGCACTTGTGTTGAGCCGGCCAGGATCGACCCAGCCGCCGCGCAGCGTTTGCCGTACCCTGCTCTGCCGGCGGGCCACATCCTGCGCCGCTCATCCCTGCGCGGCAGCAGCTTCGCCATCCCTGCCCCTGTGTCGTCGGCCTCCCCGGCCAACGACGCATCGGACGACGACGACCACGACGAAGAACACCAGGACGATGATGGACACGCGACGAATGGATCACCCTACCTGCGCCATCTCGCCGTGGAGCCGTCGGTGCACGACCCGCGCGACGCGGGCACCGCGGACGCGTGGGTGGAGCGCAGCTCGTCGCTGATCCGCCTGACGGGGAAGCACCCGTTCAACGGCGAGCCGCCTGCCACAGCTCATGCGTCACGGCTTCATCACCCCGGCCCCTCTGCACTACGTGCGCAACCACGGCGCCGTCCCGCGCGGCGCCGACTGGGCGACGTGGACCGTGGAGGTGACCGGCCTCGTCCGCCGCCCCGCGCGCCTCACCATGGACGTGCTGGTCCGCGACTTCGCCGCCCTGGAGCTGCCCGTGACGCTCGTCTGCTCCAGCAGCCGGCGCAAGGAGCAGAACGTGACGCGCCAGACGCTGGGCTTTAACTGGGGCCCCGGCGCCGTGTCCACGTCCGTGTGGCGCGGCGCGCGCCTCCGCGACGTGCTGCTGCGCCGCTGCGGCGGCCTCGTCGGCGATGGCGCGCGGTACGTGTGCTTCGAGGGCGCCGACGACCTCCCCGGCGCCGGCGGCGGTGGAGGCGGGTGCACGTACGGGACCAGCATCACGCGCGAGCGGGCCTTGGACCCCACCATGGACGTCATGCTCGCGTACCAGCAGAACGGCGGGCCGCTGCTGCCCGACCATGGGTTCCCCGTGCGCCTCATCGTCCCCGGGTACACGGCCGGACGCATGGTCAAGTGGCTCCGCCGCATCGTCGTCACCAAGGATGAATCCGACAACTACTACCATTACCGGGACAACCGATTCCTGCCGTCCCACGTCGACGCCAAGCTCGCCGACGCCGAAGGTAAATTGTATATCAATTTCATGTGTTGATCTCCAGAAACAGACTTTACTGAATTGGTACGCATCTGCTCTTGATATGCATATTGTAGGCTGGTGGTACAAGCCGGAGTATGTGATCAACGAGATGAACACAAACTCAGTGATCACAACGCCAGGGCACAACGACTCCCTGCCCATCAACGCTATCACGACGCAGCGCAGCTACACCATGAAGGGATTCGCCTACTCGGGTGGTGGGAAGAAAGTGACGCGAGTTGAGGTGACACTGGACGGCGGTGAGAACTGGCTGCTCTGCGCGCTGGACCACCTTGAGAAGCCGACCAAGTACGGCAAGTACTGGTGCTGGTGCTTCTGGTCCGTCGACGTCAAGCTCGCCGACCTCCTCGCCTGCAAGGAGATCGCCGTCCGCGCATGGGACCAATCGCTCAACACCCAGCCCGAGTCCCTCACCTGGAACCTCTTGGTACGGACGTGCTGCTGCCAGTGCCACCCGAGCGCGTGTCTTGTCCTTCACCATGTCCATGTCGACGTGCTCTGTTTCTGCATTGTGATGCTAATGTTGTATCACGCTCACGAGTTTGCAGGGAATGATGACCAACTCCTGGTTCAGGGTGAAGGTGAACGTGTGCCGGCCACGCAAGGGCGAGATAGGGCTTGCGTTCGAGCACCCGGTGCAGCCCGGCAACCAGCCGGGCGGATGGATGGTGCACCAGAAGCGCCTCGAGACCTCGGAGGCCGCCGGTGCCATGCCGCCGCCGGCGCTCCCACAACGCAGCACGTCCGCGGCGACCTCCACCAACAACAACACCGCCAATCAGTTCACCATATCCGAGGTGCGCAAGCACGCGTCCCAGGATTCGGCGTGGATCGTCGTCCACGGCCACGTCTACGACTGCACGGAGTATCTCAAGGACCATCCGGGCGGCGCCGACAGCATCCTCATCAACGCCGGCACCGACTGCACCGAGGAGTTCGACGCCATCCACTCCGACAAGGCCACGGAGCTCCTCGACGCGTACCGCATCGGCGATCTCGTCGTCACCACCACCGCGGGCACCGACAGCGAGCAGGCCTCCCACCACCTCGAGCTCGCCCCCATCGTCCGGCGCCCACCAGCGGCGCCCGTCGTCGCGCTCTCCAATCCGCGGGAGAAGATCCCCTGCCGGCTCGTCGCCAAGACGGTGTTGTCCCGCGACGTCCGCCTGTTCCGCTTCGCGCTGCCGTCGTCCGGCCAGGCGCTCGGCCTCCCGGTCGGGAAACACATCTTCGTGTGCGCCAGCATCGACGGCAAGCTCTGCATGCGGGCGTACACGCCGACGAGCCAAGTGGACGAGGCCGGGCACTTCGACCTCCTGGTGAAGTTATACTTCAGGAACGAGAACCCCAAGTTCCCCGACGGCGGGAGGATGACCCAGTACCTGGACTCGCTTCCGATCGGCGCCGGCGTCGACGTCAAGGGGCCGCTCGGCCACGTCGAGTACGTCGGCCGGGGAGGCTTCGTGATCGACGGCAAGCCGCGCACGGCGCGCCGCCTCGCCATGGTCGCCGGCGGCAGCGGGATCACGCCGATCTACCAGGTGATCCAGGCGGTGCTGCGCAACCAGCCGGAAGACCGGACAGAGATGCACCTCGTGTACGCCAACCGGACGGAGGACGACATCCTCCTACGCGGCGAGCTGGACCGGTGGGCGGCCGAGTACCCTGACAGGCTCAAGGTGTGGTACGTCATCAGCCAGGTGAAACGCCCCGAGGAGTGGAAGTACGGCGTCGGGGTGGTGACGGAGGCCGTTCTGCGGGAGCACGTGCCGGAGGGCGGCGACGGCACGCTGGCTCTCGTCTGCGGGCCGCCGCTAATGATCCAGTTCGCTGTCTCGCCGAACCTAGAGAAGATGAAGCACCACGTCGATTCTGTCATCGTCTTCTAAGTTACCTTAGGATCCCAACAATGTCGTTCTTTCCAGCAGATAAAGGCTTCGCATCTCGTATAGATCCCCCTCAGCAGTAAAGGAATATGTGTGTTTGTAAAAAGGCTCTACTCGTATTTGTGCGTTTGTAAAAAGGAAAACATATTTTTATATTGATTTGAAGACATATAAATTTTATCTTACTATTATTAATTTTATCTTACTATTCACACATTAATCAGAAACACTTGACTTAACCTTTATTATTTTGGTAAACTCTAATAATTATCATCAAGACTATTATGTTTTATTAAAAAATACTCACCTCTACCCTTATGAAATACGTAAAGTAGTCCTCTAATTTTAAATCTCAATTACTCACTTCTATTAGTATGAAAGATAATTCAAATAACCTCCTAACTTCATTTATAAACTACTTGCCTCTACCATTATGAAAGATAAATTAAAATAACTCTAATGGTTTATTTACAAATTACTCATCTTTGTCGTTATTAAAGATAACATTCATATTACCCATATATCATTACAAAAGAATAAATAAAGTAGCACATTTAAATTTATATCTAAATTATCCACGTCAACGCCATGCAAAATAAAATAATATGTCTCAAATCATGAATAAATACTAATTTCAATTATAAAAAGATAGTTCAATATATCCATAAGCTACATTATATATATTTCTAAACTACACACATATACAACTACTTAAAATAAGAAATAACGATATGTTCCACAATGCATAGAAGCACACGTAGTGCCGATGTTGTGTTGCATGCATGGTTATCTCAAGGAAATCATTTAAGATCCTCCTTCAATAAAGGATGACGATCTTATGGACGTATTCAAAGTTAAATAAGATCCTTCTTAGTGGAGTAGCATCATCTACAAGTGTCACATGCCCGGCGAAATAAACGGTCCAACTCAGGGCCCGAAACGAGACGTCAACGCTGCCGCGAAGCAGGGCAGCCCCGTCGGCGTGCCCTAGGGCTCACACCAAGGGTGGGCGCGCCCACGCCACCGCCGTTGGCCCCACCATCGTCATCAAAGACCAAGCCCAGTTCCATTTAGGAAGGGTTAAGTTAAGTTATTAAAGAGTCTGTTAAAGGACAATTCAATCTTATAAGAATCTTCTAGTTTACTTAGTAGTCAAGTCTCTAGGGGACTATAAATACTAAGAGGATGTAATCAATTAGGTCAAGAAAAGAAAGAGTGAAAGCTCCATTATTCCATCCCTCCTGCACCGCCGCCCCCGCCCCTCGCCTCACGCATGCACCGCC
>CM041637.1:19269531-19298222 GCA_023333625.1 Bothriochloa decipiens
ACATGAAGTCCTTTTCGTGTTTAAACATGCTCGTATATACCAACTTAAAGACACCGTGTTTTTTTATATATAAGAAACAAAAAAGAAATAAAAAAAAAGAAAAACTTGAAGCCAGCGGCCGCTCTGCGGCTTGCAGGTGTCAACGCGATCGAGCGCAACGTGTCACGCAGACCTGCAGGGACCAAAACCTTTGCCACTCTCTGTCGCTCGGATTCACCCACACGTACGCATCGCGTCTAGACGTGTCACTATAAGACGCGCGTGAACACGCAGCAGGCTTTTCGGCGTATGGCGCCAAGAAAATTATAGGAGTACACATGTACACCTTGTGCATCGTACCTGCGCATCCATGCCTCTCGGAGCTAGCCAAACAGAGTAGTTCTTCGCTGTTTCGCCCAGGTATCTTCTTCTAGCTATAGCTTGCCAGGAGTCAGCAGTTCGATCGGCGGCAGCATGAGCCAGGAGCAGCCCGTCCGCACCGGCGACGTGTACCCACCGACAGGCGCCAAGCAAGAGGCGAGCCACGAGCGGGACAGGATCATTGGCCAAGGCCAGCAGCGGGGCAACGACCTGCACGTCGAGGAGACGACTCTTCCCGCCGGCAGACGCATGGTCACCGCCAGCGCGGGCGGCCAGGTACACACGTCACGTTCCAATAATTAAGTTGCGGGTCTACGACTGCACGAACAGATTTGATGTGTCCTTCGAAACGCGCGCGCGCTCTCGATCCTCTGCAGGTGATGGCGCAGTTCGCCGTGCCGGTGGCGGGGCGGACGGTGGCGGGCGACACGGACGCGGTGACCATCGCCGAGGCCATCGACGCGGCGGCGAAGACATCGGCGGGCGACAGGCCGGTGGGCCTGGCGGACGCGGCGGCGGTGCAGGCCGCGGAGATGCGCGCGACGGGGCTGCAAGGCAACGTCCGCGGCGGCGCGCGCGCAGCAGGCCCGGGAGACGAACGCGCGGCGCGACGAGGAAGGCGGTGGCGATCAGAAGCAGGTGACGCTCAGGGACGTGGTGCGTGGGGCGCCGATGCCCGCCGACAAGGTGGCCACGAGGGAGGACGCCCAGATGGTGGCGGCCGCCGCGGCGCGACACGTCGGGAAGGAGGGGGCCGGCGGTGGCACCATTGGCGTCGCCGAGGCTGTCGTAGCGGCGGCGGATATGAACGAGGGGAGGATGATGTAACATGTAGTAGTGGACCTCGATCTGTAATATTGTGATGCTGGCGGCTGGCTAGCTAGCCTACCTCTATCCTAGTACTAGTACCGTTTTAGTTCGTCTCTTCAATAATAATAAAGATAAAATCGATCACCATCTAAAAAAAAAAACCATAGCAATGAGTCAAGACTCGATCAAGAGTGTCCCCTTAACCATGCAGGAGGAAGATTGAAGGAGATTCCCAAAAAAAAAAAAAAAAAAAAAAAAGGAGGATTGAAGGAGACATGGAAGGCAAGGATGAGAACGGCAGTGATTCAGGGAACAATGGAGCAGCTCGGTTCGAAACCTGCATGGGCCAATTTTTACTTTTAGCTCTTTTTTTTGTTTTTTTTCTGAGCTGTCTTTTCCTCTTTTTTAGCCTTTTATGGATTTTGGGCCATCTTTTTTAGCCTTTTATGGATTTTGGGCCGTCGCTGAACACGTAGCACTTTTTCTGCTCGAGCGCGATGGTGGGCACAGCGGTGGCGTAAGGGTTTGGTCCGGCGATGTTTTGTGGGACGAGCCCAAGAACAGGCGCAATAGCTGTGCAGGAGAATGGCCCAAAATCCCTAAAAGGCTAAAAAAGATGGCCCAAAATCCATAAAAGGCTAAAAAGATGGCCCAAAATCCATAAAAAGGCTAAAAAGAAGGAAAAGACAGCTCAGAAAAAAAAACAAAAAAAAAGCAAAAAGGAAAAATTGGCCCATGCAGGTCTCGAACCTGCGACCTTCGCGTTATTAGCACGACGCTCTAACCAGCTGAGCTAATAGGCCATATGTGTTCTAAAATCTGTTCGTGTTTTATTAATTGAGTTTCCGACAATTTTTGGCAAGCGTACCAACAAACACCAGTATTGGGCGTGCGGTTGTGCACTCGAGCTGTACGCGGGCCGGTTGCCAATGCCATGCCCCGATGTCCCTGGAACTTCAGCTTCCTTCTGGATTCCAACGACCGAGTTAGTACGCAAAATTTAAGATTGTATAAGCATACCGGAACAGCAGTTTTAGTCCCACATGGGGAAATCTCAATGAGCAGTTTTAAGATTGTACGCGGGCCGGTTGCCAATGCCACCTCGTTTGGGGCCTCTTGGACGACTATACAATTGGTGCCTAAGATAAGAGGTAGGTTTGGCATGAATTTGCCTAGCCGAATCCCATCATAACCGACGATGGTAATCCACAGGATGTTGCTCCCTCTTCCAACAAATTTTTTTTTTCTTACACAATAATTGGGGTTATAACATTTGGATTTGGTTTGTTGTTCTTAATTTCCCTCTTCCTACCAACTTCCTTTCTTTCATACAACAATTGGGATGACAACATTTGGATTTGGTTTGTTGTTTTTAATTTCCCTCTTCCTACCAACTTCCTTTCTTTCATACAACAATTGGGGTGACAACATTTGGATTTGGTTTGTTGTTTTTAATTTCCTATAAGACTTCATTTGGATCTTTGAAATTGAATTTATTTGTAATAAATTATAATTTAGGCACGTATGGTGGTGTTTGGTTTGGGTTCCTAAAGTTTAGTGGCTTTTAGTTACCCGCTAAAAGACTAAAGGTAACTAAACTAGCTACTTTAGTCACTTTTCAACAAAATTTGCCTAAAAATCATAAAAAAAATGCAAAATAAACATTTCTAGATTGTAGAAAATGAATCATAGTTTTATCTTTTTCAATGAGTTGTTGTTGTTGTTGTACGTAATCATCTAAAAGTTCAAACACATGACTACTGGTTCAATGGCTCATAAAGAAATTTAGTCATCTCAATGGCACACACAGAAGTCACAAAAATTCTAGTGTCATCTCAATGGCACACTCAGAAGTCACAATATATGGTATTTACCATTATAGTTTTAGCCTCCAGGCCTTTGAAGGAGGCTAAATTTACTTAAATAAAGGAAATAGAAAATTAATCACTGTACTGTATACCTATTTGATGACAACCATCGGATCACAAATATCTGTATTGCCCACGCGGAATTGGATATTGTTCCTTGGAGAGAATACGCAAACCGTTTGGGTACATCCCCTGAAATTTGTTAACAAAGTGGATCGTGTAGGAATCACCACACGAGATTTAACCCCGCAGCAACGCCTGCTGGCTCGGTCACCGTATTAACGTGTACGGAGCGGGACAACCTAGTGTACTTCCGTGTACGCGTCGTGTGAATCGAATCGCTCGTCGCCTGGTCACTAGGCTCCGGGCCTTGTTTAATCCGGTGTGCGCGCTGCACCACCGGGGCTGACAGGCTCGCAGCATAAAAATCAACCATCACTCGTTTTCGCGGGGTAGGAAGAACGTCACTACCGGACTGGCTCAACTGTCACGCCATTATTATCCCCTCACGTCGCAATTATCGCTGACTTGACGTCAAGCGCCCCGGCCTTTTATTCTTTTTATTATATATAATACTAATCGCGCGTGCTTCCATTTGTCCCACGGCGATGTGCCACTTGATGCGACGCAAAAATATTCTACCACGCCAAATAATCATTGATAGTTTACTAGCTAACTGCGGCGAGAGAGACTTGGTTAATTAATCTCTTGAAGCGGATCCATGGAGATGGAGCTAGCTAAGCAACGGCACGAACAGATCACGCACGTGGATGGAATAATTAAGCAAGCCGTAGCTTAATCACATTATTGCTGGGTGCTGCCGTGCTGCGTTGCGTGCGAGACGGGCGCGTCAACGACAACAATATCCGAGGTATGTAGCAAATAAAGCTAGCACGAGTGAGCAGAAGAACCCGTCAAGCACTCACGTCGTCCGACAAGTCGATATGGACATACTGCCGATCCGTCGTAGTCGTATCGTACTACGTACTCTACTCTACGTAGCATGGATGATTGATTCGCCTTGAATCGGTACAGATCGGATCACCATGGATCCGATCATCCGGTGCTCTCTTCTCCGCCGTTTGGCTGCACCGCTGACCTGATCGATCGCCATCCGTCGTTTGGCCGGGTCCGATCGTGACAAACCTTGGGCACCAAGGATCGCTAGCTGGAGAGGCGCTTCCTTGGCCGCCGAGCCGTCCTACTCGTTCAGCAGCACACGCTGTCAAATTAAACGGACTGCTAAATTGTGCCGCTAGTGTGCTGGGCTCCAAAGTCTGTCTGAACACGGTTTCCCTTTGTCTCTTTCGCGTTTGGAGGGGCCCGGTCATTAGACTAAGACGAGACGACTTGCACTGCACGCGCTATCCGAGTCCAAGTCTTCTCTCTTCTCAGGCTCTCAGTGACGACAGCGGCCAGGTCATAAACAATAGCTCATCTTCGTTGATGAGCTCTGTCTTCTCTACTCGCCTCCGACCCAGTCCAGCCGGCTATATATAGCAGCTCAGGGGAGACTGCTCTGCTCAGCACCCACCACAGCAAAGCAACTACTGCTTCGAGCCTCCACACAGCACACCAAATCACTCTAATCCTCTTCTGAATCTGAATCTTCAAGTTTTGATTAAATAAATAAATCAGCCATGGCCAAGGTACCTCTATCTGCACCAGCTCCGTTCTTCCTTTGCGCTCTGTCTGTTCTGTTCTGTTCTGTTCTGCTGTCAAACTCGGCTCAAACTAACACACACTGCTCGATCGACTCTCCGCAGCAAAAGATCGTGATCAAGGTGCCGACCATGGCGACCGACAAGTCGCGGTCCAAGGCCATGGCGCTGGTGGCGGCGGCGGGCGGGGTGGACTCCGTGGCCATCGCCGGCGCCGGCAAGGACCAGGTCATCGTCGTGGGCGAGGGCGTCGACTCCATCAAGCTCACCAGCGACCTGCGCAGGAAGATGGGCGACGCGCAGCTCGTCGAGGTCGGCGAGGACAAGAAGAAGGAGGACAAGAAGCCCGACCCCGTCGCCGAAGCCGCCGCGGCGGCCTACTACAGCCAGTACTACTACCAGTACCGCTACCCGCCGCCGCTGCCGGTCGCCGTCGCCTACGACCCCTACTCGCGGCCGGGCAGCACCTGCTCCATAATGTAGACAGGGCTACTTACTACCGTCTCAATTCTCAGCCTGAGCATGTATAGTGGTTCTTTCTTTTTTTTTAAAAAAAAAAGAAAAAGGTGTGCAAGTGTAGTTTGTTTACGGAATGCTTCCCCTTCTTAATTTTTGAGAGAATACGCCTTTTTTTTTGAGCAATGAGAGAATACGCCTATGCAATACAACCCTGTACGCTGGGGACTGCCAAGGCCCAAGGCCCCGAGACATGGCCTAATAAATCATATATGTTACGCTCAAATGAAAGTTTGCTTTCCCTCAAAAAAAAGAAAAAAAGAGAGTTTGCGTATATGTTTTATACATGCGAGGCCACACCGATATTATTCAAATGAGATGCCGTCAAAACATCCAATTAAATTGATGAAAAGTGGAGGAGTGTAACGAAAAGTCTTCAGCTGGCTTGGTAACAATATTTTCTTTTAACTATGCAGAGCGCTCCCATGTAGTAGTAACAATACAAAAATCGGTTACGTACTCATTACCCAAGGGAGAAAGCCCTTTACGGTTACAAAGTGGCTAATGATTTAAACACGGGTTTCTGCAAGTTTGCCCAACTCGTTGTTTGGAGCGAACGGTAGTTGCACTATCGACGTGACACAGTGCAGTAAACAAAGAAAGAGTCGTTGGCGGAGAGCGGTTGTTTGGTGAAACACTTTATTTCTGCCTACAAAACTAAACCTTCATGCTCAATTCTCGGATTCAACTCTAGAACGCAATCATTTTCAATGTAACATAAAGAGTCTCCAACCCATTAATACTCGGGGGTAGTGGCCAAATCTCACCACCTACCCTATTCTCAGCTTCCTTTGCATTTAGATGATCCAACATGTAACAGATTACACC
Source organism: Bothriochloa decipiens (assembly GCA_023333625.1). Taxonomy (NCBI): domain Eukaryota; kingdom Viridiplantae; phylum Streptophyta; class Magnoliopsida; order Poales; family Poaceae; genus Bothriochloa; species Bothriochloa decipiens. Next base: position 19,275,575 of record CM041637.1, read on the forward strand.
GTGAACTGATCGAGGCCCATAGAATATTAGTTCTCCCTCTCCTCCTAGCGCTACCTGCTCCCTCAGGCGTCGGTGGAGTTCCCACCGGCGAGAAAAATCGTAGCATGGTGTTAGCGTCTCGCTAGCCAAATAAAATGAGGTGTCTTCCTGGCTACTCTCTTCACTCTAAATTATAAATCGCTTTGATTTTTTTATTACATCTAAATATAGATACGTAGCAAAATACATATAACAATAAAAAAATTTATAATTTAAAACAGATGCAGTATGTACATAATTGTTTAGTGTAGCACCGTTGTCAATCCTGAACCAAATAAGTTATTTTATTCAAGAAGCCTAATGTGCTTTGAACTCGATAAAGAAATGAAAAGGGTAATTTGGTCTTTTCCTATAGTAAATTGAGGCTCTGCTACACTGGCACGCGGATATGACACGTCACATCGGCGAAAAATGGCAAAAACAGAAGACTATTACTGTTGTCTGTGGCAAAAACACAATGACACGTACAAAACTGGCATACGAAGTAGTGAGTTTCCATAAACATGACAAAAAAAAAAAAGTTGAAAATCCCAACCCCGCGCCCCACGCCCACCCCCAGCCCCGACGGCCCGAGGCCCGACCCTGCACGCGCTCGCGGCTTCGTCAAAGCCGCCGCCACCGCCGCCCTCGCATAGCGCCACGCCGGCTTGCCCTCGCGAGCCCTGCCCTGCTCTTGCCCTAGCCACCACCACCCTGCTCTCTTCCTCCCTCGAGCCGTCGCCGGAACCCTCGTCGCGCCGGCGGCCCTGCCGCGCCGCCACCCCCGCGCCCAGCGCGAGGGCAGCAGTGGTCGCCTCCATCACTGCCTTTCTCGAGTCCGTGGGGTTCCCGCGCACCCTCGCCGCCCTCCAGTCCGAGGCCGCCCTCGAGGTACCCTCTCACCTGTATCTGTCTTTTTCTTTGTACCACATCAGATGATGAAACCTCGAAACAATTTGGTTTTTGTTCATTCTGATTCCATTCACTACTCTTCCATATGGAGAAATCGAGCACATTTGATTTGTGTATAGGCTAAAGGCAGAATGGAGTTCCTGTGTTCAATTCTGCAACCAGAGAATAGCACTTGTTTATTCAGCTTGATTCTGGCAAAGCATGTGCAGAGAATGCTTCTACTGCTTCTGTAGCCAGGCAAGCTCTGTTGTGAGAACTTTTTATCCCGAATGAAGAAAATCATGCCATTTTGCCAGCAGTAGCAAGATGTAATTGAAACAAAATAAAACTGAAATGGCTTACTTTTTCTGGTTCACATTAGATCCCATTGGAGTGTTGCAATTGCAGCACAAGTGCATAAGGAAGTTGCAGCAGCAATAACTTCACTCGTACCTTTGGAAGCTCGGCCATCCTGAGCTATTGCAGAGAAAGTAGCATCTTGCTTTGTTGGTGCTGAGTTCAATGCACCCACCGAGAAAACAATTGTGAGAGGAGGGTTTTGTAGCAGGCTTTGTGAACTTAGGTTAGTTTTCTAAATATATCATTTTTTTAATCTGTGGGTGTAATCTAGCACGTGAGATATTTACTCCATTTAGTGCATGCTAAGTACTTGTCATCACTAGTGGACAAAAGAGTTTCTGTTTGGTTGTGTTATAGAGTTAGGTGCATTTGATTCTTTGAAATGGATGAGGCTCTAGCACTGCATTCTGCTGATTCTAGCACTTTTTCTGCGGGTGGCTGTGTGCTGGTTGTCGGTGGCCTGCCCAGGCTTGCGTGCTGATTGCCGGCAGATTAAATTTTAGAGGCTTCACTGAACCTTCAGTTCAGCATTATTAAGAATTGTTTTGCCTTGCAATTCAGTGAATACATCGACCCAGCCATGCACCAGCCTCTAGCCAACGTCAAGGTAGTGTCCTCACAGTCCATAGTTTCACATTGCATTCCACTTCCCTGTTCATTCCTACGGCCGCCGCCGTCTCACAGGCTCACTGAAACCCTGTGGTTCCAATCAGCTGTGCCAAAAAACAGTAGGAAAATCAGAGGAACCGTTGTGGAAAAGAAAGATCAGCAAAGAAAGACCGAGAAAACAAAGAACATTCAGATAACTGTGGAACAGGGCGAGCTGGTTGCTTGTTGGCTGGTGCTCCAGATGCTGACAAACTGACAAGGACATTCTATGGTTCCCTTTTTATCGAAGCCTTGCTGAAATTTGAAACTTCAAGCGCAAAGTGAATTTCAATAATGAAAACCTGTGCATCTGACACCTGCTGTAATTATAATTGCTGAAACACCACATTCATCACTAATGCAAAACTCAAAAGAATACACTATAAACAAACTTTGGCCTTTTTGCCCTATGACTGAATCGCTGCCCTTTAGTAATCTGCATTGTTGATGTATTATGTTGCTTGCTGATTTTCTGTGATTCCTTGCTGACTGAAAATCTGTTACTTTTTATGTAGGATACAGCCATGGATATCACTCAGGTTCTGCTAGCTGCTCAGTCTCCAGATGCTAACCTTCGAACAGTAGCAGAAGGCAACCTCACGCAGTTCCAGGAGCAGAATCTTCCGAACTTCCTTCTCTCCTTATCAATAGAGCTCTCGAACGATGAAAAACCTCCGGAGTCTAGAAGGCTTGCTGGTATTATCCTTAAGAATTCTTTGGACGCAAAGGATTCTGCAAAAAAGGAGCTACTAACTCAGCAATGGGTAAGCGTGGATCCATCTGTCAAGTTGAAAATCAAGGAGTCGTTGCTGGTGACACTAGGATCTTCGGTGCATGATGCAAGACATACCTCTTCACAAGTCATTGCCAAGGTTGCATCAATTGAGATACCACGTCGAGAATGGCAAGACCTTGTTGCCAAATTACTGGGAAACATGACTTCTCCAGGTGCATCCGCTCCTTTGAAACAAGCAACACTAGAGGCATTGGGGTATGTGTGTGAGGAGATTTCTCCACAGGACTTGGAACAGGATCAAGTGAATGCTGTTCTGACTGCTGTTGTCCAGGGAATGAACCAGACAGAGCTCAGCCCTGAAGTTCGTCTTGCTGCAGTTAAGGCACTATATAATGCTCTTGACTTTGCTGAGAGTAACTTTGCAAATGAAATGGAGAGGAATTATATAATGAAGGTGGTTTGTGAGACTGCTGTGTCTAAAGAAGTGGAGATCAGACAGGCTGCATTTGAATGCCTGGTTGCAATAGCATCCACATATTACTCACATTTGGATCCTTATATGCAAATCATATTCAACCTGACAGCTAATGCAGTGAAAGGTGATGAGGAACCGGTTGCACTTCAAGCTGTTGAATTCTGGAGTGCTATTTGTGATGAAGAGATCACACTCCAAGATGAATATGAGGGATCTGAGGATGGCAACTCTGCTGTACACTTTCGCTTTATTGAGAAGGCCCTCCCTTCACTTGTACTGATGTTGCTAGAAACTTTGTTGAAGCAAGAGGAAGATCAAGATCAAGATGATAATGTTTGGAATATTTCCATGAGTGGTGGGACGTGCCTTGGACTCATTTCTAGAACTGTTGGTGATGCAGTTGTCCCTCTTGTGATGCCATTTGTCGAGGCCAACATCACAAAGCCTGATTGGCATTGTCGCGAGGCAGCTACTTTTGCATTTGGTTCTGTCCTTGAAGGCCCCTCTGTTGAAAAACTTGCTCCACTGGTCCAGGCGGGTCTTGATTTCTTGCTTAACACAATGAATGATGCAAATAGCCATGTAAAAGATACTACTGCTTGGACTCTTGGGAGGGTATTTGAGCTCTTGCATTCTCCAGCTGGTGCAAACCCGATCATAAATAATTCAAACCTTCCTCGTATCATGTCTGTGTTGGTTGAGAGTAGTAAAGATGCTCCAAATGTGGCTGAGAAAGTCTGTGGAGCTATTTATTTTCTTGCCCAAGGTTATGAACATGCAGAGTCAATGTCTTCTGTGCTCACACCTTATCTACCTAATATCATTGCTGCTCTTCTTTCCGCCACGGACCGTGCTGATACTACCCATTTCAGGCTTCGTGCTTCTGCTTATGAAGCACTGAATGAGATTGTGAGAGTCAGCAACATACCTGAAACTTCAGGCATCATAGGCCAATTGTTGCAGGAGATCATGAGAAGATTAAACCTTACATTTGATCGCCATATACTTGCTTCTGGTGATAAGGAAAAGCAAAGCGATCTGCAGGCTTTGCTATGTGGTGTTCTGCAGGTCATCATCCAGAAACTGAGCAGCACAGATGCAAAGTCCATAATTTCTCAGACTGCTGATCAGTTGATGATGCTGTTTCTGCGTGTCTTTGCCTGCCACAGTTCTACTGTTCATGAAGAAGCAATGCTTGCAATTGGTGCTCTTGCATATGCTACTGGTCCAGATTTTGTTAAATACATGCCTAACTTCTTCACATACCTGGAGGCTGGTTTGCAGAATTATGAAGAGTACCAAGTGTGTTCCATCTCTGTTGGGGTGGTTGGTGATATTTGCCGTGCCTTGGAAGATAAAATCTTGCCCTTCTGTGATCGCATTATGACTGTTCTTCTTAAGGACCTGTCAAGTTCTATGCTCAATCGGTCTGTGAAGCCTCCGATTTTCTCATGCTTTGGAGATATTGCTCTTGCTATTGGTGAGAATTTTGAGAAATACCTACCATATTCCATGCCGATGCTCCAAGCAGCTGCAGGACTGATTGGTACTCTTGATCAGAGTGATGATGATATGATTGATTATGGCAACCAGCTCAGGCGCGGCATTTTTGAGGCATACTCTGGTATACTCCAGGGCATCAAGGGCCCAAAAGCTCAGCTGATGATCCCATATGCAACCCATCTACTACAGTTCACTGAAGCTGTCTTCAAAGATAGGAACAGGTGCCTTTCATTTACATTGTAATTTCTGTTCATTTTTTTGTTACCTGTTTATTACAGCTATAATATATCCCTGTTCTGTTGTTGTTTGTGCCATCAGGGATGACAGTGTGACAAAGGCTTGGGCAGAGCTCAAAGGATCTATTCAAGACCCACCTATTCCATGTTGAGTTATTGAGGGATTGCCAAGCCCAAGAGTTGGATGATGAAGTTCGGGAGACTGCACAATGGGCCCAGGGGATGATAAACCAGGCGGTGGTTTCTTAATGTGGGATGGTTTTGGTTTGTTGGTTATGGGAGGTTTCTTTTGTGTCTGTGCCAAGTTCATTTGCCACAGATGAACGAAAGGATACCCATTTATATGTGTAGCGTCAGTCTTAGGATCCTGGTAGGCATTTGTGCATTGTTATTGGTCTGTCAAGCCGGTGTGCGTCACATTGGAGCGGGTGGTTTCTGTCCGTGGTGGATGTCTTGAACAGCAAAACTTGGTTAATTTATCTTGGTATTCTTCAATGCTGGTGATGTGCTTGCTTCCTGTTTTTCATTTATTGTTCAGCGGATCAAATTTATATAGAATGCACACGCAGGCAGATACATTTAATCAAAATTTGATCTGCTGGACATATTTGTTTAGTGGGGTGGGTTATTCCATTTTCGTGTCGTTAGGTTATGCATTGCTGCGTTTTTAAGGATGTATCAAGGTGTACAATCTGTTTCCGGCAGAAATCGGCTCGGTAAACGGATGGAGACAGCAAGGCAATGTTATTGGCTAGAAACAATTGGATCGGATTTGAATTGCCCACTTACGAAACTTTGGATCTCGCTCCCGCTATTTTTTTTTTTTTGAGCAACATCTCGCTCCCGCTATTTAAAACTTTGACCAGAATACATGATGAAATTGGGGCCATTAAGCTGGTGGCTAGAAACAAAAGTAAAGCCCATTCATACACACAATTGTTGGGAAAGACTACCTAACAAAAGCGCAAAGACAAAATGAAGTCAAGTCAATCCTTCCATGGAACCCGCGGCTCTCTACATTACATTATGGAGCAGATGCTGTCAGTCCGCGTCTGGTACCCGTACGCGCACGCGTACCCGGCCGCAGGATACACCACGGCCGCCGGCTGCGGGTACGGCTGGTAGTACCACGGGCTCGACGCGACGAACTCGGGCAGCGCCGTGACGGCGGCGGCGGGGGCCGGAGGATTGTTGCCGCCGCCGCCGCCGCCCTCCTTCTTGGCTTCGGCGAGCTGCACGATCTCTCCCTTCCTGCGCAGCGCGTTGGTGAGCTTGACGGAGTCGACGCCGTCGCCCACGACGACGACCTGGTCCCTGCTGTCGCCCGAGAGCGACACGGAGTCCACCCCGCCCGTCGCCGCCACCAGCGCCAGCGCCTTGGACCGGCACCGGTCGCACTCCATCTGCACCCTGATCACGATCTTTTGCTGCATGCGGCAGGGGGGATGAGTTCAGTACTCTAGTAAAAGAGGAAAGACGAGGGCGATGGAGACATTTCAGGAAGAAGACGAAAGTGATGATTCGGGATTCACCTTCATGGCTGGTTCTCTCCTGATCGATAGGCGGATTGCGCTCCGTTGCAAACCTCGGAATTGAACAAAGTGCCTCCTACGGTGATTGATGTGCTGGGGGGCAATGCAAGAGGCACGGGAGAGCTTGGCAATGGCAATGGCAACGGCTTGCCCCCAGCGGAGCATCTCTATATATATAGCAGCACTGGTGGTGGTGTGTGCCTGAACGCTGAGCCTGACTGGGTGTGAAGTGATAGTAGCAGCACTTGGACTGGACTCCATCCAGTGTGTGCGCGTAGTTAGTTGGGGGAGTCGTTAGCACTTAGCAGGAATAGCAGCCCTCACCACTTGTCATTGTTTTTTCGAAAGGAACAGAGTGAGCGCTTGCCGCTTTGCGATGCGAGATGCGGGGTATTTTGTTTATGACCTTGACGAGTTGACGACGTTGCATTATATTGCCGCCAACTTATTAACGCGCTGCGGCCTCAGTAGCTAGTGGAAACCGTGTTTCAAAGCACATGCACACCCGTGGCTCGACGGCTGATGATACGCAGCGGCCAAGAAGTGACGGTTTTAAAAATATTGGGGAAATTAGTGCGATTTTCTTCGACATAGATAGACCTGGGAAAGACAGGAAAACCTATGGTGGTTCGCGAAAGCAATGCACGAATAACAACTGCTGTTCTTATATCGAATGTAATCCACCTTGACATGCATGGCCCTTTATCCCATCAATAATTAGCGAGCAAGTAAACAAGAGCAGTCGTGGAATTAAGCAACAAGAAGCGAGAAATCGAACGTACGGCCTGAAAGCAGAGCAACGTTGCTGGGGTCTCTCTTAGCTTGAATCTCGGTGGCGACGATGCATGCCAAACGTGGGATTTACATGTGGTGGTAATGAACCCATCAACCACGTTCGACGGGGGAATGTACACAGGTACTGCGGGTGTGGTTGGGTTGACCATCCGAGCCCGTCTTCCAAGTCCCTGCTGTCTCTGGAGCACCCTCTGGAAGGCTCATACTATGTAAGATAGGAGCTGAATAGAGCAAGCAACACAGGAGGAGGTACGTGCTCGGTAAGCGACGCGCTATCATCATCAGTACAGTACCTGACCATTTGCACTCTTGGCACAAACCTCACGAAGCTGTCAGAAGTTCAGAGAATAGTATCCGGCCATTTTCGCTCTTGGTGCACGATATCTGATTCTGCGGCTCCAAGAGTTTACCAAATGAGCTTAAAATTCAAAAGATTACTCTCTAATAGTTTGCCAAACAAACTTGTCAATTTTATCAACTTGTTATTTCTCCTCTCCGCGCGCATATTCATCTTGTCATCGGTATTTCCCGCGGCAAGGGATCGATCCCGCGTCGCCAAGGCCGTCGCGAAGCCATCTTGTAAAGCACAGGCATGTGCATCAGTCCGTCGCAAAGCCGCCGTCAAGGCCGTTGTGAAGTGATCGTCGTAGATCAGTTCCTGCCGTCCTTCCTCCTCGGGGCGAGGAGACCCGCGCCAAAGGCCGTCGCGTGATGAGGACCCCGCGGCAAGGCCGTCCACCCAAGCCCGTCGCTGCGGTGTCAAGATCACGAACGGGGCTCTTCGTTTCTTAGCGGGGTTCTTTGTTCGCTTAGCAGTGCTCTTCGTTTCGTTAACGAGCCTTTTTTATTTTATCAAATGCAAATGAAAAACTCTTGGAGAGAGTTTATTTTTTCACTTGCCATATATTTTACCAAGTTGTCAAATCATGATATTTACAAAGTGAAATTTGGCAAATTGGAGATATCTATACGATACAATGCAAAGCTATGATGCCCGGTTTTAGTAATTTCATTCTCGCACCAGCAGCAATTCAGCACAGGGTTACGACCATGGGCAATGCTAAGGCTAAAGAGGTAATATCTCAGATTAATCTAGACCATTGATTTTTCTGATTTTCTAATTTACTTAGTGAATTAAAAATCGAGAAAAACAAAAATAAGGCCTTTGTATTTCCGCTAATGACGCCGAGAAAAAATCGTGGATAATCTTCTCCTCCGTGAACATCGGATCCTACCCCTAATCACGCGAGACAAGAATAATATGCCTATTATTTTTAAATACTAGTAATATAAAATGACATGCAAGTTATATGTGATATGACACTTTTTGACATGACACGTTACGTGGACAAAAGAAAAGTTTCAATCGTGCATTTTTACCGTTGCATACAGTTAATTCATTGCATCCACTCACTCACTCTAACACACATGCAAGTCACATTACCTGCCATGTAACATGTATACACATGCTAACACACGCATGTAAGTTACATACACGTAGTCACGTTACCGGCCACTCACTAACACGTATATACACGCTACGTACACACATGTAAGTCACGACTTGTTAAAAAACATGTAAGTCAAGGACAAAATGCATGGTAATCGAACCATATTTGGCAGATCATGAATGCATCAAACATATTTGAAAAAAAATATTATATCAAAAACCTTCCTTATTTATCTTATTTCATAAATTAACTAAATAAATAAATAAATATCTCATATATTACTTTTTAGGAGGTAACAGTTGATGGTAACCCTCTGATCAAAATAAATGAACAGCTCATAATTATTTTGGTGTACCACGTCAAAAGCCTACCACCTAAGATTTTCCAGTCTTTCCCTAGTCTATCCATGTCGAAGAAAATCACACTAAGTTTCCCAAGATTTTTAAAACCGTCAATGCAGAAACATACGTTAGCTTAGGCCGCGTGCGTCCCTTCCTGGCCGCTGCGTATCATCGCCTATCGAGCCGCGGGTGTGCATGTGCTCTGAAACACGGTTTCCGCTACTGCCGCTGCGGCGCGTTGGTGGCACTATAATACAACGTCAACTCGTCAAGGTCATAAACAAAATGCCCCACATCTCGCATGGCAAAGCGCTCACTCTGTTCCTTTCGAAAAACTAATCACAAGTGGTGAGGGCTAACAACTCCCTCAATTAACTGCGCGCACACATTGTGAGTCCAAGTGCTGCTACTATCACTTTACACCCAGTCAGGCAGTGAGGCTCATCAGGCACACACCACTACCAGTGCCGCTATATATAGAGCTGCTCCGCTCAGCCTCAGGGCAAGCCATTGCCAAGCTCTCCCGCCTCTTGCATTGCCCCCAGCACATCAATCAACGTAGGCAGCACGCACTTCGTTCATTTCCGAGGCTAGGAGCGCAATCCGTGCGCCGAGATCGATCAGGAGAACCAGCGATGAAGGTGAATGCCGAATCATCATCACTTTCCTCTTCCTGAATCTGAAATGTCTCCATTGCCATCGCTGTTCCTCTTCTTAAGCGATTCATCATCACGTTACTGAACTGGGCATACATCCTCCGTCCCTGCTGCAGCAAAAGATCGTTATCAGGGTGCAGATGGAGTGCGACCGGTGCCGGTCCAAGGCGCTGGCGCTGGTGGCGGCGACGGGCGGGGTGGACTCCGTGTCGCTCGCGGGCGACGGCAGGGACCAGGTCGTCGTCGTCGGAGACGGCGTCGACTCCGTCAAGCTCACCAACGCGCTGCGCAAGAAGGTCGGGCCCGCAGAGATCGTGCAGCTCGCCGAAGCCAAGAAGGAGGGCGGCGGCGGCGGCGGCAACAACCCTCCGGCCCCCGCCGCCGACGTCACGGCGCTGCCCGCGTTCGTCGCGTCGAGCCCGTGGTACTACCAGCAGTACCCGCAGCCGGCGGCCGTGGTGTACGAGCATCCCGCGGCCGGGTACGCGTGCGCGTACGAGTACCAGACGCGGACTGACAGCATTTGCTCCATAATGTAGAGAGAGGCGGGTCCCGCGGAAGGATTGACTTGACTTGGTTTTGTTTGGTGATTTTGTTTGTTGATCCGTGATCGGTGATAGGTAGTCAGTCTTTCCCAACAATTGTTTCTATCTGTATGGGCTTTACTTTTGTTTCTAGCCACCAGCTTAATAGGCCCAATTCCATCATGTATTATGGTCATCATGTATTATGGTCCTTTTGTACTTGTCACCAAGTTTTGCGCGAATCTTTTCCCCGGAGAAAAGACAACGAATGGAGACAAATTCAGATCCAGCAGTTCCACAGGAATCTTCAAGGCAAAAAAAAAAAAAAGTGTGGAAATGTGTTCTGGTACCTGTAACAAGGACGAAGTCCAAACTCGCAAGGGGTTACAAAGGCAAACGAACATTGATAGTTTCTGAGGCGTGACTATCCATCATCCATTCCATCCTGCCTTTCAACTAGAGAATTATCCATAGAATTACGAGGGTGCTACGTTAGTCAGAAAATAAAATTTTTTTATCTCATAAATCAGGATCTACTGCTAGATATAGATCACGAGATTACCACTAGACGCGCAGATGTAGCGTAAGACTCGATGTAGTCGAACGCGTTGCAGCAGTGTCATGCAGTTGCGTGGTCGTCCGTCCAACACACCCTTCGCTCGCGGATCGTCCGAACACGTTCCCGACCAGTCCAACTAGTCACCGACCAGTTGCCGACCACCGTGACCGACCAGGTCCGTCCTTGTACCGCAGATGCAGCACCTCCGAAGTATCACACACGTGCGGGAGGAAGCAATACGCAACTGGACTGCTAGGTCCGCGACGGTGGCTAAATAGATCGATCGGATCAGATTTGCCTCGCCCGTACCCCTTGCTTATATAGGCGTCCCTATGCAACCCCGACCTGGAGGCTCATCAGGAACCCTAAGCCTTGTCTAATCCGGGTCCAACCCGAACTAGGCTTTCAACCCTTAAGCGTGCGACCTTATGGGTTCACGCACACATAGACATGGACCGAGCACTCCTACTCATCCAATAGTTGACAGCGGCCTCTAGTAAGGCGTGACAACTCCTATGCATACGCAAAGATCATATCAGATGAACCACTACGATCACGTACAAGTTATTCCCTTTGCCACTGATATATGGTTCAACTCGTGGGTTAATACTTAACCCAAGCACGGCCATGCATTTATTGATCCAATCACTTGAATGATCTAGTGATATCTCTCTCATGCAGAGAGGGGCAAATTCCATCTTGACTGTCTATGTCTTATAGCATACTTTGCGACCACCCGAAGACCACCTTTATAACTACCCAGTTACGAAGCAGCGTTTGATAATCTCTAAGTAGGTCATTTCACATCTTGAGTACATATCACAATCTCAGGTGTAAGGACATAACGTACATGATGTGAATAGAGACAATCTCAAGTTGGGCCAGTCCAGCCTACATGTCTCACATGTGCCCATATTATTAGTTCGACATCTCTATGTCCATGACTTGTGAAACATAGCCATCAACTAATACATGTGCTGGTCTAATATTCAAGTGTGTTCTCACAAGAACGCCAACCAGGGACAACTTTAGAATAACCATTCAAGTAATTGAGTTCCACGAACAATTCACATAATTATCAATCAACACAAGTTGTCTATAATGAATATTCAATGAACACTTAATGCATGTTATAGATACAATTGAAATATCATCGTCTCTATGATTACTTCTAGAGCATATTCCCAACATTATCATCATTCGATTTTCATTCATTTTAAAGCAAAGAAATTAGGAGACTCCTTAAACTAATAAAAAATTAAAATAAACGACTGTGGAGAGCTTTCCTCCTCATGGCTCATACTCACCGGCGCCCGGCTGCCATCTGATTTGCCTACAATCCAAGGGCAGTTTAGTTAATTAGGAAATGAGGTCCTTGCTCGCGTTGGTCAGGGAGCAAGATGGCCACATTGTGGCTGCTAGGCCCAGTATATTGTTGGTTTATGAGAATGTAAAAAATTGAAACATAATGCTTAGTATGTACTCATATGCATGATTTGAATATTATTTGGGAGTACCATTGGAAAACTCGATCATACTTATAGCTAACTAGAGGTTTTCATAATATATGCTCTTAGAATAGTTGGATAGAGAGAGGATCCATTTATATGCGCTCTTTGAACCTCTCTCTTCTCCGATGCACCATATTCAAACCGCCGAGCATGGTGGCTCAACCGACTTACGCACATATTCCACCATAGGCGTTGGCTCTTGATGCTTCTTGCTGACCGAAAAGCACACCAGCCGTGTCTTCACCCACAAGTAATTTAATTCTCTTGTCGAAGAGTCCTTCTTTGGAGTGATGCCCATCACATATTGTCTTCGCTTATGTATATATGGAGGATTGCCATTGGAGTGATGCTTTTTTTTAACAGGTCAGCAGGGGAACCCCCTACCAATTTTTTTGTTTTTCAGTTAAATAAAAGAATAGTTACAACATGTTACAAGGCCTCATGCCTAAGAAAAAATCTAACAGGTCTTAAGTAAGGCTATCTCTCGAGGCACTAATTCGATTACATTTATTCGGCTTTGCCTTGACACAGACCAAGCCCAGCTCTACTTTGAAATGATTCATCCAAATGCTCACACTCTTAGTGACATTATCGAAGATGATCTTGTTTCTAATACACCAAAGGCTCCAGCAGGCTGTAATGATGATCTTCCTGAAGATTGGACTATTGAAGACCTCTCTGGCTTTAAGAATCATGTCAAGAGGGGGAAGGTTGGTATCCCAGTTAATTTGTATGGAGTTCCAGCATGCTTGACTGAAGGAGCAACCAAAGAATAGGTGAAAGCTTGTCTCCTCAATCCCTCTTGCACACAACACACAAGAATAGTCTGGAAGATGCATGTTCTTTCTTCTCAAAATGTTTCTAGTATTGTTTCTATCTCTTAGAACTAGCCAGAAGAAGAACTTGTGGGGGCCTAAATTGGATGAGGCCCGGAGCCATTTGAAAAGAGGAGATGCTGGTGAAGATGCAGTCATTTCCTTGTAAGCCTTCTTACTGTTGAACACATTAGACCCCCACTTATATGACCATGCATCTCTAGTTTCTTCATCCCAAGTGTGGTTCTGAATATAGTCTTCTAATTCCTCCAACTGTTTGGCTCCTTCAGGTGATAGAGTAGGTGAGAAAATTCTATCCATTTGCTGGGAGAGGTAGAATCTAACTAAACATTTGGGTTTCCTTGCAAAGGAAAAAAGTTTAGGATATTTCTCAAGTAGGGGTTGATCAATCCATATATGTGCCCAGAACAACACTGAGTTGCCCTTGCTTGCTCTGCATTTTGCCAAAGTTTGGAACTTGGGGAATAGCTTTAAGAGGTACTTCCACCAGAATGATCCAACTGGAGCTCTCCCTTGAGGAGGGGTCTGGCAATTGGAGTACATTTTTGACCATGACAGATTGATCCATGGGATGTCAGCATTGTTATAGAATTTTTCGAGGTGCTTTAAAAGAAGTGCATCATTCTGTCTCTCTATGTCGATGATGCCAATGCCTCCTTGATTCTTGGGTTTGTAAGCTTCTTCCCAGGCCACTAATGCTTTACCTCTATAGTTGATATCACCTTTGTTCCATAGGCAGGCTTTTATGGTATCTATGTGCTGGATTACCTGTGGAGGCAATTTCAACCTGCACATGTAGAACGTTGGGAGTGAAGAGAAGACAGAGTTCACCAGAATAAGCCTACCATTGTAAGATAGGACTCTGCTAATTCCTCCAAGCCTTCTTTCCACTCTACTGATTAGGGGAGAAAATTCAGTAAAGTTGGGTCTAGTGGTGCCCAGTGGTAGACCAAGATATGTAAAAGGCATACTTCCAGTTTGGCAGCCAAAGGTATTAGCTAGGTGGGTGACCCTTTCATCAGACATGTTAATTGGTACCATGAATGCTTTGCTGCCGATGTTTATCATCTACGGCTCCTATTACTACTGGCTACCTAGGTGTTGAGTTATTTTTTCTATTAGGCTTAGTTGGTGGAGGGTCCCCCACACCTCATGTTCTTGCTTTTCTTTCTTTGCTTGTGGGCTTCGCTAGTAATCCTTGGATTACCTATGAATTCTTTTGTTTCTTCTTTATTGGTGTACGAGCTTCTTTACTTTTGCTTAATGAAATACATGTCAATGGCATGTTCTCAAAAAAATATCTGGTGATTTCCGAGATGATATGTATCCATAATCTCTTAATCAGTAAGCACTCGGAAGGTCATTGCCCCATGACCCCGCTAACTCAGCTCTCACCTATGTTATGTCTTCCAAGACTCCATAGGGCCTAATTAAGGAACTTGAATGCATCCGAGACCCTAGACTTTTTCATAATCCATGGGGATGCCATTTTACTTAACCTCTTAATTTCTTATTAGAGATTTTTCATTCCTATGTTTTGCTCCCACTTTGCTTCTAAATTTGGCCTTGGTGGCTTCGACCACCATGTTATCCCCTAGGCCAGTGCCCCTCGTGTCTCATCACTCGGTCTCCTTCGACCATTGCTCGATCTGTAGCCATGAACCAAAAATTCCCCACAAATCCCGCACTCCTAGTAATAATAGTTTGAACCTGAAACCTTGTTTTGATCAGAGTTCATGGTCACCTTGTTAGAGAAGAGGTGTCGCTGACCATAGTAGAAAGATGATGCGAACCTCGAATCCAAAGGTGGAAAATTCGATGGATTTTTATAACCCTATATGTATACATGGCTAGCTGGACATTGGCACGGTAAAGCCACACGCGGGTGTTTCTAATATATGATAGGACGACTATTCGGAAGATATGAACATGTCACAAAATTTACCTAATAGCCTGCGCTAAATGTCATGAATCCAATGGTTGACTTGACTCAAGAAACTGGGTCAGCGCCCACGTAGTAACATTAATTATTCAGATGGACGGGAACAAAAGAGAGTACAATGTGGACCAACCGCCCTCGTCAATCATTGAAAACCACCAAGGCACAGGCACCAACCACAGAAAAAATCATCTGGAAGGAGAGCATAGGACGATCTTGGTAGTATCCGCAAGCCAGAGAGGCATCCCATGAGGCCATGACCCACCAGCTGTTGAACAAGAAACGGCCGCTTTCAAGCCCGATCAAACGCGTCATCCATATGCCGCTGAACGGGCCGGCCACACACATTTGACAGTGGATTCGCACACATTCGACAGCGGACATTAACATATAGGAGTAACTCGCTAACAAAATAGCCATAAAGAGTACGTTCTCAGAGCGAGCTGGCATTAGAGGCAGAGAAAAAAATCTAAGCACTAAACTCGCAGTGGAGTTTGAGGATTAGCAGATGATCATTCGCGTTCCAGAGGAAGGATGAAGGAAGGAAAGGAAAGGAACATGTGGTTTCGCGCGTTCGCTGATCGGAGGGAAGATCGAAGCGCGTGTCTTCACTCTCTGATGTGACAGCCGGCCACGTGCATGCGTACTCTCGCCTCGCCGCGGACGACTCAGGTCACGTCAAAGATCGATGGCTGGTACCCTTTCAATACCCCTGTCCAGCTTCGCACCCAGACAAGATCAAAAGTTACCCAGCGTTACGGTACACAGCTGGACTACTGCTGGAGCACTCTATATATCTCTATATGTAGTACTCCACCACAGCACGGGGCTATACTCATCGGCTCACAGGTCGCAGCACAGCAAAGTCACGTTACCACTTCGTCTCTTTCTACGTATACGTACAGGTGTCACAAGAAATCCTCGGTTACCTGCTTCATACTGCTCTGAGAGGGAGCCTCTGTTGCAGGCTTGCAGCTCATCAGCCAAATGAAGGTACGCATACCACCAAACGATAGCAGCACAGCACCGATTTGTTACGTTGTTTGCATTATTTGCAGCAGGTACTGATCTGTTTTCCGGCTCAAACTAACGCTAACACGTCGTCGATCGATCCGCGCAGCAAAAGATCGTGATCTACGTGTGCAGCATGCGCTGCCACAAGTGCCGCCAGTCCAAGGCCATGAAGGTGGCGGCGGCCATGTGCGGCGTCGACTCCGTGGCGATCGACGGCGAATGCAGGGACAAGCTGGTCGTCGTGGGCGAGTGCGTGGACTCCGTCGGGCTCACCAGAGAGCTGCGCAAGAAGCTGGGAGGCGCGGACATCCTGGAGGTCAGCGAGGTCAAGAAGAAGGACGACGAGAAGCCGTCGCCGCCGGAGGTCAGCGAGGTCAAGAAGAAGGACGACAAGAAGCCGTCGGCGCCCCCCCGCCCCGCCATCCAACCTGCCTCCGCCGCCGCCGTTCACCGTCGCCTGCCACTACTGCCACCCCGTCTGCTACGGATACTACTCGCGCTACTGCTTCTGCCACCGCCACTAGACGCGGCAGGACACCACCTGCTCCAGCCTTTCCCATAACGCAGAGAGACAAGTGGACAACAGACCATGCATACGTACCTACGGAAAGGATCTGAGTAATCCATATTTTAGTTCTTCTGTTCTACCAATAATCAGCTCTATGCGTTTTGCCATATAATGTGAACTTGTTAATTGGTTATATAAACCAGCAGCTCGTGTCAATGATAATGATCTAACTATATATATTTGTTAGATTGAATTATGCTCGGCTTTATTTTATCTGAATTACACTAGCTGCTTAAATGCATGGTGGTCTTCTCCTCATGTCTTTCTATTAAAAAATTTAACATAAACTTTTTCTACTAAATACCTCCTAGTAAGATTCTCATGTGCCGTTGCGTTGACAGAACAAAGCAGGGTTTTAAGGCTTTTCATCCAAATGTAGGTTCATGCATCATAAGACACAGGCTTCAACAAGAGTCACCATATATTAGGAAATGTTTCAACTTAATAATGTATATTGAAGATAGAGTAAGATATGTGGACATGAAGCTGCATAGGAAAAAAAAATCTATGAATGTAGTGTAAATGATGAGAAGACATTTAATTAGAACAGAGAATAATGATTGATAAATTTATCAGAATTGCATAGATATATTACATATAGTTTATGTGTGAGATAGTAAACAAAAAGAAAAGACGTTCAATGAACATCTAATGAAAGCAGTGGTATGAACGTTATTATTACTACCTACACGTACACCAACTGGAAGCAGAGGTAACATTGCTAGCTGGTGGGGCTCTCTTGAGTCTCCATCGGTGGCGCCGATGCATGTCAAACGTGGGATTTGCATGTGGCAGACAGACCGATCAAGTTCGCCTGCCAAGGCCCGGCCCTACGTAGTACGTACGTACTGGAGCAGCTCCGGATCGGAGCAAGCAGCAGAGGTACGTACCTAGCGACGTGATATATATGACCAGGGTTTGCGCTCTAGCTTGGCAGCTTGGCCGGTAGTAGCCAACCACCCTCGCTCAGGAAGCTACCAGGGAGAGTCGAGACAGAGCACCGAATTTTGATGACCAATAATGCAATGCAATGCAAAGCTCGCATCCTCGGTTTTCACTATGAAACAAAGCATGGTGTTGCAGCGACTGTACGTGTGGAGTGCTTGCAATTGCCATTGTGAAGTCAGTTTTTGTGAGGTCGAGATGCTGTGGGTGAGAGGTGAACTTTTAAAAGGAACTCAAGGTAAAGTACTCCTCCGTTCCAAGTTATAACAGTAAGAAAAAAGTTACAAGATTATATTTTATTAGATTATATATATATATATATATATATATATATATATAGACACACACACACACACAAAAATCTGCCACATGGTTTTTTCCTCACTTGTAAACTTTCGCCGACATAAGAAGAAGAAGCATGCATCATATACAAGATATATACAAGCATGCAACTTGTTATTTGGTTATATAAACCAGCAGCACGTGTCAATAATAATGATCTAATTATATTTGTTAAATTTTATTATGCTTGCCTTTATTTCATCTGAATTACACTACCAAATGGTGGGCTTCTCCTAATTATTGTCTTTCTATTCAATATTTAGTATAAATTTTCCTACTAAATGTCTCTCCTAGTGAGATTAACATGTGCCATGACTAGTGGTAGTGTTTTACTACTACTTAAAAACTATATCCAGCATTTTAGTTGTGTTAAGCAAATGTAAGGTTTCGTAATAAATGCTAGATGAAATAGAATAGAAGATTGATCTCATATCAAAAATTGATTAGAAAATGACTCAACTTATATGGGTGGTTATCATGTGCACTTGTGACGATAAGAAAAGTGCAAGGTGAAGCCTTACGCCCGAGCTGGAGCCCAAAGCGATCAGGTCAACATTTTTAGCGTTGCGTTAGTGAAGGTTTTTCATCAAGAAGTGCGTAAACAAGAAGCAGGATTTTAAGGTTTTTCGTCCAAATGTACATTCATGCATCATAAGACATAGACCTCAACAAGAATCACCATATATTAAGGAAATGTTTCAACTAGATGTGTGTGTGTGTGTGTGTGTGTTTTTGCGAATAAACTCGATGTGTATATTGATGATACGTACGTGGAGGTGAAATTGCATAGGGAAATAAAAAAACTATGCATGTAGTGTTTATGATGAAAAGACATTTAGAACCGTAATTGATAAAATCTGCATCGTTTGTATGTGAGTTTGTGTTAGATAGTAAACAAAAAGAATAGACCTCCAATGAATATCTAATTGAATCACGCAATAAGTGGGCAACGAACGAACGGTGTGAACGTTATTTACCTACATTAACCTTTTTTTTCTTTAAGGGAACACTACGTACATTAACTGAAAGCAGAGGTAACATTGTTGCTGGGCTCTAATATATCTCCAGTAATGCTTAGAATCTAACGTCCGACACGTCGGACAGCAACCCAGGCGGCCCAGCTCTCCGGCCCAACCTCCCACCACTTCTTCACCCGACTCGGCTCTCTCCCCCCGTCCCGACCCTCTCTCTCCCCCGACCCGCAGCCCCCTCACGTTCTCCGCTCACACACTAGTCTGCCTTCTCTCTCTCGTGTGCCGCCGTCGCCGTGCTGCTCCGGCGACCTCCCAGACGATCTCCCTGCCCCCTGAGCTCGCGCGCGCACCCCAGCAGCTCGCGAGCGTCCCACCGCCTCCCCCCTCTCCCCTCTCTCGCGCGGCCATGGCAGATTCGTCGGCCATGGCTGGATCCGGCACCGGCGACCATGGATCGGGTGGCGGCGGCCACGGATACGGCCCAGGTAGGCCTCCTCTTCCTCTCTCTCCCCTCTCCTCCTCTCCTCTCCCTTCCTTTTCCTCCAACTCCGGCAACCCAACTCCGCCTCTCTCCTCTTCCCTCCCTTCCCCTCCAACTCTGGCACCGGCGAGCTCGACCCCCACCTCCACCTCACCCCCACCTCCTCCTCCTCCTCCTCAGGTATAGAAATGTCTGGTTGGCCGAGGGGGAGGAAGGGAAAACAGGTGGTTGGAGAGGTAGGAGGGCGGCTTAGGGTGCCCTGACGGCGGGGGAGGCGGCCGGGCCAGGCCTAGGGCGAGGCCGAGGTGGCCGGAGCTGGAGAAGAAGATGGCCGCAAGGTTGCCGGAGGCACCAGTGAAGGGGAGGAGGGCGGCTGCCGTTGGCGGTAGAGTCTCGCAGGAGCTCCGGCGAGACTCTACCGCCGACGGCGGGGACGAGGTGGGCTGGCGTACTATTGGACCGCTCGAATGCTGTCCTATCGGTAGGACGTCCGAACGTCTGATTTACCCATATATCTCGCTCGGTGGCGACGATGATGCATGCGAAACGTGGGATTTGCATGTGGCATACAGACCTGTGTGCAGTGCACCAGTACGAACGTCCATCGATCGATCTCGATCTCCACCTCGTTCGTCTGCCAAGCCCTACGTAAACGTACTAGAGCATCTCTGGATCGGAGCCGACAGCAGAGGTACGTAGCGACGTGCTGTGGGGCTGTGACCAGTATCTGATCATTTTGCGCTCAATGGCCACCCAGCCCACCACCCTCACTCGTCGGGAAGCTAGCAGGGACAGTCAAGAAAGAGCTAGCATAGTAGCACCGAGTCTTGATATGACCAATAATGCCATGCAAATATGCATTGCAAAGCTACCACCCTTTTGGTTTTCAGTATAAAACAAAGCGTGGTGTTGCAGCGACCGTACGTGTGGAGTGCTTGCCGGCCAATTGCCATTCTGAAGTCCAGGGCGTCCCAATGATTTCTAGGGCCTTTGGGCAAGTAAGAGATTAAGGGCCCAATAATCTAACATTTTATTATGACGATAAAAATGATATAGTAATATTTGTAATCTAATATTTTTTTATTTTTAAGCTAAGTTGAAGATCTATATAAACAAGCAAAATTCAAGTTTTGGAGCTGAGCTTTTTTTTAACGGAGAAGGCATCCCCATTTCCATCACTTAAAAAGAAAATACATCCAGCATTTAGATTTTACAAGAAGCAAAGAAAACAA
This sequence comes from Bothriochloa decipiens, assembly GCA_023333625.1. NCBI lineage: Eukaryota > Viridiplantae > Streptophyta > Magnoliopsida > Poales > Poaceae > Bothriochloa > Bothriochloa decipiens. The sequence continues at coordinate 19,296,142 of CM041637.1, forward strand.
AAAGGAGTTTCATAGTTTTGGCCGGATGATAAATGATGATTGATGAAGAAATAAAGAAAAAAAAGAGAAACATATATATGTATACATCTGAACAAAAGGAAATAACCAACAGCGGCTTGCCAACTCACATACACTAAAGCAGCAAAAGCGGCAAAGCACAAAGCAGGAAGGCAGAAGAAGCAAGCTAGCAGCCTACACATGCATACATATACACATGCAACAAGCAAGTATGCAAAGGTAGTACGTGCATGATGAGGTCGTGCATCGAGTAGCAACGACTGCCACTCATGGGCCCCACAGCCTCATGGGCTCTTGGGCGTCGCACAGGCCGCCCCACCCCCCCGGCGTTTTTGTGAGGTCGAGACGCTGTTGGGGAGAGTCAGAAGGAACCGAAGATAAATTATCACTTGACAGTACTCCCTCGGTTGCAAATTATAACAACAAGAAAAAAGTTATAAGATTATTTTTTTAGATTAGATATATATAAAATCTGCCACATGGTTTTTTTCCTCACTTAAAAACTTTTGCGGACCTAAGAACAAGCATGCATCATACACAAAGGAGCAGTGAACTTGGGGAAGGGATGAAGGCAAACTTTATTATTTGCAAAAACCTGAAACTAACAAGCAAGTTGTACACAACCACAAGGTGCAGGAAATTGACGCCCGAAGCCGATTGACCGCCGCAAGCTGAGGCCACCCCTGTCGGCGCCCGTCCTACTACTACGTACTATACTACCTCCTGGTGCGGCGACGAGTCGTCATCTAAAACTGTAGAGTGGTGCGGCGATGAGTCATCGTTTAAGAAGCTTCCTCCGTCAACTAAAGCCCAATTGAACGATAGGTCGACACCAGGCTCGAGCCCCGCGTCTCGTACAGTCTCGAGTCACTTGTGCAACGTGGTGATTGACTCTATATGCACGTCTAGCAGAGGCCATCAACAAATCCTTCCATCTCTATGACTGTGATCATCTCCGACCTCCCTGTCCTCTGGCGTGCGTGCGCTATCTCTCTCTCTCGTCACTTCGGTTCTGTTCTTGCGAACATAAGGTTGATATTGGACCTTTGGTTTGTTATGATGAATGATTGTTAACAAGCTAGTGTTTAGGATTGAGTTGGTGAACTAACCGTGACGTGAGTGTGTTGTGCAACATATTTCTTGGCTTGTGGTGGGCATGTATCGACCTCGAAGACGGTAGACTGTAGTTGAATGCAAAAGGTGAAGATCAATTGTGCACAAAGACTGAGAGAAGTGAAGGATGGACACCGGAGGCTTTGAACTGAGGAACCGAAAATTCAGCTGAATAGCCGCGGTCGCTGACACTTGGGACATTGAAAAACGTTGAAGAACAAGATAAGGTGACTAGAGGGGGGGTGAATAGGAGCCTCATACATTTCTTCTCAAACTTTAGGTCCTTGGCACACAAACAACCCCAAGATGCAATACACAAAATGGCAACCCCATGAGAAAGGGTGGATGCTCACTAGAAACACAGTGAGTCACCACAAAATTAGCGAAACAAGCGGTAAAATAATTAGAGTTTGAACAGGCAAACAATGGACAAAACTGTTAACCACTAGAGCAGAACATGGAGCCTCCAGGGCAGAACATGGAGCCTCTGGGAAAAAATACGGAGCCTCCACGATCTCAAAAACAGCAGCAAACCAAAATTGCCTCGAACCCAAAATCAATCGTATCTTGGTCAAATCTTCACCAACTCCACAAAACTTGGTGAGCATGGTCACAAGGCAGTAGGGGAGCTACCTGTAACAGAACCTCCTAATGGGCCACTGTTAGGCCTTGGACTGAAAGCCACGGTTACTGTAGCTAAGACGGGTACTGTAGCTTCGTGGAAGTTACTGTAGCACAGAGTTTAGTACCATATCGTGGATTCTCAGAGAGCCAGACCGACTTAAATAGACATGCCAAGGACGCGTATTAACCTTTGGTTAATCGTTTTGAACGAAGCGAAGACGAAAGTTCAAGCGGGTTTTTACGCAGGTGGGGCCCACTCCTCGGTAGAGCGGGTCTAGCCGGGTGCCGGGTCTGGGTTGTTACACTACCTCTAAAAGGTCATCGCC
>CM041637.1:19304951-19344087 GCA_023333625.1 Bothriochloa decipiens
TGCTGAGAGGTTGAGGTGTTGTTTGGGCATGGATGTTTCACATGGTTTGATGACAACCATGAAAAACAAGATATAATGAAGACACTCAAATGCACCTCTGGGTAAGCAAGATGGTTCATCATTGGCCTCAAAACAAATACAATGATAGAGCTAAACCAAAGGTATGCAATACAAGAACTTGCTGGAAATAAATTGTACATGGTCTCAGTGTTGTCAAATAAATATTACATATTGCCGGCTCACCAAGTAGTTCCATGCCAGGTACAAGAACTAAGTTCAAACTCAAATTACATGCAATGAGTCAGTTCAAAGATTCCTAAGCAGTGATGGTGGACTTGCTAGTCCATATGTTCTACTAAATGGAGCAACAAATTTAGAACTTTAATCAACACTGAATCCATATCAGTTCCCTCAATTGAACTAGCATCATCAGGAATAACCTTTCCCATCTCAGGCCTACTTGCAGTAAGCCTCCTAACCACAATGACAAACATGACAAGTACCACGGCAACTGCATTTCTCACCAGTTCCTCACGGATTTGCTACGGGTCCATCTACATGTATGCAGATTGAAAATGTACTAAGTTCAAAATACCATGGCTGGCCTCAAGCTTGAAGCATGAGCATAAAACAAATTAGGAGCACGGCTGCATGCAGAAGCATGCCTCCCAGTGCTGGGACTGCATCATAGACCATTGAAAAACAAATAGGCTACACAATAGAAACCAAGAACCACATATTTGAAGCACATCATGAAACCCGAACAGAAAACATCACTCAAAGCAAGAGGTGAGGCGATTTGGGGGGGCCAGATTTCACCTTTGCAGGCTGCCAGGATCCCAACCCGAGCAGATCGGAGTAGAAAAAAATGAAGACCACAGAGATCTGGAGGAGGCGGAGGCGGATCTGGTGGTCACCCCCACGAAATCACGACCAGAGATGAGGTAGACGAAGAACACGGCGCCCGGAGTCTCGATGGAGGTGGTGGTGCGCCGCAATAAGTCGTCGTAGATCCGCGTCACCTCAACGGAGAGGAAGCCCGACTCGCCGCACACCACCACACCACCGACGCCGGTCCTTCAAGGGAGCTAGGGTTTAGGGTTTGGAAGCAAGGAGAAGGCGGCTAGGGGTGAAGGGGCGTTTAGGCTATGGATTCGGCGGCGGAAGGAAGCGCGTGGGGAAGTTTCACCGCTCCCGCGGGAGCCCTCTTGAGCCACCCGCCGCCACCAGAATCGCCCCTAAAATCGCCCTCCGTGCGTCGTGAGTAGCCGAGCCCTAGCGATACGCGAGAAAGTGGCGTACGAGTGGAGCCTGACAGAGGAAACCTTTTTGCCTCTGCGGGGATGAGCTGAGGGAAGGAGAAAATGAAGCCAAACACCAAAGTGGGCTCCAGCGAGCGCATAGGCCGGCTCAGGCCACTCATCAAACACGCCCTATAAATTTGATCTCGTAGTGGGATTTGCATGTGGTTGACAGACTAGTAGATCGGGGCCCTATAAATTTGATCTCGTAGTGGGATTTGTACGTGATAGACAGACTAGTAAATCATCCGATTGGGAAAGTACACCAATAATTGGGAGTGTACAGGAATAGTGCGGTAGGGAATGTACAGCAATAGTGCGGGTTTGGTACTCCTGCACTGCACCAGTGCAAACGTACGTCCATCTATCTCGTGTTGACCAGTGAGCACCCGAGCTCGTCTCTCCATGCCGCTAAGTACTGGAGCAGCTCTGGATCCAAGCAGGTGCTAACGGAGTGTCCTCAACCATCCAGGCGTGAGTCCTACTAATTGGAGTGTAGGAAGTGTTCGGACGTCTGCGTAGAGATCCTTTGTTTTGGGGGAAATCTACCGGTCACTCGTGTGATTCTCTGTCTTCTGTCACGAATTTTTTAAACATCGGTTTACGACTGACAGAACATCGCTGTTAATATGATAGAATATTGCGAGAGTGACTATTGTATTTGTCATCCCATAAAAATATTATCCATTGTTTTTGTCTTTGTGTCACTCCAGGGAGAAGTTTTGTCTATTGTCCTTCTACAGAAAAGAATTATCTATTGTATTTATATTTATGTCGTTCTTAGAAACCAAAACATCAGAAGAATATAAGAGGATATACACCAGAACATCGTGTACGTAAGAGGATATACACCAGAACATCGTATACGTGACTCAGGCCGACAGACCGAAGAAACATGCCAGAATATCGCTAAAAACATACAAGAACATTGGAACAAACCCTACAGAACATCGTGTGACGGATGGCTACCAATCACACGTTTAACAAGTAGACAGACCCGACCCTTGTTTTTTTTTTCAACAAGAAACAAAACTTTATTGTAGCACGGAGTGCTCGGACGTCCCAAACGTCCCGACGTGGGGTGTGTTCGGACGATCGGAACATAGAGACATAGAGGTCTTCTTGTTTTTCTTTTTATAAAAAAGGAACACAACTAGGATAATCGAGATATAAAGAGTTTATAAGGGAACATTTTCCAGTACAACTGTAGACGACGAGGAAGGACTACGTCACCGAGGTGACGACCCAGCGGCTGCAGGTTTCCGGAACAGGTTGGTGAACGCTGATCGCCGACGAGAAGCCAGATAAGACGAGCGCGTATATAATGATTCTAATATGCAATCTGGAAGTTGTGTATGTGCAAAGTTTTGGCTTTTAAATTAGATGGTTTCAACACAAAAGTAATAACAATTTGACATGAAAGCTAAAACCTTTGTATTGCTACAAGGTCTTTAGAGTTTAGTGTATAGAGTTTTAATTAGAAGTTATAGTTAAATGTCCCAGCATTTGTTTTGAAAGTTTTTGAATTACAATGTTTTTTTGGATCTTCAAGTACAAAAGTTAGGTGCTAGGAATATACTTTATAGTGTCCTAATTCCAAGATTGTAGATTTGGAGGGCAAGCATTTGTTTCAAACCATTGATTACATATTAAACAAAATATTGAATTTAGTTTTTTAACTTGAACTCCCATTTGCAAGATTTAAAATCTAATTTGAAAGCTATATATATGTTCAAAAAGGTTTGTGTTTTTGTTTATAAAGATTCAGACATGTAGCTTGATGGATATTATTGTAGCCTGTAGGAATTTTCTGAATATATATAATCTTGGAATTCTGAATATTAGCTTAAGGTTTTTGGTTTGCAATGTGGAAGTAGATGTTAAGGGAATTCTGAGCTATATAGTTTATAAGGTTTTCAGTTTGAGATATAAATATTTGGTATAAATAATTAGAAAGCTAGATTGTTTTTCAAACTTTTTCATGATAATTTGTAACTTTTTTACATTATAACTACAAAGATTTAGATTATAACCGCAAATATTTAGATTTTTAACCTACCCCATCGGCTACATACCCTTTTTTTGCCATCAAGGAGATTCATTCATCAAGAGGGAGCAAAATTACAATCTGAGATCAACAAGTTCTAGACACAAGCCGGGGCATAAGACCACCACCCAACTCTTGTCTCGCTTGTGACCTGTTTAGCTAGAGTATGCGCTATTTAATAAGAAGAGTGAGCAATAAAAGAAAATTTAAACTCTTGGAAAAGCAAACGATGCTCCCTAATCTCCTTCACAATAGTCACAATGCTGGACCTCTGATGAATATTTGTTGTACATAGCTTATGACCTCTTGGCAATCAGTTTCAAGCCAAATCTTCTGAACCCTCAGCTAGAGTGCCATGAATTTCAACGCACAGGAAACCAACAAATTGGCAAAATTAACCTAGAACAAGTAAAAAGTGTCATAAACGCTTGGCACCACATAGACAGCGCGCCTTTGCAAAAAAGCGTGAGCGACGCCAAAGAAGTATGGAAGGGAAGACAAAATTGAAGCAAAGCAGGTAATGCAGGCCACACGGCGCAGCAAACAAGCGCCTCGTCAGATTTTTTTTTAGTAAGGTAGTTTATATCCGGCTTCATCTATCAACTGATAGAATCGTATTAATTATTAAAGAGTTTTGCCAAGGACACAAACGTTGACTGCAAGTAAAATAAGTTTACAACTAACCAAACGGCCAACCTAAACAAAATAAAGTTTTGACTAAAGATAACTAATATTTCTTGTGCACAACCATCCATTGAAACTAAAAAACTATAGAGTTAACATCTCTAGGTGTTGTCCAACTAGGATCAGCTAATCCTGTAGATCATCATGCCACTGCAATCTTTCCCATTACCGAAGCCAGTGTGTTCCCTGAAAAGAACTTACAAAAAAGATTTTGGTCTACATTAAAACCACCTCATTTCCTTGTTATTCAAATTTCCCAACAAAGCGCAGATGTTGCTATTAATAACAATGGATCATACTTTTTGTTCGCTATTTTTGACCACCTAATGAAAAGGTCATTTATATCTCGGAGAGCGAAATTCCAAAAAGTATATGTACATCACGTTACAGAAATTTGACATAAACATAATCTAAAAAGAGACGTTTTATGGTTTCTGAAAAGTGACAGAAACAACAATGTCTGTCAATATTCTAGTTTCGTCTAGCTAAGTTATCCTTAGTTAGAATTATACCTTTCTTTAGATACCACAGAAAAAAATTTATTTTTATAGGTACTTTGATTTGTCCTAAATCTTTGGACACTCTAACCCCAATGTTAATTAACGCAGTATACATGGACCTGGCCGTAAAGCTTTCAGATGTGTCTAGATCTAAAAAAAGACATCCCTTTTCTCTAGTAAGTTAATATCTTGCAAAGAAGCAATAATTCTATGCCACTCTCTTAGGTTCGCACCCACTAAGTTTCTTTGAAAAGAAATATTTAGTGGAGATGAACTAAACTCTTGTGTCACAGAATCTTATTTTCTTATTATAATATTAAATAACAAAGGAAATTTATCTTTAAGAGGTTTAGTTCCCAACCAAGTGTCTGTTAGAATCTAGTTTATGAACCCAACGTTCACTTTAAACGAACCAAAGTCCATGAAGGAGTCTTTGATATTCATTACTTTTTCTAAAAATAAGAATCTGTTGGCTTTTAATATATCCCTCTAGAGTCTTATCTTTGATGTACTTGTTCCTTAAAAGTTCCTGCCACATATCGTCTTCATTCAATAACTTGAAGAGTCATTTGCTTAGCAAACAATTATTCTGTACGTCCAAGTTTGTATGCCTAAACCGCCATATCTTTGGGTTGATATAAGATTTCTCATTTGGTCAATCTATATATGTCCGTTTGTGTTGGTCATTTTGCAAGTAAAAACGTGATCTGAAGCGGTCTATTTTTTCTAGTACGCCCCTCGGTAGTTTAGAAAAAGACATCATAAACATCGGTAAACTAGATAGCACCCAGTTTATCAAAATGAAACTAATCGGTCCCTCATCGAAAGCATTTTGTCTTTCCAGCCACTAAGTCTCTTTTCAAATCTATCATCAATTGCCTTCCAGTCGTGTTAGTTTCCTAGTATTCATGGGTAAACTAAGGTAACAAAAGGGATATTTACCTATCACACAGCCAAATAGCTGTGAATAGAACTCTTCATTATCTTTTGCTTTGCCACAATAAAAGATTTTATTTTTGTGAAAGTTTATCTTAAGCCCTGATAGTTGTTCGAAGGCGCTGAGCAATAATTTTATATTTACCATCTTTTCAACATCGTGACTCTTAAAAATTACTGTATTATCCACATACTGTAGAATAGACAATCTATCCTAAATTAGATTAGGAATAGTGTTTTTAAACTGTGCAATCCAGTTTGTTCTAGATAAAAGCCCGATCAGTTCATGCATAATTAATATATTGTACTCCAAAATGTAAAACTTTGTTCTCAAAGAACGGACACACACGATCCATGTATTGCTAGAGAAGAAAAAATTTAAAACTTTGTAGACGAAGAGTAAAGAAACTCTCGCGTGCATGTACACATGTACTAATAATCATACAAAAACAAAAACAGATTGCATGTCAAATTGTTATTTACTTTTGTGTCGAAATCTTCTAAGTTAAATGCCAAAACTTTACACATACACAACTTCCAGATTCCATATTAGAATTACAATATTTGTACTTGAAAATTATTGGACAGTCAGTTGATGGATGGCCTCTCTAATTTCCGGCCGCACAAGAGCCCAACAACCAGCACTCGTCTCATCTGGCTCTCGTCGAAATCGCCGTCGAGCCTCTCAGAATTCACCAGGCAGCTTGGGAAGCTTGCTGCCTCTGAGTCGTGACCTCGGTAACGTAGTCCTTCTCCTTCCTCGTCGTCTGCGGTTCCATGGGCCTCGTCAGCACCTTCACCGCCACCGGCGGGATGCGCAGGTCGTCGAGAGCTCTACGGTCGTCGGAGAAGTCGTTGTTGGTCGACGCCGACAGCTCCTGGTGCGAGAATTCCTTTGCACCTGATACACGAGATATTAATTGATAGTTGTGAGTTCGGTGTGGCAGCTCGTTTGGTTAAAGAACAAACTACATACGTACGAGTATACTATAGTAGTAATACTTTTTTTTAGTAACTCTAGCTGTATAGGTGAAGTGTCTGTGATGCTCCATGGCCGATGATGACAACAGTTTGAGACAGATGGTGGTTGTATTTAATCTATGAGACTTTTAAAATATTGTTGTGCCTATGCCTGAGGCCATTGTGCACTTCTAAGAAACAGTTTTGTTTTATAAGAAAACGTTGAGATGATGGCTTTTATTCATATCCCCTGGGGCATGCATCAGTTCATATGTGCCTCTTCTTTCATCTTGTTTGCTTTTGGATTTGCATATCATCTGTTCTTGTACCTTATGCCAAAGTTGAGGCCAAATTAGGAAACAATTTTCCTAGGATGTGTTCATTAGTACATTGACTTTATGAGCAAATGATACATTGGGTTGTTATGTGTGCTGTTGTTGACGGATGCTACTTCCTGATGGTTGTAGGCCGTTGCCCAGCCCGGCCGATCACCAAACAATGCCACAACTTGACAGTTGGTGGCGGTTGGGCTTGTGGCCCAGCTCCCAGGTGGCCTCCCAAACATAACCTCGAATAAGCAATGCTGGTTTGGGCCACGACACCAAATAAGCGAGGATGGCCCAACAGCCCCAGGCTGTGGCTGGTTTTGGCATGGTCACTGGGCCACACTTTTCAGGGCCACCCTGCCAAACACGCCCATAGTCTTTCAAACATCTTGAATGAACCATTCTGAAATATGCGTCGCTAAAATGTTTTAATTTATAGGTTATAATGAAATAGTAAAATCAAACTTAAATTAAACCAAAATCAATTCTTCAGTCTCCATGCCTTGTGCACTGAACCTGAAATTGAACATACTCTGTATTCAATCTTCGCACCTTCACTGCAGTTCTGAACGGTGGCAGGGGCACGTGCCGTGCAGAGTTTTTGAGCCCTTCTCTTGACCCTGGAGTCGTCGGCAGTCACCTGTGGCTCGCATACTGTCCATTGGAGACCTAAGGGATAAAGGTCAGGGGAGACGGCTGGAGCGCTGTTTTGCCTCTCAAACACAAAAATTTTGGATGTCATGTCAAATTGTTATTACTTTTGTGTTGAAACCTTCTAAGTTAAATGCCAAATATTTTCACATACACAACTTCCGGATTGCATATTAGAATCTTTATTTATACTTGAATTATTGGACAACCAGTCGATGGGTGGCCTCTCTAACTCTAATAATCTTTATACTTGGACAGCTCCCTCCCGATGACACCAACTTGAGGTACTACCGGAACCGGATGGTTTGGACGGGACATGGATGGGACGGGGGGCTTACGATCGAGCTGAACACACAAGAAGAGCTCAACAACCAGCACTCGCCTCATCTGGCTTTCGTCGAAATCGCCGTCGAGCCTCATTGGGGAAGCCTGCTGCCTCTAGGTCGTCACCTCGGTGTGACAACGTAGTCCATCTTCGTCGTCTGCGGTTCCATGGGCCTCGTCAGCACCTTCACCGCCACCGGCGGGATGCGCGGGTCGTCGAGAGCTCTACGGTCGTCGGAGAAGTCGTTGTTGGTCGACGCCGACAGCTCCTGGTGCGAGAATTCCTTTGCACCTGATACACGAGATATTAATTGATAGTTGTGAGTTCGGTGTGGCAGCTCGTTTGGTTAAAGAACAAACTACATACGTACGAGTATACTCTAATAGTAATACTTTTTTTAGTAACTCTAGCAGTAGTACTTAGAAAAGAGGAACTTCACCTTTCAACTCTGTATTCACTGTCGTAGCGGCCCAGCGCTTCCGCATGATGAAGAAAAGCAGAGCAGACACTAATGAAGCGGCCAATATTGCAATTGCAACACACGACACTGTTATTACCCATAGCGGGATACTTGGTTCCAGGATACTTGGATCTGTAGTACATAGCAACCAACACATGAAGATTTGCAATTAATCATATAATTAAATAAAAGAAATAAGTAGTAAAATAAAAGCACGTAAGAAAGGGAGAGTCGATCTCCACGGCTCCACCTGTTGAGCTGAATGACCAAGAGATGACGACGGGAGAGGCGAAATGATCGCCCGTCCCTTTGCCACCGACAATCCCACGGCAGCGTCCTGTGGCAGTCCTTAGCTCCTTCAGGTTTCGATGCGCCCAGATGGCGTTCTCGCCGCCGCTCCCGTCGGCCAGTCGAACTTGAAGCATCATCACGCTGGACCCTGCGTCGTAGACGACGTCCACCGACACGGTGCTGCCGCCGGCGTCGGCGGCGTCGTCGTCGTTGTCGTCGTCGTCCCCTCTTGCGGCGGAGCGCATCCCGACCACGTCGTCGATATCTTCGTTGGCAGCAGGGTCGTAGCCTATGTCGTCCCACTGCGTGTTCACCTCCACGTCGACGACGGTGCTGGTCGGGTCGTCGCTGAAGACGCCCATCCGCCAGCCGGACCCGTACCACGGCGGCCTGGATGGGATGGGCCATGGCCCGACGAAGAACGACACGCTGGGACGACGACCTCGCGGCCTGCTGGTGCCGTTTGGCGGCCTCTTGGTGGTGGTTCCGCCGACCATGGTAGCGAACGAGAAGCTGGTGTTGAAGCTGGCCTGCTTGCCGGAGCGGCCGTCCCGTGTTGTTCTTGCCGCCGTGGTACGCCCCGTGGTACGTCAGGAACTTGCGGTGGATGCCGCGTGCAGGGTCCGGGATGGAGAATTCGTAGCTGAATGAGAGCCCAGCGGCGCCAGCAGCGCTAAGGGACGACAGAAGGCAGAGGTGAGCTTGGAGGAAGAGGATGAGAAGCAGCTGGGCTCTCGGTGGAATTGGATACCCCACCATGGCTGCACAAGGAGAGGAGAAGCAAGCTGTAGCCTTGGAGGCCCTTGACCTTCACCACAGGTGAGTGATTTGCTCGCTCCCCAACACCCTCACTCTCACACACGGCTAGAGGTAGAAGAAGAATTCTTAGAAGAGTACACACAGTACGAGCACAACACTGAACTCTGGATCTGCGATGCAGCTGTTTCTTGTTGGTGCTTATCTTCATAGCTGAAAGAGACTACACGAAACAGCCCTAGTGGCTCTCTTATCAACTAAAAGGCACGACCTGTAGTCCAGTCTACTGTTCTTTTCGGCTGCTATAAGTCTCTGCGAACTTGCTACGAAATTGCTCTGCGGTACCAAGAAACTAGGCCACCAATTGCTTTAATTTGATGATAATCTTATGATAAATTATTAGACAAAATATAATTCTGTATAAATTTATAATTTTATGATAAACTATCGCATAAATATAAAATTGATTGATCAATTGATATATTCAATTATCAAATATTTATTGATAACTAGATTGTTTTCATATGCTATTCCTATATATGTTATACACAAATGTTTTAATCTCTACTTGTGATAAATTTGTTATTCCAATACTATTGATAATTAAAATAATTATTTGTTCTACCATTTTTATTTGAATTTCTTCGCTTGATCTAATATTTTATTAAATATTATCCTTTTTATCATTTAGTTTACTTAAATATTGGAAATTATTAGAAGTCCACTTTCATTTAGATCACTTTGGTTAATGACAATGTACTCAGTAGTAAGATTTTATTCATGTATGTTAAATTTAACATATACATTTTGAGTTGACTTGAGCAAATATCCAAATAGAAATTTGATTCCAAGATATTTGATTTGTGTTCATATAAAAAAATCCAAATATATATTCAGATTCGAATTAACATGTGGTATATCAAAGGCGCCAGAAAAGAATTTTTTTTGTCCTATATAGTAGGAACTAGTCAACATGATCAGCTCGTCAACATGTTGGTTCGTGCTTTAAACTAACCTGGCACACAAAATGTATCATGCAACATGTCTCCTGGATTGTGATGTATAGGTGTGTACTTTGGAGGTGGTGGTTGACACGAGGTGAAAGGTCAAGGAGGACGTGCCATGCCAACGGATCGGGAGAGGTGAAGGGTGGATATGAGGCTTAAACCGAGGGCCTGGAGGCCGGGGCTAGCCACGGTGGCCGACACTTGGGAAGTGCAAGTGTACGTGGAGCGACCCGATCAAGTCAATATGGCAGTCGTGCAAGTCGAGCGGGAGGCTCTGGAAGACCTGACAGCCGGGCGATCGAGGACGAGATGGCAAGTGCCGATGGAGTACACTTCTCACTAAGAGGTTTCGCGGGTTTGAGCCTCAAAACCCGGGCAGAGGTTCTGATGCAGGATGGACGGAATGTGATGACATCGGGGAGTTCAAGTCAATGCGAAGCTACCAGTGAGAAGGCGTGGCGGTCGTCGGATCAAGAAACCTAAGGTTAGACCATAATGTTGTTAGGCCAAGTGGTTTGGCTCAATTGTATCCGGGTGTAATAGCTCCGTTAAATATGATCAGGGAGCACTCATCTCCCGACCTCCCATTTCACACATCACATCGAATCTTATGGTACTTGCATGGAGTATTACATATAAACGAAATAAAAAACTAATTACACAATTGATGTAGAAATTGCGAGACAAACATTGTGAACCTAATTAATTCGAGATTTGACACTAAAATGCTATAGTAACACTTGCTAATGGTGAATTAATTAGTTTTAATAAATTTGTCTCACTGTTCAAGACGAGCTGTACAATTAATTTTTTTGTTGTTCTTTAAAATCTCCTTCCGATATCGCACGAAACATCCAACGTAACATTTTCACCAAAAAATTTTTAGAACTAAACAAGGCCGCATGCATAGCAATCTCGATATCCAAGACACATGTTACATGCATTCACAAACCATAATGTACATTAATCAGCATGGTATCTACCAAGATGTTCATCACAAATTCACAGCTCACAGTTCAAACGGTGCTTGATGATTAATAGTCGTTGACAACTTAGTGCTAGAGTGGCATCACGTGTACTATGAGTACTTGCTTGTGTTTCTATGGTTCTTCGACATTCGCATCCATCGTCCACACGGCCCCTTCAATTTCCTCTGAGACCGTGTGCGACACATCATGGACCCCCCATGAGCCACTGATGGCGGCGGCGGCCTCTCTTTTTCACTAACCTTATCCCTAGGTAGGGTCCAGTGGCACTATGGGCAGCTCCAGTCCTTTGTTCGCACCGAACTGATAAAGTTCGATTGAGACAGAGTATATGGTTCGACTGAGACAGAGTATATGGTTCGAGTGCTCCACTGCTTGGTTCGGTTATTGCATGGGAAAACAATTAGATTCTCTCTCTAGGTGTCGTTGTTGTCTTACCCGTGAAGGCGTTTGAGTGTTAGCTTGCCGAACAGTAATGTTTCTTTATCCTTTCGGTTCGATTATTACTGCCCAGAGTTTGCTTTGAGTTCTGACATATACCGTGTTCAATTCCCACAATGTGTAAAGTTCGATTTTGTCGCTCACGGTTCACTCTCTCTCCAACACTAACACTGGAGGTGCTCGAGCCAGGCTGGTGCTATCGACGACTCCAGAGTAATCAAGAGAAGTGTTAGGTTAGCACCGCAACCGATTACGCAGGCACCCACGATCGTCGAAGTGCAATCGGTAGCACAAGCGCGTATGGCAGAACCACAAGCGCGTATGGCAGAACACGACGTATGCAAAGTGAGACTGAGACGGGAATTTAGGGCAAAAATATTCCTCCCTCTTCATTATAGCATGGGAGCCTTATTTATATACGATCGTAAACTTTTACATGACCAGTTTGTCCCTCTACCTACTACTTATCCTCGGAATATACCGGCCGCCAGGGTCACACCCGTCATCTTCAGACGCGATTCCTCTTGTCCCCCTAACGACCGACCGAACTGTCGGTTACCGAGAGAAGGGGTACCCTAAACTTCCCTTGTTTTCGGTTGAACCCCAAGTTTACCCTCAGATTAATCTCACGGGGACTCTCGAAAAAACACGTGCAAGACCAGACCGTACATCCTCGACCCACCGGGGCCCACCGGCAAATACACACTGGGCCGGCCCACAACAGAATACTCAACTTCTGCCTCAACCCTCGACAAGTCACTGACGTCACCAACTGATGATCACTCGAGGGGGACCCCGCGTCAAGTGTTGAGGCCCCGGCGGGACGGACGCCTTGATACAACAAGGGTCGAGCCCCCTCGATCCACCAACTCCGGGTGCGTCCGACAGCACATTTGATGCAAAACTACCAAACCTCGTCCAATCGTATGGCTACAGTAGCCGCACAGTGGTCCGTACAGCGGTCGAATCCCGCTTTACCGCCCATACTGGGGACGTGCATCGGTCTGCATGGCACTGTTACGCCTTACTCAGCACTGTTAGGCTGCTCGAGGCCCCCTTCGATGTGCTACGCGACAAACAACCGACATCGGATTCCCTAAATTCAATCTTATCCGTTCAACCACTACGCTCGAGGCTACCCCTCGATTGGGCCTTGAGTATGTGTCGACGCCCTCCGGTCAACCCACATCGACCTCGAAAGCTACGCCAACAACTCCCGATGCGACCCCAACAGGGACTCGCACGTCCTCTATAGGGGATCGCGTCTTTCGCCAGTCAGCATCCACGCCTCCGAAGGACGCCTGTCAACTCCAAGCCATGCTGCTACAGAACAAACCATGCTTAGCGCACGTCTCTACAGTGGCCTCGAGTTGACCACCACGACCCGCGATGTCACCACTACGTCATCGAACCAGTACACTTGTACCCCTGTGCCTCCCCTTGGCCTATAAAAGGGGACGCCAGGATACACAACAACGGGGGGCCCAATCGGACGAAGAACCGACTCCAGACAACAATCTCACGAACAACCGAACACACGCCTAGGCAGACTCCTGGACTCTGAATAACTCTTTCGCTCTATACTCGACCCCCCCCGAATTCTCTCCTTCGCTTGTATTCACCCCTGTACAAGCACTTAGGTGCAAGATAATACAAATCTTCTCCCCCCGCTGGACGTAGGGCCTTCTTTGTCTGAACAAGGATAAATCGCTGTGTTCTTCTTGCATCACCATCCGAACGGGTTACGCACACATACGTTTACTCGTTGGCTTAGGACACCCCAGGGTTTCTAACGTCGACAGTTGGCGCGCCAGGTAGGGGGGTGTGTGTGTCAAACCGCTTCGCTCGAATGGCGGATTTCGTATCATCACTCCCTTTTGGCTCGGTGATCTGGTTTGGGAGTTTGGAGTTCCTGTCGCTCGGCACGAGCCATGACATGGTCCTGCTCTCAGCCGGGCACCCAAGCGGGGGCGCTTCAGGGACTCCGCGAGGAGCCCCGCGTCGCCCTCACCACCACACTTCCCAATCAAGAAGGAGACGTGGATCGCAGGGCGGGCGGCGCCGCCGTGCGACCACGGTCGTCACATCCTCTTCGTCTTCGACAGATGACTTGAGCTCTCTGGCCAAGAGCCTCCCACGACTACGCGTAAGGCCCGAAGAGGGGCAGCGCTCGCCACGGTTGAACGCTTCTCCCCAGGCAAGTGCGCCCCTCATGTCTACGGCTCTCTTGCCCCATGAGCAGTTTGCCGTCCGACCGGCACTGCCATTTGGGCTCGACAATGCCACTTCAACATACTCCACTATCGTGCGCTCGGGTTTCGGAGCGGACAGGGAACAGACTGGACCCCCCCTACGCGCAGCAGCATGCCGGGAGGTACCGGTATTGGCCCCCGAACGCCCGATTAACCCTCGCCCACGCGGCGCCGGCCCTCACGCGCTTCGACAGTGGCTGGAAGTGAAACAATATGGGTGGACCATCATGCCTTACCCGCTCTACTCCGACTCCGACTACGACTCCAGCTACTATGATCCCACGCGAGAGTGTTTCCACGTCGACATAGTCGCCGCGTCGGGCAACGACGATGCCAATCCCGCAGAGACGTCCACGCCACCGGCTGCAACAGGTGGACCCCTCCTCCTGGCGGGACAGGAGGAAGGGCCCTCTACCGTGACCAATGATCCGTGCGATTCGCAGGGCGCCCGCGTCGCCCAGCTCACGCAGGTCCGGGAGCTTCGAGCCAAACTCAATGAAGACAAAGAGCAACTGCGCCAGCTCGAGCGTACCCTCAAGCAAGACAATCGAAATCCCCAGGCAGAGGGGTCAGGCCCGAGCGCGGCAAGTACAGCGGCAGATTGTGGGCGCGGATATGGTTGCACGTCCCGCCTTCAATCGAGCCAGTCAGAATGTTGTCGCGGCAACCATGCTTCTCCGCAACATGCCGGCCCCCTCGAATCTGAAGCCCAACGAGTCCGACAGGAGATCCAGGGCCTTCTCGAGGTGGCCGCCATCCAGCAGGCCGAGAGTTCTGCCTCGAGGCATCGAGGTGCGGCCTCAGGGCAACACCATGAACCCTCGCGGCATGAGAGGCAGGCCTCGACCAAGCCGGTAGACTCCCCCCGCTCGAAGGGGGCGGTCCCGACCCACGATCGCGTTCGTGACAACCGCGAGCCCCGCGATGCGCGTCACAACATCAATGAACACCGCAGACGCAAGAGTAGTGACGCCGAGGCGTGAGGCTACAGCGCTCATCGGGGCGGACGCTACGACAGCGACGAGGACCGACGTCGATCCCCGGATCCGCTGGGACCTCGAGCCTTTAGCCGTGCGATTCGCAGCACGCCGCTGCCTAGCCTTTTCGGACCCCCGACAAGTCTTGTCAAATACGACGGCGAGCCAAAGCCTGAGCTCTGGCTTCCCGACTTCAAGCTGGCGTGCCAGCTTGGTGGGGCCCGCGATGACAGCGCCATCATTTGACAACTCCCACTCTTTCTCTCTGACACTGCACGACGGTGGCTCGAGGAGCTTCTCCCCAACCAAATCTATGACTGGTCCGACCTGGTCAGGGTTTTTGAGGGGAACTTCAAGGGCACCTATGTGCGTTCAGGCAACAGGTGGGAACTCCGAGGCTGCAGACAGAAGCCCGGGGAATCCCTCCGCCATTTTACTCGACGCTTCTCCAAGCAGCGCACTGAGCTTCCACACGTCACCGATAAAGAGGTGATCCTGACTTTCATTGCCGGGACCACCTGCAAGGAACTGGTCCGGGAGCTCGGGCGTGCTCCCCCAAAGACCGCCGATGAATTGATGGACATCGTGGCCAACTTTGCCGCTGGAGAAGAGGCCGTCGACGCCTTCTTCGACGATGGCAAAGGCCAAACGCAAGCCAAGGCGGCCAACCCCGAGGGTTCGAACCGGGGCGGCAAGAAAGGGGGCAAGAAGAAGAAGAAGAACCCGCGAGGCAAGCGCGAAGACGCCCTCGACGATGACCTCGTGGCGGCTGTCGAGTGCAAGAAGCCTCGAGGCCCTCCCGAAAAGGGCCTCTTCGACGAGATGCTCAAGAAACCATGCCCATATCACAAGGGCCAGGCCAACCACACCCTCGAAAACCGCCGGATGCTCAAAAGGCATTTCGAGGGTACGGTTCGAGGAAAGGAAGAGAAAAAAGAAGAGCCCGACAACAAGAACGACGACAAGGATGATGGATTCCCCGTGGTGCAGGACTGCTACATGATCTACGGGGGACCTACCGCCCGGCTCACCCCTCGACAGCGTAAGAGGGAGCGTCAGGAGGTATTCTCCACTCGAGTCGCCGCCCCCTGATTCTTGGATTGGTCCGAGACGGCTATCACGTTCGACCGTGACGACCATCCGGACCACGTCCTGAACCCGGGGCTCTACCCGCTTATTGTCGACCCTGTCATCATCAACACCTGCTTCTCCAAGGTCTTGATGGACGGAGGCAGCAGCCTCAACATCATCTACTCCGAGACCCTCGACCTTCTCGGAATCCCGACGAAAAAGCTGAAACCCAGCGCTGGGGGCTTCCATGGCGTCGTGCCAGGGAAAAGGGCTATTCCCATCGGATGCATCGACTTGCCGGTGTATTTCGGTACTCCCACAAACTTTCGAAAGGAGACCCTCACATTCGAGGTAGTCCTGTTTTGAGGCACGTACCATGTGATCATCGGACGAC
Source organism: Bothriochloa decipiens (assembly GCA_023333625.1). Lineage (NCBI taxonomy): Eukaryota > Viridiplantae > Streptophyta > Magnoliopsida > Poales > Poaceae > Bothriochloa > Bothriochloa decipiens. Next base: position 19,321,317 of record CM041637.1, read on the forward strand.
CGGGCTACGCCAAGTTCATGGTGGTTCCCAACTACACTTACCTCAAGCTCAAGATGCCGGGCCCCAACGGCATCATCATCGTCGTCCCCTCCTTCGAGCACGCATACGACTGCGACGTTGAGTGCGTCGAGCATGCGGAAGCCCTCGAGGAGTCGGCGATGCTTGCAGCCACTCTCGAGGCCCTTGCTGACGAGATCCCCGAACCCAAGCGACATGCTGGCAGCTTCGAGCCTGCCGAGGACACGAAGAAGATCCTTCTCCACCCGAGTTGCTCCAAGGGGAAGGCGCTGCTCATCAGCACCTCCCTCGATGCCAAATAGGAAGCAGTGCTCGTCGACTTTCTCCACGCGAACACCGACATGTTTGCGGGGAGTCCCTCGGATATGCCGGGCATACCGAGGGAAGTCGCCGAGCATGCCTTGGAGATCCGCCCCGGGTCTAAGCCGGTGAAGCAACGCCTGCGCCGCTTCGACGAGGAGAAGCGCAGGATCATCGGGAAAGAAGTCAACAAGCTCTTGGCGGCCGGATTTATCAAGGAGGTCCACCACCCTGAGTGGTTAGCTAACCCTGTAATAGTCAAAAAGAAAAATGGGAAATATAGGATGTGTGTAGATTACACCGGCTTGAATAAAGCATGTCCTAAAGTCCCATTTCCCTTGCCACGCGTCGATCAAATCGTTGACTCAACGGCGGGATGTGAGACCCTCTCCTTTCTCGACACCTATTCCGGCTACCACCAGATCCAGATGAAGGAGTCCGACCAGCTCGCAACTTCCTTCATCACCCCCTTTGGCGTTACTATGCCCTTCGGCCTTCGAAACGCCGGGGCAACGTACCAGCGATGCATGCTCCACGTTTTTGGAGAACACATCAGCTCGATGGTCGAGGCCTATGTCGATGACATCCTGGTCAAGACCAAAAAAGTCGAGGATCTCATCTTCGACCTCGATGCCGCGTTCAAATGCCTCCGGGCGAAGAGCATCAAGCTGAACCCTGAGAAGTGTGTCTTCGGCGTCCCCCGAGGCATGCTCTTAGGGTACATAGTCTCTCAGCACGGCATCGAGGCCAACCCGGAGAAAATCTCGGCGATCATCAAGATGGGGCCCATTCAAGACCTCAAAGGCGTTCAGAGGGTCACAGGATGCCTGGTAGCCCTGAGCCGCTTCATCTCCCGTCTTGGGGAAAAGGCGTTGCCCCTCTACCGCCTTTTGAAGAAATTGGAGCACTTCGAATGGACCCTCAAAGCTGAGGAAGCCCTCTCAAAGCTTAAGTCTATGCTAGCCTCGCCCCCGATCCTAGTACCTCCTCATCCGGCCGAGCCCCTCCTCCTCTATGTCGCCGCAACCATCCAGGTGGTCAGTGCAGCCATAGTGATCGAGAGGGTAGAAGAAGGGCACACCCTGCCCGTTCAAAGGCCAGTCTACTTTGTCAGTGAAGTACTCTCGGAGACCAAGGCCTGCTACCCTCAGATTCAGAAGCTGTTGTACGCTCTAGTCCTTACGCAATGCAAACTCCAACATTACTTCCTAAGCCACCCGATAACCGTGGTCTCATCCTTCCCCCTCGGGGAGATAGTCCAGAATTGGGAGGTCACAGGGAGAATCGCTAAGTGGGCAGTCGAGCTCATGGGTGAGACCCTCACTTTCGCACCGCGAAAGGCCATCAAGTCGCAGGTGCTGGCAGATTTCGTGGCCGAATGGGCCGACGCTCAACTACCGCCCGCACAGATCCAGGCCGAGCTATGGACCATGTACTTTGATGGGTCGATGATGAAAACGGGCGCGGGCGCGGGCCTGCTCTTCATCTCGCCCCTCGGGGTTCACATGCGTTACGTGATTTGACTCCACTTTGCAGCCTCGAACAACGTCACAGAGTATGAGGCCCTCATGACCGGACTACGCATCACTATCGAGCTCGGGGTTTGACGCCTCCAAGCCCGGGGCGACTCGCAGTTAGTCATCGATCAAGTCATGAAGGCTTCGAGCTGCCACGAACCTAAAATGGAAGCATACTGTCAAGAGGTTCGCAAATTGGAAGACAAATTCTACGGCCTCGAATTAACCCACATTACTCAACGCTACAATGAGGCCGCGGACGAGCTCGCAAGGATCGCGTCAACCCGAGGCACCATGCCACCCGATGTCTTCACAAAAGATCTCTACAAGCCATCAGTTGACTTTGCGAATGAACAGAAACATCCGTCCAAGGGGGTCGAGCCTCAACCAACCAAGGCCCCCTCGACCGGGGCCGAGGTCATGGACCTCGAGGTATCAACCCCTCGAGCAAGCGACGAAGCCGATTGGCGTAAGCCCTTCCTCGAATACCTTACTCAAGGGGAGCTGCCAGACGAGCGAAACGAGGCTCGACGCATTGCATGAAGGGCCAAAACCTATGTCCTCTTCGGTCCAGACAAGGAGCTCTATCGACGGAGCCCGACCGGAGTTTTGCAGCGTTGCATCACCATCGAGGAAGGCAAAAGGTTGCTCAACAACCTACACTCGGGGGCTTGCGGTCATCATGCTGCGCCCAGGACCCTCATCGGGAACGCTTTTCGATAAGCCTTTTACTGGCCGACCGCTGTCTCTGACGCCATCAGCCTCGTCCGCTCATGTGAGGGGTGCCAGTTCTATGCCAAGCAGACGCACCTCCCTGCGCATGCTTTGCAAATGATCCCCCTCACATGGCCGTTCGCCGTATGAGGGCTCGACCTCGTTGGTCCCCTCAAAAGGACAACTAGAGGCTTCACCCACCTGCTCGTTGCCATCGACAAGTTTACCAAGTGGATCGAGGCTCGGCCCATCACCAACATTCGTTCCGAGTGAGCGGTCGAGTTCTTCATTGACATCATTCATCGCTTCGGGGTCCCCAACGTGATCATCACCGACAATGGCACGCAATTCACCGGCAAAAAGTTCCTGGACTTCTATGATCACCATCACATCCATGTGAATTGTTCTGCAGTTGCTTATCCTCGAACTAACGGCCAGGTCAAGCGTGCCAACGGGATGATTCTTCAAGGTCTCAAGCCTAGAATCTATGACCGCCTGAAGAAATACGGCAAGAAGTGGGCCATCGAGCTGCCCTCGGTCCTGTAGAGCCTAAGGACAACACCCAGTCGAACCACGGGATTCACCCCGTTCTTCATGGTCTACGGGTCTGAGGCCATCCTCCCCATCAACCTCGAATACGGGTCCCCTCGATTAAAAGCCTACAACGAGAAGACGAACGAAGAAGCCCTCACAAACGCCATTGACCAACTCAAAGAAGCTCAAAACATGGCCCTCCTCAACTCCACAAGATACATGCAGAAGCTTCGACGCTACCACGACAAGCATGTGCGCAAAAGGGACCTTCGAGTGGGCGACCTCATCCTACGACGGCGACAGAGCAACAAGGGCCGCCACAAGTTAACTCCACCGTGGGAAGGCCCCTTCATCATAGCAGAGGTGTTGAAGCCCGGAACCTACAAGCTCGCTAACGACAAAGGTGAAATCTTCACCAACACATGGAACATCGAATAGCTACGTCGCTTCTATCCCTAGGGCGTCGATGCCTTCTTCATACATTTTCGTATATGGAATGCTTTTGATCACAAGCTCAATCTTCTTACACATATAAGAGGTAGCCTCGACTCTGCTCCCTCAGAGTCGAAACTCCCTCGGGGGCTACAAGGGGGAACCCCCCCGAAGTCCCCAAAAAACTCGCATGATTTTTTCAAAACTCAAAAGTTTATCCTCTCTACGCACCTCGACACACTCTAAATACTTAGTCAAAAACGCCATGTGAACACCCTAAAGGTCGAGGGCTGTCGAGCCAGGAGACCACCGATGCCCCAGGGCTACGGTACCTCCACTCACTCCCACGTCAAGGGGCACGAACATGCGTCACACTAAGTTTAGAAACGTTATTAGACATGCGAGAAAGGAAGGGACTAAACAATTTGCGAAGTTATATTTTACATTCGATAATGTTTCGAGGCCCCCTGGGCCTCGCAAACTAGAAAATTACAAGATTTCTTACAAAGGCATCTTTGCCCAGATTTGGCTCACAGGCCATCATCCTCAGGAGGCAGAAGGACCTCACGCTTGAAGAGGCTTGCAAGACGACCGCCAGGTTCCTCGGCAGCCTCGACCAACCCCATGAAGATGGCTTCGTTCTCCACGTCAGTCTTCGAAGGGTCACTGACGAAGCCGTGGGAGACGACCTCCATGTCGTAGATGTAGCCGAAGCCAATGACCGCCATCGCCCGCTTCACGCCAACATGAAGGGCGCCCCGCACCTTCTCCTTAACCATGCGACCGAGCTCGAACAGCCGGTCAAGGAGAGGGGCCCCATGGATGTCATCCGCGGCCGCTTCAGGACGAGGGACGCCGAGGCTGTCGCAGACCATGTCGAACATACCGCCCAGCTCGCCGGTCAGCTTCACCTCGGCCGTGTACGACTTCTGAAGTAGGCCGAGGTCGCGATGAGCCTGAGTCAGCTCCTCCTTCAAGGCTGGAAACAAACGGAGTCAGTAACGCTTAAGAAAAAACAAAGGCAAAAAACTCTTCAAGAAAAGAAGGAAGGCTCACCGACGGCGTGGGTCTCGAGCTTCGTGTGCGTATCTTGCAGAACGAGATACTCGTTTGCAAGCGTCTCACCAGCGCGGACCATCGACGTGTCCTCCTCCTTGAGCTTCTCAAGGGCCTCACCTGCCGAAATGGCATTCCGCCTTTGCTCTTGCCAGGCTTCGGAAAGCCTGGCGTTTTCGGAGGCCGAGGCCTTGAGCTCCTTCCGCACCGCTTCGAGGGCCGTGCCAGCCCTTGCCAGCTCATCGTTGGCCTCGGACCTCGCCTTCTCGAGGACCCTCCCCACTTCCTCCTTCACCTTGGCCTCGGCCTCCTTGGCTTGGGCAGCCACCTCTCGGGCCAAGGCGGTTTCGGACTTCGCCTTCTCAAGCCCACTTCGAGCGGCAGCATCCTCCTCCTTCGCCTTCGCGGCCTCGACCCGGGCAGCCTCGAGCGCTGCTTCTAGCTCGGGGATCTGGTTCCACTTATCCTTGGCGCCGTGGATAAGATAGGACTTGATGTTCGAGCGCTTTCTCAGATCCTAAGAGCAAGAAGAACAAAGGACATCATCAACAAAGAGAACACACCCCGGGTTCCATAACTTCAAAGAAGGATGCTTACCGTGAGGCACTGGTGAAGGTTGTCACTGACAAGACCAAGCATTGCCTTCAGCGAGCTCTGAAGGCAAGAACGCTCCTCCTCGACGGCCCTTCAGCACTCAAGCTCCGTGGGGTCATCCACCTCCCACGAGGGAGCATCGTGACTCATGGGGTCGTGGACGCGGATGGGCTCCGAGCCCCATCCCAAAGTCTCCACCTCGGAGTGCCTCCGCGCTGCCTCTGCTTTGGCACCCTCCGCGTCGACGGTCGCGCCTGGCGCAGGTCGTTGCTCGGGCACCACGGGGGGGAGACAGACCCTCCCACGGCACGATAGCCAGCAAGCCGGCCTGCGGCTCCTCCCGCTCGACAAAAAGGTCCGCCGGGGCAGACACGGTGACCCTCGCCTCCTCGACCGAAGCACCCACGGGGGCCCCGCCTGACAGGGCCGCTTCGGCACCCTCGGACTCGACGACCCCCGACCTCGGTGGCGACAGGGGGGCGCGTCGTCTTTCTTCTTCCCTTCGTCAACGGAGGCCTCGCCCTCCTCGGCCACGAGGACGATGGGCGCCACCTCCAAAAACCCCAGCAGCGAGTCATCCAAGGGGCCCTCCGGCACACCGCTGCCCGACACCTCGACGGCCATCCCGGCTCGGGGGCACGACGCCGCAGCCGCTGCAGTCTCGGTGGCCGCTTCACCGATAACAAAAGCAGTGCCCCGGGCCAACGCCGCGCGTGCGGCCTTGACCCAAGCGATGACCCCCGCGTTCGAAATCGCTGGGGGAGTCGAGGCGGCGCTCATCGCCAAAGAAACCGGGCCCATAGCCGGAGTCGCCGCAACCGCCATCACCTCTGTCGCAGCCTCCATCCGAAGGCGCTTTGCCGGAGCGGGCCTCGCCAGTGCCCGCTCGTGCTTGAGTCTGCAAGAAAGGAAAAATTAGATGCGTGGAATTGAGACGCGAAATATAAAGCTGCTCCAAGATTAAGAACTTAACCCACCGGGAACCTCCCCGGGGTTCGTGAGCCCCCGTCGACGGCCGCGTCCCGGCGCCCGGAAGGCTTGAAGTCGCTGCCAGCGGCGTCATGCCGCGAGGCCCTGCAGTCCCTCAAGCGGAGGCCTCTGTCGATGCGGCCAAAGCCAGCGCCACCAGCCCGACTCCAAGGGCCAGATGACTTTCAAGGGATCCCTTCGTGGGCCCCCCAGAACCAGCAGAGCCCTGCATCGAAGGGGCACCAGCCGCGACCCTCCGGGTTGAGAGGTGCTCCTCTTCTCCGCTCCACTCCTCCCCCGACTCCTCAGAGGAGGACCTTTGACGGGCCCCACCTCTCGTCTCTGCTTAGCCGAGCGCTGCTCGCCGGTAAAGAGATCGAGGCTCTACATCCGCCTCTTCTTGCTCTCCTCCTCCTTCGTCTTCTTTGCCGACGAGGCGCCGAGAAGCCCCGTCGGACCAGCTCCGAAATCTTCCTTAATGGGGGCAGCAACAACTCATAGTCGAGCTCCCCCTACACGCAAAGCCCAAAAAAATATAAGGTGAAAAGAAACAAAAAAGAAGGGCTCGACGAAGTAATACACTCACCAGTTCGGGGTAACCGGGATCCGGCCGCATCGGAAGACGGTTGACTTCCTGCGCCGTGAAGGGGCCTGACACCGTGCCTTGAACCCTCTTGGTGACGCTCTCCAGTGTAATATCCTCAGCAACCATCCGGCTCCCCTCAAGCTCCGCTCCAAAGAACATTTGGCTCATGCGAAGCGAGCGCCGCATCAGGGGGAGCACCCATCGATGGTGGAAGGCTGAGGCAACGACCCCGGCAGTCAACCCCTTGCCTCGAAGGGTCACCAGGGCGTCGAGGAGGTCTTTGAGCCTCCCTTGATGGTCTCGCGCTGGGGCGCCCTAGTTGTGGGGACGCGACTCGATGACGCGCCCCGTGTACTGAGGCAGCAGGCCCTCGTCTTTCCTAATGTAGAACCACTTCGAACGCTAGGCGCCGTGGCTCGAAGTCAGGCCGATAGGGATGAAGGTGTTGACCTTCCTCACGGCGAAGTTGCAGCACCCGGCCCGCACCAGCCTCCGCACCCCCGGCGACGCGCTCTTGGAGAAGTACTCCGCCCGAAAAAGATGAAGCCAGAGCTCCCAATGCGCCTCCACCCCGAGGTAACCCTCGCAGACAGTGGTGAAGATGGCGGCGTAGGAGATCGCGTTGGGGGAGAGATGCTGCAGCTCAATTCCGTAGTAGTGGGTGAGGGCGCGCATGAACCGGCTTGGCGGGGAACCGAAGCCTAGTCAGTGGAACTTGACGAAGCTGACCATGTAGCCCTCCGGTGGGTTCGGCTCGAGGTCCCCCTTCAGCGAAACGAGCCATTCGGGCTCGTCCTTGTTGGTGATAGGGTGAAGGAGCCCCTCCGCCATCAACCCCTCCAGCTCCTTCCTCGTCACATCTGAGGGGAGCCACGCCGCGGGCTGAAGAATCTCCGACGGTGCCATGGCAAGAGCACGGAGCTCTTCGGTGGACGGACGACCCGGAAGATTTCCTATCTCCACGGGGAAGGAAAAGCGTAGGGAGGCGAGCGCAAATAAGGTAAGCGCAAGGAAGGTGGGCGCAAGGAAGGCAATCAAGCGCAGGAAGGCGAATGCGAAAACGGCAGGAAGGCAAGTGAAGAGCAATGGTGCACGGAGTGCCTCCTTTTATAGGGGCAGGAGACCAACGGGCGGTCGACGCTTGCCCGACCAGTAAGTCCCCGCATTAAATGCGCCCAAAGTACTCTCCTCTTGATTCCTGTGCGTCGACATCATGAGCGAGGCCACCGGGCGCCAATGATACCCTCGGGCCCACGCATTCACGCTATTTCGCATTCACCCCCTCGACTCCCATCGACCCTGGACACGCGTCAAGCATCCACGAATCAGCCGTCATGCCGGCCCCACCACGACCACGCCGTTCCGACTCCCGTAACATTACGGCCGCGCTGCTTTGAATCTTTTCTTGAAAAACGAGACTAATATGACAACTGACAGTTATCCTCCTCGAAATGTGCTTTAAGTACAGAAATCATCCACTACCGTGCCGCTCCGGCTTCTACATAAAAAGGCACGCGTGACGGACAGGAGGAGTTATCTGCAGATGGGTCTTCCCACGACACGGGATACGGGCCCAGGCCCTCGAAATCTCCAGGGAGCGAAGGCTGGCCCTCGAAAAGGGTTTGACAGCCAGCCTCGAGTACCAGAGTTAGGGGTGACTGAGGGGGCCGACGCGAGTCCCTTGCTCAAGAACGAATTCTCGAGGCCCCCTCGGACAATTTCAAGGCAAAACTAAGGGACCATGATGGAATCCCCTCGAGGGGAGGCATCGAGCCACCAGACAAGATCGAAAGGGTTTGGCATCCGTGGGACCCACTGTTTTGCTCGAATAAGAGCGCCTCAGGGCCACTAGTCGACCCCTATCGAACGGGACACGAGCTCTTACTTGAATTTCTCGATAGTAGCTCACCTGAGACGTTGATGCTCGCCCGAGCATGGGTAGCACAACGCTTCTCCCCCCTCTACCCGATCGAAAGGGTTCGTGAGGGTCGAACGAAAAAGTCGAGCTCGCACCTGACCGGCTTCGACGAAAGAAGCTAAGGAGCGGACTCGCAACCGGGTGGCCTCGATGAAAGCGGACCAAACCGCCCGGGGGCTCAATCATTCAAGCACGCCTCGACCAAAACCGAAAATAAAATACCTCGGGCGAGTATTCTACTCACCCGAGGCCTCGGGGGCTACACCCGAAGGGTGCGCTCGCGCGCACCCCTCGGAATATGACCAACACTCCGAGTCCATTTAACTGAGCCTCCGCGTAAGTATCAACACTTACACGAAGCCTCGGGGGCTACTGTCGGTTACCGAGAGAAGGGGTACCCTAAACCTCCCTTGTTTTTGGTTGAACCCCGAGTTTACCCTCAGATTAATCTCATGGGGACCCTCGAAAAAACACGTGCAAGACCAAACCGTACATCCTTGACCCACCGGGGCCCACCTGCAAATACACACTGGGCCGGCCCACAACAGAATACTTAACTTCTGCCGCAACCCTCGACAAGTCACTGACGTCACCAACTGATGATCACTCGAGGGGGGACCCCGCGTCAAGTGTCGAGGCCCTGGTGGGACGGACGACTCGATACAACAAGGGTCGAGCCCCCTCGATCCACCAACTCTAGGTGCGTCCGACAACGCATTTGATGCAAAACTACCAAACCTTGTCCAATCGTATGGCTACAGTAGCCGCACAGTGGTCCGTACAGTGGTCGAATCCTGCTTTACCGCCCATACTAGGGACGTGCATCGGTCTGCACGGCACTGTTACACCGTACTCAGCACTGTTAGGCCGCTCGAGGCCCTCCTTCGACACGCTATGCGATAAACAACCGACATCGGATTCCCTAAGTTCAATCTTATCCGTTCAACCACTACGCTCGAGGCTACCCCTCGATTGGGCCTCGAGTATGTGTTGATGCCCTCTGGTCAACCCACATCGACTTCGAAAGCTGCGCCAACAACTCCCGATGCGACCCCAACACGGACTCCCACGTCCTCTACAGGGGATCGCGTCTTTCGCCAATCAGCAACCACGCCTCCGAAGGACGCCTGTCAACTCCAAGCCATGCTGCTATAGAACAAACCATGCTCAGCGCACGTCTCTACAGTGGCCTCGAGTTGACCACCACGACCCGCGACGTCACCACTACGTCATCGAACCAGGACATTTGTATCCCTGTGCCTCCCCTTGGCCTATAAAAGGGGACGCCAGGATACACAACAAAAGGGGGGCCCAATCGGACGAAGAACCGACTCCAGACAACGATCTCACGAACAACCGAACACACGCCTAGGCAGACTCATGGACTTTGAATAACTCTTTCGCTCTATACTCGACCCCCCCTGAATTCTCTCCTTCGCTTGTATTCACCCCTGTACAAGCACTTAGGTGCAAGATAATACAAATCTTCTCCCCCCGCTGGACGTAGGGCCTTCTTTGCCCGAACCAGGATAAATCGCTGTGTTCTTCTTGCATCACCATCCGAACGGGTTACGCACACATACGTTTACTCATTGGCTTAGGAAACCCCTGGGTTCCTAACGTTGACACGAACAGACCCAGCTATCGTCACTCCTTGACTCCCACCTAGCCCCATTCGTTGAAGAAAGATCTTGTACCTGTAGCCGAAAGCACAGACTATACACTCAGTTATAGCCGAAACGCAGTCGAATGCGACGCCACCAAAATCACCTTCTCGAGAGGCGCCCGCCAAGGCTGCGAGTCATCGTACATCGAACACCCGTCTTCTGCCACCGCTGTCTTCGGCCGAATGACCACCGAATGGCTCTTACCGAATGGCAGCAGAATCAGTTGGAGGGGTGGCGATGTTTTGACCACCCCCAACAGTAGCCCCTCGGCGCTGTCTAATCACACCTTTGCCGATTAGGGAGTGGCCGAATTGATTACCTCAGTTTTGCCACGCTGTCCCAGAATGGAGGCTGAATTTCGGCTATCTTCCCCGATTCATTGCGGAAAACGGTTGGCTTTCGTGCCGATTGTAACTCACGCGGGAGGTAGTCATCGCGACGGACCCGTTTTGGTGGGAAGAAACTGTTGAGCGACGCCTCAGTTCACGAGCTCCCCCAACTGGCCATTTGCGCGGTAAACAACCGCCCAGCGCCTCGGTTCACGAGCCCCACGACTGTTTGTCTTCACGCTAGGGGAGGGTATAAAAGGCATGTGCCCCCGACGCTCATTCTACTCCTTCTGAGCATGCGCCACTACCCAGAGTTTGTGCCACTGCATTCGGAGCCCTTACGTATTTGGCCTCTATTCGCTTCGAACCTATTTGGTGAGTTCTCTGCGCCTTTCATTTTGTGCTCTTGCCTTGTTCCTTTGATTTCGGCGCCTCTTTATTTCCTTATTTCCTATTTTTGTTTTCTACCTTTTTTGTTAGCACAGACGATTCGGTTTCTCTTGTGTTTTCGCCTCGTGATATGTCAAAACACGGTACGTCCTCCAATTCCACAAGCAGTGGGTCTGGGTCCAGCTCAGAGTCTAAGTCCACGTCTGATTCGGGATCCACTTTTCCCTCGTTGGAGGATAACCAAGCTTGTGCGTTGATTGACAATACGAACGCAGTTGTGGAGATCATGGACAAACCTAGTTGCTCAAAAGTGAGCAGCGTCATTGGCAGCGGGTCATTGCCTAGAGCGGCCGCCAACAGTTTGGGTGCTGCGAATGCGGCTGCGGAGGAGGCTAGTGAGAACATCATTTTTGACGAAGCCGGCAGCGAGAAAGAGGACTCAATGGATGACGAGTATGAACAGGTGTCTGAAACGGACAATGCCCAATCTCAGCCGAAACGTGGAAAAAAACCATTGCGGCCTATTTGCAGGTGACCGAACTATTGCTGGATGATTATCAGCGGCTTGGGTTGATGGATGCTGACACACAGGCTAAGTGCCGAGCATCAGGGGAGGAGAGAGTTCCGCAGCCAAAACCGTACGAGGCTGTTGTGTTTAGAGATTTCTTTGAGGCAGCCGGTGGAACCGTTCTTTTATGAGGTCCTCAACCGATTTAACCTCCAGACCAATCATCTCACTCCGAATGATGTGTCTCATTTGAGCGTATTTGTTATGGTTTTGAAGATGATGGGATGTCAGCTCAGTGTTTCGGTCTTCACGAAATCCTATGAATCCCATCTGTGTGGCCAATTCGGCCATGTCGAGACCACATGAGAAAGGGTACGGGTTGAGCATGGGGCGTACAACTTCTTTTGTAGCCGAGACCGGAACCTTCCACAGCTGGCACCCTATAATCAAAACAAATGGACCGACTAGAAGGGATGCTGATTCTACATTCGGGTATGCAGTGATGATGATATGAAGATTGCTTTAGAGAATGGGCTATCGAAAGCCCACGCCCTGGTTTCAGAGTTTTCCATGATGGCTGGGCAACATTGGGCAACCATGGGGCTGTATTCCCTGGAGGATGAAGTAGCTGATGCCGCTTTTTAGCAGACTTGCGACCGTCAAACCAGCCACGACATTGTAGAATAAATGATCATTCTGAACAAGTGACCTTTGTGCAGCGAGGTTTACTTCGCCAAGATAGTTGAGAAGAAGCAATATCGAGGGCTGGATCTATGACTGAGCAGGCTGGTTCGCTTTCCGAATGATGCAGCGTTGTCCTCAGTGGAAAGGAAGGCTAGCAATATTTGCGGGTTGTACAATGGACGGGAGCACCGCGCACAGCAAAAACGCCTCGGAGCAACCTCTCAACTAAACCGAGAGTTTGATGCGATGGGTATGTTCTATTTGGATCACTCGGTCACAAGCAAGCATGGTCAGAGAGGCAAGCAAACTATCAGCTCCACGAGCCATGCTGCTAACGCCACTGCTGCTGCTGAGTCGTGGAAGCGGAGATGTGAGGCTCGTTCGGCGGCCAACTCTGAACCTGCAGACATACAGGTATGCCGCGAGACGGCCAAAATGTCCTGGCCTAAGCCAATAAGGAGAACTAAAAAGGTTGTAATCGCTGAGGGTCGTAATCATGGCGCTGTCCGCACCGAGATGGTAGTTAGAATTTTACGTGTTGAATGCTTTATTATCCCCCTGGGGTTTTTCGCCGTGTGCTAATATTCCACTTGGCTGTAGGTGATCTCTAGCTTAGCGACCAATTCCGATGACATGACGACAAAGAAGCCCAGCAACCCCCACAATGTTCCTACTACCGATGTCGAACTCAGCGGCATAATTTTCGGCGGTTCCCAAAAGGCTCCGGCGGCGCGTGTCGCTGATAGGGCGCCGAAAGCACATCCCACTAAGTGGGCTAGGAGTGGGGCTGCCTTGACTAGGGACAGAGAGAAATCACAAGACCCTCCGGTTCCATCTAATAAGCGAACCACGGGTAAGTCACGGTTTTGTCCGGATCATATCCTGATGACAAAGGAGATTGCCGAGAATGTGCTATTCAGGCATGGCACCCTTTCATTAGATACCTCTGATGGGGACTATGGTGAGATGAGGGTGTATTCGGGCTCCTCTTCCCCAGATGAGGGGAGTCCTAGGCGAGAGAAAGCTTATCGTGTTGCTCATGCTTTAGGGGTCGATTCGGACGCGGTGCTGGTGTCCAATGTGGACTATCAACAGATCAGGATCATGCCATCATAGGAGGGCCTCAAGTTTTCTGAGGCGTGTAGCTGCTCTTTTTCTATGCCAGTCACTGAGTGAGACCTGCTTGTTGCAGGTGACGATGAATTGCTCAGCGCAATCAAATTTCACACTATCTCGGTGAAAGTTTGTCTTGTTGCCAATTTGTTTTGATTGCCGCTACTTATGATGAATTTCTAATTGGTGTTATTGGCTTTGTTATTTTGCAGAGTTCCCTCCTGGTTCATTCTCTTTTGAAATAGTGGTAAGCCAATAGGGCTCTTCCTCTAAAGAGGGCAGAGGATGGTGAAAGGCAACCAAAGGAGCTTGAGGAGAAGCTTTCTGCTAAGGTGAAAAAATTTGAAGGCGAATCGACGGCATGCAAGGAGGCCAAAACCTCACTGAAAGCGGCCAGAGGGAGGAAAAGCGGACCTGAAAGGAGATTAGCGCGACAACACAAAAGGCGATAGATGCTTATGTCAAGATCCTGACTGGACTAGGTGTTGTGGCCGAGCCTCCCTCAATCGAGAACTCCGTCTCCCAGGGGCTGGACTGGCTTTTGGTACAACTAGAATCCCTTGGTGATCTTATGGATTTGGGGTGCGAGTACGCTAGCATTGAGGGTACTCAAGCTCTGTTCAAAAGCCTAAAGGATGCTGGGTGTACCCATGTTGACGGCCTCGAGGCAGGAGATCCGAACGCGTACTGGTCAGTGGATGACGGCGCCCACCAGGAAGCTATCAGGTTCTTTGACAGCTTCTGGCGCCCCGATGACCAGGACATTACGTTGTATCGGGCGGCCCTTTCCGACCCCGATCTGGTAAGACCTGTAATTCGACTGTTATGCTGCAATTTTATTTGTTATCGCTTATTGTATAGTTCATTTTTCACAGATCACCGAAGAACGGGCCACGATAAAGGAGAGGGTTGTTGCTTTTATTACTGCCTAAAATGAGAAGGATGCCATGACCAGTGGCCATACTCTGGCTGGGTCCACCCCTTCGCATGACGAACCGCCATCGCGCCTTGATACCGTGCATGCCGCCACCAACCCATCTACCGCCGAAACTTCTGCCCCCGACGTAGGAAATGTGGACAATTAGACTTCATTATGCTAGTTTGTTGGATGAACCTAAGGCCGTTGTGCCAGTTGTTGGATGTAATGGTACTTCTTAAACTATTGGATGAATCATGTTTGTTAAGTCATGTTTGGACAAATGATCGAGTTGTGTCGGCTAGCTACTGTCTGTGTGTTGTTTGTTTTTAGAAAATATCACCCCCTAATTTTTGAAGTCGAAAGGCCCATTCGATGAGGGTCCTCCGGCCTTGCGTAGAACCAAATAGGGTTTGTTTGAAAAATGCTGTCCCCCAACTTTTAATGTCAAGGGGCACATTCGGCGACAACCCCTCGGCCCCGTGTAGAACCGAATAGGGTTTGTTTGAAAAATGTCGTCCCCCAACTTTTAAAGTCGAGGGCACATTCGGCGACAGTCCCTAGGCCTCGTGTAATGCCGAATAGGGTTTGTTTGAAAAACGTCATCCCCTTGCAACTTTTAAGGTCGAGGGGCACATTCGGGACAGCCCCTCGGCCTCTTGTAAAACTGAATAGGGTTTGTTGGAAAAACGCCGTCCCCCAACTTTGAAAGTTGAGGGGCACATTCGACGATAGCCCCTCAGCCTCATGTAGAACTGAATAGGGTTTGTTTGAAAAACCCCGTCCCCCCAACTTTTAAAGTCAAGGGGCACATTCAGACAGCCCCCCGGCCACGTGTAGAACCAAATATGGTTTGTTTGAAAAACGCCATCCCCCCAACTTTTAAAGTTGAGGGGCACATTCGGCGACATCCCCTCGGCCTCATGTAGAACCGAATAGGGTAGTTTTAAGTTTGCAAAAGATGCGCTTATTGGACACCGAAAGTAGTGCACGTTTTTGTTTTTCGATCGCTGTTCACGTGCTTCTCGGAGTACAAGAGTTTGCTTTGTTTGAGTCAATTACATTTTTGTCATGAAATGGTTGGCTGAAGCGCCTACCAGTAGGAATACAACGGCATGGTGACCTGGTGTGTCAGGCATTGTATGCTCATATTGCATGGCTGATTTCGAAGGAGATCAGGAATGCTAAGGCGGATGTGGTCCTTCAGTCATTGTTGATGACAAGCCGCAGCGGGTGGCACGAACACGCATGAATGGTCTGTGAGCAAATCTTGAGAAACATTGAGCTGAAGTTTTTACCCCACTTTGTCCCTTGCTCATGTGTGTGTCTACTGACAAACTAGCGCAATCTTGTGTAGTTGTGCTACCCGAATGCCTGATGGCCCCAGTAGATGATGCCCTGTGTGTGCTTGTTGCACTCTACACTCCTAAATGGCCTCTCCCGATGCCTCCTATTCTATTATCCGAAACCCTGTTGCTGGCACCATACCGGGGTTGCTTGGTGGGATGGTTTCACAATGTGTGTTTGCTTCTACCGCTGTTGACGTGGTTCTCTGGCCTTATATAGTGGTTTGAGGCGGTAAGCTGCCTTCAATTCAGGTACGACAAGTATCGCCGTCCATTAATTGCTTCGATATGGTAGGCATGTCATTATTTTGCCTGGTACTTTGACTAGTGCATGGCTTTAATTGTTGTGTGTACTGCATGAGTTATTGTGGAATTGATCTTTCAGATCGGATCACCACTCGTAATTGAGGATATTTATTTGATTTGATAGCCTCTGGGCTTTTGTTTTAGTCCCGCTTTTTTGGGACATTCGTTTGGGCGATTAGGCCCGATCCTTTTTTTTGGATCAATGATGTTGTAGCCTCTGGGCTTTGCAACTCAGTCCCGTTTGGACTTTTGTTTCATAAGCCATCGGGCTTGAGGTTGCGTGCAACCTTTACCAAAATGCAATTGGCTATCGAATATGCAAGGATGTCCCAAATGGGACCCTAGCTTTCAACCACAAATGATAGGTGTAAGGGAAAATAGAAAATAAATTAAGGTTGCTAGGTTACATGAGAGTGCCTCATTAAAAAACCTCACACCTATTGCCAGGCTTCCCCTGTGAGGAAAAAGAGCGCATCTCTTTAGTTTGAAAATGAATGCAAAAAATAAAATTACAACCCCTTTGGGGGAAAACGGCTCAAGTAGAATCACCGCAAGTAGTCGGCGTTCCAGGTATGGGTGGTTTCAGCTCCCTCCTCATTGGTAAGCTTGAAGACTCCTGGCTTGATAACTTTTGAAATGACAAATGGCTCATACCACTGCGGCTGTAGCTTACCTTGCTTGTTTGAGTGGCGAATTAGCACCATATCTCCAAGATGCGCAGGACTGTCTTGTCTCTCTAGGCTCTTGCTTCTTGATGATACCCATCTAGATTCTCTACTGCTTGACATTTGCATAGCTCAGCTGTTTCTAGCTTGACATATCGCTGGAATGGAGTTGTCGCAGCTATTTCGGTTCTGAATGAGCCGAATTTGAGCTCTTCTGGCATTATAGCTTCCTCACCGAAAAGCAGACGGAAGGGTGTGAATCCCGTGGACCTTGTGTTGGAGATGTTGTGGCCCCATAATGCGGTTACCATTTTGCTGGCCCATTTTCCCTTTTTGATGCCCTCTAGGAGTTTGCACACTGCCTAGAAGATTTTGTCGTTGGCTCTTTCGACTGCCCCATTGGATTCTAGATGATAGACCAAAGCGAATGACACTTTGATCCCCAATTCAGTGCAGAATTGCCTAAACTAGGTTGAGTCAAATTGCTTGTCGTTGTCTACTGTGATATATGACAGGACACCAAAACGGCGTACAATTGTTTGCCAGACGAAACTAATGAGATTGCACGAAGTGATCTTGGCTAGGGCTTTCGCTTCTACCCACTTGGTGAAATATTCCAGCGCCGCTGCTGCGTACTTCAAGTTTCCTAGTGCTTAAGGTAGAGGGCCAACTATGTCCACCCTCATCTTTGCAATGGCCATGTCGGCATGACAGATGGTGTTGGGTTCGCTGGGGCGTTCTGCTTCTTGGCAAACATCTGGCAAGCTCTGCAAGTCCTGACTATATGTTTGGCATCTTCGACTGCGTGAGGACAGTAGAAACCTTGCCGCATTGCTCTGTGGGCTATTTCGTGAGGTCCCCTGTGGATGCCACACATCCCCGAATGTATCTCATTCAATAGTTGTTTACCTTATTCTCTGCCGATACACTTGAGCAATGGCGCAGCCACTCCTTCCTTGTATAACTCGCCACGAATGATGGAATATGGTTTGGCTCTTGAATGCATTCACTGCAAATCATGCTTATCTTCTGGCTCGTACGTGCCATTGAGAAAAGCGATTATCGATGTTCACCAATCTTCACTGGTGATGATGTGCACCGATAGAGGCCTGTCCTCTTCATCTTTGATAGCCTTGATGGATAGAGACTGGAAGAACACATCGGATGGTAGTGATAAACCCCATGTTGCGGCCTTGGCTAGCTCGTCTGCCTCAGTGTTTTCTGTCCTTGGGATATGCTTTAGCGTGAAACCGTAGAAATGCTTTTCCATTCGGTGGACCGCTGCTAGATACTTGGTTAATTCGGGTTCTCTTGCCGAATATTCTTTTTCAACATGCTGAACGATGACCTGAGAATCGGATTTGATGATGCATCTACGGACACCCAGTGCCCTAAGCTTTCAGAGCCCGAGCAGGACTGCCTCATATTCGGCTGTGTTGTTTGTTGTGAGGAATAAGAGCCTGGCTGCATATCTGATTTTTGATCCTGATAGTGGTGTAAGAATGGCCACAATTCTAGCTCCAGCTGAACACCAGGCGCCATTGCAATGGACGGTCGAACCCGGTGGTTGAACCTGTAAGGTTGTGTCATCTGCTGCTGAGTCCAATCGGCTATGAAAATTACAATGACCTAGGATTTGATTGTAGATATATGCTGGAAAATGATTCTAAATGCGTTCAATTCGGCGGCCCATTTGCCTATTCTACCAACTGCCTCGCTGTTGCGAAATAAGGATTCTAGTGGTTGGGCTGATAAGACTTCGATGTCGTGTTCCCAGAAATAGTATTTGAGCTTCCATGAGGCCATGACTATTGCATAGGCTACCTTTTCTAATTCCAAATAGTTTAACTTTGCTCCTGCAAGGGCTTCTGAAACAAAGTAGATCGACAATTGCACCATGTTTCCTTGGTGCTCTTTTTCTTCTACGAGCACGGCGCTAACCACTACCTGTGACGCCGCCAGGTACAACAGCAATTCGGCCTCTGCAAATGGCTTAGATAGAATAGTTAATCTTGTAAGGTAACTCTTTTAAATTCTCAAAGGTGATTTGTTGCTCCGGACCCCATTTGAATTGATTTGCCATTTTGAGCACCCGAAAGAATGGAAGGCCCTTTTCGGCTAACCTTGAGACAAAATGGCTGAGTGCTGTGACTCTGCCTGTCAAATTTTGCACCTGTTTTCTGTTCGACAGGGGCATCATATTGATGATTGCTGCTATCTTTTCTGGGTTTGCTTCTATCCCTCTAGCCAATACTAGACAACCCAGGAGCTTGCTCTTCTGAACACAGAATATACATTTGTTTGGGTTAAGCTTGAGCTTGCTGCTCCAGAGATCCTCAATGTGAGTTCCTTTGACATCACTTTTGATGATTATATCATCGACGTATGCCACCAGGTTCTTCTTGGACTTCTGGTCTTTGAAGACCTCATCTGTCATTCTGGAGAAGGTTGGCCCTGCATTTTGGAGTCCTTTCAGCATGCGCTTGCAATAGTACGTGCCTCCTGGGGTTATAAAACTGGTTTTCTCTTCATCCACTGGGTTTAGCCGAATTTGATGATAGCCCGAGAAACAATCCAACAAGCTCATCCTTTCGCAATGGGCAGTGATATCGACTAGCTTGTCAATTCTCAAAAGTGGGTAAGGGTCTTTTGGACAATGCTTGTTTAAATCTGTGAAATCGACGCACATTCTCCACTTTCTGCTCTTCTTTTTAACCATGACCACATTCGCTAGTCATTCCGGGTACTGGACTAGCCTGATCACATCCGCATCCAGAAGTATCTGTTCTTCGGCTGCCGTTGCTGCTGCTCTTTCATCGGACATCTTCCTCAACTTCTGTTTCCTGGGTTTGGCTATTTTGGACATGTTGAGGTTATGCTGCGCCAGCTGCCTGCTGACCCCTTGTAGGTCCCTGGTGGACCAAGCAAATACGTCTTCGTTCTTTGCCAAGAACCGCAGGAGCTCTTTGCTTTTGATTTCGGTTAAGTTTGCTCCCAAGTGAACACACCTATTCGGTCTGTCTTCGCGAGGGGGACTTTGATGGTAGCCTCTGCTATGGAGGCTCTTGGCCCTTTGTTGTTCACGGTAACCGCGTCATCGTCTGATTCACTATTTGAATCTATTGCTCGGTCTTTGGCTTTATCCTTTGTAACTTCATTGACCATATTGTATCCTAAAATTGGTTTTCCCTCTATACGCGTGGCTGCTTGCTGGTCACCGTGTATGGAAATGATGCCGAAGGGCGATGGTATCTTCATGCAAAGGTAACTCTGACGAATTACTGCATCGAATCGGCTGATGATGCCACGCCCGAATATGGCTGTATAAGGGTAGCCGATATCAACAACGTCGAATAGGATCACTTCACTGCGCATTTTGGTGCCTTCACTAAATGAGATTGTAAGCCTCTTTTTCCCCAGGTCATTAATTTTGTTGCCACCAAAGTCGAATAGAGTGTTGCGAGCGGGTTCTAGGGTGCGATGGTTGAACTGCAAATCTCAGACTTGAAAATCGATTTCATTAAACGATATCAGCACCGTTGACTAGGCAGATCTGTTTAGTGGTACGCTTGGCGAAACGGTGAGCATCCTTCTATCGTAGTCCTTCTTGGCCCTTTCGCTTTCATGCTCAAGATTGGATCCACTAGTGATTGCAAAGATGCTTCCCTTTGACAAGAGAATGGGATTGACGATCTGGACATCTTGAGTATGCTCTTGCATCGGCTGCGGTTGCTGAGCCTGTTGCGCCTGCTGGTGCTGATCGACCACTACTGGTGATGAAACTACAACCGAGTGGGTGTGCGCATGATTCTGGCCAAATTGATGATAGTAATTGATGGCGGCAACTGCCATGTATATGGGTTCTGGTAGTACTGTACCGCTGGTGCGGGCTGGGGTGTTTGGTACCGAAACTGATGGTAAGCCGGACCCTGGTTTGAAGTTAGGCCCTGACTGGTGTAGTGAAACACGTGCTTGCTATACTGAGTTGTACTTGCTACTACATCCTTCTCTTTCTGCTCTTTCACCATCTGGCCATATCGACACTCACGCGATACGTGCCTGGCGTTCGCCGCATACAAAGCAATAGGGGACTCTCTGACCTCTTCCGCGTCCTCTGCCTCAACCCCCACGCAGTGGTTTCCCACCTCTGGCGCTTTGAGTAGGTGTTCAAGCTTGACTTTCCTGTGCGAAATCAGAGGCTAACTAGGCTAAATCATCTTGCAAATTGTTGACAAATGGGCACTGAACATTAAATTTTGGCCCTGCCGATTGCGCTTGCCTGGGGGTGTTTTTCTTGAGGTTGTTCCTTGGTGCTTTTCGGCGTTCTTTGTCCTCTTCGGACCTGGCAAATTTATGCATTGAACAATTCATTGACCGTTGCAGGTGAGCCTCGAGACAATTGCTCTCTGTACGGCCCCATCTTGAGCCCCTCTATCGCTACTGTAATAAACACCTCATCATCGATATTCGACATTTGTACTCTAAGATCATCAGTATTCACCAATTCAGTCTTGATCTGATCCCACGATCTGATTGACATGGGCCAAAGTGACATGTACCATTCGTGAGTGACATCATATGCTGCCATGATGAATGATTTCGCTAGGGTTTTGGCGTCACCACCCGCTGAATGCACAGCCAGCTCGTAGCTTGCGATAAACCTTCTAGGGTTGGACTTCCCGTCGAATTTAGGCAAACTGGGCTTGTATCCGGGTGGCCAGGGACATGTTTGCAATTCTGCCGATAATGGTGACAAGGTGTCTACAGTGGCAAGATCGATAACCGACTGGGGCGCTATTGGCAGATGATGCGGTTGTGGATGGTGATGTACCTTGGGTACCGCCTACATTGCTTCTAGGTCCCTTTGTAGCCTGAGCTTGGTGGCCTCGGCTTGCCTGATTGTCTCTTGAGTTGCAGCCACCTGATTTCTTATGGTGATTTGGTCGGCCAGACACTGTCTTTCTTCCTCGAGAACTTGGATATTGGCTCGATGCTCGTCAAGCCTCTTGAGCAACGTTGCATGCTCTACGAGTATTTCGTCCCAAACCTCATGCGAATCATCGGCCCCTTGCGCTTCTTCTTCTACCTCGACCTCAACCTCTCCATGTGATTGCGCATCCATAACTGGCTGATGCTGCTGCGAGGGCGGGGGCAGGCACGGGATCACCACCTAGGTTTTGGCTACGGCCGCCGCGTTCCTAGCCGGCTCCCCGGATGTGCCTACCGCATCGGCTGGCTGAGCATTGTTCTTGGACGTTGCGGTTGCATTGAAAATGTCTGTCACTGTGCGCGTCTTCAGCATGGTATGCCCGTGCACAACCACGGTGGGCGCCAATGTTGGTTAGCACGGCAATTGTAACACCCCTGGTGTTAACCACATCTTTGCATTGCATACCATGAGCATAATCATAACATTTGCATGGTGATCACATAATTAGGCCATGATGTTTGATGCTTGCTTGTTTATATTTTCAAATAGGATATTTGAATGCTAGGTTGTGGTTTGCTATGTAATTGATGCTTGTATTGATTTGAAATATGTTTATAATGCTGCTAGGATCAATTCATGTGTTGGTCATTTCACCCAAAAAGATTTAGTTTGAAATCTAAATTAATTCTCCCTAAAGTGTGATTTCAATCACTCTTCAAAAGTGCTATTTGCATTGCTTTTCTCAAGTTGGCCCATTACAAAATTTTTGTGAGGAACAAAAGTTGTTTAATGTGCATCTCATGAAAATGCTTTTAAGGTCTTCAAAAATGCCAAAAACAGTTGCATATATATATAAGTATTATTTTAAAATGGATTTTGACCCAAATTCATATTTTCAAATCTAGGCCGAATTAGCCAAAACCTCCTATGTATGAAATGTTCTATTCGTTGAATGGAGCAACTTTCATATTCAAAGTTTTTCAAAATATTGCTTTGTTTGAAAACTGTAGCTGGTCAAACTTTTAGTTCAAATTAAAAGGTGGTGGGACCCACCCAGACCACCTTCTTCCTCTGCTTCCCCGCGCCAGGCCACAGCGACGCCGCCGCCCCGGCTCGCCAGTTTTTCCGCTGGCCGTCACGCCGAGCCCGGCCAAGCACTACGCGACGCGCCATCGAGCACGCGGGCGGGTACTTGAGCACCCACGCACACGCCCACGCTTCCTGTAACGTCCCGCCTCCTCAAGGCCAGGCCCGCTTACATCCGGCCGCTTATCTAGGA
>CM041637.1:19344097-19472403 GCA_023333625.1 Bothriochloa decipiens
AGTTCTTTATTGATGGGCTTCCGGAAAAGAAGTTGCAACTTGTTGGTACGAGTATCCTATTAATCCTATTAAGCCCTGGGCCGAGGTGTTACACTTCCCCACTGCCCACCTGCCCTCGCTGCGCCGAGTGCCAACGCATTCCGCTGCACGCGCAATCGAGTGTGCATGACGGCCGCGCCTTTGCCTCCCGACCGTGGATAAGGCCAGACCGAGCCACGCTGGTTCCCTCTTGCCCTCACTCGCTCTCCCACTCCATCATCACCCTCTCCCTTCTCGCGAAAGGCAGCCGAGCCGCGGAGCCGCCATTGCCGCTGCCGCAAGCCTATAGCG
Organism: Bothriochloa decipiens; assembly: GCA_023333625.1. Classification (NCBI taxonomy): domain Eukaryota; kingdom Viridiplantae; phylum Streptophyta; class Magnoliopsida; order Poales; family Poaceae; genus Bothriochloa; species Bothriochloa decipiens. The sequence goes on from CM041637.1 coordinate 19,344,428, forward strand.
CTGCCACGCCCCGCCGCCACATCATTTTCTTCCCAGTTCGCGCACACGGCTTCGCTAGGGCCATGGCCTTCCCCTGCGAACGCTATTAGCTGCCGTCGACCCAAGGTATGGCCCAATCAGGCCGATTTCCTTCCCTGGCCGGCAAGTGCCGCGATGGCCGCGAGCTTGTGCATCTTCATCGCGTATGCCATTTTCTACTTTCTTCTTACGTGTCGTGGTCGCCCCGTCCTCGCGGAGCTTCGGCACTCGCCCTTGCGCATCGACATGGTCAGACATGGCCGGCCGTGAGGAGCACAATGCCTTCATCTTCTATACCTTAGGTTCGCATCGACGTGAGGAGCACAACGGTGCCCTCCGTTCCACCGGAGACCTCGCCGCCGGCGAGATCCCACCGGCAGAAGCGTCCTCCCCTGTTTTGGCCGTTGACCGGTGGGGCCCGCGATGACGTGGCTCTGACGTCAACCGAGGTATGCCTCTGGGTACAGCGCTAGGTGGACCTAGCACAGATGCGCCTCCGGGTGTAGCTCCGGGTGCACTTAGCGATTAGGGTTCCGGATTTTTGAATAAAAGGAATTTCTACATTTTTGTTAAATCTTCTAAAAATCATATCTCATAGAATATAGCTCTGATTGAGGTGATTCAATTTTCATTTTTTTCTTATGATGTGGACTATCTGTGAAAAATAAAGTATGCCATGTTTGCAGTACTTTTATATGTAGCTTTAATTAATTTTTGATATAGTGATAATCTTAGAAAATTCATAACTAATTCTAGGAAAGTCAGAAAAATGTGATTTATGTTGGGTTGGTCTTATATTGTCATGCTCTAGCTATGAAAAGTGTACCATGTGCATGTGCTGTGTAAAAATATTAAGTTGTAGTTCAAGTGGGATTAAGGGGCTATTCTTGAAATAATTCATAAATGCATTATGTGGAGTGTAGGAAACTTATATGCCATAAGGTAGCTCTTGATGTAGTAAAACATGAGGTTTGACATGCTTCATAGTACAAAGTATTTTTAGGTCCCCTTTTATGTGTTGCCTTGTTACTTTGATGTAGGATAGTAGGCATATCCAAATGAGGTGAAATTTGGATGGTGGGCTAAAATTGCCATTCTTTATCTCCTGTAATTTTTGTAGATTTTTCTAGACAATTAACATGCATGTTGTAGTTATGCCCTATTTATATGAATGTATTGTTTGGACCTTGTTTTGTCATAACATGCCTTAAATGATGCTTTTCTAGACATTTGTGAGGTATATAATCTGTTGGATGGTTAGTGCATGTCTAGACTCTAGCAGAATGGGATAAGCCTATGGTTATTTTATGAAAATCTAAATATGTCGAGATGGTTATGCTTAGTATAGATCTTAGGCCTTACTGGCTTGTTTGCTAGTGATAGTAAGATGGTCAGTTGCTTTACTGGCTTGTATATTGGTGATAGGTAGAAAAAAGGTTTCACCGATAGACTTGTAATGCTTGTAGTAGAGAATGCAGTAGATGGCATGTGCTTACGGTATATGTTCTTGGATGATGTTGACTATCTTGTAGAAAGAATATGCAAGCATTCATCATCATCATACTCCATTATCATACCATATGCATTCTTCATATTCATTCAAGCATATGCATCATACAAGATCGCTAGGAGAACAGAACGTGACGTGAAACGGGATCTGAGAAGAGGAATCCCAGAGGAAAGCCTCTGCACAAGAGGTGATCAAGAACCAGGAGCCAGACATGGAGTGGTCGAGTGCCTAGAGCTTCAACCTCGCTCGTCAGAGGAAGGCAAGCCCCAGAGCATTCCTTCCTACAATTTTACAAATAACTTGATTTGCATCCTTTATTGTTTGTGATGCATTAAGTTTATAGGCGTTGATCGATACCGTTGATGCATTATGATTACCCTTGTCCACCTGAGTTACCCAAACACCCTGTTAAATATAGGTTCGCTTATATGCTTAGCCCTGCTTAATTAGATCGGTAGAAGTCGGATGATTTCCTGTCATCCGTGAGTTATAGGTGATGATTCATAATGATGAGCTACATTGTTGTCTTGGCATAACCATGTGGAGTAATAAATCGAGACCGGGCGGGATTGGTGCTATGGACAGAACTGGAGGTTCTGTGATGTTTTATCCCGTCTGTGTCGAACTAGGGCCCCGTCCGATGTCTCGGCCCTCTTGTCATGTTGAACGCATGCTCCACAGATAGCTGGAAGGGTGCGATCATCCGACCACGAAGCCTCAAGTTCTGTTTGGGCCAGGCTTCGACCTGAACGCATCGTATTGGAGAAGGTGGTGTGACCATAGGGGTGCGAAGAGTGAGACCTTAAGATGGGGCATATCATTTGATGGAGCGCTGACCTATTGACAGCCAGGCGGCCCCTGGGTACGATGGTTCCCGTTGATCCCACGGCTCTACCCGAACAGACCAAGGTCACCTAAAATGACCAAGGAATAGGTTGTCTGGGTTTGTGTGGGGAATACCTCGCCAGCTGGTTTGCAATCGATTATAATCGCCATCATTCCCGGATAGTGAGCACTGACTTGAGCACCGGCATCGTAGTAAAAACTTGAACAAAGAGATGAGATGGTTATCATGTTGATGCTGAAAGATGCTTAACCGAAATTGGTTACTAGTCTTGCTCGATAATTACACCATGCTCATTTAGTTCAGGTGTTAACCTAGCATGAGCAGGTTAATGACTTTAAAATGCAAAGCTAGAAGGTTATAATAATTCTTCTTAATAAGCTCAAACTTTTTTGTAAAGAAATAAGTCAGCTAGCCTCCTTATAAAGCCTTGTATACTCCTTGGAGTCACTTTATTTTTGGTTTATGACGGGTAAGTATAGCTAAGTACATTCTCGTACTCAGGGTTTTATTCCCACTTGTTGCAGATCATAAGACTTTTGTTGTGGCGACAAGATGGACTTGTATCCCACTACGGGAGGATTAGACCTTGGGCAAGGTCATCTCTTATCTCTCATCTAATTGTTGTTGTTGGATGTCGACCCTAATCTGGCAATGTATTTCAAATCCCAGGTGTGAGTATATGTCAAAAATATATCTACTTTCGCTATTTATTTACAACTCTGATTAAAAAAAGGAATTTATATAATAACCGGTGATGTAATTATGCTATGTGTGAAAAGTAAGAACTGTTGAACTGTGCGATCTGGGTGGGTCGTTGGAAAAGTTTGAAATTCTTCAAGATTTTACAGACTACCGGGTTAATATGAGCATAATGTGCTAACTAAAATGCCTCGGCGATTTATTTAGTACCTTGGGTTTATATTAATTGGTCGGTTCTGTTACAGCAACTGATTACGCAGGCACCCCTGATCGCGGAAGTGCAATCGGTGGTGCAAGCGCGTATGGCAGAACACGACGAATGCAAAGTGAAACTCAGATGGGAATTTAGGGCAAAAGTATTCCTCCCTCTTCATTATATCATGGGAGCGCTATTTATACACAACCGTAGACTTTTACGTGGCTAGTTTGCCCCTCTACCTACTACTTATCCTCAGAATACGCCGGCCGCCAGGGTCACACCCATCATCTTCAGGCGTGATTCCTCTTGTCCCCCTAACGACCGACCGAGCGGACCCAACCGTCGTCACTCCTTGACTCCCGCCTGGCCCCATTTGTTGAAGAAAGATCTCGTACCTCCAGCCGAAAGCACAGACTATACACTCAGTTATAGCCGAAAAGCAGCCGAATGCGACGCCACCAAAACAGCCTTCTCGAGAGACGCCCGCCAAGGCTGCGAGTCGCCGTACGTCGAACACCCGTCTTCTGTCGCCGCTGTCTCGGGCCGAATGACCGCCGAACGGCTCTTACCGAATGGCAGCCGAATCGGTTGGAGGGGGTGGCGACGTTTTGACCAACCCCCAACAAGAAGGGCTCAAAAAGTTCTGCGCGGCACGTGCCCTGCCAACGTTCAGAACTGCAGTCAAGATGTCAAGATTGAATACGGAGTATGTTCAATTTTAGGTTCAGGGCCTTTTAGTTTTCCAAATTGGGGATGGCCGAATTCCTGTTCTGGCACTGTAGCGCAATGTAGCATTTCGTTTGTATTCGGTAAAAATTGTCCAAACATTGACTAATTAGGCTCAAAACGTTACAACCAAACTGTGTAATTAGTTTTTGATTTCATCTATATTTAGTACTCCATGTATGTATCGGTATTTTAATTTAGTGGGAAACTAAACAAGGCCTCAGTGCACAAGGCATGAAGATTGAAGAATTTTAGGTTTAAATTTTACTTTGATTTTACTGTTTCATTACAACATATAGAATTCTTTTTGCGAGCATGTAGATTTTTTTTTTTTTGAAACGATTACAACATATAGATTGATACATTTGGGCAACGCAAATTTCAGACTGGTTCGTTCGAGATGTTGAAAGACTTTATAAAGTTGGTCGTGGTGGGATTTGCATGTGGCAGATAGAGTAGCAGATCATTCGATTGGGAGTGTACAGCAATATAGTGCGGCAACTCCTCTGCGTGCACAGTGCGAACCGTCCATCGATCTTGTGTTGAGTTGACCAGTGAGCAACCGAGCTCGTCTGTCGAAGATGCTCTGGATCGGAGCAGGCACGAGGCAGCAGAGGTGCTAAACCCGCAACACTCTAACCCTAACAGTATTTGCAGCTGGATCTCCCGAATGAATCTGAAAGTAACAAGAGTAGACAAGGAATTGCTCTACAGCTGTCATTGCGTCAACAAACCTTTGAAAATTTGCATTTCGTCACTCATCTATATTATTGATTCGGCTGGACAAACCTTTGAAAATTTGCATTTCGTCACTCATCTATTGTTGATTCGGCTGGGCAGCTTATCATATCCATAATATCCATGTAGCATTTAGCCAGGGAAATAGAAATACAAGCAGGCAAAGCATCAATGCGCCCTCGAACGTGACCGCATCCAGCTTTAATTAAAGCGGCGCGAATCCTGAGTGGCTGTCTTCTATCACCTCTTCCTCTCCAGCACGACCTCATCGCCAAAAAGGCACACACAAACTCTTTGTCTGGGCTTCTATTTTCGGTTTAGCCAAGCAGCTTAATGGGCTGGACCTGGAATCCACCATATATTCGGCCCGTCTGTATTGCCGCCAAGTTTACTCTCCGTACACATTTGTCACAGAGAAAGTTACGAATTTCAGACAGCTTTTGCCTGCTCATTTGTCACAGTGCCCTCTGTATACTACCAGATTCTTGCTGTAATATATATGATATGTTTGTTGTCAAAAAGAAGAAGAAAAAACTCCAGCAATTCCACACGAATAAAAAAAAGGGTGAAAAGGTTGCGCCGTGGCGAAGACGAAACCCAAAATGGAGACGCAACCGAGTCAAGCCGATGCGTCTGATGGTAATTTCAATGCAGTAGTAGTAGGCTAGTAGCAAGTCGATACCAAAAAGGATCTGCTAAACAAAAAAGAATCTCGTATGTCACCCGCTAATATAAACGAAACAGGAACAGAAAATTTCAGCTCGGGATCTCCGCGTCAGGAACAAATGCTCCTCATGTTGTTGTCGGGAAAATGAGAAGGAAAGAACCTATTGGGTGGCCGCACATCATGTCTATGAATCTATGATTGATGCATTATTTTTTGTGCAGGTGACGATGGGTGAAGCTGGCTTGACTAGACGAACACCTTGTTGGCAACCATTTCCGACCGCCACAGGATTTATCTGTCAAGCTGGTGCATCACCACCCGGTCTTGCCAACAGTCTTGACTAACAGTGCTACCTGGTGGCGTCAAGTCCTAATTCCTAAACCAACCGACCATCGGCAGGTAGCTGCAACCTGCAAGCCAGCACATAATAAGGCTAATTCCGTGCGACTTGTAAGCTGCCCAGGGCAACCATACGGCTTACGGTGTGGCGTGTACAGCGCGCTTACCGCGTATTAAATTAAACATTCTCATCAGAAGCGCGTGTCGGTCGATCCAAAATTTGAAGGCTTCCTTCCTTCCCCGTATGCGAGTGTTTCTTGTCATGGTTTGAACGTCTTTTCTTTTTATTTATTTTTTTTTTTTCCATTCCATTGGGTATTGGATTCGTGGGCGGTACTCTGCTTGGGTGCAAAGAAAAAGAATCCAGAGGCAACTGCCTTGAAACTAGCTAACGGGGGCTTTCGCTTTCGGCATGCGCGCACGCGACGCAGTCTCCGTAGCAGGAGGCAGGCATATAAATACGAGGGTCAGGCACCCCTCTGATCTCCACAAACCAGCCAGCTTGAAATCATCGCGTGCTCGCTGATCAGAAATCATTCGAACATCACTGGACAAGAACAACAGCAATACTGCCACAGCATGAGGGTAAGCTGACAGTTAGTTCCCTCATGATCATTGGTAACTTTGGTAGTATAAGGCTTGGAATTCCTGTTGTGACATAACAATGGGTGTAAATGTTGTCTGCAGACGGAGATGTTGATCCGGATGGAGGGCGGGTCGGAGAAGGGCCACGCGGCCAAGGCGATGAAGGTGGCGGCGGCGATGCAGGGGGTGGAGTCGGTGACGCTGGCGGGGAAGGACAAGAGCCTGCTGCGGGTGGTCGGCGACGGCCTCGACTGCAACCACCTCACCACCCGCCTGCGCCGCAAGGTCGGCCACGCCGACGTCGTCGAGCTGCGCACGCTGCACGGCGCCGGGGCCGGCAGCTACGGGTCCGGGTCACGGACCGGCAGCAGCCTCTCGCTCTCCCGCGACGCCGCCGCCGCCGCCGCGGGGTACGGGCACGGGACCCGAGGAGGAGGAGGGAGCAGCCACTACGGCGGCAGCTACGCCTACCCGACCGCGGCGGCGACCGAGGCGCCCGACTACTACTACTACGGCTACCAGCCGCCGCCGCAGTACGCCGCGCCCTCCGCCGTGCACTACGAGTACTACCCGTCGGCTTCCGACCACAACGGCTGCTCCATCATGTAGTCGCGTAGGCCGTAGCTTGTCTCGTACATGCTGCTAGTGCTAGACTTGTGCATTCGTCTCATCTCAACCGGACCGGGGCTGGTTTTTAGTTTGTGCCCCGTTTCGTCACATACATGCTGTGTGTGTGTGTGGGGTGTGGATTCTGTATCGTGAATCTGTGAGGTGTGAAATTGAAGTTCCTGTTCAATAACACGGTACTCCTATATATACGCAGTATTGTCTTGGATCTGCTCTCTTTTTTCATCAGTTGCAATGTATAGCGCATGTATACTGAATGAAAGTACAAAATGCGGCGTTGCTCAGGAAACAGAGAAAACAGGGCACAGGGTCAGCGCATACTCGTCGCTCATCTCACGTTCACACACTGCCAGTATAATACGTACAGTAGCAGTACTACACAAGGCTTTAAGGCTCCAACGAACCGACCGTCTCCCCGCCTAATAAAAATTAAAAAAAAAAAAAAAGGTTCACGGATAACAACCGAGGAGCAGGAGCTCCAATCCAAGTCGTTCAACGCACCCCGGCCAATCAGCTTCTGGCTACGACATGTGTAATCGCGAGAGGTGTTCCTGTGACGCGCGCGCGGGCGGTGTGCTGCTACGTGCGTTCGCCACGGCCCACGGCGGCGAGTCTCGGTTTTGACCGGCGACGGCATCCACGTACATACGTATCCGCAGCGAGCACGGTGGCGGTGCTACTTCAGCTTCCCGAACACGGAACAGTGAAGCAAAACGAGCGCCGACCAGCCACAGCTAGCACACTTGCCGTGCCTTGTGTGGACGGCAGGGAGATCCTTGACGAAACCACAGGGTAAAAGCCAGCAATGCAACCCGGACCCGGCCGGACGGTGCTCCTGTCTAGTTTTCGGCTCAGGAATGGAATCGTCCGTCGTGCGTCGGCGCGCGTGTTGTGCAACGCAACACACGACTGCCAGGAGGCGAACCTCTCTCTCACCGTCTTCACTTTTCAGTCAAAATCTCCCAAAAGTACTAGTATATACCAAATCAAACGCGGAGCAACGTTTATATTTATTTATATATGTATATAAAAATGTGCATTATGTACTCAGCTCTACCTTTCATGAACGGATGGTTTCAAAAAATTCCTAGATTCCTTTCTAAATCACCCACCTCGATTGTTATGAAAGATATTAAATGACTCAATATAAAAATTCTATCCAAACTATAACGCCGTTATAAAATGTAATGCAGATTATTTTTATACTTAATAGTTTTCTAGTATCAAGACATGGATGTGCTAAGATACCTATATTTTTATACCAAGACATGGATGTGACTTTTTGCGCGCATTGTTGTCGAGTGTGTGTGGTCAAATTCGAGATATTTTGACTCTCTAGGATTTCTGTAATGATTTACAATTTGAAACGGTTTAAAACACGACTAGAAGGCTATTTTTTAGGGTTCGCCATTTTAACGAAGAGTTGTAGCTATCTGACAAACCTTAGACACAAATCTGAAAAGGCATCGTGAAGGCCATGACAAAAACAACTGCTTGCGTTGATTTTCTTTTCTTTCTTAGCCAAACAAAAAGATTTTCTACGCTATGTCTATTGTGCCTGATTGCCCGTGCAAATCGTCGAAAAAAAGAGGCTGCCGGTGCAAATCCTTGGCAAATGGGCTGATCAGGCGAAAGCCTTTCCTCTCTTGTGGCTATGGATCGTGCAGGAGGCCAACAGCTTACCGAATGGAGCAACAAACACCCGAGCGCAGCGTTTGCCCACATTAGTACAATGCCGCTTGACAAACCAGCATAAAGAGTTGCTCCCCCGACGCGCGCGCCAGCCAAGCACGGTAGCGTGTGCCTGTCACTCCGGCTCTGGAGGGCTAAAGAGTTTGCTTTTGAGCCCATGTCAAAGCCAGCCCACCGAAAGGCATGTGGTGCCAGTCCGAGGTGGCTTGGTGCAGTCCTGAGCGCCCATTGATGGGGTGAGCCAGGCTGCTACCTGTTGAAGAGAAGAGGCCCAGGAAAGAGGTGCTCTGTTGTTGGGCCGTCTACTAGCAAGGAGCAGTGCGGTCGTTATTTGAGGGGAGACATCAGAGAATTGTTGGGCGCGCGCGCACGTTGTTGAGGCCTTCGCCGAGGATGATTGCCGGCGGGTCAAAAGTTGTTCGACGCTGGGTCGTGGGCTGCTGAATAGGGGCTGGCATTGGCCCGGGAGGCCAGCAATCGCTTGCTGGCGGGTAAAAAATGGTCGGGGGTTTCGCACCCCGGGACGAAGCCCGTTATCTCGCCGTGCTTGGGCTTCCACGGAGTAAAGGCGGCAAAGGGTGTGGCTGAGCGGTCGTTTGTCGCTGGGCTGTGCGCGCCACACGCGCAGCCCACTTCGTGGAGCTTGGGCTCGCAAATTGTCCCCTCCTACCAACTCTTTTGTTTTTTTTCTTCAAAAAAATAATAAAAAATATCAGCAGCTTTTTTTGAGACAAATAAAAATGTCAGCAGCTCTGAGCGGCCATGGAGCGTGCAATGACAACTCAACTCTGCTCACCTATAGCTCTCATATCTCTTCCGTTGATATCCACCGTCCACCTTTAAAAACCAGTTTCTTTTAAAAAAAAATAGACGAGCAATGTTTTTAAAAACTTAGGCAACCTTTTCTTGCCAAAAACGCATGTCAAATTTTGGCACTTTGGCAGGCAACAAGGCAACGGCCGTCACTCGGTTGAACGTGTCTCAGGTACACATCTAGACGTGTTTTATTGAGCCACGTCTATATATGCTCTTAGGAGATCTCTCTGTTTTTTTAGGACCAACAAATTATGACCACCGGCAAAGTCTCTTGGGTCAAAGTCATCGTCTAAATATCTTGCCAATGAGAGCTTTATTTATCGATCGATGGTTAAGCTTGCTTGCCTACCAAGTAGCAGTGCCGCCTAAACAAGGCCCTGCTTACAAGTGGCTGCTACTTGCATATTTACCATTCGTCCAGTTCCTGTCTCTCAGTACTTGACGAGAGAAACCACACGCTTCTCTTTTCGTCTCCCAGCTTTCCCACGAAGCAGTTCATAGCTTGCTACCTTTGGAGCTCAGTCACAAAACATAGCAGCAAAGAACCATGAGGGTAAATATCTTCCCCCCAGCTTCCTTTAATGTTTTGCTTCTCTCTTAGTCTTGTACTGTATTTGATTTTCTTTCTTGTGCATATTCAGAAATATTTATGCACCTGTCAATTTTTTCCAGAAGGAGATCATAATCCGGATTCATGTGAAATCCGACAAGTGCCAGGCCAAGGCCATGAAGGCGGCAGCATCCGGCAGCGGTATGCTTGATGCGTGCTCTGTTCTTTGTTTGTGATGAGAATTCAGAGGCAATCACAGCGTTCTTATCATTCATACCATCAGCAAATCATTTTTGATCCTCTCTTGGTTGGAGCAGGAGTGGAGTCCGTGACGCTGGCCGGCGGCGACAGGAGCCTGCTGCTGGTGATTGGCGACGGCGTGGACTCGAACAAGCTCCTGAAAAAGCTCAAGAAGAAGGTGGGCGAGGTGGAGATCGTGGAGCTGAGGACGCACGACACGTTCGAGGCGGCGGCGCTCCCGCTCCCGGGGACCAAGCAGGAGCTGGCGGCGATGGCGGCGGCGCGGTCACCCTACAACCAGCAGTGGCAGCACAGCTACGCCGCGGCGCCCACCAGCCCGTACTCCTACCACTACTACCCGTCACCGGTGGGCGGATATGGCTATGGCTATGGCTATGGCTACGGGGCCGGCGGCGCCGCGGTCAGCAGCTACTCCCGGGCCGTGGCGCGCAGCCATCCGGCCAATTACTCGCCCATGGTGGAGAGGCACGACCACCAGCCCATGGATCACTCCTCCTCTTACTCCTCCGGAAAGCGGAGGGAGACTATGGCGGTGCCGCGCCATGGCAGCGGCACCAACAGCTGCGCCATACTCTAGTGCATGCTTGTTTACCACTACCACGGCCGAGGCGATGCGTTGCGCGTTGCGGCCGCGGCCAAGCGTGCAATCTGCAAAGCCTTGGTGCCGAACTTGCTGCTGCTTGAATCTTATGCCTTCTCAAGAACTGAACCGTGTGGTTTAGTTACTCCTCCATGTGTGGATTTGTTGTATTTTATTTAGGTTTTGTTCAGGTTTGGGTTAGGCGTGGAAGGTTGTCGGTCATGTACATCAATCAGTACATGTTTCTGTGGATGGATCCAAAGTGGAATTAGTAGGCCTGTAATTTCTGTAAATATACTACATGTATGCATTTAGGAGTTACTGCAGAGTGGAATTAGCAATTAGTCGACCTGTCTGTAACTGTAAAGTTGGATGGATGTACATAACCAAATATGCTTTTGTCGTTACACACACTACCAACTTGTTCTGTCCATGATGATTATAGTAAGCTCTGGGTTTCAAAACTAACCTAATCCATTTGAATAGCCAAAATTCAACATTGTCATTTACGGCATCGGATATCTCTGAAGTCTGAACTTTGCTAGCTGCTGCCATCAATCATGCATCGGAGGAAAGAGTTTGTCCAGAACTAGAGACGCTGAGTATAGTAGTATGACTAATCACAAGCCGTCATTCACTCAATACTGTGTTCCTACAAAGCGGTTTCTTTGACTCCCATCAAATGACATTGCTCTACAGTTTATTAGAATAATCAGCAGTTGAGAGAGACACAAATAATAAATCCTCTGTACCATACGATCAGTGGAATGAACTAACGAATAATCATGCGCAGTCACACTCACCCCACTTCAATGAACTAACCAGTAACTGTCTGTCAACCATTCTGTTTCTGGTTTCAAGAAAATGCTAGCTGTCGCTCCAAGTGCAACCATTCTTCGAAATAAAAATAAAAATAAAAATATATAATCAGCAGTAGCCGGACATCCCAATTAGGCACGCAAAACTGGATAATAAATCCGTCGATGACGTGCCAATCTAGCAGCTTTGTTCTCCGTGGAATTTTAAAACCAACTTTCATCAAAAAAAAATTTAAAACCAACATAGTGCTGTTCAGTGAGGCCGTGGCTCTCCATTGGTGAATGGTGAGGTCAAGACACGGGGTTTTGCCCAGTTCAGCTACCAGCACGATCCATGTCGGTTTCAAGAAGCAAAATTTTCTTGCTTGTGAGTTGTGAGGTGGGCCACCGAGAAATTTGGCGGCCCGTTGACAAACAGCATCGCTGATGCATACTACTACTAGTAATGTGCACGAGTTAAATGTCCCTGACGTAAGCTATAATATAGAACGTTAAGGAAGGGGCCGAAAGGGCCTGACGGGCTATGCGGCCCATCATTATTCAAATGGGCTGGCGGCTTCGATTCGAAGGGCCTTGATTGACGAGCTCTACTGTTTTTCTGATTTTTGTTCTCTCGACGAAATCGGCAGTCTCTTTCCCCTCCGGCGCTTCCTCCGACTCCAATCGACTCACCGGCGGCGGCGACCAGCGGCCATGCGGGTGGCACCCAGGGTGCTCTTCCTTGTCCGCGACGCCGCTGGCTATGGCGCGGCCCTCGCGGACGCGCTCCGTCCGCGGCCTGGGCTAACGAGGTTCTCGCTCCCACCCAAAACCCTAACCTAGCTTTCCAACGCACGTAGCATCCGCTGACAGGCGCTTTGCCGCTGGATGTTTCTTGCAGGGAGTCCTCTCCATTCGAGTTCCCCCTTGGAAAGTACGGCCTCGACGGAGAGAAGGCGCCCGGCGAGCTCCTGAGCTTTTCCGATTCCAGTGGCTCTCCACAGGTAAGGGCCCGCAATCATTTCTACGTGTCTCATTTATTCGAGTCGATTCGTCTTCTGCCTCTTAAAATTTAGCAAAATTAGCAAAACGAACGAAATTTTGTTGCTTATGTGGTTGGATTAATGACTGCGAGTGTACTTCACAAGCAACTGTAATTCTGTAACAAAATGAACATGATGCACAACAGATTTGCTCCTTAAAACTGGAAGATTAATATCCTCTAAAATCGAATGTCCCTTCTCATATGGAAATATAATTGTGGTTAGAAACTTAAGCTCCTGGGATCAGAAGCTTTTCACTCGTGGTTTGTTAGCACTGAGTGTAGGCAGCAACCTCCATTGGTGGAAAAGAGATGAAGATTTGTTTTGCATATCTCATTATGAACTTGTCATGATTTAGAACATATTGTTAATAAACTGAAACTAAGCAGCTGGTGTTTGTTTTTGTTGGCTTGCATCCTGGCTTGATCCCATTGAATGTGCTGTGAATGCCACCTTTGTTTTTGTTGTTGTCGTCCTGTATAGCTCTTTACTGCAATAGTTTACCTGATGCATCAACACTATCTAGATATGGTTCAGCAAGTATAACATAATAATTATGCTTTCGTAGATTTCATCCTTAAATCCCAATCAACTTATCACATTTCATGGATTAAAATGATACTGCACAATACTGATTATGGAATGAACCTATGTGCTATGCCAATAGAAGAGAAAGGATACCTCCCTACTGGGGCTTAAACTTCTTCTTTTTTGCCTCACTTGAGTTTTATTAGAAGAAGTAAAGAAATGGACAATTTTTTGGTTAGCAATGGGATCACGCCAGCCAGCACAGCTGAGCAATCAGCTCACTCTCACTCACTCTAATAACTCACAGCTAGAGGCAGAAGATGAACTGAACTTGAGACCAGGGCACACTCAACACACGTGAATGGGGCTGCTGAACTGCAGCTGGCTGGTGTATTCACCTCTTTTTTTTAACTGAATAGGAGTACAAAAACCAGACCTATTGGCTTTCTTACATCCTAAGGAAAAGACCTTGACTTGTAGTCAAGCCTTCTGTTCTACTTGGCTACTAAGTGCTAAGCCTTTTCTAGGAAATTGCTATGCAGTTGCAAGGAATTTGAACTGCAGTAGCAAGGAAACTTGTTCTGCAATTTCTTGCCAAGCAGATTGTCTTACAATTATTCCCCTAATCCTGCCGCAAATCCTTGAGTTTCACCATTCCAATCTTGCTCGTCAACTCCAAGAACCAAAGACGCCTGAGAGAATTGGTGGGGATGTCCGCGAGCTGCTGGCCGGTCTCGACAAACTTGAGGATGATTTGTTCTCCATCAATACAATCACGAAGGAAGTGATACCTGAAGCGATGTGCTTGGTCCGGTCATGGAGGACGGGGTTCTTGGCAAGGGTGATGGCGGGCTTATTGTACACTGTCAATGCTGGTGCGTGAGGCTCTTCTTCGGTGAGCTCGTCAAGCAGTCGGCGCAGCCAAACTGCTTGGCATGCTGCAATGTACTCTGCCTCGCACGTCGACACTGCCACCACCTTCTGTGACTGCCACGCGAGCTCACCAGAGAAGAGGCTCGCACACCAGGACCGATGGACAATCAACCCGCCATCGCGCTTGCCAAGAACCCTGTCCTCCACGACCGGAGCAAGCACATAGACATCAAGTATCACTTCGTGATTGTGTCGATGGAGGACAAATCATCCTCGAGTTCATCTAGACCAGCCGGCAGCTTGCGGACATCCTCACCAAATCTCTCGAGCGTCTTCGGTTCTTGAAGCTGAGAAGCAAGATTGTAATGGTGGAACTTAAGGATTAGCAGCAGGATTAGGGAAAAAATTGTAAGATAATCTGCTGCTGTCCAGTGAAGTCTGCAAGCAATTGCAGACCAAGTTTCCTTGCTAGTGCAGTTCAACTTTCTTGCATGTGCATAGCAATTTCCTAGCAAAGGCTTAGCACTTAGCAACCAAGTAGGACAGTAGACTTGACTACAAGTCAAGGTCTTTTTCCACTAGGGCTGGTTTCTGTACTCCTATTCAACCAAAAATAGTTGTTAGCAATGGGATCACACTCTCACAACTCATAGCTAGAGGTAGAAGATGAACTGAACTTGAGAACAGAGCACACTCAACACACGTGATTGGGGCTGCTGTATTCACCTCTAATTTATAGCTGAATAGGAGTACAGAAACCAGCCCTGGTGGCTTTCTTACATCTAAGAAAAAGACCTTGACTTGTAGTCAAGTCTACTGTCCTACTTGTCTGCTAAGACTTTGCTAGGAAATTGCTATGCAGATGCAAGGAAACTTGGTCTGCAATTTCTTGCAGACTTCTCTGGACAGCTGCAGATTATCTTTCAATTTTGTGAATTTTTATATGTGCTCTATATGTTTCATCTTGCTTCTGCTAAGAGTGCTCTATTCTTTATCAATGTCTCTTGCAAATTGCAACTGATATTCAGCTGTCACTAAGCTTTCAAATTACACGAGCCATGGGCTTTTGGTTTTTGAGCTGATAAACTTTGATGATCATCACTAGTGAAAATTGGCTATATTTTTCTATAACATGAAACATCAATTTTGTTGCTGATGGCTAATATTGGATATACGCTGTTTTTCCTTCTTCATTCGATAAGGAATTTTTTGTATTTATTAAGTTGTGTTATTTATTGCCAGGTGACCATTTTTGTTCTGCCAGACTATAAGCCCCCTCTTGCAGCATGTGTTGTAAATGAGGTCTTGGAACTGATTTCTTCTGAAGGTACCTCAACTGAGCGAGTTCTAATTGTCCCATTTATCACAAGACCTTCAAGCTATCATCATGGAATGGAACATGCAACAAAAGCATCGCCTGCACTTCATGCTGTTGAAATAGCGGCAACAACTGACTATACTCACTTGTTTGTTGGTGGGACCACTAAACCTCCTACATCCTTGCAAATACGTAGTGAACCAATATTATGTTTGCTGGAAATGGTGCGCGTGTTGAAGATGCCTACAGTTCTTGTCACTTCTGGTGGGCAGCAGCAATGCAAGAGCTCTGCAGTTTCTGATCTTGAGGTATATTTTGACTTTTGTATTGAATTTAAGTGAAAACATTATTTGCCTTTATTCAAGTGCTCAAGGCTCTTTCCTTTGCTTCTGTTTGGCCCCCTTTTGGTGGAATGCTCGGCAGACTTTGTGGTCCTGAAACTTTTTTAGAATTGTTCTGATCAAATGGGAAACATCAGCAAACAATAGGCATGCTTGGTGGTTAAAATGTGTTAGCCTGTGACCTTGGTGGCTTGGTACCTTAGTAGCCTATAAGTATGCAACTGCAGTTCAACTCTCTAAAAGATTTAAGCCGACAATCAATAACATTATTTTATAGTTCTCTTATGTAAAAGAAAGAAAGGAAGGAAGAAAAACAAATACACCATGTTTTTGCTATGGTCATGTTGTCTGGTTCTTGGTGTTTTGAGCTGTCTATTTAGTACTGCAATGTTAAAAGTTTTGACTTCTGAATTTATTATATTCTAATATGAAGTGGTGTGCATAACCACACATAGGTAGCATTAAAAGCCTGCAACCTGCATGCTAAGGTCGTCCGGTTCAGTTCTGAAGAATGTGTAAAACGGGTTTTATAATAATTTATATTTATATACATGTAAAATGTGAAAGTGTTTTGAGTCTTAGCTCACCCAGTTTCTTCCAATTGTCAGGTACTCCAATGCTTAGGAGAGCACTTGGCCAAGCACATGGCTTTGGAGTTTTCCAAAGAAGCTGTCCTCAAGAGAGGGATCGAGAAATCACCAATTGATCAGGAACCCTGGCGCGAGCTGTATGGGTGACAGTGCCCTCAGATAGTCAGATATTATTAGCTTATTATAATTGCCATACATGTTTGATTCGGATGAATGGTGCTGGTTTATTGAGCTGGAATCACGAAGTTTCTGGTCTGTTGAAATCACTATATGATGTGGCTCCTTCCATCTTTCGCCTGGGCAAATCAATTCATCAGCAAAAGATCTGATGTCTTAGAACTTGTAGACTCTTTGCAGTTAAACATTAAACGAAATGCCTTTACACCTCTAACCTCTTGGAGATTAGTATTGAAGGCTCGGGTTTATTGCCCGGACTCACTGGAATGTTTATGTATAGCCAAGCTTGAATTTTGTTTTTGAACGATATATACCTATACACACTACGTTTTTTCTTTTTTCTTATAGCGAATTGTAGCACAGGCTTTGTATCTTCCTAACCTGGGCCTAGTCCGGCAAAGTGGCCTTTGGGACGTTTCGTCCCTCCGGCCCAGCTAAAGGTGAGAGCAGCTCCTTGAACAAAACCCACAGCCAGCCCGGGCCCTCCTTGCCGGTGCAGAACCGCACGCGCTGAGCGAGCGCGCGAACGGGAGAGACATGGCCCACTCGCCGTCGGGATCGCGCGCGGCGGCACCGTCAACCGGGGACGAGGCCTTCACCGACGCGGCGGCGGATGACGGCTGCGACTCCAAGCTCTCCGCGCTCCTCTTCGGTACGTCCACATCCGCATAGAACCCTAGACCCTCGCTTGCGGTTCGCTTCCGCAGTTTGCTTGGTGCGATCGCCCTCCCCCCATTCTGCTCAGCACCAGCGATGCTAGGTTCGAAGCGATTATTCGGCCTAGATTGGTGGTTGCTGATGCGTAATTTCCAAATCCGTGCTTCCTTTGAGAGTTCGAGGAATATATGGTGCAGGGGGTGCGGGGATTGAATCCACCGTGGTGTCTCGTTGCCTGGTTTCGCACGAGCCTGTGGTCTGCATAGAAATATGCTATCCAGCTGTAGAAATATGCTTCTAAACTGCTAGCTCGATTTGTTGCTGCTCGATTGGACGCTACTGGAGTGACTTTGGAAATGGGGCTCTATTACTCTGCCGTCGAAGTCAGAGTGACCCTTTTGATCCATACCATAACGTGTTCATTTGTTTCTGTATCCCGTTCCAACTTGATGTGACATTTAAGGGCTTAAGGCAACTTCCTCTTGATAAGTATACTCGTAGTATTTGAATTGCTGTCTTAGATTTTACATAAATTCAAACAAATTTCATCTACAAATCACATCTGTTCCATAGAGTATATATATATAGGTTACTGACTTCCATATACATAAACCACTGTCCACTGATGGTTCACAAGTGTACACTGGAATTGCTTTGCAAACAAATGCAAGAAGTGTTGGCACCTGTGCATTCCCTGATGCAGTATTACTATTTACTCATGCTAACACGAGCGTGAATTGTTTTTGCCTTGCGCAGATGTGTCGCAGCAGGTGCAGGGCGGTCTCCAGAGCATGCTCAAGATGAGCAGGTGAGCATCGGTCGTGCTGCGTATCCTCCTTTCAGATTAATCCTTGCAAAAGTTATCCAGCTTGGCCTTGACAGCCGTTGTGCCGTGCCCTCTTGTGATGATGGTGGCAGCGAGATCGCGGGGTGTGAAGGCGAGATTGACACGGAGCTGGAGCGCGCGAGGGATGCAGTGGCGGAGAAAGGCCGGGCGCTGCAGGACGAGCGGGAGAGGGTCCAAAAGGCCACCCTCGCCGCGCTCGACATCCTTAGCGGCGGCCGTGGTGCCATCTGATGGGATGCCCACCGCACACCGCCACTGATGGCTTACCCCCACGTCAGATCACCGTTCTCACATGACCCCTGCTCCCATCTGTGAATGCCAACGTTTGTGTTATCCTGTTGCTAGTTGCTGTCGTGCGCCCCTGCACGTGTAGCGGTATTGTTTGGAACATGTGAAAACGAAGTTTATTTCTAGAGATGATAAAACAGATAGCACTAGCAATATACATTTTGATGGTTAAGTCTTGATACTGCATTACATAGGGGTGGTTTTACATAATGGTTAGGATCCAGAATTGTTTGCTCAGCCTGCATTGACATATTATACAAAAGCAAGCATATAACAACCTTCCATTAACACTGCAGGGTGAGGTGAGAATATGTTTTAGTTTAGTTATTTTGCAAAATAAAGTTGGTGAGGAAGCTATCGATATGTTTTTCCTGTGTATTGGGAGATCTTACTTGACATCCAGTAAAGACACATCCATTCTGCAGCCCACGGGGTAACCTGCTTACCATATTTCAGTACGTGTAGTTCTGGAAATGCAATTGTTTCAAGTATTCTATGTAGATAATATACCTGAAGCCTCCATTCATGCACCATGCTATTCACCTGCTGCAGAGTAAGTGCATCGGCAGAATGTAGTAATAGTGTAATATGTATATTGTTATAGTGGAACTGGACATATTTACTACATTGCCTACATAAATTACCTACATAAATTCGTTCATAGGAGCTTGCTATACAGCTTGACTGTCTTCAATGAGCTCCCTATTATTTGTTACATGGTAAGAATATCTAATATGGATTTCGTTATAACTGTATAAAATAGAAGTTATTGATAACTTATTAGATTTTGACATTTTGTGCACATCTGCCTCGGATTGTTCCTCTGGCAACCTGTATGCATTATTTGTCTTCAGTGTTTGGCTGGCGCACTTGTTTCACACCAGATTAGTCAAAAGCAAAGTGATGCTCTCGACGCACGCGTAGTGTCGTAGGTTTCTGGGAGTTGTTAGATGATCTCATGGGTCGTTCACAAAAAAACATATTTCAGTTTTGAAGCATAAGCCTATGTCTTAAGGCATGGTTTACAAATAATGTATTGGTTACGCTGAGGAACAAAACTGACACCTACTTACTAAGTATCCATTTGATGGCAAACTTACTGCTACGGTAAAAGAAGTTTGCCTTTTTGTATACTGGTTCCTCTCACTAAGTAAGGTTTTAACTAAGGCAAGATAAATATTAGTAAGTGGTCAGAGCTCTCAATTTTGATCGTCCAGTAGATAGGTGCGATATCGACCGATGGCACCCAACAATAATACAATATAATATAATGTGATTCTGTAAATTACAAAGGGTCGGGATCACAGATCATATTCTACGGCGGCCCTATCTAGCAGGAACACCAGAGCAAGGTAACCCAGACCTAGGAACAGGCGAGCCCTTAGGCTGTACCATCCCATGAGCACCAGACTGAGCAGCACAAAGCCTTCCAGAGCCAGCGGCAGTGTAACACATCAGGCGCCCCTGCTGCCGCCGGTGACGGTAGAAGAGCACGGTCGTCCTCTTCGCCTCCTCCGGCATGAGGGACCAATGGAGG
This sequence comes from Bothriochloa decipiens, assembly GCA_023333625.1. Lineage (NCBI taxonomy): Eukaryota > Viridiplantae > Streptophyta > Magnoliopsida > Poales > Poaceae > Bothriochloa > Bothriochloa decipiens. The sequence goes on from CM041637.1 coordinate 19,364,278, forward strand.
TCGGCCAGCTTCCGGCGGAGGGACCTGAGCTCCTCGTCTTGCTTGTACTGCGGCCACTGGCTCATCTTGTCCCTGCGTACCTTGTTTCTGATAGGGCGGAGCTCCTTGTTCAGACCGTGGAAGCGGTGGTGGCGCGTCTTGCGGATGTAGCGGCGGTGGGTGACGGACCAGATGCCGTAGGGGTCGCTGATCAGTAGGCTCGGGCCTCCTTCGAAGGAGAAGCCTCGCCGCCGGATTCTGAATGACAGTCGTCGTGGACCCTTGTAAGCCGGTGTAATGGTAGTGGATCTTTTATTTTTATTGCCTCCTGCTTCTGCTGCATGTGTACTACTCTGCTTGCGCTGATGGCGTGCATCCATCGTGAATCGACGACGACTTGTGTTATTCAGTTATTATTGTTTATGCCAGCGTTACGGTTACTGTACCTATACATACGCAAAACAAGGTAAGATGATTTATATGCATGCATAATATATGCATATTCTACTATGTACAGAAGCGTTCAGATCAGTGACCGATTATAATAGTATATATAATAATAATATACAAACCGTCAGATAATACAATTGATCCTATATATGGTAACTAATGGATGTAACTGTAGCAAAAATCTTGGCCATAGTCTCACTCAACTTTTCCTCCTGCTGGACTTCTTCCTGTCCCCTCCTCCTCGACTCCGGTGAATGAGCTAGGGTTCTGGCGAGCCCATCCCCCTTTTCTCCAACTCCAAGGGGGGGGGGGGGGGGGGGGAAGAGAGAGGGGAGGAAGACAAACGGTGGGGTTGCAGATGATCGGCTTAGAGAGCCCTGACGGTGGGGAACGGCGGCTGAGCCAAGCCTAGGGCAGGGGAGAGCCTATCTAGAGATGAAGAAGACGGTGACGCTGGGGGAGGGGAAGAGGGCGGCCGCCGTGGGCGGTAAGACTTGTCGGAGCTTCGGCGAGCCGGTCATCTGCAAGGGCGACGAGGAGGAGCAGCAGCCGAGGTGGGACGCGGATAACCGGACCCGCAAGGAGGAGAAGGAGGCTACCATGGCCGCCACCGCCAGAGAGCTTGTCGGTGGGAGGAGAGATGCGGAGCTTGGGGAAGAAGACAAATGAGGGGAGAGGGAGAATCAGTCTTGAGTGTTTTTTTTTTTTTACAAAATCACTTGAGTATCGGGTAGACAAGCTCTTTTTCTTTTGAAAGGATCATGGCAAGAGATTAGAGCGTGTGCGTGTATATAATAATTATTAGATAAACAATCTGAAATATTTTTTTTGAAACTACAATCAGAAATAATTAAGAAAGGGCTGGTTCAGATGTAGTAGTGTTTACGTACTTGTGCAGAAGGTGCCTTCCTGCGACGACGTTACGGAATTTTGCACGTAAGATTAGCTACATATGGAGTTTTTTAGAGGAAGATATATAGAGAGAGATGCGCGAGAGTCCCGGCTTGCATTGATGGCCGATTACACCGATTCCGAGGTGGACTCAACACTAATCCTCAAGCAAACTCCATCCAATCCTGCCCATTGCAGTTAGCGTGTCCTCCATCCGGCCCATGGAGTGTGCTCGCGTGCACTGCGTCAACGGGGCAGAGCGCACGCACACCGGCCGCCACGGCGCCATCCGCTCGGAGCTGGAATCTAAGACGCTACGGCCGTGCACACAGGGAGAGGGACCGAGGCCGTATATCATACTCCCGCCGTAGATAAAACTACGTCAGCTTTAATTAAGTTTATATTAAAAATATTAATATTTATATTTAAAATAAATTTATTAAAAAACTAAACTTAAAGATCTTTTCGATGATACTAATTATTTAACATAAATATTTATATATTTTAATATATAATTACTGACAGTTTAAAATCGTTGATTTCTCGAAAAACGAGAATTGTATTTTGTTAGGATGGAGAGAGTACCTGTGTATTCATCTTTGTTGTTATTTTTTCCTTAACTAATAATTGGACCTAGATCACGTACAGTTTGAACTACTACTGCAAGTTATCGAGTAGCCGTATGTATGCTGTTCAAAAGGCCATGATTGGTCGGGATCAAAGCCATACTTTCCCGCCCCAAGTGGTGCTGGCTGTTTCCATCTGCTTCTTTAGAAGAAAATTATAAAAGCATCTCCAACAGTTTGACAAAATTCATTTTCTAAATTTCGTTCTTTGTCAACTCCCAAAAATAAATATGAGGAGAAAAAAAGATCTCATCTCCAATAGTTTGGCAAATTTTGTTTCCTAAAACCTAAAAAATCCGCTAACGGTGCTGCGTGCGCATATATACGTGCAATCGACCGAGATTTGTCAACTTGTCAAAAATGCTAAACCCATGTGCCAAACTATTAGAGAGGTATTTTTCTAATTTTATCAAAAATTTTAGGATGCCAAACCTATATGCCAAACTCTTGAAGATGCAAGTACATCAAAACTATATTTCTGTAAGAGAAAATGGCTAGGATCAAAGCTATATTTCTTTCTCCTTCCCTCCCCAAGGCTTACTAGAGTTTGCTTCTTTCTTTTAGCAGACATTTACAAATAGCAGAGAAGAGAATGCATAGCTCTTCTAATGCAGTTAAATAGAACAAAGATATACAGTTTGCCACAGTGAGAGTTTATTACAAAATCTTGCATATACAAAGACGTACTAAATTGAGATCCTTTTCTATATAACAAGGTTCTCTACTTCTAATTTCATATATAAAAGTTTGCATCAACCATCAGCAGCCTTTGCATCCACAAAGCGCATGTGATTAACACAAAAGAGAGTATGGTCAATGGGGAACCTTTTGCACATAACAAGGTTCTCTTTCCCATTTCATATACAAAATCTTGTATCACCCAATAAAAGCCATGCATCTAGTACACACCCTGCTAAAATTCTCAGTCATCTATCCCTTGCAAAGGGTAAGGATTGTTGACATCTTAACATGATTTGAACTCTAAAAAGAGAGGTATATAGAGACCAAAATAAAAGATTGAGAAAGCAAAGAAGACAATACCAAGTTATTGTGAAAACACAGAATGCTATTTTCATGGAAAAAGATAAGTGTAATAAGCATACCATAAGAATTTGGGTAAAACTAGAAATTGACCCATATGCTTGTGATTCTGGAACATGACTTCCAACTTTTTGTTGCATACGCTTGCTTGTATTCTTTTTCTTCACTTTGTTTTCTGACTTCCAACTTCTTGTTGCATAGGCTTGCTTGTATTCTTCTTCTTCGGAAATTTTTTTTGTCCAAGATCTCTTCCTTTTTGAACCACCTTCTAGCTTTTTTTTTCTTTAGACCAGCCACATGTGTATTGATCAGGTATGCTGAATGTTTCTTGAACATCAGAGTTTTCAGCATTACTACTAGGAGTTCTTTTGATTTTTTTCTTCAACCTGCATATTAGCAGTATGAAGTGTCTCTTCCACAAGCAAATAACAATCTTCAAAAGCAGTAGCTCGTGAAGCCAATGAACATAATATTTTGCAAAGATTTTTGTACCGAAGTGTAGCATCTAACTTAGGATTTTCCACTATTTCCTTCCCATTCATATCTTGGACAATACCTGACTTTGCATCTCGAGTCCATCATTTCAAAATATATGGTTCAGGAAAATGCTTAATGTTCACCAAATCAAGACCTTTCAATGCATGCCTGCATAATATAACAATTCTCTGAAAGAGTCGACAACTACATGAAACCATTTGCTCAGTTGGGTTGACAATAACCTTGCGCTCTTCTTCATTTGTCAATATCCCTCTAGCAGCTCCAATTGCAATGACAAACTCATTACTTGCATTTGAACTTGTTGTGTAGGCAGCCAAGCACTTTTCATATTCAGCTTGAATTACTTCAAATATTGGAGGTGTATAAATCATACTTGCTTGTATCAATATAGGTGCCATCATCCTAATCCTAGTTGCTTCTTTCTGGCCTTTAAGAACCTAATCATGTCAAGATCTGATTTTAAATGGCCTTTCAATGCATTATTTAAGCTCTTAGTCATGAGGTAGCCAATGGTCGACTGGCCCTTCAAATGGTCACAGCTCCTATGGGCCCCGCTCGTCAGTTGCTGCTTCCTAGCGGTCCAACCGGTGCTCATATGGTGGTTGCGCCATGAGATGTTCGTTCATAGGCGGGCTAAAACCCATCGGGCTCAGCCAGGGTCAATTTGCTCAGGTATACGGTAGGGTCGTAGGTGCACCCTTGGTGTGGCCACACTAGGCCTGCCTTGTCTGGCCACCGCCTTTGGCAGGTGGGCAATTGGCTAGGCATAGGCCACTCCTCTGTGTGTTTGGCGCGTAGTTTAGTCAGGTAGATGAGCTTTTCCTTCTTTCTCCTTTGTTTGCTTGGGCCAAAATGAGGAACGTATGTTTCTTTCATATTTTCTCTCTTCTTTTGGCCCAACTTGGCATGTTTCTATGCTTGCCTCTATGAAATAAAGAATTTGCCAAAACCTATGGAAATCGTTAGTTGAAAGTCTTATTTCTAGGGTTTGGTGTTCCTTTTGATGAATTTTATACAAATGTTGGTGGTATAAAGTGTGAGCTAAGAACCGCCAACATTGTGGATGACCATTCTTTGGTAGACAACACTGATAAATTTGGTTACCTTGCATCACTTCATGTATAGAGTTAGACTACCCGCAGCAGGTCCTGGATCCAGTCCTGGAAAGCCGGATGCAGGACCAAAAACGCCACAGCAGGGTCCTGGACACTGTACTAGAAACCACAGGAAGGCTCCTGGTCCGTTCTCTGCGCAGGACGTACGGCCTCCTCCGGTACGCACCACGCATGGGGCCCGCGCTCGTCCTGCGCCCGCCCGAGAGCTGCACCGGTACACCGCTCGTGCCAGGAGAGAGAAAAGGGGAGGAGAGAGGAGGAGGTCCAGCCGCCGGAGCACCATGGCCGGCAGCTCGTCCGGCCGCCAGCGATTCAAGCGAGGGAAGAGAAGATGGCGACGCACCCGGCCTCCCCGACCGCCGGCTCTGACGGTGACAGCCCACCTCCGACCCAAGGACCCCATCGTGCTCGCCCCGCACCGCCATGGCTGGAGCTCACGGCTGGAGCTCGGGGCGGAGGGAGAAAGAGCCGTCGGGATCTCACGCCCGCGAGCTCCATGGCCGGCACGGGGAGTGAGGGAGGCCCGACGCGCGCTCGCCTGCCTAGGCCCGCCAAGCCGTAGCTCGAGCCACGACCTCGAGGGAGAAAAACGGCCGCCCGCGTCGCGCTCGAGCTCGAGGGAGAAGAGAAGCCGGCGGCCGGAGGTCCATGGTCGAGCTCGAGCCGCCGCTGCCGGAGCCGCGCGCCCGCCAGAGAGGAGCCGAGCCGCCGGGGATGCCTCGGGTCGCTGCTCCCACACCACCCCGTCCCTCTCCATTGACAGCCAGCGACCTCCTCTCCTTGTCGGGGCCGCCGCGAGCGCCCTCGCCGAAGAGGGAGGTGGAGGTGCAGGGCTGAGGGAGCAGGGAGCTCCCACGCCCGCGCCGTCGCCGCCCGCGGGGAAAAGTGAGCAGGGGCTGCCGCGCTATGGTCGGAGCTCGGGAAAGAAGCAGAGAGCAGGGGCCGCCGCGCGCGCTTGCCGGAGCGGAGAGGGAGGTGGAGGCCGGGGATGGAGTGGCGTCAGTGGAAGGAGGCGGGCGGTGACGGCCGGTAGAGCAGGGGCGGGCCGCGGCCGCCGGTGGAGCAGGGGCATGCGGCGGCGCCGGTGGAGCAGGACCGGTGGAGCAAGGGCGGGCCGCGGCCGCTAGTAGAGCAGGGGCGGGTGGCGCCTTGTCTTGCGCGGCAGCGAGGGCCGCGATGCCTGCCGCGACGGAACAGAGGAGGAAGGAAAGGTAGGTGGAGAGAGAGTGGGAAGGGAAGGAGGTAAAAATAAATATATGGGTCCCATATTGGCATAAGGGATGAGATAGAGGATGTATAAATATAGAAAAACTAATTATAAAAGAAAAATCTATATATAAAGATAAAAATAGAGAAACATAGCCGCGGCCAGCCGTTTCCACCGCGTTCTTCGCCGCACTACCATTTTTAAGTAGACATTTCCACGATCACCTTAGCCTTGCCTATACCCGTTGTTCTGGCTCGGGGACCGAGGTGTTTGTGCGGTCAGTGACAATGCCACGTGTGGGACAATGTAGCAACAGCGTGGGAATAAAGAATAATTCACAACACGTCATGGTGCCAGACAGCCAGGCAGTACTCCCGCGGTCTAAAAGTGGCGTACTGGTATTCGCAAGTACGATCGCCATCCGTGTTTAAAAGTCATTTCCAATTCACAAGAAGTCAAATATACTCAACATTGACTAAATATGTAGAAAAGAGTGAGTAATAGTATTTATATGATATGATACATAATTAGTAATTTATTCATCAAAGATATAAATATTGCTAATATTTTTACAATCTAAAACAAACGCCACATAAAATAGAACAGGGGAGACGGGAGTACGCATATTTGAGAGGATATTTTTAAGTATCAATGTGCGCCAAAATTTGGCCGTCAAACACAACATGCATAAAAGTTCGATCCAGATCAATCAATCAATATGAATCAATCTCCAAGTCCAAGAGAAGAAAAAAAGTCATGAACGGAGTGAGTCCTAATCAGGCAGCATCTAGCGGAGCATATGATGGACGGCTACTAGAGCCATGAAAACACCGAAAGCGAAAATGTAAGCGAAGAATGTCTGAGCGGCATTGGTATCCCGCTCTGCAGGCAGGCCGGGGTTGTAGGCGTAGGCGAAGGGCGTGGCGGCACTGGTGCCTGCTCGGTGGTGGTGGCCCACCCAGTCCATCGGGCCCGACGAGACACGGGGGTAGTCTTCAGCGGACGGCAGCGTCTGCTCAGGCCCTGTCAGTGTTTCAGCAATCAAATCATCAGCATACAAAGGGCAGCAATTAGAGTAGTATTCATCATCAGACAGATAATAACAAATTACGTACTGGAATGGTCATCTCATCCTACATATGAATGCACAAGCCATTTCAAGAACGCCATGGCCTACTGAATCATACTGAATTTGCATACTAGTTCTATCTACTGATGCACACACCACCAATCAAAGAATAGATAGGATTGTTCCAAAAAGATTGCTGCAGTGTAGCTACCAATCACAGTGCGTGATGCTATTAATTAGGAATGGGTAGCAGACCCAGACAAGAACAGAACGAGGGAGTAATCATCATAAAGATAATAAACAATTACAGTACATACTGGAATTGTCGTGTAAACAGACAAGCACAAGCCATCAAGAACGCCACGGCCTACTGAATCAGTACCAGGTTTCCATTTCAAGAATAGTTCTATCTACCGATCACACGCCACCGATAAGGAATTCATAGGATTGGTTCAAAAAGATTGCTGCGGTCCAGGTACCAAACACAGCGCGTGAGTTAATTCGGTGGTAATCACACCACAGCACAGAAAATATCAATTGGTGTTGGCTGCACGGTTGGTCGTCATCAGAACAAGAAAAGAACGCCATGGCCTACTGAATCAGTACTGAATTTGCATTTCAAGAACTAGTTCTATCTACTAATGCACACACCACCAATCAAGGAATAGCAATAGGATTGCTGCAATGTAGCTACAAATCACGGGAAGCAGATCCAGGAATCAGAGTCCACAGCACAGGTTGGTCGTCAGAACAAGAAACAGAACGCAAGAAGATCAGAGGAGTTACCTGCTGGCAGTGGCAGTGGCACCACGAGCCGATGAGGCGGACGTGGTGTCGCCGTCGCGGTGGCTGTGGCGCCCGGAGGGTGGCAGTCGTAGCGCGGCACCGCCTAGTTCGTGGCGTCAGCGCCGCCGCACTGTAGCACCCCGACGCCGTCCAGGTCGGTGGCGCGGTCCTGGTGGTCGGTGGCGAAGTAGCGCGGCTGCGTAGCGACGAAGGCTAGTGTGGCCGCGGCGCCGGCGCCCAATCCCAGTAGAAGGACGAGGCCCGCAGCCGATCGGAGGCGGTCGAGAAGGTGACGCTCCCCGTCGTCGTCGTCGTCGCCGCCGCGGCGTCCCAATCCGGAACCATCCTCCACCGCCTCGTCCTCGTTCTCGGAGGAAGCCGCTCCTTCCTCGTCCTCGTCGCCCCAGCCATCCGATTCGTCCGCGTCGTCGAGGTCGTCGTCATCCTCGACCTCGGCAGGAGGAGGAGGAGGGAGGCCCGCGCCAGACGCCTTGCTACCAGCCGCCGCCGCGCCGCCATGGGTGACCGCGGCCTCGACGGGAGGATGCTTCGGCTCCGCCTCGGCGTCCGAAGCCTTCGTGCCACCCTGGGAAGTCGAGGAAGCGAGGCGGCCCGCGCCCCCCGAGCTCGAACTTGTCCGCGCTCGCGACGTCGACGTCGTGCGCAGGCTGGTCCGGCACCACGCCCGCCGCGTGCGGGTGGTTATGCGCGGAAGCCATGGCCGTCTCTGTCGACGGCGAGCGAACCAGGATTCGGGATTGAAAGGGGAACAAGATTGCGAGGCTGCTGGTGAGAAGCTGTGGCGAACTGTGTATAATCAATATGTTTTCGCGGTAAAGAACAGCAAGGTTTACAAGAAAATGAGCAAAGAATAGCTATCACGCTTACGTGACGAAGAGCGGCTAATTCGAACAAACTAGCAAAACAACCGTCGAAGTTCTCGTCCAGAAAGGGACCCTTTAGAGCAAGAATGTTGCCAAATTTCCCTACAAGGTCGGCCAACAAGTCTAGTATGTTATCCTTGGTTGCTGGATTGAGCGACAAACAACAACATGAAGGTTCAAAAGGATTAGAGCAAAGTGATGTGAAAATAAATTATAATTTGATTGATTTTATGGCGGCTCCTCAATCAGTTGTGCTCGTGCCCCTTATATTTATAAGGAAAGATGGGTCATATCCCATACATGATTGAGAACGCTTGCAAAACACGTCAAAAACACGTTTTATATCCAATCTGGCCCGTAATAACCAACGTGGCTGGTTCATCCATGCCTAACCTTAAGGACATCATAACTAATTCATTCAGACTCCAAATAAACGATCCATGTATGTTTATGGATCATCTTGATACGAGGAATGTAGTGGTGCAATCCATTCTTGCATATGATAAAGTTAGAAAATCACTAAAATCCGTTTAGGCCGGTATTATTGGGTATTGGTCAGACCGGCTTTGGCTGGATCTTCCCCCTAAAAATCTGTTTTCTTCTTTTGGGCTCCAAATGTGATGACCTTATATGCTTTTTGACCATCTCGACGATACGAACATGATGTCGAAGTTCGTTATGCACTTTCGGCAATTTTGGGCATGATGTCAACATATATATGCCCCCCTATTTTTAAATAGATTTTTATGCACTAAAAAACGTATACAATGCCAAAATTGACTTATTGCTTTGGTCTTAGGACCTGCTTGGTTGCAGGCCAATCTTTGCCAAACCAAAACATGGGCAAGTTCAAGAAATTTGGCATCCAATTGGTATATATGGTGCTAAAATTTTGGCAATACTTACCAAACTTTGGCAATACAACCTTTTTTTTTCTCTAGTTGATAGCAAACCAAATACCAACCTTCATTTCTTGCTAAAATATTGGCTTGCCCTAATATTGGTGTACCTAAGAATTGGCTTGCCCTAAAACTCCTTCCATCAAATCCGACTCTTAGTCTCTTCAATCAACCACGTAAAACTAAATGAGGAAGTTCGTGTAGCGAACATGCATCTGACCACATCAATTATGTAGATTAAAGAAGTGCGGTCTTTCTTGCCTCAAAGGAACGAGAACATGGTCTACCATAGAATGAACAAGCTGGAGGCACTACAACTGCAAATAGGCAGCAAAATTCACGTAACCCTGCAACCCTTCTGTCTTTGTCCTTGAACCTGCATAATATCAGCGCGCGGTAGTCCAATTTCTCCACCATCAAAAAAAAAGAAGAATGGCTTGGAAGGTACATGTAGTTTATGGCAAATCATGACAATGATCATGCAAGAGGTTTCATGCAACAAATAGAATGTATGCCCTCTAGTAGATCTTATTTGTTTTAAATAATTGAATAATAATAAGCATGACTACGAGAAAAAGTAAATTGATAAACCCATTCAAAATAACTATATATAGATAATGAACAAGTATATAAATTTTTTGGGAAAATATACTAGTTTTATATTTTCTGATTTAAAATTGATTATTTATGGATAGTAGTAAAGCATATTTTTATATTTTTTTTTGAAAGAAGACAACCGTCCACCGTTATGACCGAATTGTCAAGCTTTGATTTGAAATACTGCGCACGTTGGAGTTTTGTATAATACAATTATCATTGATATAATGGTATTTTTTTCTAAAATAATACTCCTTGTGTCCTAAATTAACACACCTCTCACTTTTCAAGGACTATGAAGTTTGTAACAATACATTGTGTGGTATTTCCAAGTAAAATATATCTATGCTTAATATAATGATATTTACTATGCACCATATATTAGTATATTTCTGTACAAAAATATATTTGATTATGCTTAATATAATGATATTTATTATGCACATATATTAGTATATATTTCTGTACAAACATATATTTTATTATAAACTTTAAAAGAATTGAGTCGTCCGGAAGCGAAACTTGCGTTTACTTTAGGATGTCTGTGTAACGGCGGTGGTGGGTGTTTATATAGATACATAGTATATGAAGTAGCAACATGTCCGTGATAGGGACTCCAAATCCGGGTCGGAGAAGATATGTAACACGCCGCTGGTACTTACGCCAAATAAATTAAAGTGAATCAACAGGCATAAATTTATATAGTAGATTGATTGATGGTACTTTTGGGGGGTTCTGAAATCTGATTTGATTGACTGAAGTTGAAGCTCATCAATCAGGCCGAGGCAGGTGCTTAAGTGGATTCATGAGCGGCGGCGGCGCGGCGGCTCCGGCGCGGAAAGTGATAGAATGGTTTGACCTTGTGACGTTGAATGGAGAAGGCGGCCGGCAATGCGGCGTCGTGGTGAGGTGCGTGGCAGGCAACAAGCTTGGCGTGCGGCGCACCAATGGCACCGTGTTCGCCGCCGGCCACGGCGACCTGAGTGTGCTCGATAGGAGCCACTTCCGCCGAGGCGACATCGTGGCGTTGGAGTCGGACCGCGGTGGCCAGATCGGGGTGCTCACGGGAGCCTCCACGGCGGTGGACCTGGTTCGCTTCGAGGACGACTACGGACACGGACGTCGAGGAGCACGACCGCAGGCAGTAGCCGCACAGCAACAGGGCGTCATCGTGTCGCCGGAGTCCGAGGAGCTCCGCCGGGTCACGGAGCTCGTGTTGGGCGAGTACGTCGTGTCTGGGTCGTGGCTCGGCAGGGTCGTCGAGGTGTCCCTGTATGTGGACGTGGTGTTCGACGACGGTGGCCTGTGCAGGATCAGTTCCGGGGCGGAGCGCAAGCTAGTAGGAGCCCAAGCAAAGGAGTACGACGACCTGTGGATCGGCCGGCAGACGAACAGCGTCTTGTACCCGGGGCAGCGCGTTGTCCGCCGTTCCCCGTCAGTGTTCCAGGAGTCCCAACGGATCAGAGGCTACTGGAAGCCCAGTCGCGTCAGGGGCACCGTGTCCAGAGTAGGTATCGTCGGCGTGCTCGTGCACTGGGTGGCCTCCAAGCATCGTCTGGGCACCACCGAGGCGCCGAGTGCGTGGCAGCCCAACCCTCAGAAACTGGCACGCTTCCCTTATCCCACGGCAGAAGCGAGCTCATGGCATGTTGGCGACCGCTGTTTCTTTGGTAACCATCGTCGTCCCTGCCATGACCATGACCAGCATGGCCATGCTGCTCGTACTGGTGTTGATGACCATGACGACCATGAACGACTGACGAGGAGGCACAGGCATGGGAACAGACGAGCGAATCGCCGTAGCATTAGCAGGCAGCTGCACCTGCAGGCTGAGGCAGAGTCGTCGCTGGAGCGGCCCATGTCCGTCTCTGGCACCCGCGCGAAGATGGACGTGCTGTGGCAGGACGGCACGCTGCAGTGCGGCTTGCCGTCGCGTTCGCTGGTCTTCTTCCGGGCGCGCAACGTCTACGATTTCTTCCCAGGCCAGCACGTCATTAGCAGGGCCGCCACCGGTGAACAACGCTCTGGCATCGTACGAAGCTTCAATTGCGAGGACAAGACCGTGCTCGTGTCGTGGTTCAAGCCGGCAGCGACGTGCCCCGGTCCTGCCGGTGGAGGGGCGGCCAGGAGCAGCAGCAGCCTGGCCATGGAGGAGAGCGAGACGGCCGTGATGAGCGCGTATGATCTGGTCTGTGACCTCGATGCGAATTTCTTCTACGGAGACATCGTCATCCGTCGCCTACAGCATCAAAATCCAACAGAAACGACGACAGTCGCCGAGGATGATCTTTCATGGATCGGACATATTGTTCATCTCTGCTGTCAGGATGGACACGTCCAAGTCAAGTGGGGTGACGGCAACACGTCCAAGGTTTTGCCTCATGAGATAGCTCTTGTCAAACAGCAAAGGGTCAGTGAGATGCTACGGGAAATCGGTGATTGGTTGTATGAGGACGACGATATGGAACAAGAGGATGCCACGTCATCGCCGGTGGCGGCGGCGGCTCATCAAGCACATCCGATCCGGCTGGCCGGTGACTTTGCCCAAGGAAAAAGGTACCGGGCGGCGGCTGTGGCTGAAGAATCAGCTGTCTCTCCAGAGCCGGCTGCTGCAGCCATGGAAGACGTCGCCGTTGAAGCTGTCACGCCCATGTCGAGGGTCGATTCCGATGGGCCTACCTCTAACTCTGCCTCTACCAGCGTGGTGAAAACCGGCGGTGACGAGCCATTTCAATTTCCGCGTTTTGACGTCGTGCAGAGCCCACCGGATCACCATTTCCTTGACAGCATAGAGCAGGTGCGTATTTTTCTTTTTAATCAATATTGTTATATTAATATACACATGCATTGTTTGGAATTGCATGCTTGAAGTTATGTTTTGTAGTGGACAAATCAAAGTCATGTATCTGCCATATAGCCAACCAATTTGTACAAGTATAGTTGGTGCTTTGTTAATCTTTAATTTGACTTGCTGGCTACTGCAGGCCACTGCTGTCGGAAGGAAGTGGACAAAAAGAGTCCAAAAGGAATGGAAGACTCTGGACAAAGGCTTGCCAGGTACGTACTCCTACTTAGTAAGAGTGTATACTAAGCACATGGCGGCCGGCCGGCTGATTCTTTACCGTACGTGCACGCAGACACTATCTACGTGCGTGCCTTCGAGGACCGCACCGACCTGCTCCGGGTGGCGATGCTGGGCGCCGGTGGCACGCCGTACCATGACGGACTTTTCTTCTTCGACCTGTCGTATCCCGCCGAGCCGCCGCTGGTGAACTACCGCTCCTTCGGCCTTCGCGTGAATCCAAATCTCTACCCCTCCGGCACGGTGTGCCTTAGCCTACTCAACACCTTTGGAGGCCAGGGAGCCGAGCTCTGGTCACCCGAGGCGTCCACCATCCTCCAGGTCCTTGTCTCTATCCAGGGACCTGTGCTCACCGCTCAGCCATACTACAACGAGCGTGCGCATAGGGCCGAGGCCGGCACGCCAATGGGTCTACGCAATGAGCTCCCCTACCGCGAGAACGCCTACCTGCTCAGCCTCCAAACCATGCTCCACCTCCTGCGCCGGCCGCCGGCGGGATTTGAGGAGTTTGTGAGAGACCACTTCCGCCGTCGTGGCCAGCATGTGATCCGAGCGTGCGAGGCGTACAAGGATGGCTGCCGCGTCGGCACGCTCGACGAGGAGGAGGGACGTCCTACGGAGCGCAGCAGGGAGCGACCTTGCTCGGCTGGGTTCAGGCTAGCGCTGCGAAATGTCTTGCCACGGCTGGTTGAGGCGTTCGCCAGTATCAACTGTGATGGATGCTAGCTACCAGCTCCGGGCGATATTTTATATCGTAACTTGGCTGCTTCCGCTATTTACTAGTTTATTTAAATCAAGATGTGTATATATATGAGTACCTACCGCCACACATTTGCAACAATTTCTCTCTCTCTCTCTCTCTCTCTATATATATATATATATATATATATATAGATTAATTGAGTTATGTAAGCCACTTAATTAACCTCTTGAACATCTTGATGCAATGCTACGGTTACGGGGCCTCTATGGCTCTATCATGATTATATTGGTTGGTGGTTGCTGTGTACTTCTACCTGACGCTGTGAAGTCTCGCCGGATGGCAATATATACGGCCACAGCGCTACCTGACGCCGTGCAAGTCTCACCAGATGGCAATTCTACCACAGCGATGCACGTCTGCATGTGCATCTACGTATCGTACATGTGTATCGTCGTGTTTCGATCTGGATAGAAAGGGTAAAGCGTTTGCCTTGGGCTCTTCTTGTACAAGTCAAAGTCGTTGCGACCAGATTTCGTGTGTAACGCACAAACTAATGCGAGCTCCACCTGCATGGGTAGGACCTCATAGTGATGAAGGCCATGTGAGATGACAAACCCCGCGCGTCGCGATGAAAAGAGACAAGACGTGTACGAGACAGGAAAACTCCGCCCATGCACAAGACGGGAACTCTTCTCCGACTTGGCCGACCACCAGGACCGCTCCGCCGACACCTGCTACAGTGTGGCGGCGCCCACGACATGGCCTGCTACCCACGGGGCGCCACATCCACCGCGACGCGGCGACGCCACGGCCGCCTCATCGTCTCTTGGTGCCAGTGCCACTCCCACTCTCCAAGCAGGTAACTCCTCTGATCTTCTTGATCGTTCTTTTCTTGAATTCTTGTTCTGAACTTCTGGCCAACTTTGCAGCCAGCATCAAACTAATTGATCCCTTGTGTGCTGCCATGTGTTGTGCTGTGGTTACCACCGAATTAACTAACTGATTTCTTGATCTGCTTCTCATTCCTAATTAATAGCATCACGGCGCTGTGATTGTTAGGCGTTGCGATAGAACTAGTTCTTGAAATGCTAACTGATTCAGTATGGATTTCTTGAAATGGCTTGTGCTTGTGTGCTAGTCTATTCATATGTAGTATGACACGACAATTACAGTTCGTAATTGTTATTATATCTGTCTGATGATCAAATACGCTATTGCCCTTTCTACGCTGATGATTTGATTGTTCGAAACATTATTGACAGGCTACAAGCGACGACCACCCCCGCTTAGAGTCTCGCGCCATATGGACTGGTTGAGTCACCACCAGCGTGGCGGCACCAGTGGTAGCCCTCCATCATATGCTCCACCCTTAGATGTTGTCTGATTAGGACTCGGCTCCGTTCATGACCGTTTTCTTTTGTTGGACTTGGAGATTGGTTGATTGATCCGGATCGAACTTTTATGCGTGTTGTGTTTGATTGCCAAATTTTGGCGCACATTGAAACATGAAAATATCGGTCATAAATATGTGTATTCCTTTTTTACTTATTTTTTACATGTGGTTATGGTATTCATGCTCATTTTTTAAAAGGGTAGATTAGATTATGTAAAAATTATTAACAATATGTGCTTTCATGTGGAATAAGACTTTGAAGATGTTTTGAATCAAACATGTTTAATTTGAGCTCCAAATATTGAACAAATGCTGGTCTCCACACTTAGTGATTTGGTGGCTAAGTCCCTGAAATCCAGTTGATGAGTTCAATTTTGGTAAATTATTAAATCACTTTTCATGGACTAGATTTGTCCATTTTTTTGTTCTATTAATTGGTGGTATGTTTGAGCTTTGATATCATGCAAGATGGTTTGTTTGGATGGTAAGACCAACAGAGTCAGGCCAGAGCGTGTAGCTGTTTGGAGGATAGTTGGCCACCGTATCAATGGCAAATAGGCATCTGCAGTCATACTGAAAAGTTATGCTAAGTATCGTGTAATTCTAAAAAAAAAAAGAAAAATCGCTTCGAGCACACGCTGCGGAAAGGCCCCCTTGGCCCCTTAAGGCGCAATCGCACACTTTGGGCGCAATCACAAACCCTTGGCCGTTGGCACACGAGAACCCAACAATGGCGCCAGCGCCGTGCCGCAGTCCCGTCGCTAGCTCCTGACGTGCAAACCAACCCGGTCGTCACCGCCGCCGCTACCACCAGCTCATCCATCTCCGGCGTTCCCCGCAACGCCTCCTCTCCATGGCTTCCCCTCCGCCCTCGGCGTTCCCCGCCGCACTCATCGCGCATCTCGCCGCGGTGCTCTCCTCGCCGGACTGGCGCTTCCACCCGTCGCTCCCGCAACTCCCTGCCCTCCTCGCGCCGTCCCTGCCCCGCACACTCGTCGTCCCTCTCCCGATCCGCCTCGCGGCCGCAGTCGCCCGCGCCGCCGCGCCGTCGCGCCACCTCCTCGGCATCTCACTCCCGGTCGTGCTCCGCCTCCACGCCCTCTCCCCGCCGCCGCTCCGTCCACTCTTCGACCGCCCCTTCCGCTCCCTCCTCGCCCACATCTCCCGCTACGCGCTGACGCCGCTGATGCTCCGGCTATTCGCCCACATGTACCACCACGCCCCACCTGCACCCACGGGTGCTACCTACAATGCACTCATCCGTGCTCTCTGCCGCCGCGCCGATCTCCGCCGCGCCCAACGGTACCTCAGCCTCATGGTCCGCTCCGGTTGGCGCCCCGACGCCTTCACGTTCAACTCCCTGATATTGGGGTACTGCTGCACGCAGCAGCCGGAAGTGGCCCAAGAGCTATTCGACAAAATGCCGTTGAGAGGATTCTCACAGGATGCGGTTGCTTACACGGCTCTAATCGAAGGATTTTGTGAGGCAGGGAGGATTGATGAGGCACTGGAGTTGTTCAGGGAGATGGAGCAACCAGACATATACACACACACAGCCTTGGTAAAGGGGCTGTGTGATGCCCGGAGAGGGGAGGAGGGTCTATGTATGCTGCAGAAGATGAAGGAGCTGGGATGGAGGCCAACCACCCGTGCCTATGCAGCACTGGTCGATTTATGGTGTAGGGAGCGGAAGGCTGAAGAGGCTGAGAAAATGTTGAATGAGATGTTTGACAATGGGCTGGTGCCTTCTGTTGTAACATGCACCGCTGTCGTGAATGCCTACTGCAGGGAGGGGCGGATGAGTGATGCATTGAGGGTGTTTGAATCCATGAAGTTGAAAGGGTGTGAACCAAATGTCTGGACATACAATGCAATGGTGCACGGTTTCTGTAATGTTGGGAAAGTGTACAAGGCAATGGCTTTGTTGGACCAGATGAGAGAATGTGGATTAGAGCCAGATGTTGTGACATACAATTTGTTGATTCGAGGCCAATGCATTGATGGGCATATAGAGAGTGCTTTCAGATTACTCCGTTTGACGGAAGGAAATGGTGTAGCTGCTGATCAGTACACTTACAATGCGTTGATTGATGCTCTGTGTAAGACTGGGAAAATTGATGAAGCTTGCTCTCTTTTTGATGGCCTAGAATGTAGAGGCATAAGACCTAATTCTGTGACATTCAATACAGTGATAAATGGGTTATGCAAGGCTGGTAAATTAGATGTTGCTTGCACATTTTTAGAAAAGATGGTTTCAGCAGGTTGTGCACCCGATACCTATACATATAGTCCATTCATTGAAAATCTGTGCAAGATGAAGGGGTCACAAGAAGGATTATCCTTTATAGATGAGATGCTACAAAAGGATGTCAAGCCTTCAACGGTTAATTATACAATTGCAATTGACAGACTTTTCAAGGAGAGGAACTATGGATTAGCCACAAGAATTTGGGGGCAAATGGTGTCACTGGGGTGCAGTCCTGATGTTGTCACTTATACTACTTCTGTGCGTGCATACTGCAATGAAGGCAGGCTTGATGAAGCAGAAAATGCTGTGATGGAGATGAAAAAAGGTGGGATCATTGTAGATGCAATGGCATATAACACTTTGATTTATGGCCATACAAGTATTGGGCAGACAGATCATGCAGTTACAATCTTGAAGCACATGACAGGTGTTGCTTCTATGCCAAACCATTTTACCTTTTTTATCTTGCTTAGACATCTTTTACAGAGGAGGCTAGCAGAACACGTACCTTTGAAAACAACTTCTGTGTGGAAGACTATAGAGCTTGCTGATGTCTTTGAATTATTTGATCTAATGAAGAAGAACAGTGTTCCCTGTAGTGCAAGAGCTTATTTGGCCATCCTGGAGGGGTTTTCTGAAGATAGAACATTGGATGAGGTGACTTCCTTGGTTTCTCGTATGAAAGAAGATAATCTACCTCTGAATGAAGATATATACACTGCTCTTGTTAATTGCTTTTGCAATTTGAGGATGTATCGTGATGCTTGGGCATTGCTTTGCTCCATGATTGGACATGGTTTTTTACCAAACTTAATATCTTACCAGCATCTGCTTTCTGGGCTTACTGCTGAAGGACAAGTAGATAGGGCTAAAGAAATATTCAGAGGTTCGAGATGGAAAGAGTACAATACCGATGAAATTGTATGGAAAGCTATAATTGATGGCTTGGTAAGAAAGGGTCATCCAGATATGTGCCATGACATGATATCCATATTAGAACAGATGAATTGCAAACCGAGTGATGAAACGTATGCAATGCTGACAGAGGAATTATCCATCAGGGAATAGGCTGTCAACTAAAACATTCATTGCTCACAGAAAACTTCCATCAGTCAATCTGTGCTCATCGGGTGCTTGTTTTTCAAGCACAGCCTGTGTCAAGCAATTCACGCCAGAATCACATAGATCATGGATTATCGGATGCAGTCTGTTAGAGTACGTCATGGGTCTATTGGGCCTAGGCAGCCCATTAGTGTTAGGGTTAATTAGAGATAAGAGTCGCTTGCTTAGGGGTCAAGTAAACCTCTCTATATAAGGAAAGGAGATGTATCAATCTAATCAAGCAAAGTCACACTGTGTTCATGCCCTCAAAGGTAATTATTTGACTCTTTATGTTGTACTGTTGTGACGTCTCATTGTGATATAATGCCCTGCTGAAAGCTTTTGAAGTAGATATATGATATGAAATTCGTTTTGTTCTACATACGACCACAAGTAACCTTTAATATATGTTTACCAAGCAATATGCATGAAAGTAAAGGTCCAGGACCGTGGAGAAATAGTCCAGTAATGGTGCATGAATTCTGACATTTCTTTAAAAGAAACATAACTGCTTGACGCATGTTTCATGGTACATTTTATTTAGTCGAAGCGTTAGTTGAATAAACTTAGCTATTGTCCTTGCTTTGAATTTAAACTGTGAGGAATATATTTTTCTATGGAAACACAATCAACAATCTGAAATTATGTTTATTTTTTCTAGAACTGTGCATCGTTGGAGTTTGTTGAAATGGTGCTTTGCCGACCGACATGAGAAGCTAAACATGGGACTTCTGACTGTTTATTTATGCATTCTGACTGTTTATTTATGCATTCTGACAACTTCTGACTGTTCACTTCCTAAGAAATTTTGTCAAAAAAAAAAAATATTGGGAGAGGACCTTTATGGTTTTGGAACATCCCTTATCTAAGTACCACATGTTAATCAAACCATTTTGCAGGTTCAGTTTAGGGGAAAAAAATGTGAGGGGTTTGCTACCTGCGCATCATACACTCAGTCGGAGAGAATCGTAGACGGACACGTGCATTGGATGGTTTAGGGAAAAGAGTTTGTAGCTGTAAAGGCTATCAGTTTTGTGTAGAGCATCGGGATAACAACAGGAGCCAATGACAATGAGCCATCTTCGGCTTGTACAATTTTGTGGAGAAAAACATCATTCTAACTATTTTCTTATTCAATGCTAAGAGCCATATAGGATGATTTGTGCAACCGGGTACATAATTTTGTGCAAAAAAGAAAATAGTAAATACTAATTGTTCATTTGGTTTGAGGCATAAAATGGGTGTAAGAGTAAATGGCTGATCTTATATTGCAATCTGTACGCTTGTTGTCTTTTGGTTAATATTTATGACCGGATTTCCTATTGATAATTCTATATTATGCTGGAAGAGTGGAAGTGGGCATTAGTGATTTTCACCTCTCCACGACAGAAGAAATCAAGAGCAAGCCCGAGCCTGACTGACCTTTATGATTCCTTGGTGAGGTCTAGGTTCGAAAGAGACATGATATATATTTTTTTTTTTCCATAAGAGGCTATTACCCCATTTCCATGTATATACAAGAGTTTGTGACTGGAAAAGTTTTAAGACCTGGATCGGAGAAGCCAACGCAAGGCCCTCCTCCATGATCTCCCCCTTCTTTTGCCGGTTCCAAGAAGAAAGAAGGAAGAGCTTTCTGCCACGGTGTGCTGATTCCTGGTTCCTGATTGCAGCGCCTCCGACGTCCAGCCGGCCTACATGACGACTGCATTACCCCGGGGTGGATACTCGATAGCCTCACAACAGCAATGGTCCAAAACAGGAGAGTACTCCCAACAGACTGGCAATTAGCTCCACACGTGACGACGTGACGGAGTACACCTAGCGGGCAGCGGCTCCGGTCGCGGTCGGCGTCGGCCCGACGGGCCCAAGCACAATAAACAACTGACCAAGGGTCGCTGCCGAGGCGGGGCGCCCGCACGGCCAGTCGCCTTCTACTCGTCCTCATCACGTCCTACGGAGACAAGGCATCAGGTGAAGTGAATGCATCCTGGACCCCGCGGTCCCGGTCGGCCGTGTGCGTGTGGCCAGGCCGACTGGCCGTGGTGGTTATGGTTAATGAGGGGGATTGCACGCCATGATGGCTCCTGATCATCTGTTGCTGGCTTCCTTTTTTCATAAGTCTGAAATGTTCCTGGGAGTTTATTTATATTTTTTAATTATTTTTAGGGAATTTTATTTTTTTTATTTGACCGTGGTTTTACTATCATAAGATTTATATTTTTAGATCCACTGTAGAAAAATACTTTTATATTATATATAATTTGTATATCATGAAACTATATGGATTTTTTGAAATGGATAGATAAAGATAGCAATATTTAACTTAAGGTAAAGCTTGTTTGTGTCCAACAACAAGATGTTTCCTAAGCTCCCGCCGAAGATTACCGACATTTTAATGAAGCAACAAGTTCATCATCCCAAAGGCGATGTGCCTATTGTCATTGCATAACCAGTTATCACAGACCCTCTCAGTAGAGCAGTTGGTTGAACAGCTCTATCCTAGAGATGATCACTAAACTAGTTGAAAAACACATTGTCTAAGGAGGTGTCATTGCAGCTTATCAAGGAGAGCCTGCTAGAGAGCACGGCGGGGGACTCGGGATGTCCATGGCGTTCTAGCTGGACCGATGGCCCCCATGCTTCTACTGTGCTCGCTGTTTCTATTCCACTTTGGAGTATTTTGTTTCTATATGCCACCTTTCTAATATCATGAGAGCATCCGATTCTATTTTAATAATATTTCTTACAAATCTTACGAGCAACATGTGAAGTTTCCACCTAATATTCATGGATACCCACGCGACCATGCCCATAATAATGATTACCTTCTCTAACAAATGATCAGTACTACACTATGCATACTCTACTTAACTAGAGATATATAAAGCAAGATCCACTAACGGCCACTGCATTCGACAGGTAGGGCAAACTTCACTCCTTGCCCTTCTATGAGAACCGCAAGTCGTGTAGCTTATCAAAGTTCAAAACCCACCTCTCGCTAGGCCCTAGGTCACCACGGTTATCAAGTCGTCTGACTAGTCATGATTAGTCGGGTTGCGTCATGGCAATTAGTTATACTTGCTCCATATAGGGAAAGAAGTTATTTTAATAAAAAATTTGAGTCAAACATTAGGAACATAAATTATGAATAACTTTTAAGCGGCTGAGTTTGGAAATGTGAAAACCGATTTGTCTTGAAAATACTTTCATAAATTTATAAATATATCACTTTGTGATGTGTATTTCATAAAAATACGAAGTCAAAGTTATATTTTGGAAACCATATCACTGTTTAAACGAATTTTAAATCATGTACAGAGGAAATACACCACGATTAATCAAGGTCAAAATCTTAATTAGTCAAGCTTTCTTTATTGAGATGCCATGACGTAGTATTTGAAAACATCGGATCAGTATGAATGACTCGTCGCATGATCCAACCGTCCAACCGCCACCTACTGTGTCTACCGTGCTTTTCCCCTCGTCCCACTCGCCAAAGGAGAAAAGAAGGAACTTTACTGTATTATAAATAAATAAATAAAAATCTCCAAAAAGAAAAAGAAAAGGCAAAGAAGAAGGAGTGGGGGCAAAGTGGGAAACCATCAAGAAGTTCCACAAAATCGCATCTGCTTCGACTCCTCCGCCGCCTCCTTCCTTCCTTCTTCTCTCCCACTACCCCATCTGCTCTCCTCGCCGCCACCTGCGCCGTCAGAGCACCGAACAGGCCGCGACCGCGAGCACGCTGCCGCTCTCCGACGGGTGACGGCGCCGCAGCCGCCTCCGCGGAAGCCGGGGGCTCGCCGAATACCGCCTCCAATCGTCTGCGTCCGGGTGCAACTGAATCCGGCACCACCACCACCACCACCCTGTGCCGCCTGGCATGACGCTCCGAGAGGATGGAGGGAGGAGGGACTCAACAGGTCAGAAAATTCTGAGACTAGTGTCGGTGGTTATGGATGCATCTTTAGTCGATCGATTCGATTCCCTTAGAAAGGAAAAAGGTCTAGGTTGATTCCTTTATCAGAGTGGATACTTTACTTGCTGTCATGGGTGGTGACTTTGTGTAATGAACCTGAATGGGATCCAAAGTGACTATTAACCTCATTGCCTCAATGGGGAACCTCAATCCGTAGACCCTAGGGGGAGGCCGTCTTGAAGGTTTATGAAATGTGGTTGCTGTGACCTTCCCTATTTCTTAGACGTAAGGTTGGAAGAATTGATAGGTTGCCTTGTTTTTAGCTTTCATGGTTGTTCTTCCACAGCGAGATGAATCTGCATTCTTCTCGCTCATTCATTAATGCCATATGATTTAGTATTTGTTTCCTTCACTTCAGAATCTTATTAGGTCAAACTTTTTTCCCCCTTCTCCAATATGGTGGTTGTGGTGCATTTATGCAGGTTAAGATACTGTCTTTGTAGACTTGGCTGAAGAAATTGGTTGTTGCTATGATGAAGACTAAGACGAGTAGGAGCTTACAGAAGTCTGGGAGAGGTAATCAGGTCCAAGGAGAAGGGCCAAACTGGGTTCTTGTTGCTGGCGGGGTTTTGCTTAGCACGCTTTCAGTCAAGATTGGGTGCAAACTGAAGCAGTTGTTCGACGCTAAGCAGCAAAATAATACTTCCAAAGGTCTTACGTCATCTCATGCCCGTATCTGCAGTTGCAATCTTGATCTTGTTACCGTATTCTTTGTACGCTGTCTGCTTACTTTGCAAAATTGCAGCTATAAGAAGGCCTGAAGCATGTGAGCTGCACTCAGATCTCTACCGGTTCAGTGACCAAACTGGCTGCTACTACTGTATGTCAGGTGCTTTATCTGTAACTTTTTGATCTGTTCTGTGAACATTGTAGTTTATATCGCACTGAATTTAGTGCTAGAATACAGGTCCGACATGTTTGGGGGGCTACTATTGGTTGTTTCCTGCTTATTGGTGGACCCCTTTTAATCTGTAGGGATGGGAATATTTTTCAGCACACATTTAGTGCTAGAATACAATTCTAGAATGCTAGTTTTTAGACCTGTGTGCTCTGTGTTAACATGTAAACAAAATGCCCTTTGTCGCTGTCCTCTAACCTTGAATTTATCTGATGGAGTTTTGTAGTTACTTTCATTAATGCAATAGGAGGAACCTATGTAGCAAGGATATGTATATGCAGATACATTTTGGTATATATATTTTATGACATGAGCTAACATTGGAGCCCTGATGTTGATGAGCTTTGAGAAGATGCAATGGCACTACTTGTTGCTCCCATTTCTAGATTGGAAAAAGCAAACAAACACTAGATCTGAAAGAGAAAGAAATAAATCCTAGCATTTTATTTTTTGAATTTAAATACTAGCAAAATTGACTATGGGAGAAGGGATATAGGAAGAAAAGGGTATACGGGAGAGGGAACAAATTCATTGCCAGACACTGTTGACTATGCGGCCTATGCGACCTGATCAGCTCTGGGGCTATTGTGTGGCACTGAGGCAAGTGGGAGGGGAGGGCATGCAGGCCCGTGCATCGCTGGCTCACAGCTGCCTTGCTCGCAGCAGATTCTACAGGTTGCGGCCTCATGGAATCATGTGTGTGCCATGTGCATGTTGTGGTGGGGTGGACTGGAGGTTGGGGCAAGTCAGTGGATGTGTGTAAGGGGAATGAAGTGTGTTGGGCTGTATCTCTGAAGCAGGCCAATAGGGCAATACGTCTCTAGTTCCAGTGTTTGCATGCATGAGCACAGGCGGAGCTACCTGGTGGCCAAACGGGGTCCTCGCCCCCTCTTGCTCCGGCTCTTTCACTCTAGAGGTTTGCATGTCGCTGCATGCATACAACCAATTATTGCCTCTCGTGCTATACTTGCTAGGTACTAGATTTGTTGATGAGTAGTTCAGAGCTTGCAAGTATGCAAACCTGCACACATAGTTCATTGTTCTTTGACAGAATTTCAATTCTTTATCGCAATCTACATAGATAGAACTTGAAAAAAACAAAGATTTTCCCATAATTCAAATTGTCCATACTGCTATTGGTAATTACTGTAGCAGTATAGCTTTGAATTGGCCCCCCTCTATACATTCATGCAAGCTCCGCGACTGTGCATGAGTCGTACATATCCACAAAGTAAAGTCTGACTCAATGATTATGTCATTCTACCAAATTTTCAGCTTTGGATACGAGTTTACCATTTAGAGACACTGATAATTTCATTGTTTCTGGCTGTTGCTTTCACTACGCTGATTGAACTGAATTAATAAATTTAGTTCTTGGGTTGGATTTTACACTAGTTCATTACTATTTCCTTTGTTGGTGGCATGAAAGTTTTCCCAAAACTTGTAATTACTAGGTCTTTCAAATGGTGGAGTGGAAGTCAAGCATGCACCTGCAAGTCCTGTGCCCAAATCAGTTGAATCCTCACTTCCACTTGTCAAGATACCCATGCCAGAATCAAGCAAAGAGAACAGCGGTGTTATGTGGATATCCTCACCTGATCGGCTTGAAGATCCTCGAAGGCCATTTCAGTACTCTAACAGTTCTGGCTCTCCTTGTGTTTCAGAATCAGGATCTGACATTTATAGCAAAAGAGAGGTCATACAGAAGCTAAGACAGCACCTCAAGAAACGTGATGAGATGATCATGGAGATGCAAACTCAGATTGCTGATCTTAAGAACTCTCTTAACATTCAGGTGACACAGTCCACCAATCTGCAGTCTCAGTTGGATACTGCCAATCGTGATCTGTTTGAATCCGAACGAGAGATTCAGCATCTAAGGAAGATTATTGCAGATCATTGTGTCGCAGAAGCACTCTCTCATGAGAAACCTTTGCAAGCTGGACATTGGCAGTCAGATGCCGCAAATGGGCATTCCAATGGCTATGCTGATGGTAGTGTTGATGATGCTGATCTGCATTGTGTTGGCATTGAGAAGAGGAAGGGAGAGGTAGAGAGGGTGGAGATGCTCAAGAAAGAAGTTGTTGATCTGAAGGAAGTCATCGAGGGAAAGGACTTTGTGCTTCAGAGCTACAAGGAACAGAAGGTGGAACTCTGCTCAAAGATCAGGGAGCTGCAGGAAAAGCTCTCAGCACAAGTGCCAAACATCTTGTAGGATCTATGTGTGGTGCTTTTTAGAAGATTGAATCTAAGCATAATGTTGCCATGTCCCATGTGCAGCAGAGGGGGGTCCCTCTTCAGTGAGGATTGCAGGAGCTCCTCTTGCTATTTGGCAATCGTCACACATGCCAAATACAATGCTAGGATCTTTGTGGAATGCTTCTCTTTTTCCTTTTAGTGGGGAACTTTGCATAATGTTAGGTTGATTTACTTCTTTCTTGGCTGTCATAATGTTAGGTTTGTTTGCTTTCTTCCTTTTTCAGTATCTGGCCCTTGGTTGCTCAAAGTTTACAAAGGGATCTTTTTTCTCAGTTGCTAGGCCTAGGGTAACTCAATTGAACTTCATAGTCAAGTTGCTGTACAGGTTCTCAGATTTCAGGAGACACAAAAAACTGTAGTGTGCCTCTGCCTCCTCTTTCAGGGCAGTTTTGTTTTTAGTGATATTTGAAATGTTCGGTCGATGACATTTCTGCAATGAGATTTGCAAGAACTATGGTATTGCCCTTGTTTGTGATTCCTTCTGGATGAAAAACAACTTCGGATGGTTACACAGTGTATGACAATGCTATTGTTCATCTGATAGTTGCTGGGGTGTGGGCAGTTGCAAAACATATTGCATGTGATTGTAACATGCAGTGTTCTCGCTTTATGCTACATCAGTCACCAGTTCATGCAAAAACTGTTGCACCTCTTGCATTCGCTTGCGCAAATCTGAGATCCTACGCAGGAGAATACTAGTATGAGCAGTGTATATTTTAAGTTGGGTCAAATAGATGTGTCACATGACACATTCTTGGTAGTGTGATCCCCTCTGTCGTCCCTATTGAAAGCGAAAGGTTGGTCTGAGCCAAGCTACATATCTTTCAGATGGTGTATCAAATTATTCTAATTCTAACTATTCTAATACAGACGTATATTGTGAAATTCAAAAAAAAATACAGACGTATTCAGATATATTGTATACTTGTCCTATACTGTACACCTTTAGAGCAGCTTTTGGCAGTGTT
The DNA here is from genome assembly GCA_023333625.1 of Bothriochloa decipiens. Lineage (NCBI taxonomy): Eukaryota > Viridiplantae > Streptophyta > Magnoliopsida > Poales > Poaceae > Bothriochloa > Bothriochloa decipiens. The sequence continues at coordinate 19,390,948 of CM041637.1, forward strand.
TGGTACAGTACATATTATATTAGAGGTAATAAAATCACTCAAATGGAAATACAACATTGATAGGAATCATTCTTTCCAGGAAACCTAAAGTCTAGCGCCACATGATGCAAATCTAGTGAGCTGAATCTGGCATTGTAAGCCTTGTCTGGGTGAGTTTTAAAATTCTGCTCATATATAATAAGACAGGCCAGATCATATAACCTACGGAGTAGCTTTAGCTTGTTAAAGAAGCTTATCTTATTATGTTGACTTTTATTCCTGATTTCATCACTGTCAGTGCAAGCTAAAGTGAAGTGGATATACAACTGACTGGATCTCTGACTCTATCGCAGAGGACAAGGAAGATGCCTTTTTTTCTTCTTCTCAACACAACAGAGGAAACGATACATGCATGGTCCCAGTCAATCTGAAGCCTATTCTTGAGAACAGATGAGTCCTGAAAAGTGGTGTTGGCTCAGCATGAATTTGAAGTTTGTAGGCTGGTGCTAGCTAGCGTGCAGTATCAGATTATGTGTCATCATGACTTCTGCTGCTGACAAAAGATATTCGTGAATCTTGATGGAGTACTGTCTCTAGTCACCATGATCACCATATGATGCATACCAATCAGAGTCGAACGGTTCATAGGGACGTCTCATAAATGACTCCTCTCAAAAAAAAAAAAAAAGAAAAAGACTCCTCTCCACTAATCCGTTCCGTGGGAACGAGATAAACGATGGGGCAGATGCAGAGTGCGGGTGACATGAATTTGCATGCACATTGTGTTTCCACTCTGTTTTTTGTAAAAAAAAAAAAGAATGCATGTTATTTCACTTTGTTATACATAGCTAATGCATGTTCGGGCGTTTGAGCCGTCTGACAGCACTCATTCTTTGGTTGGCTCACATGACAGATGCTTCTAGTCCTCGAGCGAGCTGGTTAGGGTTGGGGGTTCAAGGGAGTGACACTAGTGGCTAATAAGGCATTAGTAGAGACGAATAGAGAAGGTTGTATTAGAGGTGACGATGATTGCAATAGCGATGGAAAGGTCAACGAGAAAAAGGCAAGCGGTGTAAGGCTGCGCCGATGCAAACCTTGTTGTGAGATATCGCCTTGTTGTGGTAGTGTGGGGACTCGTGGTGTGGCACGCTATCAAATATTGGAATAGGCGGAAGGCGTTTAGAGCAAGTATTATGATACAACCTGTTGCTAGTTATATAAATTCTTACAACCCAACCCATCTCTCAGTCTATTTATACAGCGTGTTGGTATTTCCTATAAACATATGGCACACTTGTTTTATCTCACAAATCGTATTGGTTTTTGTATCAAACTGACTGTAAGCTTACAGTCCATCTCTCTTCTCTTCTCCACCTTAGCATTTAGCTTTCTTATAGCTCACCGTAATATCGATGAGATGAACTGATGATATATAGGTCGTGCGCCATCCCTCCACAGTCCACATGTCGCTCTATCACTCTATGCGGAGCCGGCGTGTGTTTTGAATTTATTGTATCTTGTGGTATGTAAACCGACCACTCATATACACACACAACTTTGATGTGTGGCATGTCATTCTCGTTATGTCCATGTGTATGGTGGCATGACACGCTTTATTATCTCTTTTTTCTATATGCATGCATCATCGGTTACGGGCCAATATCACTATATTTTCGTAATAATACCGGCACTGTATTTGCTTTCATCAATATTGTTTTTTTTTTTATCGTTTCGGTATTCCTCTTATCATCGTTACACCGATCTGATTTGGCAGCATCGCAAACCACATGTCATGCAACAATAATGCACGCAAATTATGCTTTGCACGTGTACATCTAACGTCCGCGCGCGCACTCTGTTTAAGTTGTTCAACACCAATTTTAGCGGACAAATTATATCCCAGATCTTTGCTTTATATACTTCATTCCATAAATAGGCGTACGTCCACAAGTCCCGGCAGCTGCAAAACGCTGAAACCGTGATGCACGCACTGTATTGTTGCACAGTACGACTTGCTCCACGAACAATGTCAATTCGTTAATAAGCACGACAACACGGACCCATTTTTTTTTTCTTGAAATATGCTTTCCAAATTTATATATATTTGTCAAATTTTAGCATCATTTTGTGATATATCCTCGTCCTGCATGCAGGGGAATAATAAGGTTTGTATACTATATTATTTTATGTGTTTTTATTTTCACACCCTATTTGGATGTAACGTCATTATTAATAATATTTTGATATTATCTGATAAATAATAATATATTTGTTTATAAAGTTTCGATGCACAAAACAACCTAACACTGGGCTCAAATAAAATAAATTAAGGGGCTCAAATAACATTGTCGCGTCAATGGATGTGGCCGGCAAGATTCATAACGTTGGGTGGTGTTTTTGACGTGGAAAAGCTCGTCACACTAATTTTGTTGACGTGACAACACTGTATTGGATGATTTTATTATTTGGTTTTGAGAATTAGTTGAACTGTTGTAAATATTATAATATGCAAAAGTAACTACTGCAGTAGTTTTTACGTTCTAGTCCCACCTATTTGGTTGGGCTTCTATTTTTTTGCCAACAGAAACATTTTTCAGAAGCTGTATGCCTGTATCAAACATGACCTAAAACTTATGCATAGATGGAAATGGAGTTAAAAGATAAAATTTTGAACTCGCCGTTACCTTACATTTTAAAAATTCCTTTTTTCTCTAGAAAATTGTGAGAAAATCTTTTCTTTTTTCTACTTTTTCCTGCACAAATGCTTCGTTGGTTCTTGTGTGCGTAATAAATATTGGGTCCGTGGAGGTGGTTTGGAATTTAGAGTACTTAAATGCTTGGAGAGCTGTCGTCTCCCGCAGTCCAGCGGTTTTGGTTTTTGCTATTACCCCCAATATTTAATGCCTTCTTTCCTTTGACTTCTCTTGTATCATTTCGCGACTGCACCCTCTTCGTATGACGTTATTGCCCGTAAGCTTTAGGTACGTATTCCCTCCGTCCGAGATTAAGCCTACGTTTATATTTTAATTTTTTCAGAAATAATGTGTTCTCATAGATCTAAACTGGCGTAACAGTGTTACAGGCTAGCTATAGCCTAGAACGTGGTACGGTGATATATATTAAAAAAAGTAAATAATATTACAACGATTCTCGTCCAGTCGTTTCGAGTAGCCACAGAACTATTTCTCGTTAAGAAAAAAGAAAATGGACGCCCAACCCAGTTTGGATGGTTCCCGTGAAATCCGCTGACAGCCTTTACAAGGGCATTTTCATAATTTTGCATATGCCTTGGTTTTCGTGCTCAATCTCATATGTAGTGCGTAGTACTACCATTTTTTTTATTTATTCAAATGGTTTCATTAACTGAAAATGTAAGGACCATTTTATCATACCTTCAGCGTTTGTACAATTACTTTTTGATCCCTATAGTTACACAAAGTGTAAAGTGCTGGCCTCTAGCTATACTGCCAATAAGTGCACATATGTATATTCATTTGGCTAGTATATATATAGTAAGGGTCCGTTTAATGCACCTGGCTAGTTGCTAGTTGGAGCTAAAAAAAGAGCCTGCTAGTTAGCTAACAACTAGTTAAAGATTTGATTAAAAAATTAGTCCACCTATTAACCCTCATGTTTAATTTGGATGCACTAGATCTAAATATAACTCTAAATATAGCTCTATAGAATTCAAAGATGATACTGTATGTTTTGTTCACCCGTTCCTTGCACACTTTATTTGGGATGTTCCCTAGTATAAGTTTGAAATACCCCCTATTGCATATACTTGTGATTTTTATTTATTAAAATTGCTATGACATCACGAAAGTGTATTTTAGAAAAATCTGGCACATGATTTTTTATAACAGTAATATATGACTATTTTTGAAAAAAAAAGATACCTATAGTCAAAGTTGATCTCTTAAGTGAAATGATTTGCCAAACGCATCCTTTTCAAGCAAGGCATAAACATAAATGAAAATGAGGAGACAATACACTTTTCCTTTTCAAGCAAGGCATACTTGGTAATCAGACATTATACTACATACACCACAAAGCAATTATTCTGGGCACTGGATTTGAGAAAAAACGGAGAATAGCCGGATGTTGGAATTTCACTACTCAAGTTTTGAGCAAATGCATAAATATCAAGAGGTCCCCCTCAAGTCCAGCATAATCTCAACACCTCTGTGCACCGTGAACGTCTTGGCAACTAGTGGTTTAAGCAATCCAAGGACCCCGTTTCATGGACCTCGAGGGGCCTAATTGTAAATACAAAAATCGAGAGAGAGAGAGAGAGGTGTGCATACATACTACGAAATTTATTGCGCAGCTCTGCCTCTCACGCCTTTTATTTAAGAGACCACCCCCCGGGGTTCGGAATTCTTTTCCCAACGCCGAATTCTCCTGGTCGTTGGGCGGCCTGGCTGTGATCGGCTCATCCCCTCCTCCTCTCATCCCATTCTCGCCGAGCTCCTGCCAATCTCCGCTCGCGGCGGCGCCGTCTCCTTCGGCTTCGGAAGCGGCAGAGAATTCCGTTGGGTTTACTTCTATCCCGACGCAGGTGAGTTCTTGATCCTTCTCCTCTCCTCTGTTCTGTTCTGTTCCTCCCCTGGCCCTCTTTTTTTTTTTTTTTTTTTTCGTTCTGGATTTCCGCCAGAGTTTCGCGCTAGGCTCCGTATGAAGTTACGGTTCGGAAAGGGCTTTGTTTGCTTTCTGTGCCGTCGTCGTCTAATCTTGTCGACTCACCAAGACCATGCTCCTTTTTGTTGTTTTTTTTTTTGTTTGGCATGCTTTCTCAACTCCAAGATTAGAATAACAGAAAATCCATTGCCGATCTGAGTGTCTTGGTTTCCATCTTTCCTCACATTAGAATACCATACTGTATCTTCCTGTGCCTGTAGTTACTAACTACTGTGAGGGGAGACTTAACTACTGTGAGGGGAGGAGACACTAGACAGAGACACTGCCCAGCCCCAGCCAGCGACAGGCACCGTCTGATGCATGCATTGAAGTTTCTTTGGGCTGTGCGGCAGTTCCTCCAACCTGCCGCGCTTGGTGCAAACTGGAATTGGCTCGCAGCTCATTCCTGCGCCCGGCCAGTTGTGTGTGATTGAGGCGTTTAATTAATTTGTTGCAGCTCTTCTACGTAAGCTTTCGTACCGATGCAGTGCATGTACGTCTGCGACAAGAGGAGGTGCTCTTGTCGATGTGTTCTAGGTTACCAAGATCACTAAATCACCGATGTTCTAGGTCGTGGATTGTACTGTTTTGTGGGAAAAGATGTTTTCTTTTAATATATATTTTGGGCGTACGAGTCTGAATCTTGATGTGTCTGTATATACTGTATGCCTGCATCGTATGTCTCTTTGGGTGGAGTATATATGGGATGTGCGGTGCCTCCCTGTTCTGGAATTCTGGTGCCAACTTTGGCGTGTATCTGTTTTCTGTTGCTGTGTCCGTTTCTACCGGATCATGCAAAGATTGTGAGGTTCGTACGACAACTTACAGCTGTGTTCAAGGACTTGCGGTTACAAGAAAGTGCAGCATTTCTGCCATCACCGGTAAACACTTCTTTTCAGGGTGAACACGAAAACATCAGGACTCCCTTCCCTTCCCTTCCCTTCCCTTCCCTGCTGCTTCTGGTTGTCCATCATGAAGGCTAACCGAAACTAGTTTCAGCTGCATGTTTTACCTGTTCCCAATGCTTCTGCCTGCATACAGGAAAAAAATAAAATAGTTGTTACTGAAACTAAACGCAACACATTTGTCCAGTCTGGGACTTTAGTGGAGTTTAGGAATGATTTGCTATTGTTAGCCATGTTAGTTAGTGTAGAATACTCCTTGATCTCTAGTTAGCTTTGTTGGGTATTCTATGCCTTGATCAGTCAACTGTAATTGGTAAGTTGAAAGACCCACTGGATCCAACAATATGTATAATAACTAGTAAACGGTTTCTCAGTTGGAACTCATGTTGACGATAGATACAGTAGAACCTAGTTTTATTAAAGTTCAGGTTTACCATTTTTTACATATACATATTCAGAAGGGTCATAAGAAATGCTAGATGTGTGACTATCTGTACTCTCAAGTTAATGAAATCTCCATTGCTTCAGCAAGTTGTGGACTCTGAAGGTCATATGCACATCCTAGTCTCAAAAGGTGCCATTAGGTATTCAGGTTGCTATCAATCTCAGTTGCTGTTGTGGTGTTGCCTGTCCTGTCCAAATTGACTCTCCTACCTATATAACCTGAAAGCTGCTCGCCTTGTTCATGTCAAGTGGGAAGGCTGTTGATTCTGATTATGAGATTTTTGTGCTTGACTTGGCCCCATGATATTAATTCCACGAAGACTGCCACCGGTCTCTTTGTTCAAACCATAGAAGGAACTGTCTCCGTCAAGGCCATCATGAATTTAAGCCAATGTAGTTGGAGTGACAAGAAATTTTAATGCCCTGCACTTGATTAAAGGGATGCACCAACCATATTAAATAGAAGCAAAACTGTGAAATATCTTAATTTAGTTGAATTTACACTATATTCTGTATGGATTGCCAATATATACTTGACCACTTATTATCATTTGTCGGGCATTCATTATATGTCAAATCAAAAGAAAAAAAAAACATGTTAGTTCTGATGCAAGATTTGTTCACAACATCTAATTTTTACCTTCTGAAAGTCTTAGTGTTGTATTTGTGCAAAGATGATTCAAGAGTTCCATGCTGACAATACCTCTCATGAACTTGTGTGCAGGACAACACCATTTGATGCTTTGTGGAACTAGATAATAGAACTCGATGGTAAAATGGTACTGAGTTTTTGACACAGAAAATGGTAGAAGACAAAAATCCATCACTAGATACGGTACAGAAAAGTGGACATATTGTACTTCAGAATGTTTCTTATGACAAGGATGTTGTGGAGATAAAATTGGCAGATGATATTAATTCTCATAATTATGGTTGTAATTTTGTCAAGGATGTCTGTGTTGATGAAGGAGCACTACTTCATCGGATGACATCAGAAGAAAAATCACTAGACAGAAGGTCATCCCCAAATTTTAGTTGCCAAATGATTGATGCAGATAGTGACAGAAGATATGGGAAGAAAGATTATTCTAAAATATCTGTACACGAACTAAAACCAGAAGTAGTTTCACCTGTTGACTTTGCTCCTCATTTCAATGAGAAACAGCACTCTTCTGGCAAAGAGTATGATCTTGAAGATCAGATTGATACTAGTGGCTTCGTTGCAGGCCCTCCTAGTGAGAAGAAGATAAGTTTGCAAGAGCTACTTCTCCTTGAAAGTGCAGAAGAAGCCCGACATTCAGGCGTAATAAACTCAGAGAGCAGTGAAAAACATGAGTGCCCTCTTCATGAAGGAGCAGTTGGACAGGTATACCACTAGTCTACGATTATATATGTATTTGCTTCTCATTACCACTAATCTATGATTATATATGTACGAGTATTTGCTTCTTATTACCAATATCATTATCCTGTACAATATCCACATGTTCTTCCCTCTTGACCCCAAATTTAGCAGTAAATTCTTCCATGTGTATACTTCATCGAAACTTTCTTTTTTTGTTCTTACAGAGTTCCAAGGTTGGCGATCCTGATGTTCAGACTATTTTGGCCAACACCGGTGAGTGTGTTAGTATTGGTATATCAAGGAAGGAGGATGCCAGTGGTTGTCCAGCAACGACGCCTGGAGACCATGTTACAGCTACAGCATTAGATGTGCGAGAGCCACAAAAAATTGATCGGTACAACCCTTTCGTTGATCATAGGTCACTGGAGGATACATCGGTACCTGAGTGCTCTATACCAGGAATCACAGATGCTGCCTCCACAGATTCCATTCGCTCTATTGACAATGTGACAGGTGGCATCACAGGATTAGGTGAAGCTGAAACATCTGAACCTGGAGCGGATACTCTTAGCACATGCAGTTCAGACATTCAATCATCTGAGAAGAGCAATGATCACAGCGAAAGTATTTTTAGCAAGGCAATCGCTGGTGCAGGGGACGAAACCGCAGTTGCTACATCTTCAACCCCTAACAGTGTTGCTGAGCCTAGCGATGCATATGGGAAGAATCAAGAAAAACATGATCAGATAGATGAGGAGCACAGCATAGGCACAGATGATGGAGCCAGTAGTAGGAGTTCTACCCTCGCCCAAGATGGATCTGTGGTTGAACAAAACGTGCCTGATAGCTCGAAATCAACAGCTCGCGTCGGCAATGAGAATACCTATGAGCCGAACTTCTGTGGTCCCAGTATAATGTCAGGCTCAGTGTCGATGTCAGGTCATATAGCATATTCTGGCAACATCTCTATCCGGTCAGATAGCAGCACAACTAGCACCCGGTCCTTTGCATTTCCAGTGTAAGTCTAATGACTCTTCTACTAGTATCAAAAAAAAAAAAAAATGACTCTCTACATACTTGTTCACTCTCAGTCAGATACCAAAACCATCTTGTGATTACTTCTGCTGCATTTGGTTCTGAAACAATCATCTGAGGACCGACAACTAGTTGATTTTCACTTATATTTAAGAAGTTTCAAGAAATAGACCACAGAATTATTGTATGATTTATAATGGACATTTTCATCAAACTGCTTAATCCGTCAATGCACAGGCTGCAGAGGGAGTGGATCAGCAGCCCCGTAAGGCTGGCAAAGGCAGAACGGAGGCGCAGCAGACGGCATCGTGTCTGGAGGAAAGGAATTATCTGCTGTAAATTCTGATGGATCATGGCGGCTCTGGCATCTTATTTTCCTCCGAAATCCAGCCGGCCAACGGATGCTTGCCATGCAGAAAGAAAACGTCTTTGGGGCCTATTTGGACCGATGGTATTCCTTGGAACGTTTGAGAGCTAAGCCAGAGGGTGAACATTCCAACGAAATACCACTCGTCCAAACAGCTCAGGCGCTTTCTCGTTGCAAGGCACATATACCGTATCCTGCTCCTTTATTGGTTCAGGAGCCAGGTTGACGGCCATAGCTTGACGGATTTCATAGTGGCATGAGCGAGTGAGAAGGTATATATAGCTGTAGCGTAGTGACGGTGCTTTTTCCCCTCCTACGAGAATATGGTTGCCATGTTTTTTATTCGTTAATTAATATTAATTAAGGTAGTACTAGTAGTGATCACGCTTGGTAGAGGCGATTAGTTTTTGTACATCCTTTGGTGGATAAAATTTAAATTAAATGCTGTGAATGTACGGTATATATGCTACGTGTATGTACGGTGTACGAACCCTCCCGTACGCTACACACTGCCGTCGAGACGTACGCTGTACCATACATGGGATTTCGTGTGACAGAAACGGATCTTGTCACCAACCAACCAACCAACCAACCGTAGAACCCAAGAGAAATTTGGAGTACGGAACACGAGCACCCTACCCGGCCGTGCGACGACGACTCGATCTGATCTGATCTCATCTGACCGAGAAAGGCCACCACACGACGCGCGCGATATGATGCGAGGCTTTCACTTGTGTACCGTTTGCATTGCATGGCTTTTCACTTCTGCTGTTGCTATTATTCACCATCACTGCAGCGTACGGTAACGGTAGGCTTTTTGCACGCCCGCCGACCGCCCGTGCATCTTGTCATGGACACAAGCGTGCAGTCTGCGGGCAACCACTTTACTTTCGCGTACCGTACGTAGTACTACTGTACCATACTGACTGCTAGGTTTCTGTAATAAAGACAGTTTTTTTTTTAGCAAAACTGTGATAAAGACAGGTGATTCGAGCAAAGGCCCAAAATGACAAAATCTTGAGCTATGATGTGGGCCGTATGGCAAAAACCGCGAAATATTTGTCTATGGACGGCGGACACGCAGCTCATTTGCAATTTGTTCAGTTGATTTTCCGCCGGTTACCCTACATCTCGATCGGGTGAATGTTGTTACTTTGTCAAATAGGCAAGTGGGTGGCTATGCCTTCATTTTAGTTTCTTCCATTTTTTTCTCTTTATTTTCCTTTCTACTCCCTCTTTTCTGAGTCTTTCCTAGATACACAATGTTATTATGTATATAAACATATTGTATATCCATACGCATACCAAAAGCTGTGTATTTAGAAATATTTTTTTTACTAAGCACGACGTTATGGACATTAATCTTCAGGACCTAGAACATTTTTTTTATGGATATAGATATTTTTCTTGATGACCATCGCTCAATAAAAAGAAAGTCTTCTATTTTAGTAAGAAAGAATGTTCTTAAAATAAAAGGTTCTCCAAATATACCTACCTCCTATTGTTTTGAAGGATTTATCGTAACAAATACAACAATGCGGAATTGATTCTAGATGTCAAGTTTGAAAACAATGATTTTTTTTAAGTTATGTACAAAACCATAACATCAACAATTTTTTTTTTTTTTTTACATTCTCACTAGGCAATCCACTCGTGAGCAACAAAGGGGGGTTTTCAGCAGAACACCCAAAAGCAACTTTTGGATGAATTCTGGAGAATCCCTTTTAAATATTCTTTGAATAAATAAATTATTATATGTTGATTTTGTTCAATTTGTTTTCAATATATCTGTTCACTTATCTAAAATGAATTAGGAGGTTGGAAGCTAGAAAAGAGTAGCTTCTCATAATTTACTCCATGTAGAGAATGATCTTTTACACAGAGTTTATTCTAAAGAATCATTTCTCCTAGAGAATCCAAAGCTATAGAATCTGTACGAAATGGGCCTTAAGATGTTAGGGTGGTCACACAATATGAACCCTAGAATGGATGGTCCGTGTTTCATGTACTAGACCTTTTCTTGGGGCCACATTTACCAAATTCTTAATATTTTTCTTAGGGTGTGTTTGGTAGAACTCTAGCATTAGCTAAAATTGACCTAGTTCTAGCTAAAATCACTATGGTTTTAGCTTCTTTGGTACAACTTAGTTTGCCTCCAGACAACAAGACAACTCTTCACAAGAACGCTTGGTAAAAAAAGCTTCTTCTGATAGATAAAAAGGGTTTCTATTTTTTTTTATTTTTGTCCTTTATTTGTTTTCTTATTATATTTATCTCATTTTTTCTTCTCTCTACCTTATCCCATTCAATCACCGCGCCAACCGCCCCTCTCACCCACCTTCGAAGCTTTGGCCACCACCCCTTCCTTACCGCTGTGACATAGGTCAGCAGGATGCATCCTTGGTTGCAGCTTCGATCCTCCTTGATCGCAACTCCTTCTTTCCCACCTCCCACCACAGCTCCTTCTCCCATTGTCGCCCCTTCCCTCGCGTGAAGTTCCTTTGCCATCATCCTTGTTGTCGCCCACAAATGTTTACACGCCTATGTGTTCCGTGGCGCCAGCTGCTGACACATGAGGAAGGAGAACAACATTGTGTGGGCTCGAGAGCATTGGTGTCCAATCGAGCATCCGACAGAGAAGGAGCATGTGCAAGCTTGATTTTTAGCTCCTCAAGCTCCCACAAATCTCTCTCAGTGCGATTTGAGGAGCTTCATTCATAGAGCTATTTTTGATGCCTCCTTTCGGTAGCACCATGCACCGAAGCTTCTAAAGAAGCGCTACAAAATGAGCCTTTTACCCCCTTTTTGTCCCCCCTCTCCCTGCAAGGCTGCAAATTCAGCTTGCCTCTCTCCCCATCCAAACTCAGGAACTCTCTCCCTCTGCCTCTCTTCCCCGTCCACCAAAAAAGAAAGGAAAACAAAAACTTGGGGAGAAAAGAAGTGATGAAAACACAGCTAAAATTGATGGTGTGCTGTTTGAAATAGTGAGGGCTTGAGTTAAGCTGATCGCTTCATGAGTGACTCAACTGAAAGGAAGCATCAGTACTGTTCTATACGCGAGATAAAATTAATAACTGGCTAGTACACTATTATGATCTATATGGAGTAGTTTGATCCTTCCTATTCTATCTTACCTATTGATCGAGACAGAACCTAGCTAAAACAGTGAAGGGGAGGAACTAGCTAGGCTACAAGAAATACATACAGCAAAACTTGAACGCGGATGCCTAAACTTAGTTGTGTTTTTTAGGGTGAGGTCTGGGTCCGTATCTCGCGACCATTACCTTCTCGGCAGAGGCGGGACTGTTGTTTCCTCCGCGGCCGAAGCTTGGTTGTTCAACTCCTCGTCCAACCACGCCTGCTTCTGCCGTTGATCCCGGCTTCATGTGCACGGTTTCAGTAGTGCTCGCCTTGGTGTGCTCCACGCCGGGCCTCGTCGTCGTCGCTTGCAGTACTTCCTTTGTAGACGGATGCTCGCCAGTCGGCATGGACGGGCTCCTCACTGCAATGATAAATCGACAGAAAATCGGATGAATAAACACAGCAACAAACTTGAAGGACGGTCGAAAAAAGAAGCAAACACCAGCTACAAACTGACTTCAAGCATGTACCGTATTTATATATAGCAAAGCAATACAGATACATTGAACTTACCCGGGCGAGCATGAGCAATGGAATGGTCAAGTGCGAGCAAGAAGATGGCCACGATGACCATGAGAACAGTTGAAGAGGCCCTTGTGCAACCCATGCCGATCCTTATGTGTATGGACACCACTACCACCACTCCAAAATTCCAAAACGAAGCCACAATCAAGCTTAAGGAAAATGAGGTGTGAGGGCGATGTAGGACTGTCTTTATAGAAGGGAGTGAGTGAGTGAGTGACGATGCCTTTTTGCTATATATATAGCCAGGCAGGCAGTCAGCTCGAGATCGATTGGTGGTCAAAGCTGAAGCTCGCGAGATCTCTTACACCACTTACATGTATTATGCATACAAGCACTCCTATAAAACATCTGTGCCCGCGCCGTACTGATGTCCAAGCGTTCTTTAACAAGTCCGAGGCGTTCCTTTGCACCGCGCACTTGTACCGCGAGGCACCACGCCACGCACGGTGCACGCACTGGCCGCGGCACGTGTGGACCCTGTGCGCCCGCGTGCCCGGCCTTCCGCCGGGTGGTGGCCGGGCTTCGGGAGTAGAGCTCCCTGTTGGCCGGGCGCCCTGCCAAATTGCCGATGCCACGGGCGAGATGGTGAGGGCAGCGTGAGTGATTGTGTATACACCAGGCACGTCTGCACGGAGTCAGCAGGTGCCCGATTTTAATAAAAAGGCCGTCTCGCATCGGGGGCGTTAAGGACCAAGATCCTAAGCTGCTAAGGAGGGTTTTAAAATTGACAGTCAGGAATCGCACAGAAAGCGCAGTTGATCGACAGCCGGCCGGTTCCCGGATCCCAACAAGACCAGGAAAAATGAGGCCACTGTTATATATTACACAAAAGGATCGGCACGAAGGCCATCTTGAATCGCCGCAGCCCAGCAAGATTTTGACCGAACCGCTGCTCGAGAGCGAGCAGTTATTTCAAACTTCAAAAAACCCCAGTGGGAATCCTTGTACAAACGGCATACGAAGTAGTACTCCGGGTCTGAACATGCTGAGAATTTCTCGGTAGGAAATGCAGAACCCTGCCAATCACCAAGGAACATGTTGCAACTTGCACCCATTAACTGAGCCATAGCCCACTGGGGTTCAAAAACCCTCGGATGCCGTATGAGGCATCGCCAGTTGGATCTAACCAGCCACGCGTCTGTGCTTTGTTGCTATTTTAACCATAAGGTCAAACGGGAAAAGTTACTGCAACGACTGACGATGACAGGAATTGGATGGACGCAGACCAAATTATGGTTCTTTTTGGGCAGCACGAGCTTGAAACCTTTCTTCACCTGGATGTGAGGACGGTATCAAAAGACCTGATGCTCCATTTACCGGTTTTACTCAGATGTTCTCTTCAATACAGCTTTAGCAAGAACTTCCTCACAGCTCTCACCAAAGGAAGAGGGTTCTCAACATGCACAGCATGGCCGCTATCTGGGATAATGATCATTTCACAAAGTTCCTTCCCTTTAGGACCATCAGATCCACATTCTGCGTGGTTCATTATCTCCATACGCATTTTCTGCTATATGTCTTTAAACTTGGCGTCCTTTTCGCCAGCAACGATGAGTAAAGGCATCTTCAAGTGCTTCAGGTCTTCCCACAGGGACCTGGTACATTGGAACTTGCATGAGACAGGATCACACGAATAGTTTAATCTAATAGCACGATGTAACAAAGTGGAACTGGCCATTTGCTTAACAACTCCACTATCAGTTTGGCGTGTCAGTAGTACTCATTGACACTGCTGGTACTGATAAAACAGAAGTCACACAAACACTAATGAAAATCTTACTATGAGTACAGTAAGGCGGTCTTACTTTTGTCTCCCTACGCTTGAATCTGCAAGAACCTTAGCTAGAGCTTTGATGTTCTTGTGTTTACTGCGTGTCCTCACTACAGAATTGAACTCAGGATGCTCTCGTAGACTGAAGGTTTGGTCCCATCAAGACAAGAGTTCCATACAGTGAAGTAAAAAAAAAAATGTCAAATGAGTGCTAACAATGCATATAGGTTTACCATTTTGTACAGGCAATAACCAAACAAGTTAGTTTCTTCATCAGGTTATTACCTGGTCCACAGTTTTCCAGAGTACCATGTCTGAAGGAAACATTCAAGTCCACAGGACATCAGGAACTGGGCTCTTGATTTATCAATAACGATACGACGTCTTCTGCTTACTTCATCTCTCAATCCAGGACTTCCCGATACTGTAACAGCTCCACGAATCTGTTTCGCAGAACAAGCTTTATAGCACATTCAAAACAGAAAGAAGTTCACATGAAATGTAAAAAACACAGTTACCTTGTGATCTTGATTTAGTGCCATGTGGAGTGCAATCCTTGCACCCATTGAATAGCCAACCACCACCACCTCACCATCAGTTATGTGGCACATCAACTTCAACAATAAATCTGCAACTAGTTGAACTGTTACATCGAATTGTTCTAAATTTTTGTGATGTTGCAGTATTTGTGACTCGCCATGACCAGGAAGATCAACTGCAATTACTCGTGCACTGGGGGCAAGAGCTTTCATCATGGGAACCCAGTCTTCACTCGTACCAAGAAATCCATGAAGTAAAAGAACAACCTTTTCCTGCATAGGTTAAATCATGGGTCATGGCACTAGTTATCGCAGCAGCAGCAGCATATATCAAGTAAAGTGCAGGTAAAAAGCAATTTGGAGAGAGAGAGAGTATAACTCTTATACTCCCTCTGTTCCAAACTTAGTTTTCATTATATATCTAGACATAGCGTATATAAAAAAACTATGTATTTAGAAAATCCAAAACGGCTTATAATTTGGAGTGGAGGGAGTTCATACCAAGGGGCAGTAAGCCCATAATTGAGAAAGTTTTACATATGTACTAACTGGTAAAATACACAGAATAAACTCTTATGCAGCTATGTGAGGAAATACGACATATGATTTTTGAAATAATAGAAGAATTCTTACATTTCTGTGATCACCAGCCTCTCGAAGTTTGGCTAGATAAGAACAGTTGTCCACATCAACTTGGATAGAGTATGACCTAAGTTTTTCTTCACCATATGTCCTTTCTATCTTGTCATTGTTTATGTTTAAATGGTGAAGATAATCATGGGCATCTTCTACTGAGGCTCGGATTCCGTCCCCAAGTGGGGATGCATGGACCTTTAACTTTTGTTCTGATACATCTTCCCTTAACCACTGATACGTTCCAAGTCCATGTGCGGCAGCTCTATATGTATCTTTGTTTCTTATTCTGGAAACTATAGAGTTTTGTTGGTCAACATAATGTGCTAACTGTATATAGGATGCCAAACCTATAGAACTCTCATACGTGCTACTGATGACAGCCATCTTATCATGTAGCTGTGCCCATTTTGCAATATGAGCTGCATTCTCAAAACCTCCAACAACACTAGGTTTTATAACCTGAGCATGGCAATTAAAGCAGGTTAAATATAAAAATAGAATAAAAAACCTTCAAAACTAGCAAACAATTTTTCTCAGTACTCACAAGAGCAACTATTCCTGGATGAACAAATTGATGAAGCTTTGGAATTATATCCCCCTTAAGGTTGTCAAGAGTCTCATCAAGTGCAACAGGCAAGACACTCTTTTCACAGAACTTGATGAGATCATTTACAGAGCTCACTGGTTCCTGTAAAGTAGAAAAAGAAATGTGAAAGAATAAAATATGCATTGTGGAAAATGGAATGAATCCCAGCCCTGAATAACAGTACTATAGAACAAGATGGAGCGGTAGCCAAGTTTCTTTATTTTATGCACCCAACCATGGACCACCTGAGCACAGGTGCTCCTATTTTCAGAATAAATGGCACTATTAATTTAGTGGTAAGCAATGTGACCATTGACAGTGAGACACCCATGGTGATTTTGTCAACTGTGCGTTCATAGGGTGAATGCATGATGTGTATGTGAGCGAGCCTTTAATACATTGCTTATGGAAATAAGGCATATTACCTCAATGTACTCCAAACCAAGACTTTTTACCCTAGATCCAAATTCAACTGCCTGTTCATATGTCCATTTCTGATTTGCATCAACACGGATATTGATCTGGTACCCTACAACTTCTCTTATTTTTTGAAGAGCAGCCGCATCCTCAATGGGGCTTTCACGGCGGCCAACCTTCCAAAGAGAAATTGGAAAGATATAATATTATACCTTGAATTAACAAAAGAAACTATAAAATCATTAACGTCCATGTCTTATGACTATGGAGTAAGTTAAATAGTTACCTTCAGTTTAAATGTGGTAAAACCTTCAGCAGCCAGTTTGGCAACAGCAAGTGCTACTTCCATTGGAGAGCCATTGCAATCTACGAGTGCACAAATTTGTATGCTTGTAGAACTGTGCTGATCATATTCAATAACATTCTTGTTTCGGCCCAAGGGGTCACAACCAGCGAGAACTTTGAACAAACTACATTTCTGTTGTGATGCAAATAAATTAAGAATAGCCATCTCCAAACCGCATTTAACACTTGGGAATATCGAAGAAGGCTGAGATGAAGGTAAAACAGGAAAAGTTTAATCCTCAATGGTGCTTTCATGGCACCCAAAATTCCAAAGTTAGTATTAACAAGTTTGACAAGTTATCTTACAGGAATCCCGAGGCTTGTCCATATCCAATTGGAAAAGGACCCTCTCAGTAAGGGAATAACATCTAGCACAGAATCTTTCACCCTTTGAAGAAGAAACCTAAGTTGCTCTTCGACATCCAACAGATCCTCCTCATGAATTTCGATTGGTGCAACCTGTTACAAGAAGTCGATCAGGACTAGAAATATGGAACACGCTCTAAGATGTATTACGTAACAAAATTAACTTGACCACCAGTTCTGGACATGCAAAATCAGAGCTATAATTGCTCGGAAGCATATTTAGTAGCGCAAACCAATTTCTATGTGCAAGCAAACACATGTGAACTGTTGGGATGAGAATCCGACACATCGGATCAGAACCAGTAAAACTTGGGTCATTTTCTTTAAATGATTTTCCAAAATATTTTAGGGTTATTTGCAGGTCCTTCTGTTACGTAAATCTAGTCAGTCTGCATGGCATCCATTGGCCTACATTGGAACCGCACATGAATACATGATAGCACCAACAAATGATTACATTGTAGTAGGTGAGTTTGGTCATATATGTAGTCGTCTTTTCCCCGGAGAGCAGTTTGTTCTGTTTATTAGTGATGGTGTGGCCAACATGTCATCAAGCGATGTTTTTGTATAGAAGGAAGAAGTGAAAGGAGCAACACTACCAGGTCCATAATTTATATTAGTAAAGTATACTTAAACTAGAGAATGGTAACTTAATGTCAAAATATTGTTTTGTCCAGTACAGTCACCATGTTATCGGCCATATATACTATACTAGACTTTCCCCTTTTTGAGAGGACACTGTACTTTCCTCAATAACATAGGTTTATCATAATGCTAGTGGCCTGCTTCATTTACAGCCAATTTAATAATAGCAAAAATGTGCAATATGCTAGCGGGACAGCAGAATGGAAAAGTGGTAAAGAGTAAAGACAAACCTCACCAAATCCTACAATGTTATCATCCACACGAAGCTTAAGAAGAAATCCTTCATGAATGAATCTACCATCAGATAGCCCTGAAGTATGTGGTGCAGAAAGCTGGATTCTGTGCAAATGATGGTTTCAAAGGCACATCGTAGAGAAGTTGTGGGCACTACATTCATTGGTACGGATTATTACATATACCTGTACAACATGCATTCTACCGCATCAATTCTGTCAACAGGTATGGCATCTATCTCACTCTTAAGACATGGAGCTTCTAGAAGATAGGCCAGATACTGACTTGTAGAATAGTTAGAGAACATGCTCATGATCCTGCAGAACTTGTACAAATATATAAACATGATGGAGAACACAGTTGCAAAAAAAGATAAAAGAAATTTAGTTTGGATATGAACCTATGAAAGTTGGCATTGCTATCAATACTATTGTCTACTTCTACCACACAATCAACCTGTTCCATATTGGATTTCACCAATGCATCATGAAGCTCCGCTTTTGTTTGAACTAGAAAATGTTTTACCCTACAACACAAGTAATAAGAGTGCTGAGAAGAAAACTCAACATAAGAAGTAAGAACATAGCAGACACCATAAGCAACGATCTCAACACCTTTTAGAATCACTAATTTATTTATATATGTTGGCTTCAGGGGAATTCAATGATAAAAGTTAACTTTACAGCATAAGGTTGAAGCTAATACACAGGTTCAGAGGAATACCAACATAATTTTGTTACAACCAGATGGGGCTTTGTAAGCAGAATAAGTGAATAGCAATTGGTGTTACCTGTGTGCAGCACATAGTTTGGAAATTGATATGTCATGAGAGGCATAGAAGAATTTCTCCAAAATCTGTGGTGAAGTAGTTTTTGCAACTGGAAGAAAGCTGAAGATTGCACCACCATGGTTGTTGACAACAACTATTGTCATAGGTTTCCTCCATGCCCTTCAATAATGTCAACAGCATTATCCATAATGAATATACTGTTCAACATCATGACAATACAGGAGTAGCTTGGGTAAATAGTGCGACAATATTTTTGTTAACTTTCACAAGGTTGATCTAATAGGAATTGATCATGTCTGAGATGACCAGGTTGATGGACAAGTGCAGAGAAGGGTTCAAACTTCAAACCTTTGGTTGAGAAGTGCCAATCCATTGGTATCATGAAGAAAAGATAAGTCACCAACCATACAGAATACCTGAAAACATGCAGAGTCAAGTTCTGCCAAAAGCCTAAAAATCCATTCCTCATTCTTCAAGTGAATGATTAAGTACAAATATACTGATAAGAACACCACCCTTCTTTAAGAACAAGCATGTCTTAAATTAAATGAAGTGCTATAATATGCCTATACTAGTATGAAAATTATTTTAAGTCAGGCTTAAGTCTAAGACAAATAGAAAATGTACAAGAATATATTATCATTTAATCAGAAAATGCACAAAATGCATTGCCTCTAATAGGAATAATTTCCCTAGAGCCTGGACTTTAACTAAAGAAATGACTTACATGCTTGTTTGATCCAACAGCAAATCCAATTGCTGTGCTGATTAAACCATCAATGCCACTTGCTCCTCTGTTCCCAGCCACTGCTGTGCCAACAAAGTCTGGAAAATGATGTGTCATCACATTATTTCCATCTGTAGTGTAATCCATCCAACCATTGCCAAACATGTCTAAGTCTCGGATGACCATGCTGTTCCCAACAAACATGACAGCATCACCATAAAGTGACTCCCCAATTACACGAGCAACATATGGTTCTGTAAGTGAGCACTTTGCATGTATCTGAAACATTATCTCCAGAGAAACCTGGAGTGGGCAACATTTGTGAGAACAAAACCCAATAGCATAAGGGCCAAGAGACCTTTTCAGTTATTCCCAGGGAGAGGGAGCTCTAGCACAAATAAAATATCCAGTTATGCCATGATATCAAAGAAAAAGGTACATGACACAAACTGTTTGCTACATTGAAATTTTAAGGTGCAGTGAACCTTTTTATCCATTATAAAATAGGTCCATTAGTGCAAGCTTGATGGATTAAAGGCTTATGACAAATGGTTAAGTGCAGAAGGATTAATTATCCATATTGGCCATGTTCTTATGTTATAAAGCATGCTATGTCTCTACAAGATAGCTACCATGTTTCAGCTCATACCACTGAATTAAGAACAGTCAAAATTTCTGTCCATCTGCTTCTCTTTCTTCGAAAAGTACACCGGCACAAACTGGCAGCAAATTCTGCTACATTAGCTTGTATTCTGTGAGTGACAACATGTGAAGGATCATGACGACAAGGATGTCTATCGATCAAGATGTAGGAAGATGGGAAGGAAGCCTCTAGAAACATTCCCACTCGTTTGCTAGTAATACGGCTACCAATCTGCCAATCAAACAGCATGAACTTCAAAACTTTGACATATTAAATACTCCGCATAATTACTGAAAAAAAGAAAGGCATAGGGAAGAGTGCAAAGAATATAGAATCGATGAGGTTTGAGAAGGTAAACCTGAACAATGAAATCCGGGCTTATCCAGTTTCTAGCAGAATCAGACAATAGAATTTGATCAATGTGGTCTATAAACAAGATGCTCTTATCAAGCCCTGGGAATGAATTTACAACTTTCCGCAATCGCAGTCCAGACAGAATATCTGTAGCAACTGGCCACGATAGGTGCCTAGCTAGTAAAGCTACAGCCCACATATCTTCATCCGTATGAATAGCACCCACTAAGAGAAGCCCTTGTTCTGCCTTCTCTATGATCTCCAGGACCTCCATTACTGAGCAAGAGTAGTTACCGAATGCAGAAACTGTTTTCATTCTTAGGTATCTAGTATATGGTTCACTATTTTTAAACCACTTATCCAAACCTCGCAAACAGTCAACATTCCAATGTTGATTAGTGTAATCTAGTGGTTCTCTAAAAGCACAGTTTATATGCACTGGGCCTTGTGGTGCTTGCATTGCATAGTAGGCTGCTGAATCAAGTGTAGTGAGAACCATTCTTGAATGGATTTGGTCTCCAGGTGGAGGGAGATTAAAAAAATATCTTACAAAGGTACCAAAGTGATTGACCTGAAAATGGAAATTAAACTCTTGAGACAAAAAAAGAAGATAGAATCTGGTAAATGAGTTTGCCTCGAACAAAATTAAGAAAAAAAAATGCCAAAATTGCAACTAACAAGTGCAAGTTTATTTATTGGTGTTTCCTTATGTGGGGGGTATAATGGATCTTAGGGTTCACTTGGCATATAAAACATATTTACACAATAATACTGTTGAGAAAATGGCAGAACCTACAAATCTTAATGTGTACATAAGAAAGGAGTGCTGAAACCCATGCAGAATAAGACAGATGTTATGAAGAATTTTGTATTTTAGAATGTATATGCAATCACTGGTACCTGATTGATGGCTTGGTTAGCTCCAGCATCGTGCAACTCAGGAGGACGGTCAGCTGTGAGTAATATAATTGGTACGAAATCTTGACTTGCCTCAACCACCTACGTTTGAGTGACACAGTTAAACTTTGATTTAACCCAGATCATGTTATCTTTGACTCATAGAACTATGTGTACTACCGCATCCAAATCATTTTTATTTTATTTTATGGGGTACTATCATATGCCTTCCTAAAAGTTTACAAAGCACTACTATATGCAAAAACTTGTTGGGTTACGGAACAGAAAAAATATGTTTATTTATGAAGGCTCGCAGCATTAGAATAAGGAAAAGGTGAATTTTTAGTGAAACAAATCTGCCACTCACTGAAGGAAGAAGATTTGATACAGCGGTTCCTGATGATGTGATCACTACTGCTGGCTTTCAAGAACCTCTCCCATAGCCAAGAGCATGAAATCCAAGTGAACGTTCATCATAACATGATATGCATTTTGTCAAAGGATGGCCTGTAGCAGAAAGTGCAAGCGGGGATGATCTCGACCCTGGAGCTATACAAAAGTACTAAAACAAAATGGATCAGAATAATTCTATACATGCTAAAGGTACTAAGTTGGTTAAGCTTACCGTGAAACCGAGCCTAACACATTCTTCAACTATAAGGGATGCCCATGCCAAATTTATGTTAGAGCAACTCTTAATGAAAGATTCAATCGTGTTGTGTTGCAAATATAACTCCTACAAATGGTACAGAACAATATTAGCTATTTTGGAATAGCTCTCCCTCCCTCCTTCCTTCCTTTCCTCCCTCTGTCTCCCTCTCCCTCTCCTTCTCTCTGCCTTTTTGAATTGGTAAGTGATGTAACTGCAGTGAATCCTAATATATCAAGGTTATATACTTGAATAATAAATTGTTGGTCATATCTAGCTAATGAGCTAAAGATACTTGAGTAGTATCATACCATGTTTGAATAAAGGAATAACTGTTGTGAAAATCTAACAAATGACTGATCAGAAGTCAAAAGGTTCTCCTGCAAAAGAAGTGTGTCAGAGATGATAAGGGAAATAATTTAATGATACAAAGGACATAAATTACACTTTCAAAAAGAAGGTAAAATAACAGGAAAATGTTTCTTTGTCCTCCAATTTTGCGGGTCCAT
The DNA here is from genome assembly GCA_023333625.1 of Bothriochloa decipiens. Classification (NCBI taxonomy): domain Eukaryota; kingdom Viridiplantae; phylum Streptophyta; class Magnoliopsida; order Poales; family Poaceae; genus Bothriochloa; species Bothriochloa decipiens. Next base: position 19,413,477 of record CM041637.1, read on the forward strand.
TTCAACTGCACAGTTTTAGTGCCCAGCGTTTTGGCCTGAGAACCCTAGGAGTATTTTTTTTCTTGAAAACGCAGAGCTGTGTTTCATTATATTAAGAAGAAAATATGGACAAGAACCCCAACATCCACACACACACACACTCTACACACACCACATACAAATTTCAGACTACATCCTCGCCTGCTAAAAATATAAAGGCTACCACAAAAACTAACAATCAGACAAAAGTTAATGACTCAGAGATGTAATGGATTTGGCGTTTTTATGGAAGGTTTACTTTCGAACTGTAATAAATATATAGGGACGAAAAATAAACTTTACATATTCCCTGATTCCTCGTGGTAAGATTATAAAATGTCTTTTCTACCATGATACAGACCAAACATCTTCTGTAAGAAGCACGATATTTTTCAAGGGCAGAAGCCTTTTTTTTTGGAAAAAAAAATCAATCTCAAACGCAAAGCATGGTATAATGTTCCAGGAAGCTTATCAAGGTTAAGGGGATACCTTTTGCACACTAGCTTTGGCATCTATTGAGGCTAGCACTTCTGCATCCAAATACACCTGTAACATGGATCCAACAAATCAGAATTAAGAACCAAATGCCATAGGGTATTAGGAAAATTGGGTTACCCTAGATGGGGTACTAGCTGCATCATCCTAGTAATAATGTGGGGTTTTCCTCTAAATTTCCATTTGGAATCCATAATATGCAATCCAAGGAAGAAATATTACCAACTGAGCATTTCCAGTGTCTGACAAATGTGCATCTCCAGAAATGTAACTTGGTACCAAGCCTTTGTGAGAAATGCTAGCTGAAGAATCATAGCTATTTCGTATCTGTTTCAGATGGGAAAAATAACTATTCAATTGAATAATAAGCTACTATATTTGTTTTGACAAAGTAACGAAGTTCTTTAGGTCAGATGATACAGAAGCATAATGTAGCATAAAAAATAAAAAGCGAAGTCCATCAAATAACATGTTGTACTGAGTCTTTGTAAATTTGGTCAGATGAAATAACAAAATCATCAAAGGAGAATTTACGAAAAAGACAATAACTAAGTGGGAAATAAGAAAAGATTTATTTAGAATTAAGTTGAAAAGGTGAAAAATTATTATCTAGTTCCACATACCTGATCAAAACAAGATTCAAATAAAGAAACCGCGTCCTCGAATGTACGAGAAATAGAATGGTCCCAAACCAGGGTAGATGATAATATGGAACAACTATCAAACTCACTCAACTCAACCTGTAAATAAATGTGCTAAAGCATCAGAAATGCTAGAAGTCAATTATTTATATGATGCCTGCAAGCAATAACTGAAAAACAAGAGTCTGTGAACTGTGGATCAAATTACAACATGACTGGTTTGCAGAAAAGACATAGAAGAAGGAAAAAAAACATCATTCAACATTTTTCATCATCCCTCAACAAGGTTGATTTCCACTTACTAAGTACATCACCCTCATCAAGGATATGTACAGGGATGTGGTGACGTGTGTCCGAACATGTGATGGCGACACCAGTGACTTTTCAATTAAAATAGGACTACATCAAGGGTCGGCATTGAGCCCTTATTTATTTGCTTTGGTGATAGATGAGGTCACAAGGGACATACAAGGTGATATCCCTTGGTGTATGCTCTTTGCTGATGATGTGGTGCTAGTGGATGAGACTAGGGTAGGGGTTAATAGGAAGTTAGAACTATGGAGGCACACGTTAGAGTCGAAAGGGTTTAGACTTAGTAGGACCAAGACCGAGTACATGAGGTGCGATTGCAGCGCGACTAGGAATGAGGAGGGAGACGTTAGCCTCGATGGGCAAGTGGTGGCCAAGAAGGATACTTTTCGGTATTTAGGATCAATGCTACAAAAGGATGGTGACATTGATGAAGATGTTAGGCATAGAATTTCAGCCGGTTGGTTGAAATGGCGTCAAGCTTCAGGCGTCCTCTGTGACAGAAGGGTGCCTCAGAAGTTAAAAGGTAAGTTTTATAGGACAGCGATTCGTCCGACAATGTTATACGGTGCTGAATGTTGGCCTACAAAAAGGCGACATATCCAGCAATTGAGTGTAGCAGAGATGCGTATGTTACGATGGTGTTGTGGGCACATAAGGAGGGATAGAGTTCGGAACGACGATATTCGGGATAGGGTTGGGGTGGCAACAATTGAGGAAAAATTGGTTCAACACCGGTTGAGATGGTTTGGCCATGTCCAACGGAGGCCTCCTGAGGCACCGGTGCGTAGTGGGGTTCTAAAGCGGGTCGATAATGTAAAGAGAGGTAGAGGTCGACCTAAACTGACTTGGGACGAGTCGGTTAAGAGAGACCTTAAGGAGTGGAATATCCCTAAGGATTTAGCTATGGATAGGAGCGCTTGGAGACTAGCAATTAACGTGCCTGAACCGTAATTTTTTTCTTGTACCATTTATGTGTTCTTTGTTTTCATGCCTCTTTTGGGTTTCATCTCCAGCCTACCCCAACTTGCTTGGGACAAAAGGCTATGTTGTTGTTGTTGTTGTACTCATTTTTGTAGCATTGATTTTGCATGAGTAATACTCAAAATGGATATTGAGATGTAAAATTATACAACATAAAATCTTAAACTGTGCAATGTTATGGCCATAATACTCACCCAAACATTTCCATTCACCAACTTGCTTCAGGGGCCAAGTCAGGCTCCCTTGGTAGTCAGTCAAGCAAAATTGTACATCTAGCATTTTTTTTATTTACATAGTTAAGCCAACAACGTTCATAGCAGTGCAATTGCACTACTACTGCATGTAAGAACTAAGATAATGTTGCTTCGACAAAGAATCATCCTGCACTAACAGATTACTTTGAGGAATTAAGACTAACACTACAAAGGGAACCCTAAGTTTTTCAGCTTTGTATCAAACTATCAATGCAACTATATGAGACATAGCCATAAAGATCAAGTATATCACAAAAAAGGATTGTACATAACACTTGAGGTGTAGAATTGTCCTCTATCTGAATGTAAAATGACTTCTGCATTGAGTTTATATTGCACAAAGGCTGATCAAAATATTTCTAGTCCTAGCCCGTGTGCATGCCATAGGAAAATGAAGGTTATTACTTGAGGGATGAAGAAGTAATATGAACCAAGTTTCTCCTCTACTAATGGTGATTCCTTGTCATAATTCATGTCTACGAATCCGTAAGCCTTTATCAAGTGTGAATCAGAAGAAATATATCTGAAAGGAAAAGTAAGTCCTAATTTTGTTATTTTTTCTTATTGAGGGAGGGAGGGAGCGAGGGAAGGAAGGAAGGAAGGAAGGACGGTGGGCAGGTTAAACCTCACCTCAGTAACAAATCAAATTCCTTCTTTAGTAGGTAGGAACCATGAAAGCATATTGCGGAACCAATGCCACAGATTTCAAGTTGAAATGATGGAGCAGACGTCAGCTTCCTTGATAAATAAAACTGAGGAAACAATGATGATCCTCTAAACTGAGAGCACCACTTAAGTGCCTTTGTACTGGGTGGAACAAGTACCTGCACCATTTTATGTTGAAGTAATCAACTTCCAATATCACTTGGTCTTCCTTTTCTATAAAAAAAATATCACTTGGGCTTACAGAGATAGACAAATTCATGCCAAAAAATCAAAAATAGTTGGATCACTATAATATGTTGAATGCATATACTTCAGAATCTTGACACAAATTCTAGAAAACTGCACATGCTGCACATGTCCATGCCAAAAGCAAACAGTGCTCTGGCTGCACAAATTTTGGCAAATAACCATCTAGGAAGCCTAGTTGAACCGTAAGGGAAACAGAGCACAAGTTTGAAGGTAAATCCAAATGCTGCATTTGCCATAAACTTATAATGCATTATCCGAAGGAGATACTTGATAATAGAATTGCACTATATCAAAAGTATATCATAAAAACTAACAACATCCACCAAGTACCAGTCGACCACTACCAGGGTGACTCTGACAATCTAGTAGTCCCGAGCTAACAGATTGGAGGGAGATGCTTTGCGTGCTAACAATTGGGTACGAACAAATTGACCAACCGAAAGTGATCCAAACACCCGTATTCTCACATACACAACTCTCCTACCATAGATCAATGGCACCCGTAAGATTTCTCAGGCAGCGATGGAACGAAAGAGGGTTGTATAGCAAAACAACATAGTAGTAACTACATAGCGGACCCCCAAAATTTCTGCAAGTTCTCGATGTACCCAACAGCCATCAGTCATCGGCTCATCGCCAATCAAAATGCACCCGCTACTCTTCATCAAAGCAGCATAGAATAGAGAGATGATACCCACACCGTACCTCGAACCTGATCACGGCGCTCCTGGCGCCAGCAGGCGGGGTGGCCTTGACCTCATTGGCAGCCCGCAGCAGCGCATCGAGGCCGTCACCGACAGTGAGAGCGGGTGGAAGCCTCCTCGTGAACGACACGTCCACGGGGAGGTCGTGGTCCCCGTTCTCAGCCATCTCGTTGGCGTCGATCACGATACCAGCGTGACGCCCCGCGCGCGCCCGGAGCAGGACGAGAGGGGCGCCACTGCGGCGGCTGCAGCGGTGGAGGCGGGAGAGGCCGCGGCGTCGAGGTGGGAGGGGAGGGAAAGCGCGGAGCGGGGTGGAGGTGAGGAGAGGAAGGCGAGGAGGGGGCGACACGGCGACGGCGAGCATGCCAGCGAGGTTGGTGTGGAAGAGACGAAAGCGAGTGGTTGTGGAAGTGGACGTTGGGTTCTACAAAGAAAATGGGATAAGGTTCAGGGGCTCAGCCAAAGCCAAGTCATCCGCGTGTGGGCTCTGCATGGGCTGGGCTTGGTGGGTAGAGTGTGGGCTTTCACGGGCGATCACACTTGGGACAGCTTAGGTTCGTACTGTTTCACGGCCCATCGTTGCTAGATTAATACGACAGAGTAGGGCCGGGTGCTCGATGATGATTCCCCTAAAAAATAATTTTTTATATAAAAGTATGTGTTCCAAAAAATAATATAAAAAGTACCTTTATCTCATCGTTTATAAAATAAGATAAGCCTTGATACGCAATTAAAATACTGCTAAAATTTTCTATTATTTTTAAATGATAAAATTCATAACTGTGAATGATTTGTAGGTCTCATGGAGAGCTAAAGTTTCTATATACAAAGTATCTGACATCACATAAGAGAATTATGAATTTTCCAAGCATGGTGTGCAACTAAATATGTTGCTAAGACTTTATAACAACGTCAATGACAAATTTTAAAAACCTGTAGATCTCATGGAGAACTATAATTGTCATATACAAGATATTATTATTTAATTTAATGCCATATGAGAATGATATGATTTTTCTAAGGGGGCAAATTTGATACTTGATTAATATGTTGCTAAATTTTTATATTATTTTTTTAGCATTCTAACGATCTTCATGGAAAAACTTATAAGTTATAGATCTCATCAAAACTATAATTTTTATACACAACCTTATCAACTATGATTTTCGCAATGATGTACTACAGGTGTAGCATCAACCTCCCCTAACAGCAATATAATAGCCAACGGAAAATTGGAACATTCAACGACAACCTAAACAGTACAGCCATCTATACCGATTAGGCTGATAAGAATAATCTTCATCCAATATCATATGAAAAAGATAATATTCTAAAATTGAGCCTTACCGTTGCACGTGGGTCTCATATGTCAAATTCACACAAGCGCTATGTTAGCTATCGAAGTTGGGAACTTTGGGGACTTTGATAAGACTTGAACTAACTTTAATGATCTAGAAATAGATTTTGAAACTTTAGGACACCTACAGGCAACTTGAAAAACTAACTTGTGCTGAATTTCACTCTTAATTATGAAAATAAAGTTTATAATACTATATTAATAGTATTGAAGTTTCATTGTTCCAAACTTATTACTATATTTTTCTAATACAGGGAGTAACTGGTAGCGCAAACAATTTTGCAACTGCATGTAGTAATTTCCAGTTCGGAAAAATTAGCCACTGCTAAGTTTGGCCTCCGGCTCCACCACCGAGTAAAAATGATCACCAAGTCAGGCTGACGTCGGCCACCTCGCCACAATTCCCAACGTTTTGGAATTTTCTGTACCGTATCTCGGGCCGCTGCAGCGAGGCCCAAGGCCACAGTACAAAGGCACGAGAAAAAAAAAAAAAAAAAACCTTGCGGCAAACGAACAGGGAAAGTGAAAAATCGCTTTCGCACAGGTCGCGAAGCAGAGGCGAGCGCTGCGTCGCCACACAGCGGGGAGTCGTCCTCCCCGACAGATTTCCTGCCCAGAGCCGCCGCCGAAACGGGCCGAATCCCGTCGATCCTTCTGGCCGCCGCCGCCGCCACCACGGGACTCCAGAAGAAGTTGCCTTCGATTCGGCTGGGGCTGGGGGGAAGCGGGGAGGATGGGGCTCGGTGAGGCGGCGGGGCGGCTCCTGGCGGCCGTGGACTGGGAGCGCGAGGCCTACCCGGCGTACGACGACTTCCTCGCGCTCCCCGCCTTCGTCCTCTTCTTCCCTACCGTCCGATTCCTCCTCGACCGCTTCGTCTTCGAGGTGCGCCCGCCTGCCCTTGCCGTCTTTCGAACTTGCTTTCTTTCTCCCGTTGTTTCGGTCAAGGTCTTCGACTCTGCGCTGAACGCGACCGCGTATAGCTTGCTGCCGAGAAACTCGCCTCGACTTCTGCTGGGTTCCCCTAGCTCTAATCACAGCTTGTACAATTGCCTCGGCTAAGCTACCTTTTCTGTGCAAGGAGGCGCTATTTTTAGTGATCTCATCAGCTAATCGTTGCGTGTCTTGGGTTAATTTGACACGTGGAAAGCGATTGGTTCACCGATTTTATCTTTTTTCAAGCAATCATGCTCAGATGATTAGCTTCTCGTCAAGATCTAAAATCATGTCTTTCCTTTTCCTTTTTCCTCTCAATAGCAATTTTTCCCTGACCTCACGCCGTAGCAAATTTTTCCCTCGGCTCGACGCCTATAGCTTCTAAAACTCTTTGGTTCCAAACTCCATGGCCACTGAAATATGCTTAGCGTATGGGCACAATGTTTCTCCACGTCCACGGTAAATAGTGGTCCCGGAATCCAGGATTAGTCCAACACTGGTTCTTGATAAGGAGGGAGTAGCCTGGTTGGTTGGTTTGCAGCAGCCAGCAGGTTTCCTGAAGAAATTGTTGGTTCATATACATCAGTATGTTGGCAGCTGTTCGGACTTGTCTTTTTTAGACTTAAAGAGTGTCGCATTATTTAAACCAATTGGCATACTATTTCTAGGATTCGTTGCTCTTTTTAGTATGGTAAACTAAGTACAGTTGGTTGATTCATGAGTATGAAGACCTGTTTATAATGTCTTCTGTTGAACAACTATTTCTGGAGTAAGAGAGAGCCTGTTGTTTTATGACCCTGCTAAGGATTTTGAGCTACGAAAATGGAGTATAATAAATCCATTGAAATACTAAAATACCTGTTGATTACTATATTACAAGTTCTAGGTGTGGAGTGTGAGAACAGTTGGCTTCACCTCATGATTTTTCTGGGACCATAAATTTCACTGAGCTTTATATATTCCCTGTTAAAGTGCCTTTTGGTTTCCTATGCTAAGTTTTCTATAGTGATTGCAATAGGGTGTTATTGAAAATTTCTAGTGCTATAGCTATATGTATGAGCATTCAGATCTGGAAAGTAATTGTAATCAGCAGTTGCATTTTGGAATTGGGACACAAGAAATGCAGAGTTCTTCCATTCATTTTACAGCATGGTGAAGCTAAAAGATTTACAGCAGGATATATTATGTACGTTTAAGTATTGCTAACTGGAAGGCTAGTCGAGATGCTATGTTCAACTAGATGAAAAATGAAATTAAGTGTTATTATAGAAAATAATGCGCAATCGCTTTCTACAAATCTGGGTAATGGAGTTTCTTGGCCCGCAACCATTTCTATTGTTTGTATTATCTTTCAACTCGAGACATTTTCATTTCCCTGCTGGTATACTTTTCATCATTACTTATCATGTTTGTCATTATTGTGTTCGCATTTGCTTATGCATTTGAAATACATTGTTCCGAAAAGGGTTACATTATAAGGATGCATGGCTTCGGAATCCTTCAGATAGACTTTTATGCTTCTCTTGTCTCTGGTGTTCCAATGATTTCTCTTTTGATCCACCTACTCTCTTTTTTTTCACATTTTTCATTTCTTCTACATTCATTTTAAAGGTCCGCCTACTCACTTTTTTCACATTTTTTGTTTCACATTCATTTATTTTAATCATTGATATATGATATTCTTTGTCGTGGTTGATCCTTTTGTATCAGGTCATTTTTTTTATTCTCTTCTTTTTTTTGCAACCCCTCTTTAAGCTTCTGGGGTCTGTGTTGTAAGGGTCCATTCTTTCTCTCTCTTTAATACTAGTACAAAGACCAACTCTCCTACGTGTTTGAGAAAAAAAATATACATGATGTTCTTTCAAAAGTTTTGCATTAATCAACAACCTAAATGCTTTCTTTTCTGTAACTGTTTAGTGGGTTGCGAGGAGGCTTATATATGGGAATGGGCATCAGAGAACTAGTAACGAAACAGAAGAAGTAAGGAAGAAGATAAGAAAATTCAAGGAATCAGCTTGGAAATGTGTTTATTTCCTGTCTGGAGAGCTTTTATCTTTGTCAGTCACATATAATGAGCCTTGGTTCACCAATACCAAATATTTTTGGGTAGGACCAGGAGAACAGGTCTGGCCTGATCAAAAGATAAAGTAATTCTGATCCTTCCACTGTACTTTTTGATACAAATTCCTAATGTTTCTCAGGCTAGTCTGAATCTAATGGTTGAGCCCTTACTCCCAGATTGAAACTTAAGGCTGTGTATATGTATGCTGCTGGATTCTACACATATTCCATATTTGCACTTATGTTTTGGGAAACAAGGCGTTCAGACTTTGGAGTGTCAATGTCGCATCATGTTGCTACTGCTGTTCTGATTGTTCTATCTTACGTGTTCAGGTATGTTTCTTATCTTGAATAACTGTTAGCTTTTGTTGTTTCATGAATTTGCAAGACCACTCTCTCAGTATAGGAGGACTTAGTGATCATTGCTGATCTGTTAATTTCTTTTTCTAACTCCTCTCATAATTCATAGATGTTTTTTTTTTTTTAATTTCAATCTTCTTTTCTTTGGTCAACCAGATTTGCTAGAGTTGGCTCTATAGTATTGGCAATTCATGATGCAAGTGACGTTTTCCTGGAAGTAGGGAAGATGTCCAAGTACAGCCATTGTGATTGGCTTGCCAATATTTCCTTTGTGTTTTTTGTTATTTCATGGGTTATTCTCCGCCTCACATATTTTCCATTCTGGATTCTGAGAAGTACAAGGTAATTTTTTCTTCTCTGACTCATAAGTTTGTAAGAAGATTCTTAAGCCAAGAAAAATCACCGAGTTTGTAAAAGTCTGTTTGCATATACAGTAGAAAGAAGATTGATATCTTATTTGTTTTGTACTAACGTTTATTGTGAGAAATTGGACAGTGACTTCCTCTAGCTTGAACAACCTAGTCTGGCAGTAGCGTCTTATACTCTAAAGAGAATTTTACTCTGTACTTCCATTAACCACACAAATAAGTTTGGATATTTTTTGTATGCACCACTGGCACGAATTTGAGATTTCTCAACTTTATGGACTTCAATAATCATATAACTCAGCGTCCAAAATATATCATAGTAAATAATTATAGACATGTTAAATTCTGATAAGGTACCATACATATTTGCCTCATTGCAACGTTGGTCCGGTTCACAGTTTATTTATTGTGATGCTTATTGAGTCGCTGTGAGGTTGTGGCCTTCATTGTGTGTGTTGGTATTGTTTTCTATTGTAGCTTTGGTTGTTTTTCACCTTCTCAACTAATACATAGGCCGACTGTTAACCTGCTGACTTTAAAAAAAAATTAAAGGGAAAAAAAACAGATTCACCACTTTGCTTTAGAAGTAAACTAACTGAATGTTTTTGGATTCTTTTCACATGATCTGACTAAATCCATTTGTTTCAGCTATGAGGTCTTGTTGACTTTGGACAAAAAGAAGCACAATTTTGATGGTCCTATATACTATTATGTGTTCAATTCCCTTCTGTTTTCACTACTTGTTCTCCACATATATTGGTGGGTTTTAATATATCGGATGCTTGTGAGACAAATCAAGACAAGAAATGTTGGAGATGATGTTCGATCTGGTAAGCCCTGTCCTGTCTGAAGTTTTGGTATGCTGCACGAAAGCCTTTTTTGTAAAATATTGTGCAAATCAGTTTTGTTTGCTTGTGGGTAAAACCTAGTTATTATAACTATGTTCTTCCAACTTGTGTTGAGATGAAAAACTTTTTCTGATTTTACTTTGCCTTGCTTTCCATACAGATTCTGAAGGAGAAGACGACCATGAAGATTGATTGGCGGCACCATCTTACCTTGCGTGTCACAACGGTGCTAGAAACATCACCCCCAATACCCTGAGCTTATACATTCTTTTGCTGGATTCCAAGATTTCGTGCAGATTATGAGAGGATGAGCATTGTTCCTCACGGGATTCATCGATGCTGGGCTATGGTTTCTTCTGTCTCGACTGCCCATTTGTGTGGTACTAAGTTTGCGTTGGAGACCGCACTGCAACGCATTAGAAAAAACTGGATGTCGAATATAGCATTCTTTTGAGTGTTCACACAAAGTGCAGCAGTAAATGTAGCACCAGTGTGACATTCCTGAAAAAAAGGACTGGTTGTAAAGCCTTTCTGTCGACATACCATGTACATTCTATGTGCCATGATAGCTTTGCTTGGAGTTTTCCCGATGGTGAAACATTTCCCTTATTAGAGCTTGTCTTGTTCCTCGACCAGCATTGATTGGTTCCTTAATTATTCCCCCTGCCGGGTGCAGCTGCAGCCAGAGTGTTTGCAGTAAAGATGGGGATGGTGCAACTGTTGCGCCGTTGGGGTACTGTAATGTACACAGGAACATCGGTTAGCCCATTTACCGTGGGCACTCGTGGTTGCTTCTTTGCTTGTGTAAAAACACATGCACTTAAAATTTGGAAAGTTGCCACGAGTTGATTGAGCAACGCCGGCCTCCTTGCATTTCGTATGGAAAAGGTGAAGCTTTTGAGCTTGAGCACAGAAAGCTCTACATGTAGCATGTCACGGTGCCCAGGCCACAAATGCCCTTCGATCCACTGCAGCGTTCTTGATCTCTGGATGCGCACTGCACGTGTCAACAACCGAGACCGGGGGCGTCACCACGACGAAAGCCGGGCGGCCACCTCTTGCATCGGCTTTCTCCGATCCTTTCCCTGACGTTACTAGCTTCTTTCCGGGCTCTATGTGCAGCTGCGGCTAGTTGCTGCTCCTGACATAGGAGGAGTATAATATAAAAATGTGTGATCTGAGAGCGACCGTACCAGAGACACCAAGACATGTAGGCATCGTCGATCCAAGGAGAGCGCGACACGGCGCGTCGCTGTCGCTTTTTTTCTTTGCCGCGTCGTCCCGTGCGGCGTGGTGTCTCTGTCCCTAACCCTGAGGGTTAAGGACCGGTTTTAGATGCCTTGTGCTGCAACCTTTTTTGGAGGAAGAAAACATGCCATCGTCCCTATATATGCCGATCGATGCGTGACGACTCCCACTTTATTCGCTCTGTGTGTAAGGAGCTTTTCTAGTATTCCGTATTTGACATGGCACTTGTTGCCTTGCCTTTGGCAAGTTGCATTGGCACTCACGCACCACGCAGAGCAGACGGAACAGGCAAATGTGGCTACTTAATGGTGATTGTACCCACCTTCAGTTCGTCATCGATCTCATCTGATCGGTGGCGTCACATGCCACGCCGCTTCAGATTTCCCCTGTTTCATTGTTGTTTTCCGGGCAAACCTGCTGCTCTTGCTTTGCTTATTGCCAAAAATGATATCAACCACTTACTCCCTCCGTCCTATAATACGGTGCATTTCAGTTTATTCTAAGTCAATTTTATTTAAGTTTAACTAAATCTAAAATAAAGAATGTTATCATCTAACACATCAAACAAGTAAATTATAAAAAATATGTCTCGTAATAAACTTAATTATGTTTATTTGATATCATAAATATTATTGCTCTTTTCTATAAATTAGGTTAAACTTAAAATATACCCAAGATAAACCAAAATATACTATATTACAGGATGGAGTGAGTATGCAGCAGTTATTATAATTGGATTTAATTTAGTCTGATCTGTTTTTATTTAGCAATTAAATGGAGGAAATTCAAGACCATATTTAATACTAAGTGTATGTAATAATCAAGGCTATTCCTATATGGGAAACAGACAAGAGGCGCGGTGTGTGCGGCGTGGCAGAGCAGGCGTGCAATGTGCACAGACCTTTTTTCCAGATTGTAATTGTAATTGATGGTTTCATGAGGCCATGATGACCACTATGTTTTAGTCGTTCCCGTTACTAAGAGAAAGCACCGTGAGTTGTTGTGGAAATCGCCGTTAAAATTATCTACTTATATTTACTATTATGATTGGATAAATATTATAGAATATGGTAGTGAATGATTTTTAGCATTCTCACATAGACAACTAAAATATATATATGTTAGTAAATTATATGTTTGCTAATGTGGATAGCTCAATAAAATATAATGGCACGTGTTAGTAAATTATGTGTTAGAATTTTTATGGTTTAGAATTGGATCAATTTCACACGATGTATTGGATTATTAGTTGAAGAAGGATATTTAGAAAAAAAAAATAAGTTTGTGGAGAATTTTTTGTCGCCAACAGTTTCATCTCTGCTATTTAAAAAGTTGATCTAATGGCCATAAAAATCGGGTGTTGCCTGCCAGGTTTTCACACGACCGAGTAGACAGTAGCCAGTAGCCAATGTGCAATGCAAGACCTTCCGTTTAGTGTTATGAAAAGAGCGAGAAAGATGTCAGCTCCAAAGAAGAAGTACAAAAATGAAATAGGCAAGCAATAGATATCTCTCTCTGTCACGCCTTTTTTCTCTTAGTTTGCTCAAATATCAATCAGTTCAATCTTGTTATTAATGCATTGTGTGCACACGGTCACATGGAGCACATACATCGGCTAATCAAGGAGAAGAAGAAAGAGTGTTGTAAATATATATAAGTCCGAATCGAAGAAATTGTTGTAAGGTATAGCGCCGTCTAGCTAAGTGCATATATATGTCTATGATACATAACAAGATTAATCATACACATACATTATTTATTTGGTGATAATTAACGTTAAAACTGATGTGGTACATGTGAATGTGTGATGGACAGCACATACATCTCCATGCATCGTGTCCCTACGCATGTGCACACACATACGCATATACAGCCCATACAAACAAAACACACAGCGATCTAGCTAGGGTCTGTCCGGCAGCAGATCGAATTATTCATCACCCTCTCTAATTAAATGAGCACGTACGACATAATAACATCACAACACAGACGAGATCAACTAATATATAATGAACATACATTAACATATAGTAAGAATATCAAGGAACCTAGTAAATGAAACGTGTGTAGTAGCAGCATATGCATGAGAGAGTGGACGGGCCGGCAGTGGCGGCGGCGGCGTCGATGTGTACAGTGGTGGCAGTAGTGTTCGCGTCGTCGTCGGTGACTGTCGGCGATGATAATGATGACCGTATGCTGGCCGGCTGGCCGGCCGGTGAAGCCGCCGTAGCAGAAGCAGCTAGGCGGAGACCTTCTTCTGGTGGAAGCTGTTGATGAAGTCGGAGGCCTTGCGGTCGACGTCGCGCTCGCCGACCCACCAGCCGCCGTAGTCCTCGTCGCTGGAGCGCACCTTGCGCACGTAGCCGGTCCGGCCGTCCCAGTCGCTCATGTCGCCGTCGTCGTACCGCCGAGACGACTTGCGCAGGAAGCTGAAGATGGGGCAGAAGAATCCCATGGCGCGCGGCGCGGCTGGCCGGAAGATGATCTTCTTCGTCTAGTTACCTGGCTGGTTACCCCTCCGGCCTTGCTTCGATCTAATAAGCAAAATTCAGTGACGACAGTGAGCTGAGATCGAGAAGCTAATAAGCTATATATGTCCTGAGCTAGAGAGCTGTAGTACAGTTTTGATTAGTGGCCGGTGGCTGAGCGAGCTTATTGCTTGGACGGATCAAGTGGTGCCCTGGCTTAATGGTGATGAGGGGAGAGGGCGGGCACCTGGATTTATAGGAGGAGGGGGCTGCGGACCAGGTGTGCCTTGGTGGATGCAAGCTGGCTAGGGTTCTAAATTATATGTAACTAAAGGTGAGTGATGGAGGATAGCGGGGGAGTGGACGGCCAAGATCGCGCGATGTGAAATGATGCTAAAGCGCGTGTTCTACGTACACAGCATCATCTGCTGCAGCAGCCGGAGGAGAGATGATACGATTGATGGAGAAGAAACTTAACGCGGCCGGCCGGAGGGCAACGCCACGCAGAAGAGTAAAGAGGCCGCCGGGGGCGCGCGCGTGGTTTCCAGGCCTCTGCTTTTGGTGCTGCTCTCCAGAGCCCCTAGCTAAGCTAGCCGGCTAGCCGCTATAACCAGAGAGGGACGGACATCGGAAAAGAGGGAGGGAAACTGGGAAAGCAAGCACTGCATCATGCAAGCGATCGATCGATCGATCGAGAACGAAGCAGCTTCTGCTGCACTGCACTGCACTGCACTGCACTGCACACAGCTTGATCCTATATCCTCGGTCCTCCTTGCCCTTGGAACATAATAATTCGCCGCGCCAGTCGCTCTCAGACTCAAGAACAACGCTGCTTTATCATCATCGCGCTATATATGCCAAAAGGCGTTAAGATGAAGAAATGCAGGAAAATATCGATCTCGTGCACGCGCTTTCTTGTTATTTGTCGTCATGCATCCATAATACACGTACGGTTACAGATCCTTTTGTTCATTTTTGGGTGCATCCTCTGCAGCATATGCAATTTATTACAATTATCACGATCGAGATAACAACTGGACATTTTCACTTTTGAGTAAAGGTTCGAATCTGTACCTTTTTGCATGCATACTGTATGCAGCTAAGCTACTACTAGCTCTTGTTTAAGGTTACTGCAAGCTGTTTCAGTTTCCTTTGGCTTGCTTTGCCTGCGCTAGCTGTGCCTTAGAGCAATCCATCGGCCGGTTCTAAGCTGCAACAATATTCCCAAGATGACAATATCCATTTCTATATTTTGATGCAGGTTGTTGCGTTCCAACTCCGAGCCGTACGTGGTCCTGTACATATGGCACTGACATTACAAGTAGAGATCAAGGTGGGCCACGAGCATATATATACAAATCATTAGCACACACTTGCCATCATATATATATATATATATATATATATTCAGTGTGTGTGTTTATTTTTGTTAGTTAGAAGGGGTGGCAGGAGCATTGCAGCACTTTTATTCGACACAATTCAGTGTGTGGTTATCCAAGATAATGCAAGTTTATTATTATTATGGTTGTCATCACGTTTGCAACAAGCAGCAAAAGGGGGAAAATGGCGAGAATCCACTGCGGGATTGTAATCATTTAGTGACCACCGTCTTTTTGTTTGGGGGCACACCAAGTTGGAATTGATCTGCACACCCCCAAAATATATTCCAACATGAAAGTTCAGACGTGTGTTAGCGTAGCTTTCATCAATATGAATGAGGCTACATACATATACGAGAGAGGACCAGAGATCAATTCCATTTCTCTGTCTCCTTTTCCCTCTCCTGATATAAAAGGGGACCAATATAACAATTAACTGGTAATGGTTTCGATGATTAGCCTTCAAGCTCTTGCATACACAGTATATGATCGAAGGAAGAGGACAAACTAATTGGTTTTTATATAATCTTATTCTTTTATAGGTCATTTTGTATCTAGCTATCTTGTTGTCTATCTTTTATACAAGCCTTTGTTATTCTTGAGATATATCAAATGTGAGGTCGTCTTTTGAGTGCCTTTGTCAAAAAAAAAAATACAGTTTAAAATAAAGTAATTCTTACTCCATTCCAAGTTGTAAGATTCTTAATTAATACATAGATTTTGTTACTCACCTAGATATATGTTAAGTGTAGAATCTACATACGTAAAGTAAATCTATAAAGGACGTATTCAGTGCCATAGGCTTCCGCACTGCGGAGTGTGGGGAAGGAAAAATAGCCAACAGCTTTTTTCGCACAAATGTGCAGAGGCTGGGGCTTGAACCCTGGACCTCTTGGTGACAGGCGATATAAAATTAGGGAGTAGTAATTATCATAAGTCAAATTAAATTAGGGAGGAATAACGACGTTGCTAAATATTTTTGGGGTGATCGCGCGCCCATCTAAACTAATAAAAACGTTATAACAACTTTTAGTTAGTAATAATAGCTAGATTGGCGGCGCTAGCTTAATAAGGTTGCAAAGTTACGTACACAGTAGAGTGGTCTCGCTATTTTTATTCTGCCCCAAAAGCAGCTGGCAAGCAGCGACGATCTGTACAGCCGCAGGTTGACGAAGTTGGGCCAAAAGGAACAGTCTCTGCCTTTAGTTCGGCCACGAACGAAACCACCACGAAGAAGGCCAAACGCTGTATGTAATCAGCATTTTTCTAATAATAATGGGCCAGCTTTTTTCTAATCTTTCTCTAATATGCTGCTGAAGAAAGAATATATACAATATATAATGGAATGGGCCAACTTTTCTAATCTTTTCTCTCTGCTGACGAAGAATACATGCACCGTCCCAAGCATGCATGTACGCATCTGTTTTTCAGTTTGATCGCATCATGCATCATCCCGGCCTTTTTGTTCGATTTGCTACCTTTTCTCTGATCATCATCAGATTAATTAAATTCAGTATATAGTGGCAGCGCTAGAGATATATACACACCCTTAACCCCTAAGTATATATGGTCGGTGATCTGCATGTACCTCGGATCCCCTCTACAAATTAAAGGTTACCTGCGTTGTTGCTCCGTGCCGATGCTTACTAAGTGATGGAATTCAGAATGCTCTGAACGTTGCTGCATTTCTTCTGGAATACCCTGCTACTTCTTTCCCTCCATATCTCCCAACACGACCAAAGATCGAATGCCATGTTTCGACTTGACAATAATGTCTTCGTCCAGTATGGATGGTGCATTGTGGAGCCGAGCTTGTGGTTTGGGCGAGCACGAATGTTGTGTGCAGCGCGTGTTCACGTCCTATTCTATCAAAAGTTGTTGTTGTTGGTAGAGCGTTTTGCTTTGTTACTCCTCCGACGGCAGTGACGTAGAGTTGCAGCTGTTGTGCTATGTGTTGTTGTTTGGCCATCCAGCCGTGTTGAGGGGTAAAGAAGGTACTGTAATTTTTTTTTCTTTTTTTCTACAGGTAACATCTCAGGGAACTTACTCATATTTTTCTTCTATATCAATAAAAACAGGCACGGTCTGAATTCGTTCAAAAAATTATATATATAATGATGTAGAGACAATCATCTGTGTCGTTATGCGTAAAAAGGCAGTATTGAAAAGTTGCATATACACATATATACACGCATCTAATGATTTAAATGGTACTCGAGAGAAGAATGACCTAGAAATATTGTTCTCGAGAAAGCAAGAATATATAGGCGGCTGCACAAAGGAAGCAGCCAAGAAGGTACATTTTTGTCCGGCGTTGTTGGAAGCCCTTGACAAGTTGTCATAATGCTCGCTTTTCTAACTTTGCCAAACCATTCTAAATTTCATTTTTTTTCTCGCGACTTTGAAGGACGTACGTAGCTGGAAGAATATATGTTCGCTTCGGCTGCATTGTTGTTAGGCGCGCCTCACTTATTGGTGACTCGAGATTAAAGTATTCCATTTTGAACGCCAGCGTGTCGCGTGATAAAACAATAATTAGTCATAACCATAGGACTCCGATTAGCTTATTCGCGACGATCGAAGGTGACAGAATAGTACAGGCATATAGAGTACGCCCTAATAAAACACTTGGTGCGGACTATGCCTAGCTTAATTTAATCAACGTGTCCAATTTGCTTTCTTGCTCACGTACACTTGGTGTAGACTGTGCTGCTTAATTAATCACCATTTAAGCATAAACATTAGTCCATGAGTTGTCACCCAATTACCAAAAACAAGTTAGGGTTTTGGGTAGCCATGAGGGTTTGGGAGTTTGAACTCAACCATGGTGGTGAGGGCCATGGATCGGAAAGGGCTCATGGGAGGCTTGATAAAGAGGAGACAAGGAGGAGAAGGGTTGGAGATGATGGCTCACCATGTAAGGAGGTGCTCTAGGTGCAACAGCTTGGCACGGGGTTTCTCAAGGAAGGAGGTCCTCTTTAGAGCACCACCATGAATTTGAGGAAGACGAAGAGCTTGGCGAGGGTTTGTGGATCAAAGTTAGCAAGGACAACATACATGGTGGACACAATGTGCTCCTCTGGTTATGCTTTGACAAGGCAGTAAACGTTTGAAGGTTTGCTCGACCTGCGTGAGAATGTCTTCTTCATGTTAAAAAAATAAAAGTCTTCTTCTTAAATACAGTGTTTGGGGCTATCTTACCCTTCTCGCGCCTGAGGGTTTTTTTTCCTTCTACTTTTCTTCTTGCTCTCTTGTCTTTTTCTATTAAGTTGTTTTGGGAGAGGAAGGGAGTGAGAGTTAAGGGAAGCAGGGCTAGGGCGGTGTGCGTGACATCTCACATTTGGTGGGTCGTCTGGGAGCCACGGTGGACTATTCACCAAATAAGCACTAGTCAAGGTGGGGCTGATGTGGACTTAGGTGGTTCGCCGGTTTGGATTTTTGGATGGGCTTCTTGAGCTCAACTAATCTCGATAAAGAACACACATCTACTTGGGACCAGGCGAGTATAACGAAAAAATAACACGGCCTCCAAAATCCAAACTGGAATATATACTGGATCTGGGCCCAAATTATAGGAGCAATGCAGCTTGAACTCGTGTTATTAGGCAGTGGAGTGGCTCACTCGCGCTCGTCGCGGGCTCAAGGCCTGGGGACTGGTGGCATTTCCCATTCGGCCAACCGATTCATATATAGCCTCGTGCTCTCGTCTCCTCCAGCAACACTTTGCGAGATTTTCATCTGGTACTAATCTGAATCTCGATAAGATAAGCACATACGCATTATAAGCTCAATAGCTGCATGTACACATGCATGAAGGAAATTATGATAAAATAAGCCGGCTTGATGCGCCCGAATATTTCAGTTTGCATTGCACTGAGACCGCCGACAGCAAGCAATAAGCGGCCTCACTCACGTCAGGCATGCATCTAAAAGCTCGATCGAATCAACGAGAGACGTACGACACCGTACACATACACATTATATACCACCCCCGGCCCTGCAGCTGCAACGCGCACGCGCTCTCAGTTGTGGCAGATCTTGGCGGTGGGCATGGTGACGCAGATGGGCGCGTACTTCTTCTTCGCCTCGGGGCTCCCCTTCTTGGGTTCCGCCATGGCGGCGCCGGCGCCGCCGATGGCCGCCACGGCCGCCGCAGCCGCCGCGAGCATGACGGCGCGGCGTCCCTCGGCGGGCTCCTCGGCCGCCGCCGCCAGCCTGGGGCTGGCGGCCGGCTCCTGCTGCTGGCAGCGGTCGGCCTTGGCGGCCCTGACCACGGCGAAGCTGCCGCGGCGCGAGGGCGCGGCCACCGCCACGGCCGCGAAGGACGCCATCATGGTGAGCGACGCCATCGCCTTTGCGCTTGCTGGTGGTGACGGTGGTGGTGGTGGTGGACTGGTGGTGCTGCGTGTGGACGTGGATTGCTCGCGCTTTGTGAGGAGCTTTTGGCGGCGGGCCTGCACTGCATGGTTGGTTATTAAGCTCTGCGGTCCGGAACGGCGAGGGCGCCTTATCCCGTGGGGGTGAGCCGCCACTGGGCCGCTGCCATGTGGCCGGCCGGCGTGATGTGGCGGAGGAGAGGGCGCGGGTGCTGGATAACGCGAGGGTGTGGCGGGCGAGGATAACGAACGGGCGGACCGCACGCTGGGCTGAGCCGTTGTGATCGCGATCGGGGCCCATCAGCAATCAGCTGTGCTTCGGCTGACTTAGTGACGATCCCTACCAGTCATTTTTTCACTGATCTTGGTTCAAGAGAACCTATTACTAGTAGCTGATAAACATTACATTTGCTATGTACATAGGATCAGAATTACCGAGTTGTTCGGCTGATGGTTTCTATGCGGAGCTAGGCTGATGATGTTTTATCGTGAGAGAAAAACACTTTGATAGCTGATGATGTTTTGTTGTGAGAGAAAAACACTCTGATGGTTTCTATTCCCAATAAAACGGGCTGATGATGTTTTGTTGTGAGAGAAAAACACTGATTGATATAAGTTCAAATGAACAGGGCGGTATATTGCTCAAGTAAACATAGCAGTATAGAACAACAAGCGCTCTCCTTTGTCCTTGTCCCACTTCGACAATCGTTGTGCCCAGAGTTTTGCTTCAGCGTTGCATACTACCATTGTGCGGCTGAGGTTAGCCGCATATTTCTGAAGATTACGTCGTTCCTTCGCTTCCATAGTTGCCAACAGCAAAGGGCAACAAATGTTCTGAAATGCTTACCGGCCCGAGATGTGTGGTGGACAGATCAATCAAAGTACCTAAAGATCTAGCAACGGTTGTAGTGTCCGTTGGCATGCTGATCGTCCCAAGTTTTTAGACCAGAAAAGTTCAGCAAAAAGGCACCCCCAACTATGAGGCTTGCTGTCTCATTCTATTGTTGATAGATATCACACCTCGGACTGTCCTCGATCATCTTTCGATGGAGATTGACCCTGCATCTGCATTACACCCTTTCCTGTGCAGCCAAAGGAAGCACTGAACCCGGGGAGAGACGTGGATTTTCTATACAAACGTCGACTGTGGTAGTGGCGGTCCATCCTTTGCCTTGCCGGTATTCAGAAGGGGGCCACGACGCCGCGCCGGTCCCTGCTGACCGAGAGGGCAGTAGACTGAATGCTGCTGCCCAGCTCCGTCAGCTCCGAAGTCGCCTGAGGTGTGAGTCGAGGCAACACGAACTGGGTATCCTGCACTCCAAAAGCAAAGACCTGCGTCACCGTACTGTTCTTCTTACAACGGCTGAAACCGATGTGCCATGGCGTCATCATTATGCCACACGTCATACGGAAAAGAAATCTCCTCACCATCGCCAATGTACACCGTGCTGACAGCATTGATAAGCTGCTTATCAGACTGTGATGCTGGTTGAGAGTGCAGTGTAATTTTAAGCTCGAGTGATTGCTTCAAAATTTCAACCCTAAGATTGTTGCCTCGCGTAATAATCACTCAAAATAGTTACCCTTGCTAAAAGAACTAGTTCAAGGCAACTTTAATTTGTCATAGCCCAAGAAGAAAGCTAACAGTTTTTTCTCGAATAGGCACAAGAACTGCGTAACATAGTTATAATGATGTACATAAAATCTGTTCAGGCTATAAGTATACAACTGAAATTAGTACAAAAAATTGACACGAAGGTCAATCCACAAACTACAAGAGCTAAGCTACAAAACTTGGACCAATAGCTAAGCTACAAAACCTGGGCCAAGAAAGAAAGCCGACCCAAAAATGAATAAAGACAAAGAAGAATGTATTTGGATTCTCTAAATAAACTGAACAATCTACATAACTTTCCGCGCCGTTAGTTGCTGAGACGAGACCAAAATATCTCTTGTGTATATATTTGTGAGAGCAAAAAGCAGCAAAACGAAGACTACTTGGGCGCTCACTATTCCAAAATGACTAATGCTGTTGCCAATCTCCATCCAACTACCGGTATTCCGTACCTGTGGGTAAAATGAACAGGAAGATTCAGTACATTAATTCTTATTGAAGTAAGAAGTCTACATTGAATACATAAGGCTAATGTAGTCATCAGAAAGATGAAATACAAAACAACTTGGTGCAGTTACATCTTCAAATTTCCAATGATGCAGACGCAGTCACAGAGAGCCTATGAGGTCCTGGACAGGTGTCCATAACATGGCAAACCAAAGAAAATTTACCCAATAATGAACATAATCGAAAGAACATTATACAGCAACTAAATATGGTCAAGGCCATGGAGCATGTCTTTTTTCTTAAATGTAAAATGCATAAAATTAGGTTAAGTATTATAAAAGGGAAAGGGTGTACATACCAGGAAAAAGAAATGAGTAGTCATTACATCTGACAGCAGTATTACAAGAAAATAACAGCCCAGCCGTGGGATGCGGACAACCTTGGTGATCGCACTAAACGTACATCTGCAGTTGTCATAAGGTCAGTTTAATGAAATGTAGCATCAAGTACAGCCCAAATTAAAAGAAGACATAATTAAGCTAAGGTATTATAGAAAAATGTCCAAAGACCTAACATTTGGGGGGAAACCTCATCTTCTTTACATTTGTTTGTTATAGCTTGTCACCCTAAGGAGGAACTGCCAAATTAATCTTAAAGTTGCTCAATAGATAACTATGCGGAGGGTATATAAATAGTCTATAGATATCATAAATGGATTGTTGCTTATATTTGTCTTTCTATATAGCAGAAGATGACCTAATTTGTGACAAGAACTTTTATTAAAGCATCATATTTTGAAGAATACAATTACAAAAATAAAAATCACTGTACACTGAACTCGAGTTTAGCGCATCTTCATTAACTTTAACTTCATGACATCATATAGCATAAGGTTAGCACGGTTAAAAGAAACTTACATCACAAGCATGAACGGAATGAACAATTTAAATATAAGAAGTCCTGCCATAAGAAATGGCTGCCAAGAGAAAACATTAGTGTCTAGAATAATAATAAGTAAAAGAGCCATTCAAAGAAATGTAACTTATAAACTTACACTAAATACTGTAATGAATCTGTACACAGACGAGATCTCAAAGCTTGCAATACTTGCAAAATTACCAGTACCAAAGAAGGCGACATTAAATAAGATCACCTGCAACACAGAAAGATACCATTAGTTACACTATCATGTTTTCTGCTAAAACTACAACAGAAGTGCTCTTAGTTCCTATATTGATAATAAATTATTGGATATTTACCAACAAAATATACATGCCCATATACTGGAAACATGGAATATAATGAAGTATGAAGATAGCAATACATTTTGAACAGAAGAACTTGTCAGCATGGGAAGAGTCCCAATATATGCATTGATCGTAGTTTCTTCTTAGATGTTATCCAAAATTATTGAATGCATAACAATATGGAAGCAGGAAGCAATCTTTTTTTTTGGTTATAAATATACCAACATCATTTCCTTGTGAAACTAAATGTAAATATGTTTGTGCATAAAGTTCTCAGAGTCTGATTCCACATATTCTATAAAACTTGTTCAGAAATCAAAATAGAGGGAGTAGCTTCCATTGGTCATCCATATTTCCAATAACTTAGCATCTTTGCACAACTAATCCTAGAGGACTATCTAGAGTAAATACAATCTAATGCCTATTCTGCCATATTAAAAATAATGCATCGTATGCAAGAGCTTCCGCACATCTGTTAGTCTCTGGATCCTTGCTCTAGGTGTGAGCAAGGATCACATCTAGGACAGCATCTAGATGCTGTCCTAGATGTTAGTCTCTGGATCCTTGCTCTAGGTGTGAGCAGGATCCTTACTCTCATCGAGAGGATAGCACACAGAGATCTCAGAGTTGAGGCAATTTTCTGGGTTTATTTCTCACACCATGCTATGCCAACCTTAGGGGTTGGGGATACATATTTATAGGTTGCTAACCAGCCAAGCATATGCTAAGATGCTAGTATAAGATGTTGTCCTAGATGCTGTCATAGATGCTAGTCAAGATGCTGTCCTTATGATGCTAACTGCTGTCCTAAAAGCAGTCAAGGATGCTTTTACAAAGGACACAAGGACACAAGGACCATGTGCTCTTGCAGCACACACACACAGGGACTTATCCATCACTCTCCCCCTAAGTCTTGTGTGACTCCTTGTGAGGTATCTGAGCCATCCCGATCCTAGCGCGAAGTTCTTGAAACTTGACTCGCCCAAGGGACTTGGTCAGGAAGTCGGCGAGCTGGTCTTGGGTGTTGATGTAGTTGGCCCGGACACTCCCTTCCTCCAGGCAGCTCCTGATGAAGTGATACCTCACCCGGATGTGCTTGCTGCGCTCATGGAAGACTGGATTCTTCGCCAAGGCCAAGGCGGACTTGTTCTCCACCCTGAGCTCCACTGCCTCTGCGTCTCTGCCAAGGAGATCGCCAAGCAGCCGAGCCAGCCACAAAGCCTGAGTAGCAGCGGTAGTGGCTGCGATGTACTCTGCCTCGCAGCTGGACAGAGCCACCACCTGCTGCTTGGCCGACTGCCAGCTGATCGGACACTTGCCGAGGAAGAACAGCGTCCCGCTAGTGCTCTTGCTCGTGTCGATGTTGCCGGCGTGGTCGCTGTCGCTATACCCGATGAAATGTGCCGCGCCGGGGCACCTCGGGTAGTGCAAGCCGTAGTCGGAGGTGCCCGCGACATAGCGGAGGATCCTCTTCACGGCCTGCTGGTGCTCCGTCGTCGGTCGCTACATGAACCGGCTGACGTAGCCGACGGCGAACGCCAAGTCCGGTCGTGTGTGGACAAGGTAGCGAAGGCTGCCCACAATGCGCCGGTACTGCGTCGCGTCCACCTCCTCCTCCGTACTCTCCCGGCTCAACCTCAGCCTCTCCTCCATAGGAGTGTGGGCTGGGTTGCAGCCGGTGAGACCGCCAAGCTCCACAATGCGCTTGGCGTAGGCAGTCTGGCGAAGGGAGGTGCCGGAGCTGTCCTGGTGGACTTCGATCCCCAGGTAGAAGGAGAGAGGGCCCAAGTCGCTCATCTGGAAGGTCGCCCTCATCTTCTCCTTGAACGCCTCGATCTCCACCTCCTTGGTACCGGTGATCACAAGATCGTCGACGTAGACACCTACCAGCAGGGCCTTTCCTCCACTGCCCCGCCGGTAGATGGCCGCCTCGTGCGGGCTTTGCTCGAAGCCCATCCCCTTCAGCGTGGAATCCAGCTTGGCATTCCACGCCCTCGGTGCCTGCCGCAAGCCGTAGAGGGCCTTGCGCAGGGGAAGCACCTTGCCCTCCTTACCGGGAACTGTGAATCCCGGCGGCTGATGTACGTAGACCTCCTCCTTCAGGTCGCCGTTAAGGAACGCCGACTTGACATCCATGTGATGGACACGCCAGCCCTCCTGGGCAGCTAGCGCAAGGAGGAGTCGCACGGACTCCATCCGTGCCACGGGGGCGAAGGCGTCGTCGAAGTCGACCCCTCCTGCTGCACGAAGCCTCGTGCCACCAAGCGAGCCTTGTGCTTGACGATGGCACCGGCTTCATCCCTCTTCAGCTTGAACACCCACTTAAGGGTGATCGCGCGGTGACCACGAGGGAGGTCAGCGAGCTCCCAAGTGCGGTTTTGCTCGACCGCGTCCATCTCCTGCTGCATCGCGGCACGCCATGCCGCGTCTCCCTCCGCCTCAGCGAAGGAGCGAGGCTCACCGTCCTCATGTGCCAGGTGCAGCTCCGCCTCGAAGTCGTGTACCGCCAGCCCAGGGACAGGCTGGTTGCCGAGGATGTTGTCTATGGTGCGGTAGCGTAGAGGCTCGTCGTCGTGGTAGGCGTCGACGCGGTCCTCATCGTCGGACAGCGGAGTGGCGAACTCCACCGAACGCTGACGGGCCAAAGCTACTGGTGCCGATCTTGGAGATGCCGGCGCCGGTGCAGGAGTGCGTGGCGTAGCTGGTGCAGGAGTGCGTGGTGTAGCCGGTGGTGGTGGTGGACTCGCTGGTGGCGGAGGCGGTGGAGGACTCGCCGAAGCTGATGGCGAGCCGGTTGCCGAGGAGGACGAGCTCGGTGAAGATGAGCTGCTAACTCCCCCGGCTCCCTCCAGGTGGACGTAGTCGACGACGAAGTCCCTGAGGGTCGAAGCCGAGCCGTCGTCCACCGCCTTGTCCCAGGTCCAGCCTCGCCCTTCGTCGAACACGACGTCCCGGGAGATGCGGACGCGCTGTGTCGCAGGGTCGAGGATGCGGTAGGCCTTGGCGCCCTCCGCGTAGCCGATGAACACTCCTGGAGTGCTTCGGTCGTCGAGCTTGCCGACTTGAGTGAGCTCCTTGGCGAACGCCAGACAACCGAAGACGCGGAGGTGGCTCACCCCCGGCTTGCGCCCGTGCCAGGCCTCGTACGGCGTCTTGCCGTCAAGCGCCTTGGTGGGCGAGCGGTTGAGGAGATGGACGGCAGTCATCACCGCCTCCCCCAGTAGATCGCCGGCATCCCTCTCTGCTTGAGGAGGGCGCGGGCGGTGGCTACCACCGTCTGGTTGCGGCGCTCGACGACGCCGTTCTGCTGCGGGGTGTACGGCGCGGTGAAGTGGCGCTTGATCCCCTCATCGGCACAGTACGTCGCGAACTCAGCCGCCGTGAACTCGCCGCCGTTGTCCATGCGCAACACCCGAAGCTTGCGGCCGCACTCCTTCTCTGCAACAGCTTGGTGGTGCTTGATGGCGTCCGCGGCTGCCCCCTTGGTGTCGAGGAGGACAGCCCACATGTAGCGGGACACGTCGTCGACGAGGAGGAGGAAGTAGCGTCGTCCTCCAGGTGTAGCCGGTGTCACGGGGCCACACAGGTCGCCGTGCACGAGCTCTAGCTTCTCCTTGGTGCGGAAGCTTGCTTGGCGGGGAAAGGACAGTCGTCGCTGCTTGGTGAGGACGCAGGTGTCGCAGAACTGCTCCACATGGTCGACGCACGGCATGCCCTGCACCATTTCCTTGTTGCCGAGCTGCTTTAGGGCCTCGAAATTGAGGTGCCCAAAGCGCTCGTGCCACCGCCAGGCCTCATCGTCCCGCTGAGCTGCAAGACAAAAGGGTTGCGCCACTTATACGTGAAGAACATAGAGGCGGTTGCTCCCCCTGTTCACCTTGGCGAGAAGTCGGTGACGGGGATCCCAAATGCGAAGCACGTCGTCGTGGATCTCCACGCGCGAGCCGTTCTCATCCAGCTGTCCCAAGCTGATGATGGAATTCCTCAACGCGGGGATGTAGTAGACGCCGGTGAGCAGCCGGTGCTCGCCGTTCTTGGTGACGAAGATGACGGAGCCGGCGCCCTTGATCTCCACGGCAGAGGCGTCCCCGAACTTGACAGAGCCTCGAACGTGGGAGTCGAGCTCGGAGAAGAACTCCCGCCGGCCTGTCATGTGGTGGGTGGCGCCAGTGTCGAGGCACCACCCATCGATCTTGCTGCCGCTGCCGGACCCGCTGCTGAGGAGGGCATGTGCCTTGGGCTCGTCGAGGTGGAAAAGGGCCGCTGCAACCGGTGCTGCTGGAGGTAGCTCAACGCTCGCATGTGCCATGAACAGAGCTTGTTGCTCCTCCTCTGCCTGCGCGACGTGGGCCTGGGCGCGTCGTGGCTGTCTGCAGTCCCTGGCCCAGTGACCAGCACGGCCACAGTTGTGGTAGGCGTCATCTTGTGTCGGCTTGGGCTTCTCGGCGGCGCCGCCCTGGGCACCTCTGCGGGCGCCGCCCTCGGCGCGCCCTTGCGCCCCGGCCTAGGCGCCTTTACGTGGCTTGCCGCGCTTGCCACGCTTGCGGCCGGCTGTTGCGGAAGAAGGCTCCCCCTTCTTCTTGTCACCTTGGCCGGCAGCCCACTGCTCCCGGGTGAGAAGGAGCTTCCCACCAACGGTGGCAGGCCCCGAGAAGGGCTGTGGCTCATCACCGTCGACGACCTTGAGGCGACCTATCGCCTCTTCGATCGACATCGTGGAGAGGTCCAGCAGGGACTCGAGTGAGCGAGCCATCTGCCTGTACTTCTCGGGGATGCAGCGGAAAAGCTTCTCGACAGCTCTCTCCTCGCTGTAGGTGTCGTCGCCAAACTGCACCAACTTCTGCAACAGAGTGTTGAGACGGAGAGCAAAATCATCGACGTCCTCACCAGGCTTGAAGGCCAGGTTCTCCCACTCCTTGCGAAGTGCCTGCAATGTGGACTTGCGGGCGCGGTCGCTGCCAATGCGTGCTGCAGCAATGGCGTCCCAAGCCTCCTTGGCAGTCCGCTTGCTGGTAAGCGAGAACTGCATCTCGGACAGGACTGCAGCGATGAGGGCATTCAGTGCCCGTCGATCCTGGTCGTAGTCGACGTCGCCGTACCGGACTGCCTCCCACATGTGCAGCACCTGAAGTCTCACCTTCATCACCGCAGCCCACTCAACATAGTTGGTCTTGGTGAGGGTAGGCCACCCACCACCGGGGCCAACGTCCCTGGCAACAGCCTGGTACCTGTGGTAGCCACGGTACCGGTCCGGGGAGAGAGAGCCACGCTGCCTACGATGGCCGTGCTCTTCCTCGACCCGTCCACCGCCGTGCCGGTTGCCCTCGTGTCCGACACGGCCGTGTGCGCGCTGCTCCTGGCGCTCGAGCCAAGCGTTGGCTCGGCGTGCAGCACGCTCGTCCCGCTCGGGGAAGTCCTGCTCGCGGTCCAGTTCGGCGTCCAGCCGCGCAGCAGCCTCCCGCAGACGTATGGCCTCCAGTGCCCGCTCTTCGCGGGCCGCGTGGTTGGGGTCGCGGTTCCCTGCACTCGAAGCGCCGCCGTCACCGTGCGCGCCTCCTCCAGGAGCGTCGCCGGGCTCGTGGGCGTGCGCAGCTGCCCACTGCGCCGCTCGCCCTACCTGCCTCTCCAGCTGCTCAAGGTACGGGTCGGCGCTGTCATCAGCAGAGATGGAGCTGCTGTGACTGCCGCGCAGGTCCTCAACCTCCTCTGCGGCTGCACGCGCTGCATCCGCAGCTGCTGCTGCCTCCACCTCCGCTCTGGCTGCTGCCAGCTCCGCTTGGGCCAGCCTCGACGCCCTCGCTGCTGCTGCAGCGGTTGCTGCCGCTGCTCGCCTGCGCTCCTCTGCCGCGGCGAGGTCAGCCTCCTGCCGACGCCGCGCGCTGGAAGCGGCCGAGTGCTGAGACTGCCCTCCTGTGGTCATGGCGCGCTGCTGCACGAGGGGCAGAGGCTGCCAAAACAGCTGCTGCTGGCTGCTGGGGCTGCTGCGAGACAGGGAGCTCGACTGGAGAAGGGATTGCGCAGGAAATGCTCAGGCTACAGGATAGTACGGCTCCGATACCACTTGTTAGTCTCTGGATCCTTGCTCTAGGTGTGAGCAAGGATCACATCTAGGACAGCATCTAGATGCTGTCCTAGATGTTAGTCTCTGGATCCTTGCTCTAGGTGTGAGCAGGATCCTTATTCTCATCGAGAGGATAGCACACAGAGATCTCAGAGTTGAGGCAATTTTTTGGGTTTATTTCTCACACCATGCTATGCCAACCTTAGGGGTTGGGGATACATATTTATAGGTTGCTAACCAGCCAAGCATATGCTAAGATGCTAGTCTAAGATGTTGTCCTAGATGCTAGTCAAGATGCTGTCCTTAAGATGCTAACTGCTGTCCTAAAAGCAGTCAAGGATGCTTTTACAAAGGACACAAGGACACAAGGACCATGTGCTCTTGCAGCACACACACACAGGGACTTATCCATCAACATCTTCCATAAGACAGATGGAAACTATCAGACTTACAAATAACAGAGGGATTCTTAAATCAGATAGTCGTAAGTGTCTTTCTTCATAACCAAAAACCGAGTCATCTGCCAGGCTTCTGCGACGTGCAGAGCCACTTTCTTCTGAGCGATACAGGTTGGCAGACTCCACAAATATCCATCCAATGAGTACCATTGCAAAAGCGCTATAGAAAACTGCTTCATAGCTGTGAAGAATTAACAAAAATTTGAACAATGATTTTCATGTTAGCTCAGGCACAGCAAAAAGAAATTGATGTATGAACTACAGCAGAAGGTAACAGCATACCCAATAGAAAGCAGCAGAAATGGAGGAGCAAAACCCAAGAATATAGATGTAAGACGGGATAGAACACTAGGTGGTGAGAAAAGAGGTAGCACCATAGCAACACCTGCCAAATATAGGACACATTAAAACAGTAGAACCAAAAAGCTCACAAGTTCAGGATGAACAATCAAACAGGTTGAACACTAGGCTTGGCTTCAAAAAGAATGTGTCATATTTAAAGGGCTCAAGATTTCCAATGGACAAAGCCCCAAAATGTAGACCTGTTAAAGTTAAGAATGTTTCCGCCTGGGGCTACAGGCTTACAGGTATTCCCCAAAGGCCAGAAGCGGGGACCAATTTTCCATTTTGCATCTTTTCCCTGAGACAATACCTTCCTTCAATTACCACTCAATATTGTTTCTTGGAACAGCTACCAATCAATACTGTGAGTTTTTTATGCCCAAACAAAGGAATAAATCAAACCCACAGTTCAAAAATTGCCAAATAAGACCCAGTGTCATTCTTGCCACTCAAGTCCAACCATTGGTGATCCTTATAGGTCTTAACCACAGAGCACGAAGTCCCAAAACACAGTGTCCCTCCAAAAAATAACCTCTCCCCTTGGAGAATGCATTAAATATTTACCTAAGCTCATCAGTCCTTGGGCATACCCTACATTTGCTCCAAGACCCTCTAGTAGAAAAGTAAATGTCTGGGATTGAGTAGCTTCTGGCCCAGTGGGCCTGTAAAACTCACTTGGAAAAGATGTATTTTTGAACCAAACAAAACAAGAAGTGTTAAAACCAGAAACAGATCAAGAACCTAAACTAAGAGACGAGTAAACATAGACAACATACAAAAGCTAGCTGTGTGTAGGCCTGTAGGGTTAAACTCATTAAGTTGTTGCTTTATAGTTCAAAGAAGACAAGATGTATAAACAAATCAGATATCACCATAAAATTGAGAGAGATGATCCAATGACACTGTAGACAATTAACAGCACAAATAACAAATTGAGTGACTTACCTGCTACAGACCAATTGATCAACTGATGCAGTGAGTGCAATTCTCTGTTCTGGGATCGATGTGAGGTAGATAGCCACACCATTATCGAAGATATTGCAACTAAAATAACCTAAAACATCATAAACGGTTGAAAACAATGTCTTAAACTTGAACTTCCAAGAAAGAAACGCCAACCACAGGATATAACTATTTGAGCTCTGCACCTGAACAAAATACAGTTTAAAGGATTGAGGATCCCGTTTATTTGCTCGAGTGAGATATAGCCAAAAGCTGGAACTATTTGATTTAATCCATCTTGAAGCTAATCCAATAAGTATTATGAGCCCTCCACTAAAAATTCTGCATATAAAGAACTCATCAGACTAAAAGCTGCAAGGAAAGGACCAATTAAACAATATCTGATAATATCTATGCAGTAGATGGCTGGCAGCTTCTTAAGAAATCATGAATGACACATAAGAGCATTAAACGGTATTACTATACATATGTAACAGCTTGTTCTCTACTGGCACAGGATAAAATGTAAGGAGAAAAATGCATGAATCCTGTCAGGGGAAGAAGCTTACACCAAGTTGTTGTTTTCTGGAATTTCAGCTGGCATCAAAGTGAATACAGACAGGAACCAGCAAGCAAGCCATATGTATATCGCAAGTGCAGGGCTAGCTTGAATAAACAAGGCTACATAAGTTGAACCGAGTATCCCGAGGACCAAGAAGCACCATGTATAAACTTTCCTATCAAAGAAGCTCATAACCTGACCACAAGTATCAAATTTCACATCAAATCTCATGAAGTCTTAAAATGATTTCTGTGTCAACAAGGGGGTACATACCAGAAACTCCAATACAAGCAGTGCAATAACTGAACTGGTCAGGAGATTAAAAATGTACTTGAAGGGCATATTAGCTAGCTCTCTCCATACAACCTTTAAAAATTCGAAGTCATGTACAATTCTTGTCCAAAGGAATATTGTCATAAATACATAAGCATGGTAAAGAAGTGGTGATTTCTCTAGAAGTAGTATAATGGATGACAAACCCATAAAGAAGAATCCACCAATGTAAACCTGCAACCAGAGGAGATAAAATCAAATCGTCTTAACTATGTCACGATGCAGATCAGCATGAAATTAATGTAGTAGTTGTCAAATTTGATGAGCAGCTTTGATTGCACAAAAATGAATAGTATGCAGCCCTGATTCTATCCAATGCCTATGCTCTATATGCAGAACCAAACCTTTGGATTCTACAGTATCTGTTCTGCAAAGGAAAAAAAATGGGAAAATGCAAACCGAAAAAATATAATGAGATTGAACAAAACACATATTGGCTGCAATCTAGATTGAGTAAAACAAAAACAGAAGCAAACAGACAGGAAAGAGTGGAAAGCTACCATACTTTCATGGAGGTATTCCTAGGATACAATTGAGCTCTCTTGATAAGAATTGCAGGAAATGATGTATAAGACTGTAGCACATGTATAATGAGGTTCACCATCCATCCAATATATCCAAGGGTAATTGTAGTCATTAACATGAACCAATCATATGTTTGGAAATAATGAAGACCAGCAAGAGCCAGCATTCGGAGCTCCTCAGATTGCTCCATGGCAGTTTCATAGTCCCTTCCAGATATAAGATCCTCAATCTGACTGAGCACTAGAGAAAAGTTTGACAGTGGCTTAAAAGGTTTGAAGTAGAGTGAACTGGATTCCTTCAGCTCTGAGATCGTTAAGGGAAGACATGCTTAGGAGTAACAGTATGATTTATTGTTTGATTTGGTTGTCTTGGCCATCATAAATTTGCATTAGGAAAAAAAAGAAAATTGAATGGCACGATAAGATTCATAGCTAACAGCACGGAGTAACCTACTGTTATGGGGACTCCAATAATAGATCAACAATCATGACCTCTAGCACCATTCACACTAACACACTACAAGCTTATAAGCCTGGAGTAGGAAAATTTTGAAGTTTAAGTATGTAGCAACAATTATTTTGAAAGGATACGTGACTTTCGGAGAAACTGGTTAAGAATTTGCTTTGTATTGGCCAGAACAGCTTCAACTTCATCAGCCTGTATAAATATAGGGAACAACCTTTAACAAGCAGTGTTGAGCCAAATGCAATAGATTTTTTGCATAGAGTACAGTTATTGTCTGACCTTTGTTAATTTCAAATAAGGAGTAGGTAAGCTCCCCACAGAATTCATTGGGCATGGCAAACCCACAAGTGTAGCCTGAAAAAGTTGTGAAGAATTCAGAAAAGAAAAAAAGGTTTATTTAAGAAAACTAAATGCAACTGAAGAACTGAATATATGGTTGCACATGGAGATTTTCAAGCCACCATTAGGGGAGCTATGTCAGCCTGGTTGACATCTACTCTTTCAAAGCCTTCAAGGGCCCAGTCTTTTGGAGTGGGTGTGTCATGTTTGTGGTCATCGACAAACCGAAAGCCATCATCAGGTTTCTCTGTATAAGCCAGGAATTTTGGGCTTCTAATTCCAGCACCCCATGCTACAAGAGGAGTATCTGTATTTGAAGGGTGCCCGTCTCCATGGCTTCCTGTAGGTAGCAGTGCTTTATCAGGCATCATAATAAAGGAGTAATATAGAGTACCCTAATATACTAACAAGCCTTTGCAATTAGTAATAGCCTAATGGGTCAACAGCCCTCATCCTTGTGATTGACCCAGGACAGCATTATATAAACAAAAAAGTGCCAAGTGTGCAACTAAATTTAGTGTGCTAAAAAGCATTTACATGTCAGGATTAGATTTGTCAATACAACTAAAAATGTGGCTGCCTAGGCGCTACGGAGCATAAAATGAGTAACCTTGTAGGTAGGTAATGCAACTAATCCATTCTGTTGTGCAATCTAGATTGAATTACTGCAAGCAATACGCCAGTCATTTTGCACAGATGCTGATTAGGGGATACTTTCCACATCTATATGCATAGTTTTGCAGAGGTCTTTTTTCATTTCTACTTTTGCTAAGGTGTGAAGAGATTTTTTTTCACAAACGTGCCCATGTAGGTGTTTCATTAAGAGGGAAGAGTTTTACAGCGCTTTGGCAGGCCACAGGCGAGATACCCAGAATTACCAAAGAGGTGGCGAACACACAATCAGGCCAGGCAGACATACAGACGTATACTTATAGTGATACATGGTAATAAAATTTGTAACGAAACACCGAAGTGCTAGCTCATCCATCCATCCAGGCTAACAAGACCAGCCTCGTACCCGCACTGCAACCCAGTCATTTCCCCCATTGACGATCGTTGTTGTCAAGGTTGGAAGAGATAGATATGGGGAATGGTACTATGGTAATATTCAAATCTAATTTAATTCACAAATTTCAAATTAAAATTGAATGTTTCAAGGTCATCATTTTTACAGTTTCCTGGTGGCGACAACTGAGACGCCACACTCTCCCAGAAAAACATAAACAGCCAGTTGCCTCTGACATCCTGGACCCTAGCAAAGAATCTACCTCTAGAAACTATATAAGCATGAGCAGCAAATAATGTATTTGTGAAACCATTTGGTGTATAATTACCTTTGTCACTCATTCCATGATCTGCAGTAAACACATATGCTGTTCGATTGTCATTGTAGTAGTTCTCCATGAGATTGTACACACTTTCAGCTATTTGATCAACAACCTTTACATTGTTCAGGTAGATGTTTGAATACGGTCGGTGTGCATGACCATTGGTATCACAACCCAGCAAGTGCAGAAATATAACCAACTTATCCTGTAGGAGTAACTGCCTCAATTTAATATCGTCAAAAGACCTGTTGAGAAGACCTTGAAACTGGTCAAATGACCAATGATCCAGAAATGATGCATCTGCAATCAAGGTCTCTAACAAAGTAAAAACATGATTCCGAAAGGAAAATAAATTCCAAAAGCAGAGCATTGATGATTTAGACGCTGTAATGTTGAGTAAAACAATAAAGTTTTCTTTGAAGAGGGGCACAGCCTTCATGTATTCAAAGAGGAAACAGACTTAATTTATACAATATGCGTCAAAAACTGGTTTCTTACTTACGAATTAACCCACACATCTGTAGAATTCATTATAGTAGTTGTGATTTGTGGTAAAAAAAACTCAGACCAAGAGTAAGAAAATAATTTTTATGTATAACCTTCTGAGATGAACTTTTAGATCAATATCAATATTTCAGGAAGAAAAGATAACATTGTGCTTTCCTCACTGTATTAGATAACTTTTAGGGGAAAAAAAGAGTAAGGAATGGATCATATTTATTACCTTCCTTCGCCGATGCATACGGTGGGTTTACACGTGGGCGAGAACATGATGAGGATGACTTCGATGTCACACAGAATGGAGAGCTCCTGGCCTTCTTGAGGATCCCGACCACCGCTTTGATTACGTCACCTGCCTATCGATGTTGTTCTCCAACCTCTTGACCTTGAGCTTGGCCCTCGTGGAGAGGATGAGAGTGAGATCGAGGTGCCACCCCTTCTCAAAACCACGCCTGCCGATCGTCACAAACTCTGCCAAGTTCAATATCAAGAGGTTGGAGATAGGCAGGTGACGTACTCAAAGCAGCGGTTGGGGATCCTCGAGAAGGCCAAGGAATTCTCCATCTTATGTGACATCGCCCTCATTCTCCTCATGTTCTCGCTGACAGGCAAACCCACCTTATGCATCGGCAAAGGAAGATAATAAATATGATCCATTCCTCACTCTTTTTTTTCTAAAAGTTATCTAATACAATGAGGAAAGCACAATGTTATCTTCTGCAAGATGAACTTTTCGAGTATGAGAAATCACAAAGTTATCTAATACAGCGAGGAAAGCACAATGTGACTCATAGTAATGCCTTGAGCTTCAGGAAGCTACATGTACTGCCAATGAATCTGACCTGTTGCAAAGTCTTCATATTCATGAGGATAAGTGCCCCAGGTACTGTGAGGTAGGTTACTGCAGAATATAGGAACAATATCTGGACTTCCAAATGAGATAGTGTGCCGACTCTGATTGAATACAGAATCAAACTCAACTGGATTGGCCTTCCATCCTGCCAAATACAATACTCACTATTTCACTGTAGAGCATAGCATATGACACTTGTTTAATTTAACTAAGTAATATTAACCATGTGCAGGATGTCAACAAAACACTGGCACTAAGCACTATGATTCAATACATGTTTTTTGGTTAACAATCATGAGGGTACGAGTACCACAAATACTAGTTCAGTAGCAACAACGAATAAAAATGGCAAAGCAATGCAATTACACATATGTGCAGCATACATGAAAATTAAAGTAAACTGAAAGACTTGTGAAAAAATTGAATCAAATTGAATCACGAACAGCCTGATGTGGTACAATAAAACTAGCACCGGGGCAGCGCACCTTTGGTGACAGCACTGGGGTCCTCGTAGAAGCCAGCGATGAGGGAGACATGGCCAGGCCTGGACTCGGTGGGCGGGCGCGCGTGGCTGACTCCCCACCGTCCCTTCTCCTCGATCACGCCGCGCAGGAACGGCGCTCTGTACCTCCCCCGCTCGTCCGGCTCGAAGAACTTGTCCGCCCTGAGCCCGTCCGCTGCACCCACCAAAAACCCCCAGCCAAATTACAAACTCAATATCGAGCCGAAGCTTAATGAGACGGGATCGGAGGAGGATCAAGGGCACACACCGACGAGGAGGACGAGGCGCTTGGCGGGGGCCGCCGAGAGGCGGGGCGGCACGGGATCCATGCCGTGCACGATGGGGGACTTGAAGTAGATGTCGAAGATGCTGAGCATGTACACGGCGTGGAGCGCGACGCCGAGCACGACCAGCCACCGCTCGCGCCGCCGCGTGGAGGCGGACGGCGAGTGCAGCTCCGTCTGCGGGCGCGGGCGGGCGCCGGCCATCGCGAGTGGCGGAGCGCCGGCCGAGCCGTGGAGGTGGGACGGTGGTGGATCTAGGTTCTGGATGGACTGGAGCGAGCGCGAAGGCGAATGCGTCGCAAGTCTGACGGATTGACAGGGCCGGACACGCCTGAGTGGGTGCACGGATCCAGAGTTTTAGCAAAGTACACTTTCAGAACTTCAGAGTTTTGGTTAACCCGATTATTACTACTGTACTGACCAACCAGAGTCGTGATTA
Organism: Bothriochloa decipiens; assembly: GCA_023333625.1. Classification (NCBI taxonomy): domain Eukaryota; kingdom Viridiplantae; phylum Streptophyta; class Magnoliopsida; order Poales; family Poaceae; genus Bothriochloa; species Bothriochloa decipiens. The sequence continues at coordinate 19,450,439 of CM041637.1, forward strand.
ACTTTCTACAAAAGATAATAGAGGGAGTACAAACAAGAAAAAAAGATTAGGAGTAGTTAACTAATTTTATTAGTTAAAAAACTAATTTATTATGTGAATCTCTTTTTCTAAGGAGATCTTGTGTTTTGTTATTCTTGAAAAATGGGCCAAGTTGGCACTCGCAGGTTTCTGTATACGTTGTAAGAATTAAATTTGGACAAGTTCATTTGGTTGCAACCAAATCAGTTGAAACAATGTTTTGGATTTGCCAAGTAGTGCACATAAAACAATATTTTAATATAAGATATAGGCTTACTTTCAAGTTGCAGTATTAAAACAATATATGATGAGGTAGGGGTGCAAACCCCTCCTGTTTCCTCAAAAAAAAAAACAATATATGATGTAAGAAAGTATAGTTTATAGATAAATATTGTGCAAAAGTACAAAACCATAGTTTAGAAAGAAAATACTCAAAAATAAGGTTTCTTATGTTCTGAAAAAATGTTTTAATAATAAAATGATTTTAAAACTATAAGGTTGTAAGAGAGATTATCTTTAGGTAGGTAATCCTCTTTTTTCGATGTGTTTTTCACTTTAAAACAAAGAGTGAATTGATTCCTAGTGTCGATCTTAGCGGCTCCCCCCTTTCCTATGGTGTCCTCTCGGTGATGGAGTTTGGGGAGAAGCTCGATGTTAATGGGCAGTCAGCGGTGTAATACCCTATGCTAGTAGGTTTGTATCAAGTAGGTTAGAGTTCAATTTACCCATTATGGCAATGCTAAACCAGTGCTTTTGCTACTTTGGTTCGTCATGGTAGGACTTCAGCATGGTTGCGGGGTGTCCTTCGCCACGTGGTCTTCCGTTTGTATTATCAAAGGAAGAGTAGGGCTTTCCTTGCATCATTTTTGCGAAGGGTGGGCACTTTCAACATCCTTTTTGGTGGATTCCTTGTCTGTATTGTTGACAATATTGGCAACGACGAAATAATCTTTTGGTAGTCGATCTTATGGTCAGCGGTGGCACATCCTCTTCCTCTTCTTTTATTCACATGTTAGCAACCGGTGCTTGTTTAGCATCATTGATGCATTCTGGTGGAGTTTCCAGGGTGCTCACTCTTGCAACAAACCCAAGGGTTGACACCTCTTGTAAGGCTAGAAGGTAGATCTTGGCTTCATCTTAGCGTCATGTTTTCGGTGTTTTTGGTGTTGCATGTTTCTAATTTTGCTAGGGTGTTTTATGTAAGACTATTGATATACTGTGCTATTGTTTCTTAATATAATTTCGCCTTTCGTAGAGAAAAACTAGAAGGTGTTGTCGTTGTTGCGGTATTAAACATTCTAGTTTGCTTTCTTAGTTGTTATTATTGTAGTATTAGTCTTTGTTGTCGTGTTATGAACCTCTTAGTTCATAAGAGGATGATAGGGAGTATAACCATTGCCAAGAGGAAGGACAGACAAAGTTGGCTTGGAGGGAGACTAGAGTATTTAAGGGTTGGATTGTTTGTTGTTCATTGCTTTGCTCATTAAAATGGGTCCTGGGTACATAAAGAGTTGGCTGGCTCCTTGGTCTACTTCCTTGGTCCAAGTCTACATTCATACTCCTGCAGGAGAGCCACACCTATTTCCTCCATTCACATTCCTACTGCATGACAACCACCTTGGACTTATGCTGGACTTTGACCTCAAGGGCAGCTCTTGTTGTGCCTCCTGCCCTCTGCCCCAACATGACATGTCGTTAGCTCTTTCTTCGAGATTGTTGTTGTTTATTGTATTGTCTAGTCTATATTTTTTTTTATTTCTAATACAATTGGCACCAAAAATAGAAGGATTCACTTCATTCAATTTCAAACACATATAGCAACTTTGCAAAACCGCTTCAGTCTGTGGAGCCATACATGCCCCTAGTACATAGGCCCCCCACCCAAAAGCAGACACATGCAGCCCAGCAGGTTCATCCTTTGCTAGCCCAAACTCCACTTTGTTAAAGTATGAAATGTAAATGAAATAGTGAATTTGTAGAACTTCTGTTTTGTGTTAATTTAGTAACTGAATATATATACAGTACAAGATGAAGTGGTGCGGTGAAAGAGTATCTTGTCATGAAAGGACAAGGCAACTATTCCCAAATTTTGTGCCAAAGGACATGCCCCTTTGGTGGCTATGTTAACTCCTTAGTAATGCCCGCTCTCTTATCGGTCTAATCTCACAGAAGAAGTGTCTATTTGAAAAGACATCTTGAAGAGGTGTATGTTCAAAGAGGCACTTGTTTCACAACATGCCCCTGGATAGAAATTTTTCTTTGAGATTAATGTAGCTAAAATTCCTCAAAAAAGATTATGGAAAATAATCTGATGAATTTTATTGATATGACATTTGAACTCCTAAATCATCATCGAGGTAGAAAAAGGCTAAAGACACATTATTCTAAAGTATCACCATCATCACCACCCCAGTCCTAACATCAAAAACCAAAACCTAAGTCATCAAGGATCTACAAACATCCTCGTCGTGTAATATAGTGTATTTAGGGAATAAGAAGATAATGTTTACTTAATAAAAATGCATAATTATTTTCTATATAGAAAGTAATTCATTTACTTACCTATTTTATATAAGAAGACTGAGAGTTCATCCTTTAATTATGGAAATTGGATCAGATTTCAATATATTAGGAAGACGAGCGAGGGATACATACGTCTATCGTTATCTCTCTTATTTGTCCTAAAATAACAAAAATATACTATATTTCAGAATGAAGAGAGTAAACAAGAACTAAAGAAGCGAAACAGGTTCCCGCTCCTCTATCCACCAGCAAGATCGCTGATTAGGAGAGAGGAGAGGACCATGATTCTGATTAGGAGGGAGGAGAGGACCATGCAGTGCGTGTTGGTGTGGGCGGCAGCAGCGGCAGGTCGGAAACGCTAGGGCTCAGCGCCGCACGAGATGAGTTCAGCGGCAGGTTTCTGATGTCCATACTATTCAGTTTCTATCAGTGCAATGTCTTTGGAGACATAAAACCTTTCACTATAACTGATTTTAGCCATTACTAACAACATTTTGCTAGTATTCTTAAAACACTGTTAGGATTGTTCAAAATCAAACTATCCCTAGATGAGGTGATACATCATAAGTCTGATCTTCAAATTTAATGGAATAACATAACCAAAACGCGTGGAACGAGTAAATGATAGAGATAGACTAGCTCATTGCTCAAACCAAACACCCTATATGTTCTTTCATGCACCACTTACTGCGTTCAATATTTCCAGTTTCCGTGACAACGCATGGAAGAGCAACTAGTAGTTCACTAAAAGGGAGCCTGTCTAGCTGAATAAATGTAACACCTCTGGTGTTAAATTAACTAAAACATGCCATGTCATCATATGCACTGCAAAGCATCCATGTTTAAGTCAACCTTAATGTGCATTAACTAAAACAAGTTTACATTTCATAGGTTGATTGAGTTTCTGTAATGTTTGTCACATGAAATAATAAAACCCTATTTTCGAATGCCATCGCAAATACTTAATTTATACTCTATGTACTTGAGGTGTAAACTGTGTTTACATTAGTGTCAAGCATAGTGTATAAATCGAAGTCCAACCCTAAAAAAAATGATTTCCATATTTGAAATTTAATTTGGATTCCAAAGCTTATTTTTAAGCCTGGCAATTCAAATTTAAAGTCAAATTGGAAATGCTATAAAAAGTTTTTTTTTCAAAAGTCAACTTGGTCAACCAAGGGTGTCATTGGGTTGATGACCTAAAAATGTCCTTGGATGATGTTTGTGCTCACTAATAACCAACCAATTAAGTTAGAAACCAAATTGAGTTTAAACTCCATTTCAAAAACCCTTTATTTCCAACCCTAGTTTTATCCCCTTTTCTCTAATTCAAATTCTATAAGGAATTTGAAGATACTCTAAAAAGACAGTTTATAGATCTTGACAAGAGCTACAAAATTGGTATACAAAGTTTTTCAAGTTTCCAAAAGGAATTTCAAATTAATTTGAAAATACAGTTTCCAGCACTTATCCCCTTTTGATTTTAAAGTTATAATTTAAAAATTATGCATCATCTGAGAAAACCTTGTATATGAAAAATGTTTGGTTTGATAAACTCAACATTTCATAGTTTTGAAGATTTTCAAGTTTTATTGAAAAATCAAAAGTAATTTCAGATACTTATTTCTAGGGTTAATCCCCTTTTCAAATCTGAATTCAAATTTCAAAATCTAAACAGAATTTGAAGATGCCCATTAAAGGAAAAGTGTAGCTCTTGAAAAGTTATGCAAATGATGTTTTTGGAGATTTTTAAGTTCTTATACAAATTTTGAAGTAATTTGTATTTTAAACCGAATGGCAATTCTGTAAATAATCCGAACAGCACCTAACCCTATCGGCGAACGCCATGGCCGGCTTCACATCGCGCGCCGCCGTCCACCGCCGCGCCTTCCCGGCCGCTCGAGCGTTTTCGGACGCGAGAAACTTCACCATCGTCGTGTCACCTGCTCCTTCATCGGCTTCTAGCTATAAATACCGATCGGACGACGCCGTTCTTTTCCTTTCTTCCTCCCGCCACCGTCGCCGACGACCTCGCTCCGCCGCCGAAATTCGCCGTCGACGCTCAACCTCTGTCCAATTGCTCTCGCCCAAAGCTCCGCAACTTCCTCACGGTCCTTTTGGGCCAGTCCGTGTTTTCTTTCATCGCCCAAGCTGCCTGCACGCAGTCTTCTTACCCGCGGCCGGTCAGTCGCGCCGCAGCCGCCATCTCCGCCATTTGCCATCGCCGGAGGTGAAAATATTTTACTTTCGACCCCTTAATCGTGCTCTCCGTGTTATCCTACGTCTGATGCGCACCTTGGTTTGAGCAGCGCATTACCGGAGGTCGCCGTGACGCCGTCGTGCCATCGGAGCGCCGCCGCCGCCATCACCGCCGTCGACCGCAGCTCAACCCAGCCACTCCGGACCTCTATTAACGCGCGCATCAGCGCCGTGGTGAACTCCTGCGTCTATCCGTGTCATCAATTTCATCCATTTCGCATCGGGAGTTGTTGAAGCGCAGTCCGGAGTCGTCGGAGTCCTGCTCGAGGGCTCGGCCGACGAAGTCGAGAGGTGCACTGTTCTCAAGGGGTACTCGAGGGGTGCACTGTTCTCGAGGGGTAGTCGAGGGTTGCACTGTTCTCGAGGGGTAGTCGAGGGGTGCACTGTTCTCGAGGGGTAGTCGAGGGTTGCACTGTTCTCGAAGGGGTCGAGTCGAGGTGTGCACTGTTCTCGAGGGGAGGCTCGTTCGTTGGGCGGAGTTTCGTCCTCGAGGGGAGGCTCGTTCGCTGGGGGAAGTTTCGTCTTCGAGTCTGGTCCATTCGCCCGAGCAAAGTTCCGTCTTCGAGAGGATGCCCGAATTGCACCCTCGAGTGTACAATCCTTATCCGCTCAGTAGCCCCTCGAGCAAGCCTTGGCTTCGAGCCGTCATAGCCCGTCCGTGAGTTAGCCCGACATGCCTTAGCCTGCGGGCCCTCGAGCGTCGTTAGCTAGCTCGTTGGACTCCCCGTGTTGTGCTGAGTCTGATGGACAGACCATGTCGCCGGAGACCTCACCGACGGCGAGGAATCGGCGGTCAACCGCCGCGCGGCCGTCGGTCAGCGCGGGGTTACTGTGCCGATTTTCATTTTTCCATTTTCAGAAAATGATTTAAATGCTATTTTCTTTGAAAATTCATAGTAAATCATATATAGCTCCAAAAATTCTGAAAATTTTTATGAATGTTCCTTATGATGTCATCTACCTAGGAAAAATATGAAATGCCAAAATTGAGTACTTTTTGCATATGTTAAAATTAGCCCTTTTAATTGAAAAATAGACCTTCAATGATTTTTAATAATTAAAATAATTAGTTTCTAATTCTGAAATTTGTTTTGCCATCTAATTAGACTAAGAGCTTTCTAAAATAAAATTTTGGGCTTAATTTGACAACTTTAAATTTTTATGCCTTTATTTAATGCTTTTAAATAATTAATTAACCTCTTTAGTTTAACTTAATCATTATAGGAGTTGTTTGGCTTTGGGATTGATTAATGACCTTAGGTCATTAACCCTAATGACCTTTGGCACTTTAATTAATTGTTTGCGCTTATCTTAATCATATCACTAGGGCTTAATTAACGTTATTTTATGTGTTTAATTAATTATAAAAATAACGTAGTTAACCCTAATGATTTATATGAGCGAAGTTTTGTTAGCTTGCAACTTTATCGTACGGAAAAGTTATACTCGATTCCTTAATCTGATCACGCATCCATCGAGCATCATGTTTATTATTCCATCATGTAAAGCATATTAATTATCGAGTAGTTTCCGTTAACGGAGAGTTAACGTATCACTCAGATCTGAAGGACGAGCAGATTCAAGAATCGGGAGTTGATCCAGATTTCGAGACCGTCTACCCCGAACATCAAGGCAAGCCCCGGATACATTTAAACCTTATTCTATTTATAAAAGTTTTACCGCTTCAGCTCTGATATGATGCATTAAGTGATAGGAGTTGAGTGAAAACCCATAAATTGCATTACCTGTCTTATTTCCTTAATCCTTGTTACCCACTTGGAAGATGAGTAGTAATGCTTAGCCCTGCTTATTTATTTAATTGTTCAAAGGAAAAGAATGAAAAAGATGAGATTGGGTTTTATTGTTTAAATCTTGATGTTAGTAATAAATCGAGTCCGGACGGCGAACTTGCACTGGGAATGGAGTCCCTCTGTAGTGTTCTCGTCTGTTGATGTCCTAGGTCCCGTCCGTTGGTGAACTGGATGATATCGAGAATTTAGAAATCCACATGCATGAAGTGGTATATGGATGGTTGTAGCCGTATATGCCATGGAGTGACCTAGCGTGGGGCCAGAGAATCCCATCTGTGTCATAGTGTGTTTTACTGTGGGGTTTAAGTTCCCATGTATCTCGGTACGCTGGGCCGAAGAGCTCACGTGTATCATGTGGTGATATACGGCTGAGGTTGTTATCCCGGTATATCGGTGTATCTGGGGTGCTTCGGAGTTAAAGTCTCCGGTATGCTCAGTCGCCTAGGTCCCAGCTGGGTATAAAAATGGATTCGAATCGCCGTTGCTTCTTGGAGAAGAAGACTCGATCGTTGTTCATCATCGTAGTAACAACCTAAACAAAAATTTAAGGATCAATAATGAAGTTGGTTGGTAATTGGAAGTAGTCCAAGCAACCTTCCCTTTTGTAAAGCTTTTCTGCAAAATTTCTTATCTACTACAAACCGTACCTTGTCCCTCTAGCCTGCATCTCTTAAGTCTCTACCCTTCTTTTTCGTCGGGTCAGTCTTGTTGAGTACTGTTGTACTCAGGGTTTGTTGAACCCCCTGTTGCAGGTGAGCTGCATGGGCAGGAGTGTTATGCATCCTGCTGCATGACAGTCGTCGAGGAAAGCGACGACGAATAAAGATGTTCAGCTCTTGGGCGGAGCTTTTGTGTAATATTGTAATCCAATGCTACTCCACTAATATTATGGTTTGTATAATTTAAACCTATATTTGTAAATATTTGAAACTCAGAGTTTGTAAATGTATGTTATTGTAAGTCTTCCGCTGTTTTACTCCGTAGTATTTTATTTATATGAAACAGTTGTAATACTGCAATGTCTCTCTACAATGATTGATCCTGCTCGGAGAATCGTGGATGATTCAGGATTTACCCGACAGACTTTTTAAGTCGTATGGAACACAGTCATGGTTATTTAGAGTCTGTTTAGACAATAATCATGCGTGTAGGCCATATGATTTAAGAGGTTCTGCCACAATAAACAAGCTTCAGGTTGTAGCATAGTACTCTCTCCATCTCAAATTATAAGTCATTTAAACAAGCATTTGAAGTTTAACTAATTTAAATAATAAAATAATAATATGATACTAAATAAGTATCATTACATTCTTCTTTAATTATATTTTCAGTATATTTACGATTTTGGTCAGACTTAAGATGCTTTTGACTCTAAAAAAGTTAGAAATAACTTATAATTTAGAACAGAACAAGTATAAAAAAAAGTAATCGTCCGTTCGCAGAAAACTAGCAGGTCATATAAGCCTACGATCGACATTGGTGATGCAAGATAATTCTAGGAGGCAAAGGAAACTAAAAAACGATACATTTCCGGAAGACAATTCATCTGTAACAAATTAATAAAACGGAAGTTTGCATTTACTAAGTTGGTGAGTTCTGCCAAAGGAAATTGGAGGGGAACCTTCAGGAGGCTTCAGGATTTCCTCGTCATAGTTAACTGACATGAGACACAATCCATGTGGTGGTGCTGACAAGGCCACCTTCGCCAGTTCTTTGCGGTCCCTGACCGCAATGATCGCTGGAACGATATCAGGAGGCAGTGCTTCCTTTCCGACTTGAAGCAGCAAAGCAACCTGCATCATACAATACATCATACTCTATGGGTGTGCAAAGTGGAAAAAAAGGTTTTATTAGAGCTTCTCGTAGAGATGATTTGTCTCAAATAGAAATGCTGAATGCACCAAATATTGCATTTGGTGCAAATAAACAATTTAACAGATGTAGAAGCTCTCAAACTTTTTTAAAAAAAATCCACACAATTTTATTTATTTTGCCATGTCGTCCAGTACCTGTTTTGATGCCCAATATACTCACTGGTGGAGTAACTGAATTTGCTAAGCTCAGGCTATATTTGAATTCTTAGAGGCGTACTCCGTATGTCATGCCCTGTGAGGACTGTGTCTGAAGGAGGGCGCGGCTAAGGAAGGCTGCATGACTAGTCCACGCAAGGACTGTGTCTGATTGAAGGGCATGGTTGAGGTGCTGCATGGCTGATCCAGGCCTAAAAATAGGTGTGACCGCATGTGATGGAGGGACGCAGCTGGGAGTGTTGCATGGCCAATCTAGGCCTTAATTCTAGGTGTTTCTTTTCTAAGTTTAGAGGCCGAGACCCTATTTATTTCCCTTAATAAGGATGATCAGAATCAAACAAGAATGAGAAGGAACAAACTTCTTGATAAGCTGCATGCCGCCTGCTTCTTCACCAAGCTGGACCTCCACTCCGGCTACCACCAGGTTCGCATGAACACCGCCAATGTGGCCAAGACGGCATTCCAAACGCATGATGGCCTCTACGAGTTCCTGGTCATGCCATTCGGGTTGTCCAGGAACTCACAGAGGCCATCATGTCCCATCATGTCTTCAGAATGCTAGAGCGGAGGCCCAGCATAGTGAAGATACAGGTGCCATGCAGCTTGTCAAGAAGTTCGTCAACCACCAGGATAGGAAACGCGTCCTTGTCAAGAAGTTGGTGAAGATAGAAGTGCCATGCAGCTTGTCAAGAAGTTCATCAACCACCAGGATAGGTACTAGAATATGAATAGCCTAGAATTTGTGCAGTCTTGAATGCAAGTCTTAGTAGTAGAAGAGTCTAGAATGCGTCATTGACGGTGATGGCATTGAGGGTGCAGTAGTCAATGCAGAAACTCCACGTGCCGTCAGCCTTCCTGATTGGCAGGACCGGCACGGAAAATGTCGAAGTGCGGCGCTGGATCAGCCCTTGGGGCAACATGGTGGAGCATGGTGGCGAAATCGTCGAGTAGGGCTCCCTAGGACCGCGTCTAGAGGAGGGGGAGGAAGGCTGCATGGCGACACGGCTGGGACTATTGCATGGCCAATCTAGGCCTTAATAATTCTCTTTCCTAAGTTTAGAGGCCGATAGCCTATTTATTTCCCTGCAATAAGGATGATTAGAATAAAGCAGAAATTTGAAGGAAACCTTCTCCCTAGTAGCCACCATAACATGAATCCTTGTAGCTTCCTAGTAGAGCTTCGAAGTAATGGGATGCTAATTTTCAAAACATGTTGACCATGAATCATAGCCAATTTTCATTCCTATAAAAGGCTAAAGGATTATTGACCAACATTGAAGTAGATGGAGATATAACTAGTTTTCGACTTACATTATGACTACACTAATGCAAAAGTATGAAGGCGATTTCATAATTGATTTCAAATTTCAACTATTATATGTAGGGAAAATAAAAATATAAACAATATTGCTATAAATGGGTTCCGTATTGTTTTTCCCATGCATCTAAAACAAATAAATGTTGGAGCACACATTATGATTTAGGAAAATGGAGGACTCGCAAAAATGATAATGATAATGATAATAATATTCGGGCATTTTAACTTCGCCTATGTTGATTGGAAGACTTTCTTGAGTCATTTCAACATAGCTGGTCCCAAGCCCGGATAAAGGAGGAGGGTGTGTTAGGTGCGGCTAGCCAACATTTCAAAACCGGCCACTCTCATGGATATGAAACCCACAAGAGATTCGTTGGGGCGTAACCCTCTTAGCGACGCGCTACATCGGAACCCGGGTGTAGCGTCAAATGTGCAAGGGCCGGTCGTCATCCCCTTAGTGGCGCGTCGTATCGTGATCCGGGTACGATGTTAAATGAGCAAGGGTCGGGTCGTCGCAACCTTTGTGACGCGCTATATCTGCGCCCGGGTGTAGTGAAAAATGAGTAAGGGTCTTCGCACTTTCCTCGACGGGTGCGAAGGGTAAGGAAGCTAGCCGAGCCAACTAGGATTCGTCTAGGTAGCTGGAATATAGGGTCCCTAACGGGTAAGTTAAGAGAGTTAGTCGATACAGCAATTAGGAGGCGTGTAAATATTCTATGCGTTCAGAGACTAAATGGAAGGGTCAGAAGGAGAAGGAGGTAGAGAATACTAGCTACAAACTTTGGTACACGGGGACAACATCGGGTAGGAATGGTGTAGGCATCTTGATCGATAGGAGCCTTAAGGATGGAGTAGTTGAGGTGCGGAGGCAAGGCGACCGGATTATCCTAGTCCGGTTGGTAGTTGGAGATTTGGCTCTGAATGTGATCAGTGCCTATGCCACACAGGTAGGTCTTTGCGAGAGCACCAAGAGGCAGTTTTAGGAAGATCTCGATAGCATGGTTAGTACTGTGCCTATCAGCGAGAAACTCTTCATAGGAGGAGACCTCAACGGCCATGTGGGTGCGACTAATGTAGGTTTCGAGCGGGTGCATGGGGGTTTCGGGTATGGTAGTAGAAATCAAGAGGGGGAGGATGTTTTGAACTTCGCGTTGGCCTACGATTTGTTGATAGCCAACACCGTCTTTAAGAAGAGGGAATTCCATCTAGTGACCTTTCGTAGCGGACAACACCTGAGTCAGATCGACTTTATCCTTGCAAGGAGGGGGGATAGACGTGCTTGCTTAGATTGTAAGGTGTTACCTGGGGAGTGTGTTGTCCCTCAACACAAGCTTGTGGTGGCGGATTTTCGCTTTCGGGTACGTGTCCATCGAGACAATCGGGCCAAGATTGCGAGAACAAAATGGTGGAAGCTTAGGGGGGAAGCAGCGCAAACATTTAAGGAGAGGATGTTAGATGAGGGGCCGTGGGAAGAAGGAGAAGATGCAGATGACATGTGGCTAAAGATGGCAACATGTGTTCGGAAGGTGGCTTCGGATGTGTTTGGAGTGAGTAGGGGAGGCAAACGGGAAGCGAAAGACACCTGGTGGTGGAATGACGAGATGCAAAGGGCTATTAGGGAGGAGTGGTTCAAGCGCCTCCATCATGACAAGAGTGCAGCCAACATTGAGGGCTATAAAATAGCGAAGAGGGCTGCAAAACGAGCGGTGAGTGTAGCAAAAGGTGTTGTATGATGACCTTTATCAGCGACTAGGCACGAAGGAAGGGGAGAAGGACATTTATAGGATGGCTAGGATTCGCGAGAGGAAGACGAGGGACATCAACCAAATCAAATGCATCAAGGATGGGACGGATCAACTTTTGGTGAGGGATGAGGAGATCAAGGACAGGTGGAGAGAGTTCTTTGACAAGTTGTTTAATGGGGAGAATGAGGGTCCTATCTTGGAGTTGGATGACTCATTTGACGACACCAACAGACGTTTCGTGAGGAGATTTCAGGAGGCAGAGATCGGGGAGGCTTTGAAGAGGATGAAGGGAGGTAAAGCGATGGGCCCTGACGGTATCCCCATTGAGATGTGGAGATGCCTAGGTGCCAGAGCGATAGTATGGTTAACTAAGTTTTTTAACCTCATTTTCCGGTCAAACAAGATGCCTGAAGAATGGAGGAGAAGTATATTAGTACCGATCTTCAAGAACAAGGGAGATGTTCAAAGTTGTACTAATTACCGTGGAATTAAGTTGATGAGCCATACGATGAAGCTCTGGGAGAGGGTTATCGAGCATCGCGTAAGAAGAGTGACAAGTGTGACCCAAAACCAATTTGGGTTTATGCCTGGTAGGTCGACCATGGAGGCAATTTTCTTATTACGACAGTTGATGGAGAGGTACAGGGAGCAGAAGAAGGACTTGCACATGGTCTTTATTGACCTCGAGAAGGCATATGACAAAGTACTGAGAAATGTCATGTGGTGGGCCTTGGAAAAGCACAAAGTCCCAACTAAGTACATCACCCTCATCAAGGATATGTACAGGGATGTGGTGACGTGTGTCTAAACATGTGATGGCGACACCAGTGACTTTCCAATTAAAATAGGACTACATCAAGGGTCGGCATTGAGCCCTTATTTATTTGCTTTGGTGATGGATGAGGTCACAAAGGACATACAAGGTGATATCTCTTGGTGTATGCTCTTTGCTGATGATGTGGTGCTAGTGGATAAGACTAGGGCAGGGGTTAATAGGAAGTTAGAACTATGGAGGCACACGTTAGAGTCGAAAGGGTTTAGACTTAGTAGGACCAAGACCGAGTACATGAGGTGTGATTTCAGCGCGACTAGGAATGAGGAGGGAGACGTTAGCCTCGATGGGCAAGTGGTGGCCAAGAAGGATACTTTTCGGTATTTAGGATCGATGCTACAAAAGGATGGTGACATTGATGAAGATGTTAGGCATAGAATTTCAGCCGGTTGGTTGAAATAGCGTCAAGTTTCAGGCGTCCTCTGTGACAGAAGGGCGCATCAGAAGTTAAAAGGTAAGTTTTATAGGACAGCGATTCGTCGGGCGATGTTATACGGTGCTGAATGTTGGCCTACAAAAAGGCGACATATCCAGCAATTGAGTGTAGCAGAGATGCGTATGTTACGATGGTGTTGTGAGCACACAAGGAGGGATAGAGTCCGAAACGACGATATTCGGGATAGGGTTGGGGTGGCACCAATTGAGGAAAAATCGATTCAACACCGGTTGAGATGGTTTGGCCATGTCCAATGGAGGCCTCCTGAGGCACCGGTGCGTAGTGGGGTTCTAAAGCAGGTCGATAATGTAAGAGAGGTAGAGGTCGACCTAAACTGACTTGGGACGAGTCGGTTAAGAGAGACCTTAAGGAGTGGAATATCCCTAAAGATTTAGCTATGGATAGGAGCGCTTGGAGACTAGCAATTAACGTGCCTAAACCGTAATCTTTTTCTTGTACCGTTCATGTGTTCTTTGTTTTCATGTCTCTTTTGGGTTTCATCTCTAGCCTACCCCAACTTGCTTGGGACAAAAGGCTATGTTGTTGTTGTTGTTGTTGGTAATGATAATAATAACAAGGTATAAATATGTAAACTGGAAAGAACCTAAATTTGAAATAGGCATTTACACATGACGTTAAACTTACCATGTTCCTCACTTGTCTGTATAGAAAGCCGGTGCCTTCAACCTCGAGCTGTAGGACAGCACCCTGTAGAGTACATGAACAAAAAAGAACATGTCAACCAACACCAAATGGAAGCCCACCAAGGCACCAATATGTAAAGATAAAACCAATACTGAACAGCACACTAAAAAACAGAATTACCAAAAACATTTTATTTTGGTTTGGAAATCAATTACCATTTCAGTAACATCAAAACGCGTTATCTTCTTTGTGGGTTTGCGCTCACCATCATTATGTGCAGCATTAGCAAAGGATGTGAAGTCATGGGTTCCAACAAAATAATTTGCAGCCTGCTGCATGGCATGGGGATTAAGTTTATAAGCACTATGATAAGCATAGCGATTATTAAAGGGATCCATGATTGCTTCATTATAGATCTTGTAGCGATAGACTTTGCTCTTTGTGGATGTACGGGCATGGAATTCAGGACATGCTGCGCTAATTTCCCTGACTCGAATCTCAGGAGGAAGGAGTCCATTAATTGCAGAATGAATACTATTGAGGCAATGGTAACTGAAGGGTGTAGTAAAATGTGCCACCTGAAAACAACAAATATGATAAGTGATCCCCCAGCATTTCATATAAAACATAACATTGACATTTAACAGTGCAGGATACGCAAACTAGATGACAGATATCAATTTAAGCTTCAGTTTACAGTTATGTAGTATGTTTATTAAACCTGACCCCATGCATGAACACCTGTATCAGTCCTGCCTGCACCGACCAAGCACAGTTTCTTCCGATCCAGCTTAGTGATGCATATTAGTGCATCCTCCAGAAAGTATTGTATTGTTGGAATTGATGGTTGATACTGCCAACCTGAGATATAATGGTGAGAATCATGTTAGGTTGCAAAATTACACTGTTCTCGTGAAACCCAAGGGATGTACTTAACTAAATGGTGGTTTATAGCTTGAGTATAAGGGGTGGCTATCAAGCTAACAGTTTTTGGACGAGCATTGTTCAAATTCGGAATATTCTGATTCTGATTAGTGACACACCGAGCCTAATCCAGCTGACGTGTAGTTGACATCCATACCAAATTGGCATTTTTTTTTCTTTTCGAGCAAAAGTGAGTCAATCAGAGCAGGAAAAAGTGAACAATGTCCTACCTAAGATAAGGCACCAACACCATCAATCATCACCACAAAAGCCTTAATATGCTAAGATAAGGCACCAACACCATCAATCAGTAAAGCGCATATATGAAGGAGAGCCGTGACACTTGGTGCCATGAATCAGTAAAGCGCATAGGAGAACTGTGTCATGAGTAAGTGACTATGGCCCTGTTGGCCACTGCTTGAATTTATTTTTCAGCCAGCATCTTGCCAGCTGTCCGCATAAGCAGCTTGTTGAAAAATCTGACTACATGAAAAGCTACATTTGGCACTCCGGCTTCTCTACAGCTTACTCCCCCGTGCCCGCCGCCGCCCCCCCCCCCCGCCCCCCCCCCCCCCCCCCCCCCCCCCCCCGCGGGGCTGCTGCTGCCATCATGGTTGGCATCACTAGAGCTAACACCATGGTTGCAAAGAGGGAGGGTCGTGCTAACAAATCTAGCGCGGTTCACAGAGTACATGTACTCACTAGTGAACTGAAGCTCCTGGTGAGAAAAAATAAGTGGTTTTACTCATGGCTGTCACCGTGACCCTATTTAACATTGGATCCATTCCAAGTTGTAGGTCATTTTAGTTTTCTTCTAAATTAATCTAGCAATGACCAAGTTCATACAAAAATGTATTAACATGTGCCCGAAATACACTATCAAACTATATTTTATGGTGGGTTTGATAAAAATAGTTTGATGTTTTAAAAGTTGGTGTATTTTTTTTGGTCAATCTAGAAATAGAGAACTTTTTTTTTTGCGAAATTTGACTTAGACGACAAAAAAAGTAAAATGACCTCTGTTTTGAGATGAATAGTGTACTTGGTAAACCACTGTATCAATCGTTAGATGCTATATCAGGAATCAAGTCAAACCTTTGAAGTTCGTTCCATCGTAGGCGATGACCATCCTCCACTTGTGCATATTCTCCTGCAGCGGGGTGTCACCTTCGGCCGCCTCTGGCACGACAAGCGAGACCTGGCCGCCATTGGCGAGCTGCTGCTGCCCGTGCAAGGGAATGAACAAGACATCATTTCCACGTGAGATGAAAAAAGGAGGGGGCGGGACGGGAGGAGAAACTGAGAAAGAGAGGGGAGGAGGACAAGGCGCAGGGATTTACCGAGGTATTTTGACCGCAGGCGTTGGCGGAAGCGCGGGCGGTGGGGACGGCGGAGGCGCGGATAGGGAGAGGAGCAGAGTGGAGGGGTGCTAGGCCCAACATATCCAATTCTCAGAGGAGGACGAGGAGCGCGTCGGAGCGGATGCAGCAATGTTCCGCCGCGGAAATCCAACCGCTAGCGGCAGGCCTTCTAGACCAACCCTGCAAACGCCATAGATAGCGGAGGTGGGTGGAATGGACGGCGGCGGAGCGGCGCGGCAAGCCGGCAACTCTAGGAGGGGGAAGAGACCTGCGAGCTGCGGGTGGTGGCCGGTGGCGCAGTGGCGCTGGAACAGATTACAGGAAGGAGCTAGGGGTACTTTTTGGGCCGAAGCCAGCGCCGGCCCGTTCAAATTTGGCCGCTGGCGAGCGTGGTGTTTGGATTGAGGGCCGCAATTTGTACTCTCTGAAAAAAAAAGCTGTGTCCACAATCTCTTTTTTAAAAATAAATATAAATGCATATTTTTTTTAAAAAAAGTATACCTGTATTAATACGGATAACATTATGGTACAAATACGAGTACTACACTGTAGAAGGCTACGTAAGACAGTTGTCCAACCCTACTTGGTAAAAGAACTTCAAGAAAAAAATTACAACCAAGTCCTTGGACCTCCTTCTCACGGAATCCCCCAGAGCTCGTCGTCGTCGGACGCCGATTCCAGTCGTCGCTGTCGAATCCAAGGTCGAAAGAAGCTCCATCGCATGGCAGCTTTGAGGCAGACCGCCGTAGACGCTCATACGCTCGAAAGAGCTGAAGATTTTACTAAGCGGCCATAGGTCAGGTCTATGCCCTGAGCTCCATCGACCTCGAATCGAAGCTCGCCATGGACAGACGACGAACGGAGCTCGATCCTTTTGCCTGCAAACCACCAAACCCATAGCCATCTACGTACCTGAGCCTAGATACGTCGCCAGAGCCGCCGCTTCACAGGGACACCGGATCCACCGGAGGCGCTGACGAACTTCAACACGCGCCGCCACCGCCGTCGCCTCATCAAGACGCCGAGACGGCCACACACACGGACTCCTAAAACCCCCAAGCTCCTCAATGACACCGGAGAGGAGCACTGATGAGACGGGGAAGAGTTGGGTACCTTATTCCATGGCATCGCCATCGTCGCCGCCTCGCCGTCGCCGGCGGAAACCTAGACCTAGACACCCTAGGACCTATTCTACACCGTCGGACGAAGAGCCTCCGATTCCCACGCATCCGAGGCCCCGAGGGCCGCCGAAGGCGGAGGGAACCGACGACCTAGCCGGCGGAGCATGGGGCTGCCCCCTTTTCGCCTCTCCTGCGTTTGTTAGTTCGGGGGATTATTTCGCCCATATCTTGCTTATCGACAAATCAAATTTTTAAGTTTGATCAAATTTACACAAAAATATATTAAAATGTTTATGATATACAGTAATAAGTATCAATGAGCATGGACTACATTTTTGTAGTAAACATATTTAGAGATATAATTTTGATACTATTATCCTTTATCTAAAAAAATATTGATACTATTTTCTATACTTAGTCCAACTTTAAAAAATTCACTCCTCGACAAACGAATATGAGACATATATTTATTTTGGGACAAGAGAGTATTTTTATGCATACAATAAAAGTAGAGTTGTGGTTATTCATCACAAGTCTGAAAATGTTGCAGGGAAGCTTCTATGCCTTCATGGTTTTTTTGACCGAACAGATGAATCTTTCGCGCCGACCAGGGTGGTGCCCAGCCGGCTGCCGACCCCCCATGCATTGCTCTTCTTATTCCTTGCAACGTAATTTTGGCCCAGCGCGGCCCACCCCCCGAGCTCCTCTTGCTTCTACGCCCAGCGTCTCCCCTTGCCCCAGCGCCTCCACTGCGCCGGCGACCTAGGGTTCCGGCGAGCTCATCCCTCGTCGGCAACCTCACCCCACCCCTATCTCCATCTCCTCCTCGGGCATAGAAATGTCCGACCGGATGGGATGAGGTAGGAAAGACATGTGGTGGGAATGCCGGCGGGCAGCTTAGGGTACCTTGGCAACGGGGGACGACAGTCGGGCCAGGCTAGGGCAGGGGCGAGCATGGCCATGGCGGTGGCGGGCGGGCACGGGGGGCGTGTGTGGCAGAACCTCCTAAATTATATGACCCACATGCACCCATCATTGTCTCAAAGACCTCTAATAGCCATGCATGCGTCCCATTCAACTTAGAAAGCCCTGTCGGGTGCCCTCAAAGGACCCCGATTAAACCACGTTTTACAACTCATACCAGGATTAATAAAGGAGTAGCTCCAACATTACAAAATTTATTACAAAATATATATATCAGAGTGCGGAAGAATAATAAAATTAAATTTATAAAATATATGAATAAGTTAAATTTTTACAAACTTAACTTCAATTGCGGAAGCAGAGTAGAACTATAGAAGACAACTTAGGTAGGACACCTAAGTCGGAAGAGGACAACCAGATCACATCGAGCCCACCGACATGAACTGATTAGCAACACCAGTCAGCACCTGCAATAGGGGTTCAACAAACCCTGAGTACAGAAGTACTCAACAAGACTGACCCGACAAAAAAGAGGGGTGAAGACTCAGAAATGCAGGCTAGAGGGACAAGGTAAGGCTCACAAGAAGTAAGGACTTTTTGCAGAAAAGCTCTTATGGATCAAATTTTAACTCATCATTAGATATAACAGAAAGTAAAGTTATTTTGCTCTAGCTCAAGATTACCAACCAACTTTATTTTGATACCTTATCATCATTCAAGTTGTTACTACGATGATGAAAACCGATCGAGTCTTCTTCTCCGAGAAGCAATGGCGATTCGAATCCATTTTTATACCCAGCTGGAACCTAGATCACTGGGATACCGGAGACTCTAACTCCGATGTATACCAGATCACAGATATACTGGGATAACAACCGCAGCCATATATCACCACATGATACACGTGAGCACTTAGACCCAGTGTACCGATATACGTGGGAACTTAAACCCACAGTATACCATACTATGATATATGTGGGGACTCTAGCCCACTATATATCACTCCATGACATACCTGGGCTCTAACCCTCAGTATATCACTTCATGCATGTGGATTTCTAGTTCTCGATATCACCAGATCACCATCAGACGGGACCTAGGGCATCAACAGATGAAAACACCACAAAGGGACTCCTTTCCCAATGCAAGTTAGCCGTCAGGACTCGATTTATTAACTATCATCATGATTCCAACAAGGAAAGCCAACCTCATCTTTTTTATTCTTTTTCTTTTTAAAAACCTACTAATTAAGCAGGGCTAAGCATAACTAAGCATTTTCCAAAAACAGGTAACAAGGAATATGGAAATAAGACAGGTAATGCAATTGGTGGGTTATCACTCAACTCCTATTACTTAATGTAATATTTCATAACTGAAGCAATAAATCTTTTATAAAATTAAGGAAGGGTTTAAATACATCCGGAGCTTGCCTATGTTGCAGAGAAGTTAGATTCCGAATGTCAAACTTGACACCAACACCATAGATGGATGACACCAGCACCATGGATGGTTGACCTTCTCCAACACTTGTTCAACCCGAACCTTCTCACTCTCGTATGTACTACACGTAATTAATGATGCATGTTTTAATATGATGAACTCATGGCATGATGCATGGCAATGCATTGGTGAAAGTATAACAAGATTAATTAACTAGCTAATTATAAATTATTTTAAAAGCATTACACAAGATAAATATAAAATTCTTCATATTCTGAAATCACATAGCTATATTAGATGTTAATATGACATAGCAACATCATACAAAGGCAAAGGAATCATATTTTTCATTTATACATTTTTATTATAATTATAAACCATTTAATAAGTAACAAACAAGATAAATCAAAAGATAAAGCATACAACATCAAATGACCACAATATTTTTACTACAATACACACATGACATCAGAAACATGTCATAAAAATTTCAAGTCAAAAGGAGTTACATAGCATGAGATATGAATTTCCTTCTTTTCTAGTATTAAAATAAAGGCATAAAATATAGCTAATTATTTTACTACTAAACATAGAATGTTTCATATTTTTAATAAAAACTACGCATCACAAGGAACATAACAAAAATTTGGTTTACCAAAACCGGAGTTACCAAACTCCAGATATAAATTTTTGAAATTTGAGAAAAACTGTTACAAACAGGTCCTCGAGGCACTATTTACTTGAGTCTGTGTCTGTGCACTTAGGCCCTTGGCTTTCTTCAAATTTCTATGCAAGGTCCTCATCACGAATGAAGAACAGAGGAGCTGGTTGGGGCTCGCGGTTTTGGCGGTGGGGTGCTCGTAGACGGCAGAGGAGCGACATGGGAGCATCCTAGGGCTCGTGCTCACCCTCTAGTGCTCTCGGCTCGGTCGGAGGTAGCCCGTGGAGGCATGGCCACGTGAGCCCGTGGCTCGAAGGTGGAGCACCATGATGGCGGCGGTTTTCTAGCGACGACTGAGCTAGGCGAGCGCGCGCGCAAGCTGCAGGGGCCAGAGGCAGAGCTAAAGGCGGCACTATTTTGGAGCGAAGCGGCACGGAGCAGGGAGAACGAGGGCGGCAGCCAGAGCTCGGCGTGCCGGCCATGGCTACGGTGCAGGGCGATTCCGGTTGAGAGGGGCGCTGAGAACTGGCTCAAGACGTGCGCAACAACGTGGAGAAGCTACGAGCGAGACGGTACAAGCATCAATGGTGCAGTGGAGACCAATTTCGCCAGCGGGGCGAACTCGACGGCGACGGCGATGGCAAACAGAGGAAGAGGAAGAAGAAAATGATGGCCACGACAGCTCGATATTTATAGACGAGGCAAGGAAATGACGACGTGACACGCAAGGGTGTCCACGACACGTTGAAGCAGGTGCTAGTGACCTTGGAAGTGACTGGAAGCAAGGAGAAGGCCGACGGCGTCGAGTTGGCGAGCTGCCTGGCGATGCAGGGGAGGTCGGGGTACTGTTCCACGAAACTACAGAACTGCCACTGACTGAACTTTGCAAATTACTCCTAAAAATATATAGAAATATGAAAATCTCCAAAAATAAAGTTTGTATAACTTTTCAAGAGCTACACTTTTAATTTAATAAATATTTTCAAATTATGCCTAGATTTTGAAATATGAATTCAAATTCAAAGGGAAGCAAAACCCTAAAAACAAACATTTGAAATTACTTTTGATTTTTCAATAAAACTTGAAAATCTTCAAAACTATGGAATGCTCAACTTTTCAAACCAAACATTTTTAATATACAAAGTTTTCCCAAATAATGCATAAATTTTGAAATATGGATTTAAAATCAAAAAGGACAAATGCAAGAAAACTATATTTTCAAATTCATTTAAAATTATTTTTGAAAATTTAAAAAACTTTGAATACCAACTTTGTAGCTCTTTTCAAGATCTACAAATTATCTTTTTAGAGTATCTGCGAATTGTGGCAGAACCTCCTAAATCATATGGCCCACACGCATGATTATTGTCTAAACAGACTCCAAATAACCATGACTGTGTTCCATACGACTTAAAAAGTCTGTCGGGTAAATCTCGAATTATCCACGATTTTCCGAGCAGGATCAATCATTATAGAGAGACATTGCAGTATTACATAGTTTGATATAAATAATATACAACGGAGTAAAACAGCGAAAGACTTACGATAACATAAGTTTACAAACCTCTGAGTTTCAAATATTTACAACCATCAGTTTAAACTATACAAACCATAATAGTAGTGGAGTAGCAGTAGGTAGCCTTACTACAAAACCAAATAGTAAGCTCTACCCAAGAGCTAAACCTCTTTACTCGTCGTCGCTTTCCTCGACGACTGTCATGCAGCAGGATGCGAAACACTCCTGCCCATGAGGCTCACCTGCAACAAGGGTTTAACAAACCCTGAGTACAAAAGTACTCAACAAGACTGACCCGACGAAAGAGAAGGGTGGAGAAACAAGAAATGCAGGCTAGAGGGACAAAGTGAGGTTTGTAGAAGATAAGAAATTTTGCAGAAAAGCTTTACAGAAAGAGAAGT
>CM041637.1:19482403-19563705 GCA_023333625.1 Bothriochloa decipiens
TGTAGAAGATAAGAAATTTTGCAGAAAAGCTTTACAGAAAGAGAAGTTGCTTGGGCTAACTCCCATTATCAACCAACTTCATTATTCATCCTTAATTTTTGTTCAAGTTATTACTACGATGATGAACAACGATCGAGTCTTCTTCTCCGAGAAGCAACGACGATTCGAATCCATTTTCATACCCAGCTGGGACCTAGGTCACTGGAAGTACCGGAGACTTTAACTCCGATGCACCCCAGGTAACCGATATACCAGGATAGCAACCGCAGCCGTATATCACCACATGGCACCCGTGAGCTCTACGGCCCAGCGTACCGAGATACATGGGAACTTAAACCCCACAGTAAAACACACTATGACACAAATGGGATCTCTGGCCCCACGCTAGGTCACTCCATGATATACACGGCTCCAACCATCCGTATACCACTTCATGCATGTGGATTTCTAAATTCTCGATATCATCTAGTTCACCAACGAACGGGACCTAGGGCATCAACAGACGAGAACACTACAGAGGGACTCCATTCCTAGTGCAAGTTCGCCGTCCGGACTCGATTTATTACTATTACCAAGATTTCAAAAGGAAAACCAATCTCATCTTTTTCATTCTTTTGCCTTTAAACAAATTAATAAATAAGCAGGGCTAAGCATTACTACTTATCTTTCTAAACAGGTAACAAGGAATAAGGGAATAAGACAGGTAATGCAATTGGTGGGTTTTCACTCAACTCCTATTACTTAATGCAACATATCAGAGCTGAAGCAGTAAAACTTTTATAAATAGAGTAGGGTTTAAATGCATCCAGGGCTTGCCTTGATGTTCGGGGTAGACGGCCTCAAACTCTGGATCAACTCCCGATTCTTGAATCTGCTCGTCCTTCGTATCTGGGTGATAACGTTAACCCTCCGTTAACGGAAACTATTTGATAATTAATATGCTTCAACATGATGGAATAGTAAACATGATGCTCGATGGATGCATGATCAGATTAAGGGCTTGAGTACAACTTTTGTTTACGATAAAGTTGCAAGCCAACAAAACTTTGTTTATAAAACTCATTAAGGTTAACTACGCCATTTTTGGAATTGAATAAACACATAAAATAACGTTAATTAAGCCCTAATGACATGATTAAGATAAGCGCAAACAATTAATTAAAGTGCCAAAGGTCATTAGGGTTAATGACCTAAGGTCATCAATCAATCCCAAAGTCAATCAAATCCTATAGTGATTAAGCTTAACTAAAGGGATTAATTAATTATTTAAAAGCATTAAATAAAGGCATAAAAATAAAGTTATCAAATTAAGCCCAAATTTTTATTTTAGAAAGCTCTTAGCCTAATTAGATGGCAAAACAAATTTCAGAATTAAAATCTAATTGTTTTATTTATTAAAAATCATTAAAGGTCTATTTTTCAATTAAAAGGGCTAATTTTAACATATGCAAAAAGTACTTAAATTTGGCATTTCATATTTTTCCTAGGTAGATGACATGAGAAGGAATACTCACAAAAATTTTTAGAATTTTTGGAGATATATATGAATTACTATGATTTTTCAAAGAAAATAGCATTTAAATCATTTTCTGAAAATGGAAAAAGAAAATCGGCACAGTAACCCCGCGCTGACCGACGGCGGCGCGGCGGTTGACCGTCGATTCCTCGCCGACAGCGAGGTCTCCGACGACACGGTTTGCTCCTACGGGCTCATCTCGACACGGCGCGTCGATTGAGGTAGTTAACGGTGCTGGGGAGCGGCGGCGGCACCCACGCCTGCGATGATGGCGGCGCGGCGGAGTCGGACGCGGCGGCGTCGCTCACCGGAGCGATTTCCGGCGACGGCGACCACACGGACTCACGCAGGGTACTCAAACGGACTAGTTCGACAACTAGATGATCGCACTTCATGGTCCCTAGCCAAGGCAGCAACGCGCGCGGCGGAGCGGCATGGCTGTGCCGGCGGCGAGCCACGGTGGCCGACGGCTGCGATGTGGGATTGATGAAATTGATGGCACAGATAGATGCAGGAGCTCACCACGGCGCTGATGCGCACGTTAATGGAGGTCCGGAGTGGCTGGGTTGAGCTGCGGTCGGCGGCGCTGATGGCGGCGGCGGCGCTCCGATGGCAAGACGGCGTCACGACGGTCTCCAGCAATGCACTGCTCAAACCAAGGTGCGCATCAGGTGCAAGATGACTCAGAGAACATGATTGCGGGGTTAAAGGTAATATATTTTCACCTCCGACGATGGTCGACGGCGAAAACGATCGTGGCGGCTCAGCGACCGGCCGCGAAGAAGATGATGGCGTACAGGCGGCTCGGGCGAGGAGCGCGAGCACGGACTGGCTCAAAATGATCGTGAGGATGTGGCGGAGCTGTTGGTGAGAGCAATTGGACAGAGATGAAGCATCGACGACAAATTTGAGCGGCGGAGCGAGGTCGTCGGCGACGGCGGCGGGAAGAAGAAAGAAGAAGAACGACGGCGTCCGACCGCTATTTATAGCGCGGAGTCGAAGAAGGAGCAGGTGACACGACGACGATGAAGTTTCTCGCGTCCATGAGCACGCTGGCGGTCGAGGAGGTGCGGCGGTGGTCGGCGGCGCGCGATGAGAAGCCGGCCATGGCGTCCGCCGATAGGGTTAGGTACTGTTCACAGAAATTACAGAAATGCCATTAGTTTAAAAATACAAATTACTCAAAAATTTTTATAAGAACTTGAAAATCTCCAAAAATATCATTTGCATAACTTTTCAAGAGCTACACTTTTCCTTTAGCTGGCACCCTCAAATTCTGTCTAGATTTTGAAATTTGAATTTAGATTTGAAAAGGGGATAAAACCCTAGAAACAAACATTTGAAATTACTTTTGATTTTTCAACAAAACTTGAAAATCTTCAAAACTATGAAATGTTGAGCTTGTCAAACCAAACATTTTTCATATACAAAGTTTTCTCAAATTTTGCATAATTTTTGGATTATAGTTTTAAAATCAAAAGGGGATAAATGCTGGAAACTGTAGTTTCAAATTAATTTGAAATTCCTTTTGGAAACTTGAAAAACTTTGTATACCAACTTTGTAGCTCTTGTCAAGATCTACAAACTGTCTTTTTAGAGTATTCCCAAATTCTTTATAGATTTTGAGTTAGGGAAAAGGGGATGAAACTAGGGTTTGAAATAAAGGGTTTTTGAAATAAAATTTAAACTCAATTTGGTTTCTAACTTAATTGGTTGGTTATTAGTGATCACAAACATCATCCAAGGACATTTTTAGGTCATGGACCCAATGACACCCTTGGTTGACCAAGTTGACTTTTGAAAAACCTTCTATAGCATTTCTAATTCGAATTTAAATTTGAATTGCCAGACTCAGGAATAAGCTTTGGAATCCAAATTTAATTTCAAATATGGAAATCATTTTTAGGGTTGGACTCAGACTTATACACTATGCTTGACACTAGTGTAAACACAGTTTACACCTCAAGTACATAGAGTATAAACTAAGCATTTGCGATGACATTCGAAAATAGGGTTTTATCATTTCATGTGACAAAATATTACAGAAGCTCAATCAACCTATGAAATGTAAATTTGTTTTAGTTGATGCACATTAAGGTTGACTTAAACATGAATGCTTTGCGATGCATATGATGACATGGCATGTTTTAGTTAACATAACACCAGAGGTGTTACACGAATTCCTTATAGATTTTGAAATAGAAAGAGGGGTAAAATAGGGTTTTGAAAGTAGTTTTTGAATTAGCAATCAACTCATCATTTCATATATAAAACAAAGCACCACATAAAAGATATTATTAAAACATGAATGTATTTATGCCATGATGCTCAATGATTATGCTTGATAATGCACTTGATTATAATTTTAATAGCTTATTAACATCTGGGATGTTACAGCGGGAAGGGTGAGAGGACGGACCCTAGCTCCCGTGGCGGGTCGGTGGACGGCGGGGGGGCGAGGAGGTGCTAGCGCGAGGAAGAAGCAGCTACTGCGCGGCGTCGGGGAAGGGTCGAGGAAGAAGAAGCCGGTGGGGTTGATACTTAATGGGCTGCGGAGGGATGATGCCCATTTCAGGCGGTGGTCGGCGGGGTTGCGGCTACTGGGATGGTTGGCGCATAGCACGAACTGACCGAACATGCCTTCCTGGTTCCATGAGGGAGCTGAGGAGCATTACGGTGGAGTGGTGACGACGATGCTCACCATCAACGATGCCCAAGTTTAGGACATCGTCGCTCTAAGAGATGGAGATCACTTGGTCGTATGCTAGTGCTTTGCAAATAAGGATGAACACGTATGTTAAACTTCTATAAAGGTAAGACTCACTAGCTATTTTTCTAACATATCCTTGTGTCGTGTCATCCGCTTACATCATCGAGTAGACCTTCTGCCATCCTTCTGCGTGCACAGCCGACACCACATTCAATCTCTTTGCATCATGTGCCCTTTGGTTCAGTGATAACCGATGAGCTATAATGCCATGACATCCTTTGCATACCAACACTCCAATAGTCTTCGTGAGAGGGACTCTTCTGGTCTTCTAAGCTCTGACGTTCTGTTACTATACCGCCATGCACTGATCTAAGAAAATAAAGAGGTTAAGACTCCGCTCAACTTTGACTAGTTGTACGTCTCCCACCTAGCTACTCTTATATATGTAGCAGTAGAAAGCAAATGGTCTCCTTCCTTCCATAGCAAGTGAGGCCCCTGTCCATGCCACAACGACATTTGCACCACTGCACTGTTCTTCCTCTCATGTTTGTGATGTCCATATTACTTTTGATTTGTTTGCAAGTTTTGATAGATATTGGAAATCCTAACATAGGTTGATCCTCAATCTTCTCCTCCACCTCTCTCGACTCGAGTATTCTGTCGCAGGGTTTTACAGATAATGGATTTTATAGATCAGGTCTAACCATAGTAATCTTCTCCTCCATCTCTCTGTTTTTTGAGTTTTTGCCAAATTTCATTAGACTATGAAATCAATTTCCTGTTATTTTGCATTTTGTATGCTAACATCCCGGCAAGACTGTAAACTGACTTAATTCCCATTCTTCGGTCTTGGTCACGTAAGTTTCTTGCTTTGTGGTATCAATTATTTCAGCTTTATAGATTGTTCATTCACGACCAGATAACAGATTGTACAGTCAATAGTATGAAGTGTTTTGGTAAATTTGATTCAGTCTACCATCTTCGCAGTGTTCTCCTAAGCAAGTATATACAGGGTGCACTGATTCTTCGTAAAAACTATCTTGTAAAAATGTAATAGTATGTTTCAAATTGCAGTTCGTTTGACCTTTTTAATCCCAAGTTCGACTACTCATATTATTCAAAAATTTATTCAAAATATCATATTTTTTGTTGTGGTTTGCTTTATAAACAAAAGATCTTTAAGAATGACATAAATTTGACTATGTTTGCTTAAATTTATTTTTGAATCTTTACTTCTAAATAGGTAAATGTCCGTGTGTTGCAATAAGAAAACATAATAGCGCAATAACATATTTATGAGTGTGTTGTATTGTTACCTCAAAAGATATTACAATCGTGGCGTTGATGGTGCTTGTGGTTCAAGAAGTTGGTTTGTTATGATAGAACCATGCTATCAATTGTGATTACAATATCTTTTGGCAAGCAGATGCCATAGCCCATTAGGCTCTTCCAACGGGGAGCCCAACACCACCATCCATGCTATGTCGCCCCTGTACATATAGTCATAACAACCCTAGATCTCCATTTACTTAGTCTTGGCGTTGATCTCTGTAAACATGGTGCCAAAACTCATGAGTCTGATGAGGGTTAACATATTAAGCAAATGAAAGATTAGTTTCTGTTGGAATTCAGAAGTGAAACACAACTAACTACAAAAGCAAATTACTAAGCAGCATCAATGCATGAAAAGAAATACATATGTAGCAGCCTTGCCATCTTTGTTGATGGTGCATGGTTGTTCCTCTTTTTTGGTTTCAAATCCATGGAACTTCTTTTTTTCCTTAAAAAAACAGACTGAGGCAACAGCCTACAGGCAGATTCAAACAAAGATACAACTACCATTTATCATATTGAAAAGTTACAAAAGAGACATATAAATCTAAGGCTACATTGCCACAATCATGAAAAGCTAAGCAAGATGTGATACATAAGCCACCAAACGGCAAACACTAAACTGACTGATCCTATTGAAAATCAAGCTCATCCTGATCTAAAGTCAAGCAAGACACAAAGTGCATCATGCTTAGTAATATAATTCTTGTAACTAATATTGTCAAGTATAAAAACTATATAATTCATATAAAGTATTGATTTTTAATTGGCAGGTATGCATCTAATAGTATGTGGTTCTCACTCTCTCTGAATGCTACCAAAAGCAGCATTATGGGGTTTATATCGTCAGCATCGGGATGAGCTTGATTTCCAATAGGATTAGTCGATTTAGTGTTTGCCGTTTGGTGGCCTATTGTATCACATCTTGCTTAGCTTTATATGATTGTGGCAATGTGGCCTTAGATTTATGTGTCTCTTTTGTAACTTATTGATATGATAAATGATAGTTGTATCTTTGTTTGAATATGTCTGTAGGCTGCTGCCTCAGTCTCTATTTTTTTTAAAAAATAGAAGTTCCATGGATTTGAAACCAGAAAAGAGGAATAACAGTGCACCATCAACAAAGATGGCAAGACTGTTACATATGTATTTCTTTTCATGCATTGATGCTGCTTAGTAATTTGCTTCTGTAGTTAGAAGTGTTTCACTTCTCAATTCCAACAGAAACTAATCTTTTGTTTGCTTAATATGTTAACCCTCATCAGACTCATGAGTTTTGACACCATATTTACAGAGATCAACGCAAAGACTGAATAAATGGAGATTTAGGGCTGTTATGACTGTATGCACAGGGACGACATAACATGGATGGCGTTGTTGGGCTCCCAACTCCCCGTTGGAAGAGCCTAATGGGCTATGGCATATACTCGCCAAAAGATATTGTAATCACGATTGACAACATGGTTCTATCATAACAAACCAAATTTTTGAACCACATGCACCATCAACATCATGACTGCAATACCTTTTGAGATAACAATACAAGACACTCATAAATATGTTATTTCACTATTATGCTTTTTCGTTGCAACGCACAGATATTTATCTAGTAAGATAAAAAGAGTCGAACAAACTAAGATTTAAAACAGGGGAGTATTAGTTTCTCTAAAATTACTATACAATTCTTGTGAAATTCTTTTTGCAACTCGCTCTAGGTCTAGCTCTGCACATAGGAGCAGACTAGCATCGTTATCGGCTCTTAGTTTATTTTTGATATAATAAATTATAAAGATTATGAGGAAAAAATAGCTCTCTTTTTTGAAAAGAAAAAAAACGGCTCCTGTCTTGTGCAGTCAAATTTCTGAACTGGCCCCACCTGCCAGAGCATCGCCTCCACGAGCTCGCTTCCCGTTTCCCCACTTGGCCACTTCATTTGGTCAGTCTCCTCACTCCAGTCTCTTCACACTCTCCCCCACCGACCAAACCCTAGGATCCGCCGCCCATCCCCATCGCCGGGGCCCGGGCCGCACCTAGCGAACCAGCCAGAATGGGCCCGCCGCCGGCACCGCTGCCGGACGAGCTCGTCGAGGAGATTCTCCTCCGCATCCCGCCGTCCGACCCCGTGACCCTCGCGCGCGCTGCAGTCGCCCAGAAGCGGTGGTGGGTCCTCGTCGCCGGCGACGGCTTTCGCCGCAAGTACCGCGCCCTCTACCACGCGGCCCCCATGCTGGGCTTCTTCGAACCCTGGGATGGCGACGGCTTTTCCACCAGCTTCGTCCCCGCATCCTTCTTCCGACCCAGGCCCCGCACCGACGGTCTCCGGCTTCGCCTGGAGGACGCCCGCCACGGCCGCGTCCTCCTCCGCGCCTACGGGGAATTTATCGGCGACGACGTTCCCGGAGTTTTCCTCGTCGTCTGGGACCCTATTACGGGCCACTGGATGGACCTGCCGAAACCGAAGGGCTTCTTCAACGATGGGTACTGGAAAGCCACGGTGCTCTGCGCCGCCGCTGCCCCAGCTGGCTCGTGCGACCACCTCGAATGTCACCGTGGGCACTTCATCGTGGTCCTCATCGGCAACTCCCCAAGGGGTATGCTCTCCTGCGTCTACTCATCACAGGATGGCGCGTGGAGCAAAATCATCTTTGCTGGGCACCTCGGGGCCTATATTACTTTCTACAGTGAGTGTAGCGCTCATGTGGGGAATGCACTGTATTGTAGAGGCTTGGGAAATAGAATCCTCAAGTATGATTTGGGCACACGGAAATTTTCTTTGATGGAGCCACCTGTTATGCTCTCACGCGATGAATTTGCTGCAACTGAGCAAATTCAACTCACCACCATGGAGGACGGGCAGCTAGGACTAGCAGTACTGCGTCAGTCTACACTTCACATATTGTCAACAGATGAAGAATTTGGATGGGGAGGAACCAAAATCATTGATCTTGAAAAATGTGGTAATTATGTCCCATTGACCACCACACCTTCTTTGATTGGCTTTGCCGGAGACATTGGTCTTGTTTTTATTAAACATAGAAACAATGGAATCTTGAGTGTTGATATAAGGTCTGCTCAGATGAAGGTGGTCGATAAGAGACTACGCGTCCCCTTGATTGTTCCCTACATCAACTTTTGCTTTTGCACTACAGGTACTTTTCTCGGGCATCCTGATTATCTTTATTCAAGTACTAATTTTAACTCTGCTCAGAATATTCGATTTATACAATGCAACATCATTTTATCACTGTCAAAATGTTTTTGCTAATAAGAATCTTTGGAAATCACTATATATGCTGGTCTTATTCATTAGTCACACTCACACCTGATGTGGATAATATTGATGGCAGTACAATTGATCAAAGTATTGGGTGGCTAATAACATAGCACTCTCTATTCATGTGGTGGTTCAGGATTTGCCTAAGTGGGAAAAATCCTGAGTGCCACCAAGTTGTGTAGCAATTTATATTTTTACAATTTTGGATTCACCTATATTGAGATAAAATCCCGAGTGCCACCAAGCTGCATGAAAATTTTTAAATTATGTTCCCAAATTTAAGCTGGGACAGGAAGAGGTATCCAAAAGGAGGGAAGCCACTTCTTGTATGACCTCCTACATTTCTGAAATCCTTCTGGTGCCTTCCTGAAACAGTGTATGTTTGTGATCCTTTGCTATGAATGGTTATCACTTAACATAGAATTATAGAAATGTGGATGATGATTGGTGACACCTATGCTTAACAGTAGTGGCAACTTGTCAAATGTTGTGGTTGGTCAAAATGTGAAAACAAATATTGTTTGGGCAAGTCGATTCCTCTGCCAGTGCCAGCTGATGTCTCTTCCAAAACTTTTGCATTCACGCTGTAATGGGAGTGAGGAAAAGAAAAAAGGGAACATGAGAGTTTTGGGCGGTCATGTACTCATGTGTGGCCAGTCCCCTTCCCAGTCAAATTGAAATTGTGTAATAATTATTATGAATATCATGTGGTACATGTTCAATATCTCTTTAGCTTTGGTGGGATTTTTGCTTGTTTCTGTCTTTCTTTCTTCAGGTTTTCTGCATTTTCCATTTCTTTCCTCTTAACTTGTTTGGAACAAATACTGTTGTCATGGGTTTGACGGTAAGCTTTGCAATATGCTACTCCACATGTAGTCTCATTTTCTTGCTGACATGTTGCGATTCAGGATTTGCCACCGTGTGTGATAGGGAAATCATGTGGCAAATTATAAATTGTGTCTCCAAATTTGAACTTGGACACTAAGGTGCCCGGACAGAAGTAGGAGAGAAACCATTACCTACATGTGCTTCTACAGCCCAGAAATAGTCATGTGTTGTGCCTTTCTGAAACCGTACATTCGTTAGCTATGAGCCTATGAATGAATGGTTATGACTTGACAACATATAAATTGTCGTTTAGGATGATGATACCTATGCTAAACAGAAAGTGTTCTTCTGGAGCTGAGTTAATCATCTCTTTTTGATCAATTGTGGTTTATAACTTTTAGAGCTGTGGGTAATAAGTTACTTCCTCCGTTCCAAACTATAAGTCGTTTTGACTCTTTTGGTACATTCATTTTACTATGCACCTAGATATAATAATATGTCTAGATACATAGCAAAATGGATGAACTAAAAAAGTCAAAACGACTTATAATTTGGAATAGAGGGAGTACATTTTGTTAATCTTTTTGGTTAGCCATTAGTATTAGTTGGTCAAAATCTAAAAACAAATGTTCAGTTTGTGCAAAGTTTGATTAATTTGTCGGCTGTCTGATGTTAGTTTCAAAACTTTTGCATTCCTGCAGCAATGGGAGTGCCATCTAAAGATGACCAACCAAGTGCAGCCTCAAGGGATGTGCAGTCATGTGTAGCCAGCAGTCTTCGCAGACAAGGTGAAATTTTGTAGTAATAATGTTGAATATCATGTGGTATACTCTGGGCATCTCTTCAACACTGGTGGATGTCCTCAACACTGGTGTATTCCTGCTGGATTCTGCATTTTTACTTTTCCTCTCTTGAAGCATTTATTTGGCTTGCCAATAAGCTTTGCAATTTCCTACTCCACGTGTACTCTTTCTAAGGTTGCAATGAAATCCTGGAACTATTATGGTTCATTTTCCACCAAAAACTACATAGGCTGGAGAAAACGAGCTTACAAAATTGTTTAAAGCTCAATGTCATCCTACATGATTTTTAGATACTTAAGGCAGCCAATAGTAGTGGTACAGAAATCATGTCTGTATATAAAAAGATCAGTGTGTGTGAAAACTAGTTGGCAAAACCCCAAGTTTATGAGGGTGTTGTGGGGCAGTTATACCTTAGAGCATTTAATTTGTTGCTCTCCATGAATTTCATCTGTGACACCCCCACTGTCCTGTTATAGTTTTGAGATTTTATTTATGACGTGCTGCATTTGGTTTGCTGTTGTGACCATGTCAAAATATATATCTGGAGCATGATCATGGGTTTCGTGCAAGTGTTAATGATTGTTAATAAGTCCATTTGCATTCGTGTCTTACTATTTACTTCATCTTCACCATTATTTCATAACTAACTGTCTATTTCATCTGGCTGTTTGACTACAGGCAAATAGCTGCTGCTGTTAGATGGGGGAGGAGGCTATCATTAGTTGCTACACCTAAAACTTCAGGACCTTATAGTGGATCACTTGCTGCATGGACTCGGCTGCAGTAACAGTGCAAAGCCCTCTCTCAAAACTATCTGAAACTCCTATTATCATGTGTGTGCTTGTTGGATTGTCGTCCAAGGGGAATATAGCATGAGCTCTGTGTTGAGGTCAACTGTTCTTGTATCCCCTTTAGGGACTAATATAATGTAGCAGACATCCAAGTATGTGTAGATCATTGTGTTCGTAAATTCTGGATCTTTTTTTTTTAAAAAAAAAAACTGTGTTTGTGAAATCCTTGGTGACAATCTGATTATCGAGTTAGAAACCATGGGCCAGTTTAAGTTTTGAGTTGAAGTGACTTTCTAGCTAAAGCTGTCCTTGCTATGGCACAGAGCTGCAGGTGAAGTATCATTTCTCGTACTTCGCAGCAGCTTCCTGAACACTTCAGGCATCTCATTTCGACTGTCATCAGTTCAGTAGGTTCCGCAGCAGAGTTTTTGTTTAAATGGAATCAAATTGCGGCCACGTAGCAGCAATTGGTGATGCTGAATTATGCTTTGTGATTGCTCGCCAAATGCCATCCTGTTATCAGTTTTGACTTGTTGGAGTTGTTTGTTCTGTGCGTGGCTGACAGTGCCAAATGAATCTGAAGTTGTCTGTGCTGAAAAATGAATCTGATGTTCAGTTCCAGTGAACAAGCATTGGTGAAGTGTCCTTCAGTTTAGATACAGTTTAATTTACAAGTAGAGCAGCATAGGTATCTCGTATCTGCATGGTGAATGAATTGAAAAGATCATCTCGAGGTAAACAGAAGAATAGTCGCAACCATAGGATTCGCTGTGTGTGATGACAAACAGTAGATGAATGAATTCATTGGCATCTAGAAAGAGTCAAAGAGTAACGAGATGCATGATTATGCATCGTATCTGTCCCAGTAAAGTCCCGTTGTCATCTCTTGCTTTTGCAATTAATTGGCATAGCCCATTGGTCTCAAAAGCAAGGTGGCGGACGTTGGGCCAACAACAAAGGAGATGCAGCTGCCACTGCTGTTCTTCAGGGCCGTGCCGGCGAAATTTGAGGCCCTGTTCTAAATTCTAAAATAGGTCTCGTATAGAATGGTAATAATATATAACATATTAATTAAAATGTAGAGTATTATAGCTACAAGTTACAGGTCACATATCTCTATAATCAGTAAACTTGAGATTCCATTGCATGGCTGCCTAGCAGAGATAGCAAGTCACTGAATTTGTACGGGCCTCATGGAGGCGGATGAACGGAACGAGTAGAGATAGGTAAACTACAGAACAGAAAGTAATGCAGAAGCAATGGCACTGATAACGCGGACTCGAGGAGACATGCATGCGCTCGTTTATACTCGGCACAGGAATGACGACGTCAATAGCCCAAAGACTTGTATTGGACGCTGATATTTTGGGACCCTTAAAAATCAGAGACCCTGTTCCATCGCACGGGTTGCACACCCTCGTGCACGGCCCTGCTGTTCTTCAACGCCACGGCCAACCGGCAGGACTCAGTGAGAGCAAGGCCGCTCCGCCCGATGACCTTTCGATCTAACTGGATAAAAACTTCGCCTCGATTCGTAGAGAGCCTCCTATGTTATTTACAGGAGAGCAGGCCGAAGCCGAAGCAGCAGCAAACTGAAAGCTGGCAAGCGAAAGGAAAATTCGCCATACACAGTTACACATACACACTACCCAGCCCAGAGGCAAAATAAGTCACGGGGACCGAGCGATAGCTCGGTTGGTGAGCGATCCAGGTGCGGACGCCACCGGTCGAGCCTGCCTCAACGCCTGATTTTCACACCCAGAAACAGTATGTTCTTAATATTTTCAGGGTATACAATGAAGATGATGACGGCTTCTAATCTATTCTTAACGTGTGTTTGGACTCGCACGCGTATATGTGCGTGTAAAATGTGTAGGTTATGTGCGTCCAAATTATACCCTATAAAAAAAAGGCAAAATAAGTCACACTACACAGCAGCACTAGTACACGCACGCGCCGATCAGCGATCAATTGAGTCTGACATGCGTGCCCGCCCTACACGTCCATTCTTTCCACGGCTTCCGTCACGGCGACGAAGTCGTCCATCTCCTGCTTGGCGCCGTCGGGCGCCACCGCCGCCGGCAGGGTGCTGGCCTTGTACTGGTGGCGCCTGGCGAAGACGACGAAGACGGCGAAGTTGGCGACCCCGAGCACGGCGAGCATCCAGTAGAAGAGGTCGAGCCTGCCGCGGTCGAGGTTGTTCCGGATCCACGCGCCCCCGGTGACGGCGTCGACGGCGAAGACGAGGAAGCTGCTGAGGAAGAAGCCCATGGAGAGCGTGACGAGGAACAGGCCGGTGCTCATGGACTTCATCCGCTCGGGCGCCTCGCGGATGAAGAACTCGAGCTGCCCCACGTACGCGAACGCCTCGCCGGCGCCGACGAGGAAGAACTGCGGGACGAGCCAGAACGCGCTGATGGCGACGCCGTGGCCGGCCGCGTCGCGGCGCTTCTTCTCGACGAGCGCCGAGACGGCCATGGCGGCGACGGAGAGCACGAGCCCCGTCCCGACGCGCTGCAGCGAGGTGAGCCCCTGCGGGCGGCCCGTGAGGCGCGCGGCGAGCGGCACCAGGAGGCGCTCGTTGAGCGAGGTGAAGAGCAGGATGGAGACGAAGAGGAACACGGAGAGGGAGCCCGCCGGGACAGCGAATCCGCCGCCGGAGCCCGGGCGGAGGTGGCGGTCCATGCGCGTGGCCTGCTCCACCGAGAAGGTGGTCATCTGGGAGTAGACCGTCCAGAAGAGGATGCACGTGGACCAGATGGGCAGCAGCTTCACCACCATCTTCACCTCTTCCACCTCCGTCACCGTCGACGCCGAGATCGCCTGCTGCTTCCCCGCCGCCGGCGCGGACAGGTCGGCCTGCACGATCGCCGCCTTGTCAAGGCACCTGCATGATGCATTCACGGCAACAGAGAAAAATCGGCCAGTGATGCTAGCAGCACATACTGTGTCGTGAACTGGAAGTGCACGCGATACATACACACACGTACACGTACTCTACTACAGTAGTGTAACAGCAGATGTTTGGCCGGTGCGGTGCACCGATCCGACTACTCGGACTCATGGGCTTGCTCAGTCTCATTGATTGATTGCAGCCGGGACGCCGTGTCCGTGTCCGTGTGTCCGCGTGACTCATCACACCACTGGCTGACTCGGCAGCGAGAGAGAGGGACAGGGGAGAGGCCGGCACATCGACCAGTTTTCGGCCGGAACAGTGTACAGGCTCTCGCGGCACGTCGACCTGTCTAGATTCTTTTGCCATCGCGCATGAGAGACTTTTACTCTGTTTTTTTCCAAGTCCCGTTGTGCAGGAGCCTGGCCACTGAGTTCAATAATTCCTTCTTTTTCCATGTTGTGTTACTACCAAAGTACCAAGCGGCATGAAGGGTACCCTCTCAGCTCTCGGTTACCCGTTTCGGCTTCTCCATCTCTGCTTTCCTGTCCACATTTGAGCCGTGACACTGACACGACGCTCGGACAAGTGGCATGTGATGGTACTAACAATAGACGTGCCCAACTCGCGCCGTCATGCTCATGCCTACACTTCCTACCTTCTCCTCAGATCCTCTCTATTCCTATGGCGTCCAGAGGCCATGCTAGTGCAACCATCACCATGGAAGTTTCATGTGGCTGGCCAGCTGGGGCTTACCCTCCAAACACGCTGATGATGCAACACAAACAAGGACGCAGCAACCGCATCCACGTAATCTCTGCAGGACTGCAGCAGCGGTTACTACTACCTGTAGCTGGATCGTACTGATAGGACGTCATCGTGTCCAGTACTATGCACGATTTCTCTGATCCGTTTGCCCGAGAGGCAGATGCAGCAAGCAAATGCATCCCAACCATCAGATTGCTCGCTGACGCTGATCCTAAGTGCAAAGTGCCTAACATTCATGTGTGACTGTGATCCATACTCCTATCTCGGTCGCGTGCTCTGCTAGCTGCTACGACAGAGACATCACCGGGACGACGAATGCGACGGCAAATGAAAGGCGAAACGGATGGTAACCGCGTTTGCGTTATTACCTGAGCCTGTCCGTGTGCGCGACATTGGCGGCGACGAACCCGTGGAGCTCGGCGGGATCCGCGGGGAGCGTCAGCCTCCTCTTCCTCCACGCCGTGGCGAGCACCCGCCCGATCACCGTCAGCGGGCTGCCCTGCGGGCGGCGGTACCGGTACCTGGGCGTGCCAGCGACGAAGACCGCGACGGCGAGCAGCATGGCGACAGCGGAGACGCCGTAGCCCCACCCGCGCCCCACGTTGTCCTGCACGTACACCAGCACGGTGACCGCGAACAGCGAGCCCAGGCTGATGCAGAAGTAGAAGCGGTTGAAGAAGAAGACCATGGCGCGCTCCTCCCGCGGGTCCCGCGCGTCGAACTGGTCCGACCCGAACCCGGACACGTTCGCCTTGAGGCCGCCGCCCCCCGCCGCGACGGTGTACAGCGCCGCGTACAGCAGCGCCAGCTGACCGCCGCTCGCCGGGACGCAGTCGACGTGGGCGCGCAGGCCGCGCGCGTTCGCGCACGGCGGTGGGCGCATGCTCGGCACCGTCGTGTCCACCGTCAGCAGGCTCACGCCCTGTTTCATGTTATTTGTTAATAATAATAATAGTCGTGCAATGCAACACCAGGCCAGCATGTGCATATATACGGTAGGCACGACTTACGGTGGCGGCGATGGTGGCGGAGATGGCGATGGTGAGGTAGCGGCCGAGCTTGGCGTCGGCGAGGAAGCCGCCGACGAGGGCGAGCAGGTTGAGCGTGCCCATGAAGTTGGTCACCACGGTGGCGGACTTGGAGTTGGACAGGTGCAGCTCGCCGACGAGGTACGTGACCAGGTTCATGGAGATGCCCATCACGCACACGCGCTCCGCCAGCTCCGTGCCCAGGATCAGACCGGCGCCCAACCAGCCTCCGGTCCTCGACTTGTCCGCCGGGTTGCCCCGGAAGTCCACGGCCTCCTGCCCGTCGTCGTACCCACCATGACCCCCGGCGGAAACCTGCACAAAAAACGTGCATGGATACCATTGAATCGAAACTAGCTAATAATCATCACCAATCTCACCACCATGGATGTGGGTGCTCTTACCATTGCTGTGCTGCTGTCGTAGCTGCAGCTAGCTGTGCCTGGTGCAGGGCGCTCTGCAGGCGAAAGGGGGGCTAAACTAAAGCGAGGATGAAGGAGAGGAACGTTTGTGCTGCAGTGAGCTTGTCGAAAAGGATGAGGCCGCCGGGTGAGGATTTATAGGGTGCACGGCGCGGGCACACAATGATGAGCCAACCAGCCAGGCCAGCATCAAGGAAGGCCGGGAAGCGGCGTGGCTGCACCTGCTACTGCTGCTCGGGGTCGGGAATCTCCTCTTGTTACATTTTTTCCCACTGAAAATTACATCACATTTACTTGCTGGATTTGGGCAGCGTAGGCCGTCAGTAGGTGAGGTCGTCGTGGCCAAAGTGAAGATGACGACTGGCGGAGACGGGAGAGACTGTGCTGTTGCCCGCGCGTTCGGCTCTTCTTCGGCCCCTGGGGAAGCTGGAACGGACAAGTAGCGCGACGATGACCTGGCGGGTTTCCCGGTTCCGTCGTGGTGGTGGCTCTGCCGAAATCTGGAATCTCCGGTGGAGGGGAATTTCTGTTGGAATATTATCTTAATTATTTCTTGTGAGACACTTCATGGTAGTACGGGTTATTGTTTTTCTAGTTGTCTGCGGTTATTTTGTCTTATAAATATATCTCGTAAGCCATATGAAAAAAGTTGAAACACAGGAGTTTTGTAAACTCTTCTCATATGTCTATCTTTGATCTTATATTATTTGCCAACGCTTTATCTAGAGTCAGGCATGAGATTGAAAAAGAGTTAGGGTTTCAGCCTCTATTGTACGCGCCTCCGCCGCCGTCTTTTTTTTAATATTGTCAAAAAAAAAAATCTCCGATCTGATCGGCGCCTGCTGCCTGTAACCGAGGCGGTGTATAGGACGGAATTCTTTTCCGTTTATTAGTGCAAGTCGGTGGTGGCCGTAGAAAAGCTGTTGCGCTAAAATCGGGGCAGAGTTGATTTCTGTTTGTGTCCCAGAGCCGTCCGTGCTGCTGCTTTGATTTCTGGGAGAAAGCCGCTGCTACTGTCTGTGCTGCTTGCGCACGCGGCTGAGGAGAATCTCAAGTTCACGTGAATTCAATCTGGTGGAAAGTGTTTTGGCTAATTCTTGGCTACGTGCACTCATGAAGGTTACCAAGGAGTTCGCTTTCAGTTATACGGAGTATTGCTGAACTTGCACAAGTAGTATGCAGGCTGCAGATTTTATTGTTTCGAGCACACCAAGCGTGCTCAGCTTTTCTGCAGGTTACTCCCTCTGTTCTAAAAAGAATACAACTACGTATTGCGTGTCAGTTAAAATGGTTTAAATTTAATCAAATTTTTACTAAATAATTATTATATTTATGACTCTAAATTAATTTATTATAAAAATATATTTCATAAATAATCTTATGATACTAATTTGATATTATAAATATTTATACTTTTAAATTTATAATTAATCAAACTTAAAACACAAAAACAAGAATTATATTTTTTTAGATGGAGGTAGTATTATTCTTCTTATTACTATTATTGTTTTCGTGCACACATACCGAAATCTGGAATCTCCGACGGTATGTGGTGGAATTTCCCACCAAAGATTTGCAGTTGGAGACTTGCAGTGGCGGATCCTCTGCGCATATGATCGTTTTTGAGGAAGGGAGTGGTCTGGTTTTGGCCAAGCCACCGTGTGCTTGTGAGCTTGTCAGCCACATAATCCCCTCCCGTAACGTCTAGATCTGGCCCCATGTTGCATGATTAGTATCTATCTCTCGACAAAAGCATCTTTGGATCTACCTACGTTGGCTGAGTGAGTGCTTCTCAAGTGGTGCAGACATCATGTAGTGTCACCTGATTTAGTCAGTCCATTTAGCCTATCGGAACAATGAGACATGACGCCTCATCTTTATCCTTTGCCTGTTCAACTGATGATGTCTCGCCATCAGCGCAGGACATGGCACAAATCTAGATGATAAGCTGGATGGGGGAGGGCATTGTATGGTAGATTAGCTGACTGGTGTATGTGTGTATCTTGAATCCCATAAACGATGTATATATGTATATGTGTATATATATATATATATATATATATATATATTATATACATATAAGCTTTGATGTGGTTGTTTCCGAAAGGAGCCATGCTTGCGTATCTCTCTACCGTGCGTCGGCATCGCATTTGCCCACACGCGCATTACGGCGCACAAGATTCCGATGGTTAGCTAGGAGGACAAGTGCGAGGCGCCGCTCGCTGGCTCGCGCGCTGTACGTGCTCACGTGGCCATAGGCAACGGCGACAGCGACGGCGCACGCCGCCGCGGCCACCGCGCGGCCCGTCCGTCGCCGACGCGTCCGCGTGCCGCCACGCGCACCCCGCCGCGCCGCACGCCGTCGGCCGGCCCGGCCCCCCTACTCGTGAAAGGCGGGGACGGCAGCGCAGCCGCCCAGCCCGGTCACGTCCGAAGCTGCCGCCGTCAGCGAGGACGTGTCATTTCCCCGTTGGGTGGAGCCCGTTGTCCTCCGCGACGTGGACGGCTCTGTCCGGCGAGCAAGAACTCTTGTTTCCCGCGGAGTGGGAATTTGGATGGAAGAGCCCGGTGGGGCGCTGCCTACTAGGACGCGCGTGCGCCTGGCCCCTGGGAGTGGGGCTTAGCGCTGACGTGGCCAGCGAGGGAGCCGTGAGCTGTCAGCTAGCCCAGCACGTCCCAAATTTGCGTGGAGTAGCAGCAGAGCAGCCGCCTTCTTCATGGCGACGTGTTGCTGCATGGCTGCAAATCATTGCGCCTTTAATTTATCTTTGGCCTTGTGTTCTCAGTTTCCCCTTTTGGCTTTTGTTACTACTCGCGTGATTCCGTGACCGAGGATAATTGTCGAGAGTAGAAAGGAGCCAAGGTATCGTCGACCACACGAAAAATTCGTGTGATGGTGGCACTCCCATGGACGTGATGCATGTTTACACGTGAAAACTACACATGGTGGTTGGAGTTTCAAGAGCCTCTACTTTAAAATTCTGATATATGCTAGGAAAAAAATTAAGAAATTCTTACTTAAAAAGCAGAAGCTTGTGTCCATCGATTTTAGTCTTAAATCACCATGGATGTAAGGACCTCTCAGTTTCCCTATGCTAAACACTTTTTGGTTTGATAAAATTAAGAGAACAGTAATGAAGGACAAATATTTGAGAAGAGAATTTAAGTCTTTAATACACGATATAGATTAAACTTAAGATAGTTAGCTTAAACTTAGTACATTGTCCTGGAGGTGGAGTTTGTTGATGTCCGTTTTTGACACGGCTCCAAAGTGCTCTGGCTTTCAATTCCTGGTATTGGAAAAAAAGACTGGCATTGCCCGACTTATTTTACCAAGAAATGATACTTTAGCAAGGAGTTATAGCCGAAAAGAACCGTGCTAAGTTAGCCTGTGATTGTTCGCTAATTGATCACCTAATGAATCTTTTTTACAAAGAAACCAACCACAAGTTTGACCATTCATTTTATTTAAAAAATTTATGTTATTAAGTTATTAAATAATCAAATTTAAGTTATTTTTAAAATTTTTATTAATAAAGAAAGTCACGTCAAAGTATTAAGGTAATATTTTGCAAAATCTTTTGAATAAGATTAACGGTTAAATTTAAAGTAAGAAAAGTCAACTATAATTTAAGATAATTTGGGATGTAGCTAGGGAATAACCTTCAGGTGGCGTTTGGTGTGGCTTGGCCTCCAGCTCCGGCAATGTAGGAGCACTGTTGCGCTACCTACAGGTCGTGCACAGGCGGAGACGGAGCCATCAGGAGCGATGCCTGTTATCTTCGTCAACTGGCCGGGTGCCAATCTGCCGTCTGGCCGGGCGCCGGGGCACGCTTATTTGCACAACCGCAAGCTCGGCGGCGAAAGGATCCCTGTTTCTCCGCGTGATTTCCCGGAGAATGGCCGCGTTGAGCTACAAGTGATCCCTTGTACGCGGACTCACGCGCCGACGTGTCAGGTAGTGCTGACTAAATCCAGCAAGAACACGTGTCTTGCAATGTCGTGGAGAAAACGAGCTACACGTGGGGAGTTCTGCTATCTGCGTTTTTAGATGTTACAGGTAACAACCACCACCACCACTGACATGGGTTCATCCTTTGGACAGATCTTGTGCTAGCAAGCAGCCTACTAGCTCATGATAAGAACAGACATTTAATATCTACGGAAAATCAAGTTCGAGTTTGTAGAGTACTCCTTCGATTTTCTCTCTCTCTCTCTTTCGGTGGTGAAGATTACAGCACAGAAGAAACGGAGGTGACAGAGAGTAGTTGGCTCTTGCACACCTGTAAGGTTGCTGATTGACCCTCACCGTTGTGTTGGAACTGTTGCTGACAGGACTGGGACTGGGGCACACTCGATCACGATCACGATCACACACCTTCCAACATCTCCTCTTGTCGTCTCGGTACGTAACCCTTTTCTGTGTCCTTGCGCACCACGTTGTTTACCTTGAAGCTAGCTGGAAATGCGCCAATAATTATTTGTGTGTGCCTTGAACAACATTCTCAGAACGCATGGACGACACACACTGCCCCATCTGGAATACCGCCACGATCAGGTCGGCACATGCCGATAAGCCCGCTGCACCCCGGCCCATTTGGAATAGGATACGTGTGTGGCAATTGGCGTGCATGGCTTCCTTGGCACTTGTCACTATCGACTCAGAGGCAGAGGCAGAGTCAGAGTCAGAGTCAAGATTCTAGAGTGAAAGGGTGAGTCCAATGATTGTAGTGTGAGAGGGTGAGTCAAACTTTGTTGAACAAAGTCTTTGAGTGAGCCATGGCTCTTCTGCATTGGTTTGATTTGGTGCATCCTACTTGTACAACCATCTTGTAAGAATCATATGCTATTCGACATGTTTGTTTGTCTTTTGGAGCATCATGATATTTTGGGAATTAGGATAAAATGAAAACTTTGCTATACTTGTATATAGGTCAAGAGAAAGACGCACTGTTCAAGACTTCAAGTCATGGAACTACATACATATGGAAGCGTTCCATCCTTATATTTTGGTCGATTGTGGATCTAGGCTATCCGGAGATTCCTTTCTGCAAGAATCAGGTACTATTCTTGCTCAAAAAGATCAGGTACTATTGTAGTTGCCAATTTGCCATATCTTTTCTGTGTGAGCTACCTTAGACTATCTCCATCAGATTGAGAAAAGATAATCCCTTCCTTTTAAAACTACCGTGTATAGGAATGAGTTAAAAAAAAATGCTCCTCCAGATCCTCTTTCTCAATCTTTTTGTGCGTGACCCAGTTTGGCCTCCATGAGGCTCAGTGAAATCGGATATTCTATTAGCCATGTTCTGATAAAGTTTCTTGCAATGAGAAAACACTAGGCCTCTAATGATTCCAATCCTAGATTCATTTCTTGATATTAAAACACTATGTTACAACCTCATATTTTTGTGGAACATTTTGTAAAGGCTTGTACAATGCATGGATCACGGATTTTGCTTTAAAGTGAAGCAGAAGAGCCATTCAGAAACTATTAGCATTCTCAAGTCATAACAGAGAGAATGATTACACTGTTGCATGAGAACCTTAACCCGCAATATATAGTTTTTTTATGAAAATGTCCAATTACCGGGGCTTAAACTGTCTATTTACATGTTGAAATGGCTGCTTTGTAATGGCCTTAGACCGTGTTCACTATAATCTTATATTTTCACAAAGGTTACTATTTGGTTTATTGCTTCTTATAACTTTGAGCCCCTCCGCGTTACAACCTTCAAGCCTTTGTCTCAATACTATGACGATAAGGAGGTACAGCTGCCCCTATGGAACTGACAAGAAGTTGAGGATCTTTCTCTCTATCTGTTGAGATCAAGTTGTAAGTAGGCAAACACAATAATAGAAGTGCTAAAAAGGCTTTCGTTTTTTTTTCTCAACACTTATCCGTCTGCAACTTTTTTTTTGAGAAATTTATCCGTTTGCAACTGGAACCTCCCTTGAATGAAACATTTGATTCACCTGAACAAACGAATCCAATGAGCTCAAGTAGCACTCGCTGAAAGATAGCGAGCA
The DNA here is from genome assembly GCA_023333625.1 of Bothriochloa decipiens. Taxonomy (NCBI): domain Eukaryota; kingdom Viridiplantae; phylum Streptophyta; class Magnoliopsida; order Poales; family Poaceae; genus Bothriochloa; species Bothriochloa decipiens. The sequence continues at coordinate 19,504,799 of CM041637.1, forward strand.
AATGGGTCCAATGAGCGCAAGTTGCTCTTTCTAAGCCGCAAGGCCAAACTGCCAAAGTTATCCATGTGAATGGATACTTCCACTGTAGCTGTTGCGGGCTTAGATTTATCCCAGTAGTTCCGTTTCACAAAGAAACATAGTCTGTTCTTGCTTAAACCGCCTCTAGTAATATAGAGCATGGAGTAGCGTACAGAGCCACCCAAGCAGGATACAAGTATCACATAGAAACCTATAATACATTAACAGTAATGAAACAATGGGTATAAATAGAGTAAGTTGGCAACAAATACAAAATACAAAGGATATACAGCGAGAATGGAGCTCCAAAAAAGAACAGAAAAACTTAGGGAAAGGAGATTAAGTGATAGAGAATGATTTAAAATTTAAATATATCTGTGCAGGGAACGATTCTTTCCCTTTTGAATTCTAATGGCTCGATAAATAACACATACAGTGATAACTATAAACTTGTCACCTACTTAAAACACTAACTTCAATGTCATCATCAACTAAATAACAAATGAAATTGCTGCTAAATCTATACACTCTGCTACAGTAACAGCCCTCAAGTCGAGCTGCTTGCTTGAGACCTCTGTTGTTGCCACCGGAACTCTCCTATGCACCCAGGGTAGAAATCAAATGGATTTAGAATATTACAAAATTCACTTATCAGGAGTCTCCTAAATATTAGGTCACCAAACCAGAGTCTCCTAAATATTAGGTCACCAAACCAGTCCTTTCTTTTGCTTTATGTATCAAAACTCTAATCACATATGCTCTGACAACAAAATGAGCTGCAAAACAATAGAAATGGTTAATACTGATATGCGACTTCCTGGTAGATGTTCACTATTAAGGTACATAGCCTAATGTAAAGAAATGGCAAAATCGCATACCTGTTCAGCAACCTGAGCTAGTTGACTGTCGCCATGTGGAGAATCTATCAAATGATCCTGTTCCACATGATCTGGCTGAAGCTTTTGCTTGTTAGTTGGACTACACAGGTCACTGCTCTCCTCAGGGACAGCACGCTGAGGGGTGCTGTCAATAGACATACCCTTGCGCTTTCTTCGATTGAATGTGTATATGATATGTCTGGCACCTTCAGCTTGCATGGAAACTCCAGAAGATGCCTTTGTATGCTCTTTTTTGTTCAGGGAGCTGCCAACTGAAATCTCATGTTTCTCTAAAGTTTGCACGGGAAGTGCAGAAGATGCCTTCAAATTTTCTTTGTCTAGGGAGCTAAGAGTCCAAGCATCAGCCTTAGGTGAAGCTGAACTGCAGCTTCCATCCTCATTAACTTCTTTCAAGCTTGCAGTATTATTGTTTGGTGTTATCAGATCCTGCTGGGCTACCACCAAGTTACCTGCATCATAACAAGAATGTTTTCATTAAAACCACATTAAAAATTGACCAATTTACATGAAAGGATAGAGCGTGTACACAAAAAAGGCTTTCTGAAGGTACCACAATCTGTAGTTTCACTTTTGGTTGACTGAAGGAACACTGCAGAACTGATTTCAGGATCAAATTGACCATTATCAGCATCAGTCTGATGCATGAAGTTTCCAGTAGCACATTTCAAGAAAGGGCCACTGTTTCTGGTGGGGGTATCAGAGCGATTCTCAGTCATCTCAGAGATCAATTGATTACCAGACATGCTTTTCTCATTGGTCCTAAGCTGGGTGTTAGCTGGCTCAGGAACACTTTTGGTTTCAGAAAAATCATCTTCCAAAACCCTGACAGTCTTTGTTCTTTTTCTTCTTTTCATTTGCACGCTGTTGATTGTAAGGACATCAATCAGTTCCGGGAAAGCAGAACATCGACTTAAACTTAACTCAGCATCCCTCCTGCTCATTTTCAAGTCTTCCTTCAGTTCAGTTAAGGCCTCCCCATCATGCTCAGCAGACATCTTTGGAGGTGAAAGATCCTGTTCAAGTGCCTGAAGTAGCAGCAAGCAGCCATTTCCATCAGATTCAGATCTATCAGAAAATTCTGCTTCCCCATGTCCACTGGAATTATCATGCTTATAACTAGGCCTGCTTCTACTGCCTCTCTTGCGCTTGAACTTACCCAGAAATTTCGTTTGAAGTATCTGTTCCATGATGGACCTTGTGTGGCATGGGTTTTTAGCAGCATTGTTCTTTCTGGCCTTTGAGCGGCTATTTAATGCCTGCTTCTGATTTTGCTTCAGGAATGCATCTGTACTTTGAGTCTGCTGTTTAAGTGCGTGAATACGCTGTGTACACCCATTATGATAGAACTTCGGTTTCTTATTTCTTTCTATTAATGATGGCAGATCAGGGCTGCGACGATCCATGTCCTCCAAGTTTTCCACTGCTTCATTCTCCTTAGTTATCGGAACAAGGCAAGTGTCATCACTGTTGTTTGCAACCTTTTTATTCTTTCCTTGTTGATGCATCTTAGAATGAGGGCTGGCGTTTTTATTAGAACAGACATTATTGGATGCAGGAAGGCTATTTATTCTTTCATCAGCTAAAGTTTTCCTTGTCAACTCTAATTCAGTATTTGCCCTCTTCAGCTCAACCTTAAGCGAGGCCATAGCATTTTGTGAACCATGCAATTGCTCTTCTAGTTGCTTGATCTTCTTGACATGCACCGAAGCTTCCAGTTCTTTCTCTTTTATCTGCAGAAGACACGCTAACAAGTTTCAGGAATGCATTCATTACAAACAAGACAACAAATAAAAGAAGTTCAAAAGCAAATAACTAGACAGTGCTGTTACACATATGGACAATGTTTTAAAAAGAAAAACAAACCAGGACAAAAAGTGAATCGCATTGACTGACCACTGCCTAAATTCAATCTGTTGGTGTCATAAAAAGGAAAACAAAAACTCAAACATGGAGCCCTTGCATAACTCGCTGACCCAAGACCCAAATCTAGGGCAATGGAGTAGGGAAGCCAGTCATCCTACTCAAGGCCCCCACACTAGGAGGGGGTAAATCCATGAGACCTTACCAAACATTTGAGGAAAAGAAGTATATTAGTGAATAGTTATACTACTATGACACGATTGGGACGTGTAACATAAACACAGCCGAAAAATAATCAATATTTTCTCAAAAATCCTATGACATACAACACACAAACTGGGCCTAACTTAGTATCTGTGTGTACGTACAAGCTCACTACCCACATCCAAGTCCTCATTGACGTTAGCTTCGATGGGCAAGTGGTGGCCAAGAAGGATATTTTTCGGTATTTAGGATCGATGCTACAAAAGGATGGTGACATTGATGAAGATGTTAGGCATAGAATTTCAGCCGGTTGGTTGAAATGGCGTCAAGCTTCAGGCGTCCTCTGTGACAGAAGGGTGCCTTAGAAGTTAAAAGGTAAGTTTTATAGGACAGTGATTCGTCCGGCGATGTTATACGGTGCTGAATGTTGGCCTACAAAAAGGCGACATATCCAGCAATTGAGTGTAGCAGAGATGCGTATGTTACGATGGTGTTATGGGCACACAAGGAGGGATAGAGTCCGGAACGACGATATTCGGGATAGGGTTGGGGTGGCACCAATTGAGGAAAAATTGATTCAACACCGGTTGAGATGGTTTGGCCATGTCCAACGGAGGCCTCCTGAGACACCGGTGCGTAGTGGGGTTCTAAAGCGAGTCAATAATGTAAAGAGAGGTAGAGGTCGACCTAAACTGACTTAGGACGAGTCGGTTAAGAGAGACCTTAAGGAGTGGAATATCCCTAAGGATTTAGCTATGGATAGGAGCGCTTGGAGACTAGCAATTAACGTGCCTGAACCGTAATCTTTTTCTTGTACCATTTATGTGTTCTTTGTTTTCATGCCTCTTTTGGGTTTCATCTCTAACCTACCTCAACTTGTTTGGGACAAAAGGCTATGTTGTTGTTGTTGTTGTATATTTACAATTCCACTTAGTCCCTCATAGGTCGGTTGTTTTCCTTATACATGCGACAAATTAGGCTGTGTTGAGGAGTTTGTACATAGAGGCTCTTACTATCATATTCCAAAAAGCAAAAGAGCACTGACCACAGATAGACACTTCCCTCTGGTGCTGCTCCTAAGGTAGGGTGATACCAAAGGTATACACTAGTAAGAACTAAGAAATCTCAGGGAGGTACCCAAATTTGGAAGTGCCCGGCTTGAGTGGTTTGAGCCTAGGTGGGTCGTGGATGGCCTCCTTAGCGCAGTCTACCAAGTGATCTATTGCTAGCTTCTTCTTCTATTTGTATTCTGAAAAAAAAATGTAGTAAATGACCTTTTCTACATCATTCTATACTTGTAAATTGTCTGGGTAGCTCCTTGTACAAGTCTACAAGATGATAGCACTAAACCAGTCATGGATAATGGATTCGAAGATTAGGATGGTTCAAAGCTGCAGTTGCAGAGCTGTTCTCTTATTGACAGTCAAATATGCATTAGCATATTATATAATTAAAAAATATATATGCTTCTTAATTGATCATCCGTATGCTTTGAGCAAGATCTAGCTATTCCTTTTCCACCTCAATTCAAAGAAAAACCAGCCAGATCACAAGATCACCATATGCACATGGGACTTTTTTTCCAAAATTAGCATAGGTAAGCACCAAAGAAGGACAGTTAAATCAAAACATGGCACCAATGACACATCATACTATTTCTACAACGTCCTAAGAAAACAGTAGGTGGACATGAGTAATGACTTCACATTGCAAAAGACCTTATGTATCAAATCTCAAAATTGGTAATAACTCTAGTTACCATAACACAACATACAATGAATCTATGACTGGGACAACTAGTTCACCATAGTAACCTAATGTGGTGAGGCATTACTATCTGGATTGTAACAATCCATATGACAATTTGGCCATTACACAAAGTGAATGTAACTGTATTGTTTCCATGAACCTTGACAATAAAAAATACACCAAGTCTCTGAAGATAGCATGAAACAGCAGTGGACCCTTTCTGTTGTGGACCTGGCCATAACACTGACAACACTGAAGATATGCATTACATGGAAATAAAGTCAACAAAGTTCTGAAAATAGTCTGCTAAAATATCAAGAATGACTCCAAAAATGGTCAGAGAAATATGAAATGATCATAATGATTGGTGTAAATTTAACTATAATGCCAGGGGGGACGACTACTACAGTGTAAAATCTGGCAGAAACCAAAAACAAAAGTGTGGGACGAAAATCAACCCAAAAGAAAATATATTCATGCAACAAATTTCTACAGGACAGTTGCTCCTATCCCCCAATTCTGGGTTACAATTGATGAAACACCAAAAGTTGCAATTAAATTTTATTTGATTCAGCATTACCCACAAACAAGCATAAACCCATTTTTTTTTACCAGCATTATTGTCAAAATCACCAGTACTGGCTAGATGTGCTACATTTTGAGGCATACAGCATTAGACAGAAATAGCACATTCCTAACACAGGAAAAAAACATTCAGACAGGTGGAAAAAAAAGGTAGTGTCAAGACAAATGCAACAAATCAGTGAAGACAAGGTAGCAAGGGCACATCAAAAGCCTATGATAGATAATTAAAAACAAGTATGTCCCGATCAGTTTAATGGTTTCAGGATTCCATAAACGACAGCAGCACCCTCCTCTGCGTTATTGGAATAAAGGAACAATCTGAATACCCTTCAGATGCTTGAGGACTGCAACAAGATCAACAGATTGTGCACTATGCCCCTACAAATTTAGAAGCACTCGAGCACAGATGCTAACACTGTAAGACAAAGCACATACAGCTAGGCATTTTACACATGTTAATACTGGTCTACTGCACAAGTCTAATAACCCTTCTCCCACCAACGCACAAAAGAATGCATCACTTATTCAGGATTCCGTGAATCAACCGAGGGAACAGATACAAAGTAATCTAAGTTCTAACAATACCACTGCAAAAACAACAATGCACAATTGCAAAGTCCTGAGGACGTAATAAGAAATTTGAACTGCACCACCAACAAGAAGCACAGATTCCAGAAGACCAAATCCCACCCTACGAGCTCCAAACCCAGGTGTTACAAACGCCGAATTTGAACCGGACCACCAACACCCCACTAAAAGAAAGCAGGAGGAGAAAATCTATCTATCGTACAACTCCACATCTCAGTCATCCGAATGCGAAATTTGAACTGGACCTTCACCACCATCATCCCTAGAACAGAAACAAGCACCGAGAAACCAAGAAGACGAAATCCCTATCCTACGAGCTTCAAATCCAAGTCACCCGAATTCCAAATTTGAAATGGGCCTTCACCACCATCATCCCTAAAACAGAAACCAGGACCACGAAACCGATAAGACTATCCAACGAGCTCCAAATCCGAGTCACCCGGATTCCAAATTTGAAATGGACCGCCACCACCAACATCCGGCGAACAGAAACAAGAATTCCGAACTCCATCGACACAACCAATCCCAAAACCTCCCCTAAAACGCAAAGCCCCGCATTCTCCAATCCAAACGGCGCGTATCGTACGCGCACCAGCAAACCCCAAAAAGAACCCGAAACGATTCACGAAGCACGCGAGCGGTTCGAGCGGAAAGCGAGGGAGAGGGGAGAGGGGAGAGGCATACATACCCTGGCTTCCATGACGGCCTTGAGCCGGAGGAGCGCGGCGACGCCGTCGTCCTTGGCGGCCTGGAGCGCGGCCGCGAGCGCCGCCGCGCGCCGCTCCGCCGCCAGCACCCGCGCCGCCGACTCCTGCGCCATGTTGAGCATGATCCCGGCGTAAGCCTTCTTCATCGCCTCCGCCTGCACGGAGAAAACCCCCACCCGATCAGCTCGAGCAGCGCCCGGCGGCGCCGGCGGCGGGTACAGGGGGAGGAGGAATTTCACCTGGGAGTCCGCCATTTTGGAGCGGGAAAGAAGAGATTGGGGGAGAGAGAGAGAGGAGGGGAGAAGAGGGGGAGTTGGTTGTTGCTGGTGCGGGGGCTGTGGCGGTTGCAATTGCAACAGAGGGGGGTGGTGTGGGAAACGGAAAGGCGGAGAGGGAGGTGGGCGCGGCGCGGTTGCCGCTCTCCTGCTGCGCCGCGCCCGCGCCCGCGCCCTCGCCACCCTTTTCACTACTGGCTGTGTGCGTCCGTTGGAGTGGAGGGGGGCGGCCTGTTTCCAATTTTCGGGGGCGGAAGCGGAAGCGGGCGGTGGGAGCCCAACTACCCTAATGTTCCGGTCATGGTGGAGAGAACCTTGTGGTTTGAGGAAATTGCGCAAAGAGGACGCACATAGGAAATGTGCCGGTTTTTGAAAAGTAATAAATGAGTGGAAGTATTTACAACTAGTGTGTATGGGCCAATAAAAACTAACAAAAAGTTATTAATAAAGCTGTAGATGCTCCAAAAACCTCAGCTTATTGACCACGGAGTATATAGTTAATAAAAAGCCAAAAACCCAACTAGCAATAATTTACTAGCTACCTCCAACCAACTAATAGCAGCTAATAGACATTTACATTAGTAACAAACAATCTACATACATGCATGTAAGACCATATCCATAAACCAATCCATTCAAACATTTTCTAACTTTTTAAAAGTCGACTTTTTAAAATTAGGCTATTCACCCAGTCATCTAGTGACCCATTTCAACGATCCACATAGTTACGCGACTAGAAGATTGATCCTTGTGAGGGGATCCAACGAGGGCTAGGAGATATAAATCTTCTCGATACCTTTGAAAAGGTCGTCATTATGGAGTTTGCATTCTCTAACTCATTTACATGTTTAGTTGCCTTCCCTGGTGTGAGCTTTACCTTTCTCTAAGTTGCTTGGTTAGTTAATAGGGTTAGAACATACGATGCAAAACTTTTTTATGTTTGGTATAACAAATACTAAGCAAAAAAACTTTAGTGCACATTTAGATACTTAGCAAAAAAAACTTTAGTGCACATTTAGATAAAACTTGCATATATTTTGATAAGTAGCTTTTAATTTGTCTAATTCACCCTAAAAGGTCACCACCTCTTCAACATACATGTATGCACACTCACCCTATCTATATGAACACTTCTAGAAGGTTAAGTCGACATATCTCAAGATTGACGTCACATATGTCTCATTGTTGTCACACACACACTCATTCCTATGAGGGCGCACAACACCCTATCTCTACGAGCACTCACTTTACATCCCTATAAACATCTTCAAAAAAACCAAACAAATATATCTTAAGATCGACAAAGTTGTTATAGGCATTTTGTTACTGACACACACTTACCCCTATGAGGGTTCACGCACAAACATCCTATCTATGAGCACCTCCAAACATTGATTCGAGATATATATCACAATTATCAGGAAGTCACAATTTTCTTTTTTATATTTTAGCATATTTTTTTATTTTTTGAGAGAAAGCGAAACATCCTTAATTTTCTACGAAGGAAAAATACACAAAATGATGAATAATATAATAGTTCGAAGCTCAAACCATCACATTATCCAGCAACAGTCGATACATAAATCCATACATCGTACAAAAGAGTACAAACACTGGCGGAATCATCAGAGTAGCAGCATCCGAAACAGCTGCTGTAGGCGAAAGCAACAATAAATCTCTAAAAGAAGCCTGAGCGTAGGAACGAGACGTCTACTCCTCGTCGGTAAAGTCGTAGTCAGGCTCACCTGCCAAATAATTTTCAGTACGGTTTGTACTGGTCACTTTTCACCCTATGCTTTGCTTTTGCTATATAGTATTTGGTGGGTGCAAAGGATATAATCAAAGAGACCTAATATATGGCTGTGGTTTTCTATGCAAGTAATAACCAATATTATATAAGCAAATCATCAAGTTTTAACCCATCTCATCTACACATCTTTTTTATCCCATCATCACACACATCTCGCCCTCTCGCACTCAGTCGACAGGTCCAACTCCCTCTCAGAGCCTGTCTCAGCGGCTTACAGCCGGAAAGGGTGACACCAGGGGGGAGAAGAGAATGACTCGTCTCACTACTCCCGAGAAGTGTAGGTCAAGGGAAAGGCCAAACCGAGGCCGCGGACTATATATAGATTCAAAACTGTACAGAGCGTGTACTCCCATAACCACAAGATCACCATCATCGGCGGTGCCCCGTCTAGGCTGATTCCGGCTGCTTTCTAACCGATGCGATGCCACCCTACCACTCAGACTGAGACATTCCGGAATACCACCGGCACACCAAGACTATGAGACACAGTATCGAGCCCCCGAGGTCACTATGTTGTCTAAGGAGGGTGTGGGTCCTAATGCCCGTACCTCCCGACACTATCTGCTATCAACCTAATAGTAGTGGCACCGTCCTAGCTAGTCAGACATCTGTCTCCCACCCATTCAGGAGCGAGCGGTGAGCACGTAGGTCCCAAGATTCCGGTTTTTAAGAGATATCAGGTCCTAGGGGGATCGGACAGGATTATCTTCTCATATGGACTACAACAGTCTGTGCTACAACAATACCTCCTACCTGGGGCTTCGCTCCACAAAGGCCCTCGGCCCCGAGATCACCATATACCTCACCATGTACCTGCCACAGGCACCTATCACAGGGATGCCCAGAACACACCCCTCTGGCAAGACTCGCCCAAGCCTCGTCGTAGAATTCTATCCGATCGTCTTAAACCCTCACCACACGCCCAAGACACACACATCACTTTCCCCGAGTAAAGTGGCACCACGTGCCTTATCCATATAACCATACTCCACCACGCATCACACCACAGTTATAAGCATAGTAGAAGTAAAGCAATATAAGTAAAATAAGCATGCGTATAGCCTATTAGCGGGTGTCCAGGAGTAAGGTTGTAGCAAGGTAAAGGCTCATCAAGAAATTCTACCATGCAACATATCACAGGTGATATTGCATAAAATAAAGCACTAGCAACTAATAATTATGCCTTGTGTAATAGGATCTATGAGGTTAGGTGGGATATGGCACCTGCGAAGTCATCACCGAGCTCCTCCTCGTACTCGTAGTCATCCTCCTCAAACTGCTCCTCCTCTGAAACAAAATGTAATAGTTGGGTTAGCGACTCTTATAGAGTAGCATAAAGAACCAAATAAAATCCAATAACTCCAAATGCAATCATACATAAGCCTATGACGTAGAGCTCATTTCTATAAAAATTTGGACATTTGGTTCATATTTTTTGGAGTTCGTACGAAGAAGATATGATTTTTCAAAGTTTAAAATTATATAGAAAAAGAAAAAGAGTTGTTAAATAAAGGGCCGACACATGGCAGCACCTGATTGGCTCGGTCGAGAACAGTCACTAAGAGGTGGGACCCATGGTCAACGGTCAACATCGGCTGGGCCTGGACTGGGCCTCGGCGAGCCTGGGTAGGGCCGGGTTGGGCCGGCCTGACCCGGACATGTGTCAAGCATCTGGTTGTCCATGTGGTGGTCTAGGTCCTAACTAGGCCGATTCTACAACTTTGGTCTGGCTGGGCTTGGCTCACGGTGCACCGAGGGCAGAGAGGCCAGTTGGCACCCACCGGTTGGTCCAGCATGGCTCAGGTGGACTGGGTCCATAGGAGCAGGGGAAACTTTCCCCATCTCCTCGCCCAGGCACGGCGTGTCTGCCGGCGGCGAGCAGGAGAACGGCGGCTGCGGCTAGCCTTGCTGCACAAGGCCTGTAGCTACGGCATCACGGGACGGCGACGAAGGCGGCTGTGGGGTCCACACGGGCTCGCGGTGCGAGGGCTCGCCGGTGCGTGCACGACAATGACAGTGGGCGGTGCAGCCACAGCTGCGGGGCGCGACAACGTGCAGGAGGCTTCTTTGACTAGTGCACTAGCTTCGCGAGACTGAGGCGAGCGAGGCATGATACTTGAATCAAACAGGAGGGCCTTAGAACGGTGGCGAGGACGCGACGGCGGCGGACGACGAATTCCAGTCGATTGTCCTCCTTGGGCGCCATCTTCACCTCCGTCTTCTGATTGGAGTAGCTCGAAACTCCAAGACCTAGCTAACGCGATTAATCGGGGCACGGCGGGGCGCGCGCGGCCGCGAAGGCCACAGTGGCGCACCGGCGGCCCGCCCTCACTGGGGTCTATGCCTACTCCATAACCCCTACATTACGCGTTCTAGGACGTGGCGAACTCAGTAGTGGAGCTAAAGATGGCTAAAGTTAAATGAGGCGATGGGAAACAGGTGGGGCTCTGGCCGGCGGCCATGGAGGTCGCGCTTACCCCAGTGGCGACGTCGACGTCTGGCGAAGCTTGGTGAAGTGGAGGCAGGGCAGCAGCGTCGATGTGGGGGAAGCAAAGCGGCAACGTCGCGGTGGTCGAACGGGGTTGCCGGGAGCTCCTCCGGTGAGTGCGGACAGCAGCGACGCCCGGGTCCGGCTCCTCTGCTCCTGCTCCGGCGTCAGTGTTCTCCTCCCCGCCTTCTTCCTCTACTTTCCCAACCTCCTCTTCTCTTTGGCTTGGCAAGCGAGTGGTGTGGAAGAGCTGGCCACCAAGATGGCGGCGCGGATGGGTGGAAAGCTAGGGCACCGGGGTGTGCCCCTTTTATACGCACGGCGCGGCCATGGCGGCTGGCAGGGGCCGCGGACGGCGGATGGGAGGCAAGGGTGCGATCGAGCGGTCAGGGAAGCTCCGGGCTAGGGTTTTCAGGGTGCACAGCACACTACGGTGCCAGACGCTCCTCCTTATGGTTCCTTGCGGTCAGAGAGGAGGTGGGCGGCCATGGCGTCATGGCCGGGCCCGTGCTCGCGTGGGGGAGAGGAGCAGTGGACTATTAGGGTTCTGGCGGCGCGGTCCGGTGTGCGTGGCGTACATCCAAGGCCAGGGCATGTCACAGGGACGCGGGCGGACGGCTGAGGCAGTGCCGGCTATTTCGGGCAGGCGCTCGAGCTTCGTTCGGCGAGGAAACAGAACCACATGCGTGGAAAGGGAAAATGTCGGGGCTGACATGCGAGCTCCACCAGTTAGCGGGTGCGGGAAAGGTCACGGGCGCGCAGACGGTTTGGCTGAGGTGGCCTCCTTGCTGGGCCCGCCTTGGCCAGTTGGGCCGCGGAGGTGAGGGGCAGGCCGAAGCCTTGTTGGCTCAGCAGGTCGAGCGAGCTGGCCATGTTGGGCCGTGGCGAGAAGAGGGCAGCAGGCCGGGAGTTGAGGCTGCGTGGGCCGCGGCTACGGGGGCCTAGCAGGCTGAGCGGGTATGGGGAAATGGGCTGGTCTGATGGCCTTGCATGCTTGGGCTGGTTGCCTTTCTAATTCCCTTTCCTATTTTCCAAACATAGCTAAACCATGACCTTGTTAGTGTAAGCAAGTTAGTGATCATGGCACAAGCATCAAGCTAGGTCCACTAGGGTCTCAGGGAGTTATTGGAAGCCATGTCCATAGTTAGTCACACACATATGTACATATGATAAAAGGTTATTTGATTTTATTATGTTACATAAAATTAAATAAGAAGCAAATCAAACTCTTGTAATTAAAGTGCAAATGCACCTCTAATACTTGGTGCTACTTGTGCAATTATAAAGAGTTTGCTACGTAACACTCATCAACCATTGGTTATTTTAGAAAAAAAATTTGGTTATGAATTTTGATGTTTAAGATTTTTAGGGTTGTTACATAAAGTTTTTCTTTTTTAACATGGCCACCAAGGTACCATAATAGTAACGCGGGCCTCCTCGGGACATGCTGGCCCACAGTCCCCTACCCAACACGAAGCCCAATCCGCACCAGGTCCACGCACGCATCTCGGCACAACATCCCTGCCGTCCACCTAACACGGCTGACTGGAACCTTCATCTTCTTCCCTGCCAAGAAAGGGGAGGAGAGATGCGGCGTCCCGTGCACGGCTTTTAAAACCCCCAGGTGACCACGCCGCCGAATCACCAGAAACCCCGAACCAAAGGGAATTTCACCACCAGCGAGCAATCCCCCACCGCAAGTAAGATCAAAGAGGAGGCGATGGCTGGCGGCGGTCAGGCGGCGGTGTCGTTCCTGACGCGGATGGCGAAGGTGGCGGCGGGGCTGGGCGTGGCGGCGTCCGCGGCCTCCACGTCCTTCTACACGGTGGACGGCGGGGAGCGCGCCGTCATCTTCGACCGCATCCGCGGCGTGCTCCCGGAGACGACGGCGGAGGGCACCCATTTCCTGGTCCCCGTTCTCCAGAAGCCCTTCATCTTCGACATCCGCACCCGCCCTCACAGCTTCTCCTCCACCTCCGGCACCAAGGACCTCCAGATGGTCAACCTCACGCTCCGCGTCCTGTCCCGCCCCGACGTCGAACGCCTCCCGGACATCTTCAACTCCCTCGGCCTCGAGTACGACGAGAAGGTCCTCCCGTCCATCGGCAACGAGGTGCTCAAGGCCGTCGTCGCGCAGTTCAACGCCGACCAGCTCCTCACCGAGCGCCCCCAGGTCTCCGCGCTCGTCCGCGAGTCGCTCACCAAGCGCGCCCGCGAGTTCAACATCGTCCTCGACGACGTCGCCATCACCCACCTGGCCTACGGGCCGGAGTTCTCGCAGGCCGTCGAGAAGAAGCAGGTCGCGCAGCAGGAGGCCGAGCGCTCCAGGTTCCTCGTCGCGCGCGCCGAGCAGGAGAGGCGCGCCGCCATCGTCCGCGCCGAGGGGGAGAGCGAGGCCGCGCGCCTCATCTCCGAGGCCACCACCACCGCGGGCAACGGCCTGATCGAGCTCAGGAGGATCGAGGCGGCCAAGGAGATCGCCGGCGTGCTGGCGCGCTCGCCCAACGTCTCCTACATCCCCGCCGGCGATAACGGCCAGATGCTGCTGGGGCTTAGCGCCGCCCGGTGAATGGATCGTCTCTTGCCCCGTAATTAGTTAGTGCCTTTAGTGGCCTATTGAACTACTTCAGTAATTTCAGATACATCTACTTAGTTATCGTTTTGTGGTACGATTCGGTGCTGGGTAAAGTTGGTGATATGCACTGCTCATAAAGTTCGGCAGATGGAGAATTTATCGAACAATTGCTTCATTTTATTTTATTGCCAGAATACTCTATCGTTATTGTGATTGTGATATCTCTTGCTCCATGTGTTCGTTGTCTGATCTATGTGTGATTTAGTGCTGCTAGAATTCTACAATGCCTTGTGGATGGTTGTGGTTGTGTTTGTGGATTAACCGAGTACAGAGTACTTTTTGGTGTTGTGGTTATCAAGTCTAGCAATCCAGCTTGGATGTGATTGTGGATTTACTGAATATATTGGTTGGAGTTTGGTTGCTTGTTCCACATATATTGAAGTATTGTGTTCTGCAAGTACGTTCTACTGAAAACAGTAGACTAGTACACTGTTTTTGAGAAACAGAGACATAGCATAGCTTGGAGCTATCTGTTTTTTTTTCAATTTCTTTATAGTGGACCGAGCTGCTATCTGACTAGTTCATTTAGACAGGCCTTGTTTAGTTCGTAAAATTTTTACCCTAAAAAATACTATAGTATTTTATTTGTATTTGATAAATATTGTCCAATCATGACCTAACTAGGATCACAAGATTCGTCTCGTAATTTATAACTAATATGTATAATTAGTTATTTATTTTACTAACATTTAAGGCTCCATGTATACGACACAACATTTGATGTAATGGAGAGAAAGTGAAATTTTTAGCTTTTTTGAGGCATCTAAACAAGAAGACCCTAGAACTACTTTCCGTTGATTTCAGCTAGTTTTGCGGAAGGAACTAGAAACTGTAGAACTGTTTAGGCAAGGCCCAATAACCTGTTTCACCTGTCTCCTTGTATGCAATTTTTGCACGCTCATTTTCTCTGTCATTCTGAAGCATGAATGCTTTCAGGGATATTTCTAGTGAAAGTTTGATAACGCGGCATTTGATTTCAGTATCATAATGTGTTTGTACACTTTTCCCTTAACAGAATGTGCCTTTCTTGGAAGTTTAGATCGTCCAATGGTTGCTATGATGACTGTTCTTTGGATTGTGTTAGATTCAAATTTGTACGTGCAGTTTTGTTTTGCCCCCATATTTCTCTTTGTGCTCAGGAGTCAGGAACTCAGTTTTTTCTCTGGCACTGTCTTGTGATATTTCCTTTGAGTCTCAACCTAATCATCACTTGTTGCCAACTTACGTTTTCTGTAAGCCTTGTTTATGCAAATCATATATTTACCGACCCATCTAACAAAACAGAGCCCTGCTTATTTTAAGATTGACTTTGTGTGAAGCTCGTTTCTTTCAAGTGGAAGTTTCCTGTCTTTTATCTAAATCCACTTGAAAAGAAACAAGTGAATATTTTGCCTTAGATTAGAGCTGATGCAATTTAAGATCTCTGCGCAGTTGCGCTTACTCGCAATTTTAGCCTGCAGGCTGAAACCATTGCAATTTTAGCATGCAGGCTGAAACCATTGAATATTGTGGTTTGGTTATAAAATGTGCACTGTTTGTGTTTCCTCACTCCCGGCATTTTGTGATTGAATCTTCTTGATGTTGACACATCTTATATTATTCAAATATGGTTGTCGGTCTCTAGCAGGTTGAATCCAGTCCGGAAGTAGCTTGCCAACTGTTCTTTACTAAAATAGTAATTCTATATTCATGTTCTAGGTTGAATCTAGCTTCTCAACAGTTGATTTTTATCCCATGCTCATTGCCTAAGGTTATTCTCTTAAATGAATTAAGAGGAGGTGGGTTGAAAAAGTAGTTTCATGGTCCTAGAGAATCAATTCTAGCTATAGAATGTCTCGTGGAGAATTACATCCGATGAACCTTTTGCCTGAGATGAACCGAGCTTGCATCAAAAAGAAAAAGAAATGAATGAAGCTTTTCTTTCGTCCTAGCCCTAAATGGTCAAAGGGCAGTTAGGGTATTCATAATACAGACTCTACCTGGTTTTTTTTTATTTTTCTTTGTCTGTTATATCAGTAAAGTATAATAAATATGAGATTAATAAATAAGTTTACGTTTTATGATGGAGTTTGCATTATGAGTCTCTTTTATAAAGCAGGCATAATTTTCTTAGCATTCCATAAAGGCGGTATGTCTCTTCTTTGGAGACTTAAGTCATCCTGTTCTATCTAGTTATAAAAACACATTTGTGATTTTTCTAAATGGTAAGAAAGTATTTGTCTAGTTCATGTTCTCCATGGCAACCTCCCGGCCAACATTGAAATTGAAATGCTGGAAGCGCTGAGCGAGATAGTTTTGCCTTTCTTTCTAAACACAAACGTCGTTAAATTCTAAAATATTTATTTTTATGGCGAGTACCCTAAACCCTATTCCAACACTTGAGGGCTACTAACGCTCTTGACAACCGCCTTTCGTGCGAGGTAGTTTTGCACAAGCCAAACCAAATGATGTTTTCGTGCGGGCCAAAATCATTAGTTTGGTTCTTTCTCCGGATGTTGGACAAATTGAAGAATCTGCATAGTCCTCATTTTATTAGGGCCTTATTTAGATGTTTAAATTGAGTTTCTAATTCTAGCATTTGGCACTATGTAAATTTTTTTTTCGGCACATCAAAATACCGATACATACTAAATGTAGATAAAATCAAAATCTAATTACACAGTTTGATTGTACTTTGTGAGACAAATATTTTAAATCTAATTAGTTAAAATTTAAATAATTTTTATCAAATATAAACGAAATGCTACGGGAATTGTAGCTCCGGTCCAGTGAACTGAACGAGGCCTAGGTACACCGGTACGGGTACGGCCTTTTGCGGAATCACAGTAGAAGGGACGGAGCAAAACATGCACGGGCACACCGTGCGCCCTCTGCGGTGCCACCGTGCCGGTGCCGTGTGGTGCGGTCAACACTAACACTCAACACGCACACAGCACGGCGCACGAATCCGCCCCTCCGTACCGCACCGCCCCATCCCCCGCCCCCCGAGCCCAAACAAAACAAGCCGCACGGCACACTGCGGTCCTGTCCTGCGTGGTTTGACTACGACGCGACCAGCCCGCTCCTCCTCTCTTGGTCTTGGCCACAGTCGCCCCACAGCAGAAGCGAAAAACGGCAGGAAGCCAACCGGGCCAGGCAGTCATGCTCGCCCGCTGCCGCAGCTGAGACGAGGCGACCCGCAGCCGTCCGAGGCGCCGCGCATCCGCCATGGATCCGGCGTCCGAGGAGCTCGAGCGCCGCAGCCGCTACCTGAGCTCGCTCATCCGCCGCACCAAGCTCCGCGCCGCCCCGGCTCCTCCTCCTCCTCAGCCGGAGCCCGAGCCCGAGGTATTGTCGCCACCGAATCCGAATCCGAATCCGGAGCCGGAGCCGGAAGCCGCGGTCGGGAAGCGCAGGGAGGCCAAGGCGGCGGCGGAGCCAGTGGCCGAGGAAAAGGAGGAGGAGAAGCGGGAGGCCAAAGAGGCGCGGGACGACGGGAAGGGCAAGAAAGAGATCAAGGGGAAGGACGACGGGGGCCCCAAGGACAAGGAGGACGACAGCAGCAGCAGGAAGGTGGCGGTGCGGGTGCGCGACGCCGACATGCCCCTCCCGCTGCAGCGCCGCGCGGTCCGCCTCGCGTACGAGGCCATCGCCGCCATGCCGCGCCTCGACAGCAAGCGCCTCGCCCTCGCGCTCAAGAAGGTATTGCCCCACCGTCCTCCGTCCGCCCTACATCTCTCGGTAGTTAATTTCCTCTCTGGGAAGGTATGTCGGCTTGGTTTTGTGGCGCAATGTCGAGCTATTTTTGTTATGGACCTGGTACAAGAGCAATGCATCTGCTAATGATGAGGCTGGTTGTAGGAAATGTGGCTAACTGGCTAGTCCCCACAGTGGCTAGTCATAACTCGTAACAAACCTTTTTCTGGGGGAGGTGTTTATTTGAAATCAGAGATCCGGTTTCACATTCAGTTTGTCCTCTCTGCATTTCTTCTGAAATGAAATGGAATTCCTCGAGGTGCTTCTGTAGTTGTGTGAGAAATTGTGCTGTGACTTCAGTTTTCATAGCTATTTAGCCTTAGAGCCAAGGACCGATTTAAGAGGAAATCATTAGCTATCTTTACATCCTGCCTTTTTTTTTTTTTGAGGGAAGCTTTACATCCTGCCTAGTAAATACGACTTGTTGCATTGCACACTCAATTGCTTCACCCATCAGTATGGTGTTAGAGATGACCAGTCATGAGATGCCATGTATGCATCTTAAGCTTTAGCAGGACTTTTTCATGATTGCATTACAATGTCTGTTAGAATTATTGAAAGCAGCATCCTGAAGAAAAGTAGGACATACTGATATTTCTAAATTCTAATTGTTTGATATTGGCATTTGGTCCCTATATCGAAAACATCACCTCAGGCCCTAGTGCTATTAGTGCAAATCATCTGCTTTTGTGCAGCCATTAATATCTTGTTTAAGTGGACCTTCTGAACTCGACATAGGTTAGCAGTGGACCTAAGATGTCGCCAAGTTCTGCCAATCTTCTATTCCTCTTCATTTATGGTGTTTTGTCGCCATGCCATCTTTGCCTTGTCTAGCAAGTAGCAACTACTGTTAATTTGTCCCCACACATGTGTAACAAGGAATTAATCTTCAGAGCTGTTGGTACAAGCACCTCGGAGGATCAAAGCAATCTGGACTTCTACTCTGTGTAACTGTGTTAGTGTTAGCTGAAATGGATATGTAAAATGCTAATATCCAAAAAGAGATTCTTGAAAAAAACATATGTATTGTTATGATCTATGTATACAATAATTTATTTTAGCCTACCTATGTTTGTTTGGGACAATAGCCTTAATTTGTCACTATGAGTAGATTTGCTATAGGTTTGCTGCTAAAATGACTGTTATCTCTTGGGTTTCAAGCTTGCACGGCTTAATGCAATATTCTATCCTCCATTTATGAAGCATTGCTCTTCTTTTATATTAAGCATTTGATGTACCTGAGACTACAAAATCACTGTATCTCTGTGTGTCTCTTTCATTACATGATTTATAACCATTAGTTTCCTGTAACCTCCTAAACCTGCTGAATATATAATCCGGGTTCTAGTCTCATTTCTCGTAATCTGCTGATTACTTGAGGCTATTGCTTTCGAGAACATGGGTTGCATGCATAATAGGTGTTCAACCCAGGATTTGGATGTCTGGTGACTGCAGTTCAACAATCTTCTCCATGTTATTGGTAGATGATATTGTTTTCATTTGCCTGCAGGAATTTGATACGGCATATGGTCCTGCTTGGCATTGCATTGTTGGAACAAGCTTTGGTTCCTATGTCACTCACTCTCTGGGAGGTTTCTTGTACTTCTCTGTCGACAAGGCCTATATTCTTCTCTTCAGAACCGCTGTTGAGCCACTAGGCCATCCGCGATGAGAGGCAATGGAACAGTCTACTAGCTAGCGCATTCTATATTCGACATTTAACTGCAGAAGGTTAAGGAGAGTAGAACGATCGTCGCCCTCCATGCAAATATGTAGAACCAATCTGCTGTAACTAGTTTCTTCCCATGTACTGTGCACTAATCTGCCATGTAAACCTGAACATTAGCTTTCGGAGCTGTAACTTGACTCAGTTCTTCAGTGCAAGGAGAATTTTCTTCCGCATCCTGTAATGCCTTGTAACAGTTGTTTGCTTTGGAACCAGTATGATCTCTGAGGTCGTAACCTGTGGTTTCGAACCTTGAGATTTGGGATGTAATCATCGTTTGTGGACTTGTGGTAGATGCATCCAGTTAATATAGCTGTGGTGGTAGATGCATCCAGTTAATGAGTTAATATAGCTGTTCTGGTATATGCATCCAGTTAATATAGTTGTTCTGATGGATGCTCCATATTTGATCTGCGCTTCTAATTGACTTTTAGTCTCAGATAAAATGCTTGGTATCGCATGTTCAAAAACATATATTGATAGATGAAACCTGAAATTACTTTCTCTATTCTACCGTACCTCTATTCTAGTCTGATTGTCTGATAGTCATTAAGTACCTATATTTACATCTGATCTGCATTGTCATCTTGGTGCTGAGTGAGAAGAATGAGCTTGTGGTTCATCATCGATTATGTTCAGTTAATACTGTATTAACAAGCAGCACTCGTGCGTTGCGCAATTGCTATATATCTATCACTATTACATCTGAAATAGATAATGTCGCTGTCCATTATAGCTAACTAACTGAGGTGATAAAACATTACGATGTGGAAAAGCAACACGGATCAGCCTCTGCAGGTAGGATAGCAAGAAAATTCAGGAACAGGCGCCTCGAGATGATCCAAAACAGCCTATTACAAACTAAAATAGTGCAGCCATGGGGACCATCTGGCCCAAAACCAACGATGCGACCAGGCTCCAGGTGCTCCTGAACTCGTCACCCCTCGACGAGGCACCACCGTGCTGGTGGTGCTGCTGCGCCGGGGCGGGCGGCGGCGGCGCTTCCACGACTGCATGCAACCATTCACACACACAGGCATTCAAGTGTCAGGTGCCGCCATTGGATGCATGGGTGATCGGGCGGCTAAACGCAACGGCAACGGCGGCGCCGGCTAGAGATCAAATAAGAGGACTAACCAGGCTCGTGGGTGGAGTTGGCGGTGCGGCAGCCGACGGGCAGGCCGCAGCGGGCGGGGAGCTTGAACATCTGGTCCCTGGTGACGTTGAAGGTGTCGAGCAGCTCCGGGTCGGCGAAGAGGCGGCACAGGCACGGCATCTCGGAGGCCGCGGCGTTGTGCATGGCCGTGCAGCACGTGGCCGAGGGGTGCTTGGTGCTCTTGAGGTACGCCGTGCACGGAAGCAGCTCCTCCAGGCACGGCAGCGGCAGGTGCTGCGCGGGGGCCACGGCGGCGCCGTGCGGGGCACCCGCCGGGGCATGGTGGCGGCGGGAAGAGACGGTGTCGACGACGAGGGCGACCAGGAGGAGGAGGAGGAGCGCGGCGAGGTGCGCGCGTGGACGCATCGTCGTCGTCGTCGTTGGCGCAGGCTTCGGAGTGGTCGATCAGGGTGTGATGAGTGACGATGCGAGGTTCAGGGCCGGAGGCGTGGAAGATCACCGGGCCCGTTTGACTTGTTAAGCCCCTGCTGTGCTGGGGCGCTGTCCAGGGGACGACGTTATTTCGGGGGTGATCTTGCCTAGTTCCTAGGATCACATACATGGTCAAATGGAGCGGTGAAAGAATACACTCTTGAATCCACAAGAGCGTGAAAGTCTCGCTATCAAAGAAATCAAATAATTCAAATCAAAGAATATAAAAAAGAAAATATTGGACTCCAAACTCCTCAGGAAACATTCAATGTTTTACATTCTTTGATAGGAGTGTGTTCAAGTTTACTAGTACTAGCAAACATTCGAAGTTTCCTTAACTAATGTCAGCAATCAAACTCCTAGGTTGTCTAAATCTCTTTGTTTCTTAATCCATTAGTTAAGAGAAACTGAAGCCGGGGTTTAACTAAATTGAAGCCGGGGTTTAACTAAACTGAAGCCTTGATGATCCTAATGTTTGCTAGTACTCACTACTCAGTTTAGTTTCTCTTAACTGATGTTTTGACTGATTTTTGATAACAAACATATTTG
Source organism: Bothriochloa decipiens (assembly GCA_023333625.1). Lineage (NCBI taxonomy): Eukaryota > Viridiplantae > Streptophyta > Magnoliopsida > Poales > Poaceae > Bothriochloa > Bothriochloa decipiens. The sequence continues at coordinate 19,526,215 of CM041637.1, forward strand.
AATATATTCTGTTTCTCTTTGTTTCTTAATCCATTACCGAATAGTAAATGAGACATAGATCTTGGTGATGTAAACCCAGCGGCAGTTTGAACGATATTCTTTCTCCAAATGGACCTAACACAAGTATCATCAAGGACAGCATGCTTAATCGTTTTGTTGTCAATAACAGAAACAACAATATTGACTTCATGCCTGGTTTCTTTTTGCTAATTATATTTTGTCATTATGCCTCCACACCGGGAGTAAAGCAATGAAAATACAAAATTTCAAGTGGAAGATTAGCTTCCAGATGAATATAAGAGAGAAAGGGACACCATGGTTAATACATGACAATATTATAGAGGCTAGGGAGTTGTTTCTCCTAATTATCTTCCTAGAATCTAGTTTTGGACTCATCAATTATTTTGAAAAGTCCCACCCACTAAAAAAAGGCCCGCCCGTAAAACAGTGGGCACTTTTACAGGCGGCCCTCTCTCCACAAAAAAACGTCCACGCAGTGGACGTTTTTTAGACGCAGGTGGGCCACCCGCAAGAGCCGGCACCGGCGGCGGCCGGCTCTGTGCCACGTCACATATAACTCCCACACAGTGGGCGTTCTTTAAAAAACGCCCACTGTAGGCGACTGGTTCTGTCATATTCCGAAACCAAAAATTATTTTTGTAAATTTTTTTTAAAAAAAATTAAAAATAAAAAAAGTTCCTGGACGGAGCAGAGGAGCAGGCGACGCCGTTCGCCGCTTCGGTGTCGGACGGTGACGCATGGACAGCGACAGGCGACAGCTGGGTGGCGGTTTGCCCCGGGGGACGGGGCGCGGCGGCCTCCGCGAGCAGTTCGGCACCGACGCAGCGCGGCGCGAGGCGGGCGCCGGGCGCCGGGCGCCGGGCGCCTTGCTGGGTTGGAGTACCGCGTTTCGGAGTTGCAGTAGTCGCGGAGCACAGCGAGAACGCGGTGGCATCCAGCAGGTCCGTTTCTCCTGCACACCACCACCGATTTTTGCTGAATTGCTCCGTGTGCTTCGTAGAGGTACGGGAAACAGCTTCAACCTCTGTCGCCTGGGAATGAGCAAATGAGTAGCTATCATCGGATCGGATACCCTCTATCAAACTGGTTTCGTCTTGTGCTATCTGAATTTTTTGGTAGCATGTGCGTCGAATCGTGAGCAACAGTATTTATGGTTTCGTCGAGAAATTGGTTCGAATGGCATGAATGTATGATTGGCCGACTCTGGCTCTGTAGTAGTTTAGCAGGAACCTGGTTGCTGGATTCCTTATTCTGTGATTTGTTGCTATCCTTGACAGGAAAAGAATATTCCCTGACCTAGGGGGTATTCTGTGGTGATTTCTATGAATTATGGTCACTTCATGTTGCTCCTCAGATTTCTGTGTCGTGTCATATGTGCATGTAAACTTGAAGTGGGTTTCTGATTAGTTTGGGAACGAGGTGATATTGGTGTTAATGCCCTGCAATTCTGCAAAGGTGATATTGGTCTTAGTAACACCCTTCTTGATTTTCTGGAGTCATATTTGCAAAGGTCTAATGATTTCAATATGGAATTATACCCCATTTATGCGCTTTGAGTCAGCCCGTTTCCTCAGATTGTTTTACAAGTTAAGAATGTTTAATTTGAGGGACCGCATGTACCTGTCAACCTATTGTTTGCCTTATTCCATGAGGTACATTGTGCGATCATTCATAAGATACCTGCAAACCTAATTTTTGCCTTCTTGGGGGTTTGGCACATAGTGGTTGACACTGAGTGCCTCAAAGATGCCTATGCAGACTATCTGGCCAGTTTTGAAACACTGACTCCTTCCTTGACTGAGGAGCCTGGTGTGCCCCTCAGAAGTTTAATGGCTCATAGGAACATGTTGGCTCTATTGGAGTTGTACATGATGCTTGGATAGCTTGATATCTGATAACCTATTGATTTGATTTAGATGTGAGCTGAGGTGTAGTTGCTTTCTCTTTTTTGCTCAAAATTCAAGGGTTGTGCAATTTCTACTGTGTAGCCACCAAGCCACATGAGTTGTGATTTCGATAATCGCACACTGTAACCTTTTTTGCATTATCTTTTTTAAGGTTGTGGAACTTCTACTCTGTAGTAGGTTTTAGTGATTTAGATTGCGAGATGTATGGCTTCTTTTTTGTGCCATCTTTCAATGACTGTGGAATTTCTATTTAGCAGCCACCAAGCCATATGAGTTGCAATCAGTATATAATTATACACCTTTTTTAAAAACGTGCATGGGCACATGTTTCATTTAGAGGGAAGCAGAGAGAACAAGCGATTGGGCACTGTGCCCATAAACAATGTGTTGGCAGTAGTTACTGGATGCGATTACACAAGGATGGCCACAAAGCGACTGAGAGAAAAATAATAGAACAATGTCAACATCAGCCCAGTACTGTAATTATTATACACTAATTACGTAATATTTTTTCTCATTTGACAATGCAGTAAAATAGAATACAGAAATTTGATTGATCCATATTCCACTGTAACAAATGGGTGCGAATACATAGAATGAGATGGCATTAGAAGCTAAACAATAGAAAGTGTAATGATTTTCTCAAAGTAGTTGATAGATGGCCTTTTATGGTGGCAAACAGATAAATAAGCTAATCCGTTAATTTATCGGATGATGAACTACCAGAACTTCTTTTTACCTTTGGTGTGTTTGTACCATGATGGCCTATCATGCAGTTTTGTGTACTGAAATGTTGTCATGCTTGTTTGAAAATGATAAGCTGTTTAGCATATCCAAATCCACAGTCACGTACTAATGTCATTTGAGCTGTTCAAATGGTTTTAATTTTTATTCCATGTTATTCATGTATATCTGTCCATTTACATGATGTGGGTCCTCTTCTACCACACCATTGCAGGCACCATCAGAAAACCATATGGCTTTTCAACCTTGGAGCAATAATGGCCATAGAAATCCCCCTCCAAATTCATTAGCCGGAGGAGTTCCTGGAACCATGCCTCTACTCCCTTTCCAGGAGGAGCTTGCAGTTCATAGTGAAGAAATTTGTAGAGTTGCTGCTGATAATACTCTTGTGCTAGAGAATATTCTGGGCCTTAGCAAGAATTAGCTGTCATTGAAGACGAGATCCATATCCTTACCAAACAAACCATTCCCAGACTTCGTCTTGATAATGAAATGGAATACAGAGATATTATCCAGGGAGGCATGAAGTTAGAGGAACAGATGCATGCTCTTAAACCTATCAAGACAGAAGTGTTGCTCCTAAGTTCTGAAAAGATGGAGTTGGAAGCTTTGCCCTAAGAGCTATTTGTGAAGGTTCAGTCATTGTACAGGGAGCTGGAGCAGATCCGATCTGAGAACAAGCAGATACCTGCTATAAGAGAAGAGTTGCATGATATACAAGAGGAGATTTTGAGGGCCAGGTTTGTGTTTTGTGATCTTATATACTGCGCATTGATGTGAAAAATGTCTCCATAATGTTGTGCTTTGTTACAGATATATATTTTTTTTATAATCTGCTGTATTACTTAAGCAGGTTGGATTATGTTCTCCATATTTTTATAAGAATTAAAATTAATGATTTCTGCTTTGTTTGTCTTTCTAAATTTACCAAGGCTTGTAGGTATTAAACTAATAATGCTCTGCATGGCTAAAATTCATTTCCAGGATGGCGTATGAGCAGGAGAAACGAGCAAAAATCGTGCTTCTTGAGCAGAATCAGGCCATAGAGAGAGATTTTATCAACATGAAAATGGAAGCACAGAGATTGCAGTCTGAGCTGGAGAAGAGAAGGTCTGGTGTGTTCAAGCATCATGCATTTGGCTCATACTATAACAGATAGACCATGCCACCCGGCTTCACAACACAAAAGTGTAGGTAAGGGTTTGGCGTCTATCAGAAAAATTAGTTGAAATCAGGACCAAATGTGTTTCAGACTTTCATGATCATCTGACCAAATTGTTTGCGAAAAAATTGCTATTGTTATATCTCAATATTAGGTACTCCTTTTTTCTGAATTATAAGACATCTTGACTTTTCTATATACATTTATTTTATTATGTATTTAGACCGTGTATATCTAAGTGCAACACAGGGAGTACAAACCAAGTTTTCTTGCTGAGCCACATCAGCAACACAGGGAGTGCATGCAACACAGGGGAGTGTAGGCCTGTAAACCCGTCATGGCTCCCGCTCGGGGCCATTCTTCCTCCAATTGGGCCAAGACCACTTGGGCCAAGGTCTCGCACGAGCGACAATTAGTGAGACAGGCAAATTTTGGTTTAAATTGAATTAAAATCTCCTTTAGAGCAAATTTGATTTGAGGTTTGGTTGGGGTGCGCCAGGCCCTGCCAGCAGTGCAACGGCTGTACGACGCTCGAGGGCCCTAGTGGCAAGCCAGTGTGGTGGGCCCTTTTCCACAAAAAATAAGATTAATATCGAATTGGTCACATGGCCCACATATCATATATTAAACTGATAAGAACAGATACTACACTTGATCTTAGCCAAAAGGCCGAGAAAGGTATGCTTTGGCTGGCTGCCATAGGTCTCCTTAAGTAGCGAGTCCGCGCCTCTGCGCTGCTTTGGCTCGGCGAGGTGGGACTAAGGCCTTGTTTAAATGTTTGAATTGGGCTCCTAATTCTAGCATTTGGCACTATGAAAAAAGAAGATTCCTCGTCACATCAAAATACCGGCACATGCATGTAGTACTAAATATAGATGAAATCAAAATCTAATTGCATAGTTTGGTTGTACTTTGCGAGACGAACATTTTAAACCTATTAATCAAAGTTTGGATAATTTTTATCAAATATAAACAAAATGCTACAGAAACTCTGTTACGAGAATTCTAACCCTACCTGGGACAACTAAATAAGGCCTAAACGGACGAACAAGCTGCAGGTTGTGCCTGTCGAGATCGAGCGTCTAGCAAATATTGTAATGGGCTATGGCCCAACGCAGCTGCCATCTTCTCCTTGCTTGAGGCCCACCTGCCGACAGCGCGCCGGAGGCCAACACACTAGATATGTCCCTTTTCTCTTCCTTTTCTTTTCATTACATTATTATTACTATACTAGTCAATCAACAGTTGCACGGGCTAACGATAAATCTATAAATCTATAAAGGAAATAGATTCCTTAAGGTTATAGCATCTCCAAGAGATGTTGTAAAAACAATAGCTAAGTTCTACATACTCTTTATTTAAGCTTCAGTGCTAAATAAGAGAAATGTAACTAATAACAGATCAGCACTATCCCATAAATCGATAAACTGAAACAACAAAGAATTCGCTATTACTTTGGTACAGGTACGATGTTAAAAAAAGATAAAAAGGAGCAGCTTTTTAATTTAGAGGATGCAGGGCTCGAACATGGTTCTCTAGACTGAGAGCTAGCTCTAGTAACCAGTCACCCACGAGAGCGGGCACAATGTTGAGATGGGTCATTGGTCGAAATTGAAACATCAGCACAGTGGAGTATCGATGCATATTGTCCGCACTTTTTTTTTCTTTGCCAGGAATTGAAGTTGGTAGTGAAGGTTTTCTTTTCTCGAATACGCGAGGGAGTTATGTATTATTGTATTAAGAAGAAAAGAAAGTAATACATAGAATCAGCCCTAGGCTGGATACATTAGTGCTTCTTTTTTTCAAAAACGGCTTTGCACGTATCTCATTAAGGGAAGATAGAGTTTACAAGATACAATCCAACTACCCTATTAGCGAGATGTCCCAGGATTGTTGGACGACACACTTACATAAATCGCCGGCTGACTACGGCGCGGCTTCGAGTGTTGTACTAGTTATGAAACAATTGTGCTCCTTAGCAAGTTGCCCTAAAAAGCTAGGAGTGGCGCCAGCGCCCTGAAGCCGGCAGACACCCAAGCTTCAGCCTCATCTCCAATGGCCCTGAGAAGTTCAGCTGCCGTTGTTGCGACGCCGTGGAAGGTCCTCTCGTTGCGTTCTTTCCAGATACGTTAGTGCTTCATTGTGCTAGAGGCCTAGAACTCCTGCTTTGCCTCTTGGGCTGCTAGCTAATCAACTGACGCTAAACTTTCTAGTGCTGAAGCGCCTGCCCTGACCCACTGATGGCCGGCTCCGTATACCGCAGTACATAGAGTTGGTAGTGAAGCCTCGTTGTCCACTTCAATGCCTTCATATATCGGATGGGAACAACCCAAGATTTTTGCAAGTTTGTATAGGAAGAAGACGTGCAGGATCGATCGGTTCGATGGTGTCCACGCGTCGGACAAGTTCCGTTCTCGGTATATACTTTTCTTGTTTTCATTCATCAGTGATATATATAGTGTGAGACAGGCTCTTGTGCATGTAATACGTACGAGTTCCAGTAAGTAGACTCGCCGACTGGGCACAACCTTGTGTGCACCTGCCCTGGCCAAACTCCGGCCAGCGGGTAGCGTGCGATGGCTGCCTTCTCCGTGATCATCACGTCGGCGACCACTTGCGCCGTGGGCTTCATCTTCTTCTCCGTCTGCTACCTCCCCATGGCTCCTGTGACCGCCTTGTTCTTCAACCTCACCTCCTTCGGCAGCAATTAATGACGACCTGAGAACCGAAGGCGAAGCCTACGTCCAGCGCGGGTGGATCGACCAGCGTTCGGGCCCAACGCCATCAACGACAGCAGGGGCCGCGTGTCGTACTCCGGTCCGATGCGCCTCTGGGATCAGGACACCGGCGAGGTGGCCACCTTTGTCACGCGCTTCTCCTTCGTCATCGACCCACCCAACAGGTACGGTGGTATCAACAACAAGGGCGCCGGCATGACCTTCTTCCTCGCCGGCTACCCGTCCAGCATGCCATCCAAGTCCGAAACGTACAACATGGCGCTCACCAACCAAAGCGCGGGCGCCGTGGCCGCCGGCGACGGCCGGTTCGTGGCGGTGGAGTTCGACACCTTCAACGACACCATCGCGCTCGACCCACACAGCACGTACGACCACCTCGCATCGACGTCAACTCCATCAGGTCCGTGGCCACGGAGGTCCTGCCGAGCTTCAGCCTCGTCGGGAACATGACCGCCGAGGTCAGGTACGACAACGTCTCCACCGTCCTAGAGCTGAAGCTATGGCTGGGCGATGAGAGAAACATCTCTTACAACCTTAGCCACAATGTTGACCTCAAGAGTGCTTTACCGGAGATCGTCTCCGTTGGCTTCTCTACCTCGACGGGCGCATCCGTCGAGCTGCATCAGCTGTATTCTTGGTACTTCAGCTCGTCCTTGGAACCCAAGGTCATGCCGCCGCCTGCCTCCAGCACCGCCGGTTCTGGACATAGTGGAGTTATAGCAGGAGCCAGCGTTGGCGCAGCACTGTTCCTCGTGGCTCTTTTTGCTTTGGCAGCGCTCCTCGCATGACGGCGTCGTCGGAAGCTGGAGCTGGCAGAAGAGTTTGGTGAGAACATGGGCAGCAGATCGGACGATGACCGCCACGAGCCTATTAGGGAGATTGAAATGGGGACGGGGCCGAGGCGCTTCCCGTACCACGAGCTCGTTGCTGCGACGAAGAGCTTCGCGCCGGAGGAGAAGCTCGGGCAAGGTGGCTTCGGCTCCGTGTACCGAGGACTCCTGAGTGATCGCAACGCCGCCGTGGTCAAGAGGTTCGCTAAAGGATCCTCCACGCAGGGAATGAAGGAGTACAAGTCGGAGATCAAGGTGATAAGCAGGCTCCGCCACCGGAACCTTGTGCAGCTCGTCGGCTGGTGCCACGGCCGCGACGAGCTCCTGCTCTACGAGCTCGTGCCCAACCGCAGCCTCGACGTCCATCTCCACGGCAACGGCACCTTCCTGACATGGCCTATGAGGCTCAGGATTGTTCTTGGGATTGGGTCCGCACTCCTCTACCTCCACGAGGAGTGGGAGCCGAGCAACGTCATGCTGGACGAGTCCTTCAACGCCAAGCTAGGCGACTTCGGGCTCGCCAGGTTCATCGACCACGCCGTCTGGATGCAGACCATGACCGCCGTCTCCGGCACGCCCGGCTACGTCGACCCCGAGAGCCTGATCACCGGCAAAGCCAGCGCCGAGTCCGACGTCTACAGCTTCGGCGTCGTCGTGCTGGAGGTCGCCTGCGGGAGGAGGCCGATGAGCTTGCTGGACGGCCAGAAGAACGCCGTGTTCCGGCTGGTCGAGTGGGTCTGGGACCTGTACGGTCGCGGAGCCGCTCTGGCGGCGGCCGACGAGCGGCTGAACGGTGAGTACGACGCGGCAGAGGTGGAGCGCGTCGTGGCTGTCGGGCTCTGGTGCGCGCACCCTGACCCGCGCGCACGGCCGTCCGTCGGAGAAGCCATGGTTGCTCTCCAGTCCATCGGTCCGGTGCCGGTGCTGCCTCCCAAGATGCCCGTGTCGACTTACGCGGTGCCGGTGGCCTCGCCGGAGGCCCTCTTCTCGTACACCGCTTCCACGTCAGGGATGACGTCCTCCAGCTTGACTCAGTCGACGACGACGACTCACACGTCGTGCTCCGTTGACTCGTCCACTTCAACCTGTTCCAAGGACGACTCGTCTTCGCTGCTCAAACATCAGTACTAATAATAGTAAAGTAGCTAGTCCATCTATTTTATTCTGTCATATTGTAAATGTTCAATGTTTATTTAGTTCATTAGCAACTTGAAAACTAGTAGCTAGGATGCTTATTTGGTCGGCTTCCTGACGTAGGCATCTCGCCGCCATCACTAGCTCAACCGTATGTCTTTTAAACTTTATTCCTTTTAATAAAAAAGATATATCTTTTAAACTTTATTCATCTTAATGAAAAATAGGTGAAGTCCATGTGGCAAAAAAAATACAGTTCATTAGCATAAGAAATAATCAGAGTGCGTGTTGTCTACTTTATTTCTGAATTATGACTCCACTCTTAAATTTTGCCACCTTTTATTATAATATTACAAGCAAAAATGTCCATTGCAACGGGGAAAAATAAATGAGTTCTAAGATATACATGTGGGAAAATCTTAAATGAAATCTCAAGTGGAGAAGTGTTTACCGATTTTTATGCATGCCTTTCCTACCACACCAATAAAAAAAATTCTTCTCCCTCCATTCCAAATTTTCTATATAACGGGAATACGTTGAAATCAACAGCAGGAAACAGACGAATAGAGAGGAAGACTCAAATCTACAAACAAAAAGTGACACCAATGTTAAATATAAATAAGGTACCCTCAACCAATCGTAGCTTGACGCCACCTGCCAAGCAACAGGGTACCTGTAAGCCATTCTAGCACAGCAGAGAGCACAATTGGACTCCAATTCCCAGCTACCACAAGCACAACAGTCCATATCGACCAAACAAGAACCCAGAGCACAGGGCCGATTCACCAGTAGATTGATGAATACTGAAATGTAATTTCTGGGCACATGGATCATCTTTACTGTCCATCTCCGGGCTCACCCTTGGGAGAGCCTCTTTGATTTTTTTCTGGGATTTTTTTCTGTGGCTTCCTCCTGTAGCCAAGCAATTTGAAACTGAATATCATCGGATTGATTTCACAAAACAATAAGATGTTAGTGAAAATATTTATGGCGTAGAAAATACCAAGATGTCGGAAGTCCACAGGGTCAAGCTGAATGATTAAAGTGCTGTCCTTCTAGGATTCCTCACTCAGGGTATCCAGCTCCAAGATAGCCTCATCAAAAGCCTTACACAAACATAGCAGAATTAAGAGACCAAGAGTATGGCCCTATTATTCCAGAAAACGGCTGCGTTTGAGATGCTGAGGCCCGCGATAGATCAAGGGCAAGAAAGAAAAGGAGTGTCCACTTAATGACAAACACTGAACCAAGAAAATTAACTCCACCAGAAGAAATGTAAGGTCACTATCCTAAAGATTCCCGAACTTGAAGAAACAGGTGGCAAATTGTCATTTGCATATACTTGCTATTTTTGCTCATCACTTGTCACTTAATCCACTTTTTTCTTTATTAAGAACCTTAGTATCATGATGCCTTATATCTATCTTCAATTCTTCATCAACACTCTAGATTCAACTCAGCTTTAGTTGTTTACACTAGTCTATAAATAATACTAATATGTTGGACTAGTTACAAGTTATAGCTAAAGCCAGGTTATTTCATAACAGTTGTCTGAACTGTGAAATGCATAATAAACTCAATTCATATTTTCACATAGCTTGCATTCAGATCATATTTTCGTAAAAAAAAAAAGTATACAGTTCATGTAATGGATCTAGAAATCAAACCTGATTGGTGAGATTGCAAGCACGGTCAGGAAAGTTGAGAAATTGAGCACCAGCCCAAGCCTAATAGGATGGGTGAGGGTCAACTCTGCCAGAGCAATATCATGAAAGATTTAGCAGAAAAAGAATTAGCATCAGATTACATAGAATGATAGATTGGACATATGAAAAGGTTAATGCCCTAGCCAACAAAATTTAATGTGAACTGTGAAATGAAGGACAAGCAAATTACCTGAGCAGCTTGGTATGCCACCATGGTGTTCTTGGCTGCGTCCTTCTTCCCAGATCCAGTTTTAAACACCACATGGTACCTGATACAGCTGGATTCAACCTAAAAGATACAGTCATACAGCGGTGCAGCAAACCAGAATTTTCAGGAAACTGAAATGCCGATAGTATTATCAGAATAGTAGAATACCTGTACTAGCCATCCTTCATCTTTGCTAGAAGACCTTGGACTCTGGAATTGTAGATGAGGGGACAAGGTGGGAATCAAGGAGGAGCTTGAGGATTCCATCACAGACCTTGTTGGATGCAACATCAATCTTGCTACGGTAGTCCTTGACGAGAGTGATATGGTCCTCATTGCCATGGCCTTCTTCCTTCTGCTCAACAGACGATATATGATACACCAAGAGGCATGTTCAGCTCCAATTACATTCTTGTGGGCAACTGACAGAAGGTTGCGCTGCTCCACTGTAAGCTCCTAAGAATCAATAGTTCTAGTCAGCTTCTTCATGCGCTTGATACTCTCAGCCTGCTGCGCAAGCTTAGCCATGTGAAACGGTTTCCTCACGGGAAAGCTCACCAGGCAGCGACACCATCACTGTGTATAGTTTCTACCAGTTCACCAAAGATCAATGGAATTTCAAGGAAAAAGAAAACAGATTTACCTGGACAGTGAAGCAATTTTGTAAACTTTATCCTACAAAAATCACAGATTTACCTAAATAAATATAAACGATTGGGAAAGAAGATCAAAATTTGGAGGCATGATGTGAGAAAAAAAAATAAATAAATTAACCAAAGCAACGGATGGATCCAACTGAAATGAACTATGAACCCACAAACAACTGTGCCGCCAAACATGCATGATGGCGTCATTAAATTTAAATTTTCAGTTTGAGAAAATCAAATTTCGTCAAATAAACAATGGCAATCAGTAGACAGTTGTTGTGTCGTATTTAACAAGCCTAAGAACAACATGCAGACACAACAATAAACTGAATTTCAGTTACACAAATCAACATCTCAGCTATTCTCACATTGATTAAGATATGCAATCCATTAAGATATTATAAGCTAAAACAGCTGAGTCCTTTTCCTTTCCATGGGAATAAGAAAAAGATCCCAAACCGAGAAAAGGGCTCACCCTTGGCTCACACATGGGGATTTGAAAAACACCATGGCACAACAGCACAAAGAGCATGATGCATCTCTCTTGGCACATCACATATATGTCATGGAAACTTTACAAATTAGCCGAAGATGTGTATTTTAGGTACAACAACAGACTTGGACACTTGGTAGTCATCCAATACACTATTGCACTCCATTCCATCCAATCTCACTCAGCTTATTTGCCTCTCTATCAGTACATCCACACCTATCTGAATAGTCTTCTCTGCCCAACATACCAAGTGAATTTGTCACCTTCTTTACTCCCACAAATGCAGTGAAGAACCACAATCTAATCACCTGACATTTACATAAGCAGCTTGCGGTGATGCTTCATGGGAGGTAGGCTCCCTATTTTTCACAAACTCGATCAGTGATTCACCCACACTGGCCACCTCCATTCTTATCTCTATCTTTCTCATCCTTGTCCTTGGGAGGAGGTGGAGGAGCATTAGGCATCTTGAGAAAGAACGAGGTGGAGAGCAGACCCAGCGAGACTTGGAGCTGATCCCGGCTCAACCTCACCGGCGGCACCTGCCGCCTCTGCTGCCCTGGCCCGGCCGGCGGCGCTCCAGCTCCAGCAGCACGCCGCTGGGCCGGACGGATGAACCTCTCGTACAGGCGCCGGAAGCCGCCAAGCGAAAGCACGACTTTCCGAAGATCCTGCTCGGAGAACCTGGTGTATGCACAGTCCCGCACGCACGCCGCCTCCCACAGCCGCTCGTCCCGCGCCAGCAGCCGCCACGCGCGGCTCACGCACGCCGCGGCCGCCAGCGTCCGCACCTCCGCCCGCATCAGCACCTCGAACACCAGGTCTTCCCCGAGATCCGGCACCCTCGCCTGCTCCTCCTCGCCCCCTCCTCCGGACTCGGGACCTGCTGGCGCCGGCTCGCCCACGCTTGCGTCCTGCGGCAGCTGCTCCGCCAGCAGCGGCGGTGGTGGAGCCTGCGTGGACGAAGACGAGCACTCGCCCACCACCGCCACGCTGGAGCTAGGGGACGGCTCCTCCGTCCGCTGCCTCTTACTCGGCTCGCCCGAGGGCGAGTCGCCAACGCCCGTGGCAGCGGGGGCCGGGGGCAGGGGATCGTCGCCGCCGCCTGACGAATCGGAGCGGCACTCCATGGCCGGCGATTCCGATTCGGGGCAGCCTTGCTCGTGGGTCAGCGGATGAGCCTGTAGGTCACTGTTTTGGGAGCCACAGCTTGAGTGAGCTTTTTAATAAGCAACTTTTTAGCCGCTTATAAGCTTTTTTTTTTCCACTTCTAGAAAAAAAAAAACGTTGCCCTCTCGCCACTCACCAGAGCTTCGGCGGTCGGCATGCAACGCCGGCGTGATCTCCCGGAGCTCGACACCCGCAGCTTAGCTCGCGGCCTCTCCGTAGCCTCCTGCCCTCCTTCTTCCTCCTTCCCGAACGGCGCCAGCGCGGGGGGCTTGCGGCAGCCGATGTCTCTCGATCCGGACGACGGGCGCGCGATCTGTTGTTGGCAGCACGTCGATCCGTGACTGCGCCGCGTGGATCCGGGCGGTGGCGGAGTCGATTTGGGCGGGGAAGGTCCGGGAGTCCGGCAGCGGCAATCCGAGGGTGGGCGGGGAAGCAGCGCGGGGATGATGAGATGAGAGGCGTGGGAGGCGTCGGTGGTTAGGGAATGGCCGAATGGGAAGCGTCCCCGCCCCGAGCTTTTGCCTTAAAATTTTCTTTTCACGCTGACTTGATTTGTGCCCCCCCGTGCATTGCAACGGGCGGCCAAAAAATTAACACGAATTTCAAAGAAACAAAACAAACACCGGAGCACGGAAAACATTCTTCAAGTTCTCTCGAAACGCTGAAAAAAGCCAATTTCCTTCGCAACATATGGTCATATTCTTTTTTTATGGTTTTTTAGACGAATCACAGGCTTACAGGCTCACAGCAACTTGGGCTGCATAGACGTGCTTACGAGAGGAACACAACGGCCCTAATACGGCTGGTCAAATATTGGCTGATTTTGGCTAAATGTAAACAGATCAATCGATATTTAGACAGAATCTGTCAAAATCTGTTCAAATTCTACCGGTCAATCACCGCCAACATATGGTCATATTCTTTTTATGTTTTTTTTAGATGGATCGCAGGCTTATAGCAACTTGGGCTGCGTAGACGTGCTTACGAGAGGAACACAACATATGGTCATATTCAATGCATGAAGTTACATTAAGTATCATATCAACCTATATATATGTGGTTATATGTGCATCAATAACACAATGGTGAATGCATGTACACAAATTACTCATATAATCACCTTAGAGAGACTGGCTTGCGTATCTCCATGTTGACAAAGCCATCACATATGTTCTAGACTTCTTTAGAATTTAATGTTAGCACGAACTTGCATATCTTTTGTCAAAGATATGTTGACTCAAGATCCATGTGTTTGGATTTTCTAGAATTTAATGTTACGTAGAGGCACATCACATGCCAAAAAAAAAGATAACATTAAGTTTTAGAATAAACCTAGAAAATACAAACACATAAATCAAGAACTCAAGTCTTGATGGACAAGTTTTCCTCATACAATAATCTAAGCCTAAAGTATGCACAATTTGTCAATTCCAATAGGCCTTTTTATTGAGATGAGTTTACTATACAGAATGTAGGGCAAACAAAACTTAGCCTAAAAGCGTTCATCGACCCCCCTAGTTAATATTTCATTAGTTTCAACGAGGAAGGTGACATTTATTAGTTGCATTCCACACACTCAACTATCTTGTACGGACACTAGCATTTGATCGCACCGTCCCTTGATAAATCAATTCCTCTCGTGTGCTACGATCATTCGGTGCAAGTTAAACTATTTTAAGTTTAACTAACTTTGCAGGAAAAAAAACTAACAACATATGACATAAAATGAATACATTATGAAACTATATCCCATGGTATATCTAATAGTACTAATTTGATACCATAAATTTTGATTTTTCTAAAAATTGAGTAAAATTTTAAAAAAACAATTTAAGACAACTCTAGGAATTTGTTTTTTTTTTCTTTTGTGATTGTGAATTACTCAGAATCTGTTTATTTAGAGGGGGAGTATTTTCGAAGATGTAATAATCTGTCTATTGAGAGACAGCCGGCCGAAGGCGCGGCTTTGATTGAAGGTGGATGAAAGGAGACGTCACGAAGCTGGATCGCACTAATCACACATCCACACGGACACCTCGTGTGCTACAGCCGTTTAGCGCAGCGTGCAGGTGAACCGGCAGGAAACGCCCACCATCATCATCATTTCAACTCCGGAAACATTTGCGTTGCCGTTGCAAGTGGAACGAACGCTGGATCCAGCGCAGCAAATCGCCGTCGCCGACGCCGCGCAGCCGCTCGACATTTCCGTCCCATCCAAGCAGCTATCCTCGCGTCCGACCGAGGCGGCAGCAAGGATCCCTCCCGCGGCGTGGCCGAGGCGGCGGCTGTGCCAAAATCCCCAGCCCCTCCCGGCCGGTGCCGCCGGACGCCGAATCCCCCAACATTCGTCTCGTCGCCAGCCGCCTCGCTCGCTTCCGGCTTCCGGCTTCCCCTTGCCCCCCGGAATTCTGCGCGACGTCGCCATCACCGGGCAGTTCGCTCGCTCGCTCGCGCAGGTCATCGTCTCCGCGATGACCGAGACGGTTACTCCCCTAGTCCATCCCACCACCACCAGCGCGGCCGAGCAGTTAGCCAGTTACCACTACTCTCCGCGTCGCTGCTAACTTGTTCCAGTGCGTCTCCCCCCATTCCTCATACTGGCCGCCGGGCCCCTCCGCCCCCAATCGCCGCCGATCGCAGCCGCAGACGCCATGTCCTCTTCCTCCGCCTTCTCCTCCTGCGACGGGAGCGCGAACCCTAGCCCCGCGGCGGCGGCGGGGGCCGTGGCCGTCTCGGCTGCGGCGGCGGGGCCCGCGGCGCAGTGGCAGAGGCGGCAGTGCCGGGACGTGTTCTGGCTGGTGGTCTTCCTCCTCCACCTGCTCGTCTTCGGCGCCGCGCTCGCGCTCTTCGGCCTCAACCGCTTCCGCCAGGCCGACCGCTTCAACATCGGCCGCTACGCCAACCTCACCGCGGAGCCCTGGGGCACCGCCGGCTCGCCGGAACCCTCGTCCGCGCCGCCGCCGCCCTCCGTCTACCGATCCGAGGACCCCTCCGTGCCGGCCGCCGAGCTCACCGAGACCTACTGGAAGTACTACGGCGCCGCGGGCGCCGCAGGGGCCGCGCTCGCGTGGGCGTGGCTGGCCGCGGCGGCGTGGAGGAAGGACGGCGGCAAGGTCGTCATGCGCACCGCCGTGCACTGCCTCACGGCCTACCTCGCCGTCGTCAGCGTCCTCTGCTTCTGGGGGAAGCATTTCTTCTGGGGAGTCGCCCTCGCCGTCGGCGGCGGCCTGCACTTCCTCTACGTCATGTCTGTTCTCGATAGGTAAGGCGAGCGAATTTCTGCAAATAACATGCAAATTCGAAGAATACCCATTCGCATTCGCAACTCCTTACCCTGTTGACTGCAAATCTGCACAATCACACCTATAACTGCAGGTTGAGTCATGTCTCTGTCAGGACTCCTTTCCCACAGTTGTCTGCACATGCTGCAGAGCTGCAATTGTTTGCCATAACGACAATAATCTTCTTTGCTTCCTTGATTGATATATGGCTGCTTAATTTGTGTGGAGCGAAGGGTCACATATGTTGGCATAGACTTGTGCCACTTTACATAATATGATCTCATCTTTGAGATCAATCAACCAGCAATGAGGGTTGGAAGTGGGACATTAGAGGGGATTTTAACCCCAACCTGAAATTCGCTCGCGCAGGGAGTCGAACCCAGGATTGCATGCCTATTATCACCACTACTCCAACAGGTCACATGCGCACGACCCATGACTGTGACAGTCAGTTGCAGCAGTGTAAATAAATAGCTCTTACAAGCGAAGTATATTATCTTCATCTAACCAAGCCTATTCTCCTTCATTTCGTGCCCATGCTATCTTCAATCATTTCTTCATTGCATTGGCTGTGCATGGGTCATTATTTGCTTTGGAGCCAAGACAGGGTCAAAAAAATTTGTCCATCTTTCTCTTTCACCAATGAGCCTGAACCATGCCACAGCTCCTGGTTGTTGAGGACCATTGCTGAAACCTCCCACTCACCATGTCTGTCAATAAATGTTCTCTTCTATGCTCATGACAAACCGTGTATGCATATCTTGGATCAGTGTTTATTCTGTTTATCTTGGTTGTTATCCACATTGTCTGGTCTCTATATTTTGCTGAATTTTATTCCCAAAGGCACACTGCAATAATCTAATAATTGCGCCTCTTTGATTCGTAATATGTGGAGCCTCAGGCTGTTTATTCTGGAAATTTTAGAACTCGAATTGCATGCTAAATCACATAGAAACAGTACCTTTATACGGTTCTACCTACATGGCCAATACCTACCTCTGTTTCAGTATTGCATACTTCTTTGTTTTGCATGGAAGTTACTGTGTTTATTTTTGCTAGGTTTCCCTTCACAATGTTAGTACTGCAGAAGGCAGTAAGAATGGTACGGGAACTTCCTGATGTGATGCGAATTGCTTATGCATTTGTGCTAGTCATGCTTTGTTGGATGGCATTATGGTCCTTTGGAGTTTCTGGTATTGTTGCCTTTGGCATACCAAATGGTGGGCAATGGTGGCTTCTTTTGGTGAGCTGGCAAGTTTTTACCATACTTCTTTATAAATATCTAGTGCCTTTATTATTCAGATGTTTTTTTTAATAATGTCTCCTGTATTTGCAGATTTTTTCAGTCAGTTTATTTTGGACTGGAGCTGTCCTCAGCAATACGGTTCATGTCATTGTCTCAGGGATGGTTTTCCTTGTTCTTATTCACGGTGGTCCAGCTGCTGCAACGATGCCCCCAAATCCTCTTTTGAAATCTCTTCAGTATGCTGTGACAACTTCATTTGGAAGCATTTGCTATGGATCACTTTTTACCGCTGCTATTAGGACTTTACGATGGGAGGTTTGCGTCTTTACTCCCTCTTTTTATACTCTGTGGTTTAGCTTCCTTTTATAGTTCTCATCGTTTTTTTATTTTTTTACCTCACCCTTTACAGATTCGTGGAATTCGATCTAAAATTGGCAGCAATGAGTGTTTGCTATGCTGTATTGATTTTTTGTTTCATATTGTGGAGACGCTTGTTCGCTTCTTCAACAAATATGCATATGTACAGGTGAGTGATGTCTATATCTTCAGTAGTTTTCAAGATGTAGACCATGCCTATGTTAAAAGTCTACATGTTCTAGCTATTTTCTGTTTATCATTTGTTTCTCCACGCTGACAGTATTTTTCTCATTGTTTTAAGCTATAATAAGGTTTTAGTTTCTCTCAATCAAAGTACCTTTGCTTGCCTGGATATTTTTACACAAATGCATGTGGTTTGTGACCCAATCACTGCTTTTATTGAAATGTGGGAATTTATCGTAGTAACAATTTATCTCATGCTATGGAATATTGAGACTTATATCATGCTATCCAATCAATGCCTTAAAAATAGTTTTTCATTTTCAGATAGCAGTTAATGGACAGAGTTTCAATCACTCAGCTAGGGATGCTTGGGAGCTGTTTCAATCCACAGGCATCGAATCACTTGTTGCTTATGACTGTTCAGGTGCTATCCTTCTGATGAGCACCATTTTAGGTGGATTAATTACCGGAACCTGCATGGGCGTTTGGACATATTTCAAACAAAGTGATAAAGCTGTTATGGTTGGTTCAACCTCCATGCTGATGGGTATGATACTGGTAAGTGCCAATATCTCTATATGAATTTGCATGGCTGTAATATAACTAAAAAAGGGAAAACGTGTCCAAGTTTTCTTCACACAGTACAATCTCCACTAGTTCTGTCATGATTGACATCTGTGCTAGTTCTGTCAAGATTGACATCTGGTCAATTTTGCAGGTTGGACTAACTGTTGTGGTTGTCGAAAGTGCTGTTACATCAATATACATATGCTATGCTGAGGATCCCCTTTTGATTCAGAGATGGGATCCTGAATTTTTCGAACAATTGTCAGAAGCACTACACCAGCGACTGCAGTACCGAAGTGCGCGAGCTCGTCAAATACTAAATGGGCGGCTTGATCATTTGCCACATTCGTCCAGTATTTGAATAAATTGAATGCCAGATATTGCTTTTCTGTGAATCCATTGATACGTAGGCAGGCATTTCCAGAAGATTTGGATCTCCCTGCCATTGAAATATATAGATCAAGGAAGATATTCCAAGCCATTGACGTTTAGAGAACTCAAGTGCCCCAGCAATCTTGGACGCCTTCAAGAACAACAAAATGTATTTAAATCCAGATGAAGCCGTAATGTGTTCAATGCTCATGCTGTTGTGGTAATGCGCCGTCATTTTAATTTGTGTAGGTTTTTGTGGTAAGTTAGGAACTGTTAAATCCATTTCGAGATTTATGATGCAGAGTTGGTGAGGTTTCAGCACTTGTGAGAGTTAGTGCGGCAATGTGATAGGTTTTTGTCTTTCTTTTGTAGTCTTAGCCCTACAATATGATAAGGTATGGAGACTTGGAGTGGAACTGCTTCGTGGTTGCTACTTGGCCGGTTGTACAGAATGTTATTGCTTAATGCTCATATACTAGGTGGTCTGACTGATGTATTACCTTTGCTTAAGCTTAGTTAAGGTTAGTGTTACCGGTTTGAAATCTGAACTGGACAATTCTAAGGCCCTGTCTGGACCCACCCCAAAATGTGCAAGTTCACTTGAATTTCACAATCTAGGGTGTTTGATGACTAATCTAGATAGTGAAAAGCTGGATTTCGGTGGATTCAAGCAATCCTATATTTTAGCAGGGGAAGGGTTGTTCTCCTTTGTTTGCGGGGTGAAGGGTTGGATTTGAGGGGAACGAGAAAAATTTTTACTCATTACGGGTTGGGAGACTGTTGGAGCTTGTAAACTTCTCAAACTTTCTCATTGGAGGTGTGGATTGGGACACCGTTGGAGATGCTCTTAGGAAAGAAGAGAGAAGCTGTAGCAGTTTCATGTGAATATTTCAGTGGGTGCTCTCTGCTCTGATGTAGTTAGCCGTGCAGGTACACGTACACCCAGGTGAAAACCATGTTTCGGCTTCAGAACTAAGTAAACACACTGCCTCGCCTTGTGGTGTGGGCGGCGCCACACCCTGGTTGCTGATTCCCGATATCATCATACACCTTTTGCAAGAACTCGGTAGGCGTGTTTTCATGATCGTTATCGTGCCCACTGGCATTTAGAATAATGATGATGAAGATGGACGCCTTGTCTCATTGGTGGGGCCGTGGGGGGTGTGGGGGGGGG
Organism: Bothriochloa decipiens; assembly: GCA_023333625.1. Classification (NCBI taxonomy): domain Eukaryota; kingdom Viridiplantae; phylum Streptophyta; class Magnoliopsida; order Poales; family Poaceae; genus Bothriochloa; species Bothriochloa decipiens. The sequence continues at coordinate 19,546,155 of CM041637.1, forward strand.
GGGGGGGGGAGGGGAATAGACAACCATGTCTTCTGAAAAATGAGAGGAAGGTCATGCATTCCATCAAATTTGAGCAAGAGCGTAGGCACATATATGGTAGGTTCATCATACTTTGGTAGTGGTTGGTCAACCACGTTGAACAACTCGATGAACACGCCTGGCAATTCCAACAAGTGCCACCAGCGGATCAGTCTCCGTGGACCTATCAAGTCTTCGAGGAAAGCAACAAAGCAAGCCGTGCCATTTCTACGCGCGCACAATAATTTTTTTGCTATTGTACGGTCGTCGACATGGGCAGCGAAAAGTCTTATTTCCACGGACGCATGTTACGCTGCTGAACGACGATCTCTAGGCAGACTTGTCTGTCTCTCGTTATCCAGATCGGGCACACTTGGGCCTTGTTTAGTTTACCCTAAAAGTTACAATTTTTTTACTCTCTCTTCATCACATCAATACTTTAACTGCTTGTATGGAGTATTAAATATAGGTAAAAAAATAACTAATTACACAGTTTAGTTCAAAATCACGAGATGAATCTTTTCAGCCTACTTAGTCCACGATCGGACAATATTTTCCAAATAAGACAAAAATGGTACTATTTATCAGGTTCAAAAAATTTCACAATCTAAACGAGGCCTTGATGTTGAAACCACGGCAGACAGAAAACAACGTGATAATTCATTCCATGGCAGAGCGGCAGGCCATATGAGCCTCGAGGCGCTGTGGATCACCGCCTAACCGTTGGTCCACCAGGTGTGGCCGCCGGCCGCGTCAAATCAGGTTTATTTTGCCGCGTCGACGTCGCACCCGGCGGCCCGGGCGACGACTTTGACCCCCCCCTCCCGGACTCGTGCGCCCCAAATCCCACGTTCCAAACGAACGTCCCCCCCGGCCACTCGCCGCACCAGCCGCCAAACAGCGCATCTCGTGGCGAACGCCAGGGAAGCGACGAGACCCAAATTGCCTTTGGGCAGAGCACACTGCGGTTACCATCGCCCCCAGTCCCGCCGAGATAGATAAATACGCGCTGCGGCGGACAGGGGGAGACCGGCCGGACGACGACACGCACAAGGCAAAGAAAGCCAACGCTCGCTCCGCCCCCCCCGGCCGGTCTGATCTGGTTTCCTTTCCGGCCTCGCTCGTTGGCGGCGGCGCGCCCCTCCGATCCAGCCACCATGTACCCGAAGGAAGACGATGGTGCCCAGCCGCTGGCCACGGGCATCCCCATCAGCGGCGGGGGCGGCTACTACCAGGCGGGCGGCGCCACCGCGGCGTTCGCGGTGCAGGCGCCCGTCGCCGCCTGGTCCACCGGCCTCTGCGACTGCTTCGACGACTGCAGCAACTGTGAGTGAAATCGAGAGCCTGATGAGAGGAGCGGTTGAAGAATTAACGACAATGGATATGCATATATGCTGCAGGCTGCGTGACGTGCGTGTGCCCGTGCATCACGTTCGGGCAGATCGCGGAGATCATCGACCGGGGCTCCACGTCGTGCGGCACCAGCGGGGCGCTGTACACGCTCATCATGCTGCTCACGGGGTGCCAGTGCGTCTACTCCTGCTTCTACCGCGCCAAGATGCGCGCGCAGTACGGGCTCCAGGAAAGCCCCTGCGCCGACTGCTGCGTCCACTGCTGCTGCCAGTGCTGCGCGCTCTGCCAGGAGTACCGCGAGCTCAAGAAGCGCGGATTCGACATGAACATAGGTACACGTATACTTGTTGTACCAGAGAAGCATCACCCGTTCACTCAGTACTGACAGGGAGTGCGTGTGTATGCAGGGTGGCATGCGAACATGGAGAGGCAGGGGCGCACCGCCGCCACCATGCCGCCGCAGATGCACCGTGGGATGACCCGCTGATGATGCTCTGCCGCTCGCCTCAACTGAATTTGCTACGGAAATTAAAACAGATTACATGTGTATCGGTCTCGGTCTCGGTCTCGGTCTGCGCCCAGCCTCTTCAATCATCCTGGGATCAGCCTAGCTGCGGCGCTGTCACTGCACGCCCATGTACCTACCGGTATCTACTCTTGAGTTTGTACAAAAAAGATTATCATGTCATGTGACCGAAAACTCTCTGCAGTTGCTAGTTTACCTCTGCAATCTTGGCCAAGGGAGATGCTTTCGCTTCGTAGAGTTGCTTTGCTTGCACAACAACGCTAGAACTATACGACTGTAATCAAACCATGTATCCATGGTGTTTATGTAGTTGTTGGGTTGTATACTGATAATACTCTGTGGGTTTTCCTTCAATTTGGTCCACCGCATGAAAATATGGCCCATATATAAATAATAAAACGCTCCAATATGGGTGCGCCGCCTCAGTCGCTAGCAAAACTGCGATGCTACTACTAGTGCGGTAGTGCCACACCGCTCAGACGGCATGGTTTGTCTGACCATATAACGTTACTGATTAGCAGCTGAACCAGAAGGAAAATTAATCTAAAAGCAGCGAAGATAATCTTCCTTGCCGGTGGGTCAGGTACTACATTTCTCCTGATCTATGGAGTATATATGGAAGGCCAATCTGAGCTTTTTTTTTTCCCCCATTTCATTCAAGAACATTTAATTAGTCAATCAATTAATGCGTTTGTTACAAAAGAACAACTGGATGTATTTTTTTTGCATATAATAATTTACTAAAAAACAGAAGAACTTCCCGCGTTGCTGGGGATAAAAATGATTATATTACTATTATATAATTATAAAATCACAAGAATTTAAATGTGTCTTCTTTTTTTCTGTAAAGTAATCCAGTTTAAAGGTTTCATTCGTTTTCCGTTTTTTATTTTTATATATATTTATACCTAAGAGGGCTCCAAAGTAATAATCTATCTGGTAATACTAATTTGGCTTAATTTACGAACAACAGAGCAAATAATTAGGTGAAGATGGACCCCCTAAAAAGGCAAAGGAAAAGCCAGAGAACCCCTTCAAGTTTGTACATGCTAAATTTGAAGTAAATTTATTTGCCAATTGTGTTGCTGGCGGCGTCGAACTCGACGCGGTCTCCGGTGTGCACGGGGCCGCTGTTGGAGCGAGCAGGTGGACGCCATAGCAGGGCGTATCCGTATCCGTATCCAATCCATTTTATTTCATCATAAATGGGTGGGTCAAAAAACCACCCAAATCCGTATAAACCCACCCACCCATGCACAGGGCTAGCTGGACGCCATTGGAGCGAACAGTTAATTACCCCGTAGCAGCTACGTGTTGAACTGTGTCCCAGCCGACTCCCGAGTGCATGCTGCCCTCGGCCATCGTCGTCGGAGCGAACAAGTAACCCGCGGCGCCGTGGTGGTGGTGCGCCGGCCGTGCGCGGGCGGCGTGTGCCATCATGGGAGTCGTGGTGCTGTGGGCCAAGCGTAAGGGGCTTGACGCCGCCGAGGACCCCAGCGTGGTGGTGGCGGCCACGCGTCTCATACTTTAACCCTGCTTTGCGTTCATACGTACACACAGTTACGTACGGCCACGCCTCCATGCGCCGGATACGTCGGCTTGGTGTGTGGTGATTGGTGAACTCAATGTCGCTGCTGGTCTGCCCGCGTTAAGTTCGAGGGTGTCCACGGTAAAGGCTTTAACGTAGAGGGCGTTGACATCGACGACGGTGAGCATATGGACGGAGAACAAGAGCTTGTTGTTGAGTGTGGCATCGGCGGTGACCGGATGAGTTGCAGTCTGCAAGGAAAAGGGAAGGGAATCGGTTCCTGGGCCGACATGACAGCAAGTCGGCGACCCTCCCAGAAGCAGCCCAAAGCCCAAAACAAATCGAATAGGAGTGGCTTGCGTGACCGGTGAGCGGTGACGCAGTATTATCACTCGGCCAAAGGCACTAATGACACAGTAGTATCACACTGCTCCGAGAAAACAGTCTATGTTAGCATATATACGTTACTGTGTAGCCTTCTAAGCAAGGAAATACAACAAGCTGTGATGAAAAGCCTAAGTACTGGTGGGTCCGGTACTAATCTTCTGATTACCTTGGATGAAAGGCGCTACTCTGAGCTTGTTTTCCTTTTTTTGTTATTGTTTCCCAAAATTAAAAATAGCACTCTATGCTTAAGTTAGACCGCGCGGGAATACGTACCCACCAAATCTCAAATTCAGTTTCGTTATTAGGAAGAAAATTGGTACAAGTTCATTTTTACTCCCTGGATATAAGCTAGAAAGATGCACATTTTTTTATTTCGAAACTAGCACAAGTAAAACATCTTTCAAGAATAAGGTAACCTTTGTTTTTTGAAACTAGTGTGCTTTGCCTTACCTGCATAGAGACCACCAGAGACTTGCTAAGCCTGGAGAGCCGACTCAGCTTGCTCGTGTACATTTTGGTGCTAGCAAGAAAATCTGCCATAAACAAAAATCTTACCTGTAGCTATTGGATTGCTAGCAAATCGACCAAATGTAACGCGCACACACGGTTTCCTAACTTGATTCAGCTATGCGAGGTAAGTGTTGCATCAAGAACCAAAGGTGTCCTAACTATACATCCAATTAATTGCCCGTACAAGTAATTTGGGGGAGTTGCTCCCTCAATTCTAAATTATAAAACATTTTAGTTTTTTTTTCTACTATTATTATATATAAATAGTAGCAATTATTATATAAAAATATAATATCAAGTTGATAACAAAGAATATGCATCTAAAATGTCTTACAATTTAAAAGGGAGGGAGTACATTTTTAAAACACAAACTTGATTTGAGCATTTAGTCAAATTTAAGGACATTTAGTTTAGTTCCAAGTCAAATTTTGAGCATTTATTTGTGCAAAATAGATTAAGATGTACGGATGCAAATGGATACACGGTTATTTTTATAACAAATACTGAGCATTTATTTGCGGATGCATTCATCTACAGATGCAAACGAATACACCATTATTTTTTATAAGGAAATCAATGAAACTAACTTTATTTTATAGACATTGTGGTATCTTTAGGACTAGAGAAGTCTGACTCATGGAAGATTTAAACAAATGTGACGGAGAGAGTACAAAATACTAGGTCAATCCAACACCTAGAACAACAAAATCTATCTATTTATGTGGTTTCGGACTTTCCGTGCCAGCCCTCTGGAGACACTTTGGCGGAGCCTAGTAGAGGCCACAGCCATACTAGGCTCTAGCCCACCTTAATTGGCTAATAAAGACTAATAAAGGTTTATGATATATTTGCAAGTTTGGCTAAATAGTCCATCTAAAAGCTATATACAGTAACCTTGCTTCCCTACAAACTGCTCATGTAATGGCTTAATGTCCATCTATCATTCTATCTCTAGCGAGCACTCAGTGACCCTAGGCTGTCGCTTGGGCTCATGAAGGTCAATTCTCCTATGTATAATTGTTATTTAGCCTGTACAATTAAGGGATTTGGCCAATAGATCCGCCGGCTTATAGAAAGCTCTGGGTCTAATGCTAGCGAGCAGTACAAGCTAACCACGAAACTGTGATTAATCTAATAGCAAAGCTAGTTAAGTATCGTATAATCTATGGACAATTTGCACCCCACCCGGTCCTTCATTACGAGTCAGGCTGCCATTGCTCGGAGCCGGGCGTTCATTGGTTCAAGAAAGCACAACTGCACACAGTAGCAGTAGTGAAGTCGTGGTGAATATCTTCATCTCGAAGTAGCAAAATGCTTTGTAAGCTCTTCTGCCGTCAACTGAGCTGTGCCCATCGAGAAGAAAGACGAGAGTATCAGATGGCCAAATCACGGTACCGGTGCAATTTGATTACTGCAAGTGGAAACCCCAAGGCTGACCGCCCGGGCCTGCCAACCCTGACCCGTGAACCCGTTCCCTTGCGGGACACGTGTCGGCGCCTTGCGAGATCCGCCTCGCCAGCGTCCTCAATCCGACGGGGTCGAGCGCCCGTCCCCGTCATCGCCTTCCTCTTCAGGTTGGCCCGTCCCCGTCGCCATTAGCAGCCCGGACCGGGAAACACCACGGCACGCACAGGAGCTCCAGGTAATTTTAAATTCCGGCTCCGGCAAGCCGGCCGGCCGGGGACGGATCGGATCGGATGCGTGCTGCCGCTGCCCGGCTGTCGGGTGGGGGGGGGGGGGGCGACGTGGCTCAAGCTGGAACACTCCTCCGCCGCGTTTTTTAGTCCCGGAAAGCCCTAGATATTTTGGCCTCCCCGGCGCCTTTCCGCTGTCCCTCCTACAAATGGCCGGGCGCACCAGACCAGCACAGCAGCACATCGAAGCCGGGAGATTTGGAATCCAACTCAGATTTGGCTCCTCCCTCCGCCCTGGTGAGCTCCCGCGGGCGACGTGTGTCCCGTTGCCTTTCCTTCGCTTCGCTCCACCTGTTGGCCTCGCATGGCTATGCTGCCTAGCGCCTCCTGCCAAGCGTCCAAGCTCCCGCCGGTTCGGCGGCCCAGCGCCGCGGCGTCGTCTATCCAGATCCGCGCGATCCCCGCTAATCGCCGCACCCTGCTGCCTCAACTTCTCTCTAGCCCACCCGCATCCCGGCTCGGCACTGCCTTCTCCTGTATGATTGTATCTAGCCACCCCCACCCTCATTCACAATTCATCGGAGCGGCGCGCCATCGTCGTCGCAGGTGAGCGCTCCCACATACTTAGCCTTCCCTTTCCGCGAGTTACTTTTTTTTTTTGGTTCGTGTCCTTATTATGACTTGCATTGCCTTGTTGATGTTTAGACTGGGATTTTTTACTGTTTCACTGCACCAGATTTGTAGTATGTATTTTCACGATTTAGGACCGTGCTGGACACCAAGTTTTTTATGCCTTTTGGATTAGATGGATGGCTAATATACATCTGCTGGTCTATAAATATTCTCGTATTTTTTTCTGTTGATGATTGATGCAAACCCTCTTTTAGGGCATATGTCACAGCGGGCATTGTATTATTCCTATACGTGTTGAATTGCCGGAGAATTTGTATTGTCAGCAGTGTGGCCACCGTGGATGTTGTATTCCTTCTAGTGTTTGCAGTTGCAGGCGACCTGTGGATTGAAACCTCCACGGGATTTGGAGGCAAATAAGTGTTGTGTATTGTATGATATTGTATGTATTCGTGATGCACATTTTTGGGTCCAATTATATTATGCTTGCTGGGTATACCTCCAATTATATTAGTTTCAACCAACCGCACTTCTGATATAGGATTTGTTAAAGAGTTAACTGTACTTGATGACCATGTGTATTATATACAACAATGGATAAGAAAGCCAACTTGATGTAGAATACACATATTCTTTTTTTTGTGACGGAGTAACTATTTATGTAGGATGGTGGGTGGTGGTGGGCAGGCATGTTAAATCACTGATGTTCTCTCAAAACATAACACATTTGATTTGAATGATAAACATAATATTAAGGGTAAAGTTCATTTTTCACCCTCAAACTTGCGCGGTAGTCTGATTTTCAACCTCTTTTAAACCATGAAACCGGGTAACAAACACTCTCCAATTATCAAAACAGGACAAATTTGGTTCTCGTGCTGGTTTTAAAGGTGGTTTTGTATTTTGATAGTGATATATTTAGAGTTATTTGGATAGTTTGATAGTGATAGCAACACTGAAGGGGGAATATGAGAGGATAGTTTTCTAATTCTCTGCTTGCATTATGTGACTGTATGTTTCACATGTTGGTTTCAATTTGCCATATATCTAACAGTTGTATATAAGATCACCCTTTTGATAAGCCTGCGGCAGTTCTAAGATAACACTATTTCATTGCACATCCACCTTTATGGATTATCTTTTGTATGGGTTATTGCTGCCGTGGCCTTATCCAAGTCATTAACTGTTTGATTTGGTGTCACTTGCAATACTAGTTTGTCAGGAAATTTGTTTTATTAAATATTGAGTGGTTAAATATAATTTCTCAGTCATAAAACTATCCTAATAGTCTAACGTGGTAGAACGAAACAATCTAATGGGCATAAAATTTGAAGGCCGGGGGATTGAATCTCCACGCTCTTTCAGATTTAAAATTGGGTCCAATGTAACAAAGGGAGCAAAATTGGACCACAGAATTGGTGCCTAGAAGGTCGATTCCACACCGTGCTGTTTTCTTCTAACATTTTTAAGGACTTACAAGTTGTCCCCAGAAAAACACTTGGAGCAACATTAAACACGCAGTTGGGGATTGATCTGGAGGCTTGCAGAATGAATGCTACTGAATATACCAGCTGGCTAGATGGGAATTTATGAAGTCGTAGTGCTACAAATGAATTTTAGTCATTTTTGCTGGAATTTGGAACAAAAATATCAGAGCTCACATATTCTGGTAATTCTGCCCGTGAATAAAAAAAACTATGCAAAATGGAATTAGAATCCCTGAGAGAAATTATGGGGAAGGATAGCCTTGACCAGTTGACCCTTGATGTTATCAGATGTGTTGACCTTCTAATTCATGTGAGCTGAGTTAACAGTTTAATGTGGAATTTTATTGGAGAAGCTCTGGATAGTTGTAAGAATCGGTTGGTTAATGTCATTGAAATCCTAGCAAATTGTTGGAATCAGTGTTTTCTTGAATGCTTTGTATTGAATCTTCCTTTTTATTTTCTGGTTGCTTGTGGCATCTGTTAAAGCCTTAAAGGTGAGATCAAGAGATATTTATCAGGAGTAGAGAATGCCAGGAGACATGTGTTTGTGGTTTTGTTTGTAGGGATCTCTTAGTTTGGTTGGAAACATTACACTATACATCTATGTGAGGTACAATAACGTGAAAGAAAAAACATCTATCTTTCTGTTTTACTTGCGGCATGTAGAGATGATTAGTTGGTGGGCAGGTTGATTTTCTATGAGTCTGTACGTTTGTGACATCCAGTGGCCAGCATTATGTGCTATGGAATCATGAGTGAATTTTCCCCTTTTATGGTGCTTTTTATTTAGCTGCAGCAAATTACTTCAGATCCGGTTTAAAACTGGTGCTTTGAGCTCAGCATTTTGTTTTTATGACAGATTGATGCAAGGGGCGGTGACAAGCTAGAGGCAGCAACTGCATATCTTGCAAGAACATTGTAAGTAATTATTTCGTAAGTACTCACATTACTTATCAGAAATGATTGAATTGCAAAATTACTTTTGATTCATTATTGTGATTTATCTTAGAACTATGGAGTTTGCTAGTTCTTATCCATTCCATGTCAGCGGGCATAAAGCTGCTGTAGGTGGCAGCTGCTGAGTGCTTGCTGTCACATGTGCTGGGGAGCACAACTGAGCTGCTAGGGAGGCCTGAGAAGAGTTCTTCTCCACCGTCTTTCTGGGCCGGCATAGCCACTGGTGGCTGGCTGCTTGTGTTGCCCTGTTCATTGGTTCGACAAAACCGCAAACCAGACCAGGACTGGAACCAACCGTGATGAAACCATGGTGGTGGGATGGAGCGGGTTGGGTCGGCTTGGCTCCTAAGAGGAAATTCATACACAAAATGACCATATCGCGGGTTGATCCCAAAAAACCAAACAAACACGTCCCCCACGAACATCACTGCTCCGAGCTTCACTTCTGAGGCTAGCGCTAGCGACCTCAATATGCACTCAAATGAAGCTTGTAGATTACTGAGTTGAGCATGCAGCTGCCCAGTTTGAGTCCTTCCACACAAATCGAGCCTCTTTTACTCGAATTAGGCCCGCCACTGCAAGCATTGTTTTTTTTCCGATTTTGTCCTGCCCCAATCAAGCAGCATGCCACCACGTGAATCCAATCACCATCGCACGAATGGAGTTTAATTGTTTCAGCTTGAATCGAGTTTGAAGCCATCAAATCCTTGCATGAATCGAGTTCGTCAAACTTTGGAGAAGGCACTGCACGTTGGGAGGTGGAGGAAAGAGAAGCAAGAAAGTAAATCAAACAAGAATGGAGGCAAAGGCTAGAGAAAGCAAGAAAGAGATAGTGGAAGAAAGAGATAGTGGCCTTGTTTGCGAGCTGAGCAAGGATGGGCATGACAAGGTGAGCTGGGTGAGGATGGGCATGGCAATGGTGTCCTCCACGGCCTCCGCTGCCCCCTGCCTCCGCATTGGAGTGGCTGGGCCTGGAGTGCCGCGACGGCGTCGACACGATGGGCCTGACTCCTGAACCTCCTTCTTGCCCACGACGACAATGATGATCCTGCCCACGACTCTTGTGGTCCTGTCAATCCCTCGACTAGCGCCTCGCCTTTGAAGCGAATGACAGTGGCTGGTCCTGTGGCTAGCTGCGGATGGGCACATAGCTAAGTACCCTCCTTGTTAGATATAATCTACTGTTATCCCATTCACTTCTCCCAGCAAGGGCAAGGATAGGGGAGGTCAGGTCGAGACCAGGCATGTCCTGGTCCTGTAGCAGCATGGCGATAGGTCGTGCAACAGTGGAGGCTCCATCAGTCACGTCTTGGGCTGATGTAAGCATAATACTAGCAGTAGTTGAGTACTGTAGCCATGCCTCGAGTACCCGGTAGTGGGTGGAGGGGGGGTCGAGCAGGTGCTGCTCGCCTCGAACCTGATCGGTAGCCAATGCTGCTGGTCGGTGCCACTGGTCGGCCGGCACCTTCTCAGGTGATCGGCAGTGGTCGGTGCTAGGTTCTAGCGCTAACACTCCTTGCCCTCCTCACAGGCACCTGATGTCTCTATGACATTGCTGTGTGGTGAGACCTTTCTTTTCAATGCCGCACCGTCTAAAATCCATGCCACCAGACCGAACCCACCCAACCCAGTAAACTACAAAACCTGACCATACCCAACCCAAACCAACTTAGGCGTGACTCAGGTTCAAGATCCCCTCAACCTGGACCATGAACAAGCCTAGCCGTGGCGAGTTGGTCGTGCAGGGTGACCAAGGTGGCTTGTTGGGACAGTGCATCCACCAGCCACGCTGCTCCCTGGCCATGGAGGTCCATGAGCTGCTGCTTTAGCAGAGTTGCATGATGTCACATTTGTGCTATGATCTTAAGGATTCTATGATCTGTATCTTGATCCCATGTCCAATACTATCATTCAAGCTGAGTAGGACTGTAGAAAGATCCGTGATACTAACAACCTTGACCATACTGGTCACTTTGGTCCACATTGAACCTTCAATCCAGGGCCATAGAAGATATTAGTTTAGGGGGTGTGGAGCCTTAGGTGCTTGGTTTTGTTGGATGGGACCTCTTGCCTCTAATTAGGTTCTAGGGGCATGAAGTCTTAGGCGCTTGGTAAGTATTCTTTGGCCCTGAACTGACAATTCATGCTTTAGATTCTTTCCATAGGATATACCCACATTTTGTTGCCTGCCAAGGTTTGGAGACTTTCAATCAGAGTAGGTTATAACTTCTTTAATATTTGAATCATATATAAGAAGCAACACCTTATCTTCCAAAAAAAGAAACACCTGTGCCACTATATGGGCTTCTGTTTTCATCCTTCGCAGTATACTGGTTCATGTTCTCAACCCTAGCTGTCAATGCCTCTTGTGGTTTAAGATGATTCTTCACATATTAAGTTGGTAACAAATCTAAAATTATCTGTCTTATGATGCTTCTTAGTTATTTTTTGTTTCCTTACTGGGACAGTGGGCCTCGAATAAAAGAACATGATGGAGTTGTACCTTGTGCTAATGGGCTTCTTAAAATATGAATGGTGTTCCATTGCCATGTACCATGGCTTTATGCTGATTTATCACTGTTGTGAATCAGAAATTTCCTGGTAGAAATTAAAGCTAATGTACCACCTAACTGCATTTGTTCGATCTGGAGCTAACCCATTTTCCATTAACCAACAGAATAGTCCATTACAGTAACAGAAGCAGGAAGATGAAAATAAGAAAAGATCTGGGACAAACAACCTGCTGACAGACCAAACCACTAATCTGGCCTGCCTCAGGCAACTACAGCCAGACCTGCCCTATGAAGCATACAGACTGCTCATACAGACAGCTGCGTCTAATATAAGATGGGAAGAGTCCCTGTTGTGGCATAAAGGCTACAATCCATCTTTATGGCTTACCCACGAAGTGCACCAACTCTAAGACTATCCGTACTCATGTAGCTCTAAATCTCTACTCTAAAAGAAATATTCCGTCCTGTCAGTGAGATTCTTTACTCTATACCACTTTCTCCGGCGCTCATCTTTTCTCTCTATCTCTACTCTATTATTTACGTGGGACCTACATATAATTTTTTTTCTTTTTTTTTACCCTCACCCGAACCATCCCTCCCTTCCTCCCTCCCCATTCTCTCTCTTCCCTCTCCTGGCCGGAGCCTCCCCTGCTCCCTCGCCTTCCCCTCCAGCAGTCCCAGGAGTCCCAGAGGCTCGCGCGCCGGAGGCCGGGGCCGGGGGCAGCCGCGTGTCGAGGCTGGCGGCGGGCTGGGCAGTGCCGGAGCTCGCCCGCGGGCCCATAGCGGCGGCGGCGGAGCTCATCCGCGCCCCGCGGAGGAGGAGCTCGCCCGCGCGCCCATGGCGGCAGAGCTCGAGCTCGCCCGCACGCCCGCCGAGCGGAGCTCGCCCACGCCCGGCGGCGGAGGAGCTCGCCCGCCCGTCCATGGCGGCGGAGCTCGAGCTCGCCCGCGCGCCCACCGAGGCGGAGCTCGCTCGCGCCCGGTGGCCGAGCTTGAGCTCGCCCGCGTCCGGCGGCGGCGGAGCTCGCCCGCGGCTGGCGGCGGACCTGTTAAGCTCGCCTACGGACCGGCGGAGCTCGCAACGGCGCGACGTTTGGCGGAGCTCCAGTCGCGGGCGTCTTCTCCGGCCTCTGGTGACTGCTGGTGGTAGTGCAAGTACGGCGTAGCAGCCTGGCGGATCTCGGGACGTGCTCCTCCTCCTCGCCACTGGATCCCGATGGGCTCCTCGCGGGCGGTGTGGCGGCGAACCTTCCCCTACGGTTTGGCGGCGGAGCTCGCCCGCCTGGCTCGGCGGTGGAGCTTCCCCGCGCGGCTCAGCGGCGGAGCTCGCCCGCGCGGCTGGCGGCGAAGCTTGCCCAGGCAGCGGCGGACTGGCGACGGGCGGCGCTAGCACGGCTTTAGCGGAACAGCGATGGGCGGCACGACCAACATCCTGTCTCTCCTCTGCCGCATGCACCGTGGGCCCGCAACGTGCTGTACAGCACCTGCGCTATCGCGCCATATTTGGCGCACGGCGAGCGCTTGCTCTTGTTTAGCGCAGCGCTTACAGCACCCGCTGCAGCAGCTTCTTGCGGTATAGGCTACTCAAGTAAACATTACAAGTGCGGGTAGTCTAACGAACTCAATCTAGATTACAAGTGCCGCACCTAAGCTGGTTCAGTAACTTCAGTTTACTACAAACAACATGCAACCCTAGCAACTCCAGCACCCCTCCAATAATCACAACGCCAGGACTAAGTTGAAATTGTGCCTGAAGTTTCCAACTGCCGAGTAGACACTGCTTTGGTGAATGCATTCACTATCTGATCCTCTGAACTAATCAAGACAATATCCAACAACTTCTGTGCGCCCTTTCATGAACGAAATGAAAGTATCTCAATATGTTTAGTCTGAGTGTGGAAGATAGGATTTGACAACAAATACTTAACCCCCAGGTTATCACTCCATAGACGAGCCATCTGTGGATGTTGTATGCGAAACTCAGTCAACAATTTCTGTACCCACATGATATTGGCAATAGCATTGTCAGAGCTCTGTATTCTGCTTCCATGTTGGACCTGGACACAATAGCTGTCTTCCTAGCACTCCAGGAGATCAGATTCGATGTCATGCACCTGCAATGTCATGATCCTGATCGCTGCCTATGGAATGACACCCATCCCTTCGATGGTAGCTTCCTTTAGCCCTGATTTTTGTAAACCTGCCCAGTACTAAAAATAAGCACAGGCTTCAGAGTATTTAGCATGGGTGTTTTATTATTTTCCTATGGAGTCATGCTCTGTTTTTTGCATCCGTATCCTTCTAAAACCCTTGATAATAGTTGATAGAAGTATAAACTCAATTGAGTGGAGAGACTCTGTTTCTACTCCTTAGATAGCATCATTGTCCCCTATCGAACCATTTCCTTTTTCCTCTCTCGAATGTGCAAAAGATTTGCACATTTTGGTATTAAAATTGAAAAATAGCGAAAGTTACGACGACGCGCCACAAGTGACGCACTAGAGGGGATACCGTTATATAATCGGTTCTGCCCTCCCTAGCAGAAGGACGAACCATTTCCTTTTAGAAACACGTGAAGATGTTCCACACGGCTGTCTGTCTTCTTTTCTTTAATACTAGTACACATGGTCAGATATGTATACAAGCCTGGCAAGTGTAGTAGCAAAATTTGCAGCCTTTTGAAGTTTTAAACTTTTAATAATATGAGAAAAGTCTCAAACATCAAATTCAACTAGAAAGCAATCATCCTCTGAATTCCATGGCCCAATTCCAGTCTGGAAATTATTTGTGTTATATTTACAAGTTCATATCTCAAATCTCCCTCTCACAAATATGTTTTGCTCTGAGTATCATCTCTTTACAATAAATAGTTTCCTTCAGCATCATAATACGTCAGTTTTACTCTTCTTCATGGATTTAATTGCAATCTGCATGTGTTTAGCAACTCATTATAGCACTGTAGCCAACACTAGTTAACCATTTGAAATATATAGAGAGAATAGAGAATAAATGTTATACCCTAGCTTAGGAGCAGTCGATGGCTCAGTGTCATTCTGTTGTGGCAGTGTGCTGAGTCCAAGTTGCACAGGAACATCTCTGGTTTCTACTACTGGAAAGTTGAATGGAGTCGGTGACTCCCGATTAACTCCACTTGGCCCTTCAGTCTCATAGATCTGAGGTCAATTAATATCATGTCATATGTGTGGTTAGGCAGTTACTTAGTGATATTTTGTTCAATTCATCAACTACCTTTTTATGTAACTCAGCATTTTCTTGGCGAACCAGGTTGATCTTATTGTACAAGTCTGTGTTTTCTTGGTGAAATAAACTTACCTGCGACAACAGTGGTCAGTCACTGTCACTAAATCAAATAAAACACTTAACACACAACTATATATTCATCATACTACAGACCTTTCGATTCAATTCGTGAATCTCATCTATCAAGAGATGGTCCTGTTAAGAACATCAACAGTAGTAACGATCTTTAGTAATTTGTTGAACAATTGATTATAGAATCTGATTAAGAATCAAACCTTCTTTGCGCGGACACCACGAAGGCTTGTTTCCAACTGATTCTCTAGGGACTGCAGTTCTTTAACATTCAGCCCAGAAAGATCCTCTCCCATCAACTGCCTGTAACCAATTAATATGCAGTACCAATTAATGTTGTGTTTTATACAATCATACAGAGTCTAGCCATGATGTTTGCCAATTGCCGATATATGTGGCTTGGCATCTGTGTTTTCTCTACAAATAATTGGAGCATCATCAGAATAGCATGTCTTGATATACCCTCTGTTTCTTTTGTACGGAAAATGGTCATTTTACAAAATTTGTTTAACAGTTAATCAAATTATATGCAGGCTTAGTGTATGAAAATTATATCAATATTATTCATATCTCACAGCTTTTAGAACAACATTGTAAGAGAGGTTCATGGTCAAATTACAATTCTAAAGAGTTACTCAAATCCTAATGCACCTCTAAAATGAAGCAGGGGAAGTAGTTTAGCTGTGATAGCCATGTTTTATTGTTGGCCATAGAATAATTTCCACGTGCTCAACTTATCTCGTATGAAGTATTTTGATGTCTACTGTATAGCCTTTCACATGATAATTTGGCTCTTGCTAATTGTTTCTGTTATCTATGAATGTGCAATAGTTGCAGCTGCATTTGGATGTTGCATGCTTGTGCATTGTACTTCTGTCTCTGAATAGTCAAGTTTCTAATGAATAATTTGCTTGAAACTTTTGCAGCGTTATCGAACCATACCGATAATTTTCTTGCAAGTTGTGCAGTTGTTGTCTCAAGCTTGCTGCCTCCCTTTGCCAAAACTATGAAGAAAAGCACAGGTTATGTTATCAGTGAACACATTGGCACAAATTGTAACTGAAAATTGTTGGTAACAGACATGACGATTTAATTGGAATCTTGCAGCATGATACACACACAGCAGCTCTTAGGTACTCCCTCCATTCCCCCTTCATTCCAAATTATAAGACATATTTTGTAGACACATTGATTTAACTATGTTTCTAAACATAGTGTATATCTAAGTGCATAGCAAAGCCAAAACGTCTTATAATTTGGAATGGAAGGAGTACAAAACTAACAGGAAACAATGTTTGTTACTAGAACTAGAAACTTCGACTTGTCCAATTTTTGCAATGTAGAGGCTATTTTAATGTGACTTTGCTTACTTTTGGATCAAGAAGCAGTATGTTAAGGTATTGCAATGGGTACTGTTGTGTTACAATGTTGCAAGCAGACTCCATGAAGTCATAATAAGGTGAGCGGAAATTCTTATAAGAACATGTCAGTATAGTAAGTAAATGATCTCCTGATGTTATGATTTGAAGGGTGCTGATTGTCTTCAGTCAGTGCTGGTTCTTCTGCTGTTATGTGTTCAGACTGTTCACTATCTATTCGACAGCAAGCTTGATGTTAGAACTTGCACACTCTCCAACTTAATTTCACTGTTATGTGCATTTCAGAGCACTTCAGCACAATTAGCAGGCACCATTGGCATGCATAGTTTCATTCTACTTTTTTGTTTTTGTTTTGCAAGGTTGTAGAAGGTATATTTGAGGGCAGTTTCTGGCGTGTAAACTATCCAGCCTGTGGTATGGTACTTCGGAGTTCATGCGATGTTCTGCAACAACACTAGAATTTTGATTCTACTTTGTTTTGTTTTGCAAGGTCGTAGAGGGTATATTCGAGGGCAGTTTCTGGCGTGTAAACTATCCAGCCTGTGGTATGGTACTTCGGAGTTCATGGGATGTTCTGCAACAGCACTAGAATTTTGACAATCTAGTGTCATGTGTGACACTACTGAGAAGTGGCAGTAGAATTCCAATATGAATATAATTACTGGATAAGGCATCTGCTGACATCTAGTTTTCGGGATGCAAGATGAGTTCCAATTAACATACAAATGTAGAATAAGTTCGTAGAGCACTGTTCTCTGTTGGATCTCCTAATTAACTTATGCTAAAAGGCTAAAGGCTAACCGGTGTGAAGTTCCTAGTTCACCACCATGTAAATAAGAATGCATTGATGTTTTGTTGTTAATGGTTATTGTAAAACATTTTAAGACAATTTGAAGCATGTGTTTAGAGTCCAGATTGTGTAAGATCCGAATCAGCAAGATTTTGAAGCTGACTAAGATAAAACATCACCGAATGGGATAGAATGCTACAACCTTCACGTGAAGATTAAGTAGTTTCTTGGCCAAAGACAGGTATGAACTTCTTATAAAGCATATTAGAATCCAAAAATCACATCTAGCGGTATGTTTGTATGGCTGGGAGATGTAGTGTTCCTGGTGCTAGTAAAGTGAATATATTCCGAACAAAATCTGTTCCCGGAGAACAGTCTTGGCAGTCATGCAACTATGCAAGTGTAAATGCCCTAAGCTAAACGTATATTTTGTCCTATTAAATTGTGGCATAGCAGAACTGCATAGTATGCTCGCCCCGACCCCAACCCCCCCACCACCACCACCC
>CM041637.1:19563805-19577520 GCA_023333625.1 Bothriochloa decipiens
CGAATGCTGGGCCCCAAAAAAAAAGGTATGCTCGTCCAAGATATACAACCCAGATTTCCTTGACAGAATGGACGGTAGAATTTGACGACAGCCAATCTTAGAATTTTCACATCTTGTCAGCCCTAAGCAGAGTCCGACTCTCTTTAACTACTTTTTCATTGCTTGTCTTTCTTTTATTTTCTCGGATATATATGAAGGGAGAATATGTATTACAACTATAGTCATTAACTGCATTTCTAGTATATGAAAAAAAATATATGTTTACATAGTTAGCAGTAACCCTAAACAGTAAGGTACTGAGACAAAAATCCCCATATATTAGCTATGAGCATTATAGCTCCGCTATTTCCATAGCTCGTAGCTTATTAGGAACAGAATCCACTATCCTACACTTTCATTCATAGGCCAAAAATATCATGTCAATTTGAATTTAAAATTTATGAGAAGTCTCTCCTATCTTCTATAAATAAGGTTAGACCATGAGAAAAACCAATGAAGACGATCAACCTTTCTCCTTTCTCAGTACTTTGACATATATATTTGTTATTCAGGATTATATGACTAGCTATTGTCACTTTATGGTTAGTGAGTTTACAATAATTTCTTATTTTTTGGTTCTTGCATGATGAATGAAAGGAAGAAGTTAACTATATTTTTAGCTGATTCAAATATAAGTGAGTTCACTAGAAACTCACTATTTTCTTTCTCACGAGAATGGGACCTTTTTCTTTTTACCCATTATCCTATTAGCATGCAATTGAGATAATTTTCCCCACCGTATTTCTTGTTAATGCATAAGCAATCCTACTATGTTGAGTCTTGAATGCAGTTAGCGAATATGCCCATGGTGGGAATTAGGAGGGAGAGAAGAGTCTCTTGAACTTTGCTATAGATGCTCATTTTATGACCATTAGAAGGCAAAAACTATTGTTGGATTGACTTCATCCTTCCAAAATGAGATGACACACGAGCATTTCTGTATTGTAATAAGGTGATACCTAGAGAGTATATTGTTTCTCAGCAGTTAATCACTTATGCTTTTAGTTAATTACATGCTTGTAGGGACCAACAAGCCATGGTTTCAAGGATGAAGTAGTGGAGAGGCCTTAGAGGTTTTTAAGAAATACAATTATCAAAGAAGGATTTTGGAATGATAGGAGAGGATGCAAGCAACATGTGGGTGAAGATGGCAACATATATTTTAAAGGTAGCTTCAAAGGAATTTGGAGTGACTAGGCCTGTTTGGTTCCCACCTATAAAATTTAGCTACTAAAGCTAGCCACTAAACTTTATTAACTCTTGTTTGGTTCTCCTGACTAAAAGTGACTAAACACCATTTAAAGTACGTAGTTGAACAAATACCATTTTTCTCTTATTAAATACCAAGATGGAGAGGCAGCGGTTGGTTGTGGGTAATTATGAGGGGTATTCCTTGTAAACCGTACATTTTAGTAGCTTTTAGTAGCCACTTGGCAACTAAAACCGCTAAACTTTAGTGGCTCTTTTTAGTCAGGGTGTTTGACATTCTAGTAGCTAAAAGTGACTAAACTTTAGCAACTAAACTTTAGTAGGGGTGAACCAAATAGGTCCTAAAACAATAGGATGCAAACCTTAAAGATACTTGGTATAAGAACGAAGATGTCTAGAAATATAGGTGCTTCTACCATGATATGAGTGTGGAAAACACAAAGAAATTTAATGTGGCAAAGAGGAATGGACTACAAAACATGTAGTGAGTGAGAAGGTCATGAGGATATTTATCAACACCTAAGTACAAACAAAGTAGAGAAGGACATATGATGTCAAGGGTTGATGAAAGGAAGACTAGAGACATCAATGAAGTTAAATGCATTAATGATGATGGATTGATTGTTGGCGAAGAAGATGAGATCAAAAATAAATGGAAATATTGTTTATATAAGTTATTCATCTATGAGAATGAGAAACATAGTTATTTAATTGGATGGATCCTTTCATGACACTATAAGGTTCTTGGCGCATAACATTTAAGAATGATCTAATATAGGCAAACATGGCAAGGTGATGAACCTGAATGGTACCCCAATTGAGGTATGAAGATGCCTAAAGGGTAGGGGTAAATTTAGGGGGTGTTTGTCAAGGTCTATCGGCCCTAACGAATTTTGTAATCAATATTTCAAACTTAAGAAAATATATGTCATGTAATGAAACTGACCCCAATGATGTTTAGCTAGAATCATAGTCAAAGTTGTGCCAATTATGAAGGAGTTAAGTGATAAGACATACTATGAAGCTATGGGATAGAGTTATGGAGCATTAATTGTTTTTTCATCGACTTATAGAAGGCATATGAGAAACCACGGAGCAATGCCATGTGGTGGGTTTTATACAAACATAAGTTCTCAACAAAGTATGTTTCCCTCATCAAGGACATGCAAAAAATAATGTTATGATTAGTATTCGAACAATTGATGGCATATGTCGGTTCTCAATTATAATATGACTACATTAGGGCAAATCTTTGAAAACTTGTCTACTTGCCTTGGTGATGGATGAGGTCACAAGACATACAAGAAGATATCCCTTGGTATATACTTTTTGCTTATGGATGTAGTGTTGGACACTGAAGAAAAATAGTTGGGAGTAAATAGCAAACTAGATTGTTGTGACAGAATCTATAGTTGAGAGATTTTAGACTTAGTGAAACTAAAATTGAGTATATGAGGTGAGACTATGATGCTATTGTATAGGAGAGGTAAGATGTTACTTTGGAAGTTCAACTAGCGTCCAACAAGAAAAATAGCTTTCAATATCTAGGCGATCGGTGTTACAAAGAGATGGGGTTACCGATGATGTTATATTAGCAATAGAGCTATTGAAAGTGGAGTGGATGAAATGGCACTAGGTATATGGCATTCTTCATGACAAGGTGTCATAGAAGCTAAAGGTAAATTCTATAGAGTGGAAATCAGATTTGCGATGTTATTGTGTAGAATGTTGGCCTACTAATAGGGCACATGTTCAACATTACTGTCATATGCACGAATGCATATGTTGCATTGGATTTAAAATCATACAAGAACACATGGAGTCCTAAATGAAGATATAAGTGATAGGATAGAGGTATCACGTTAAAGAAAATCTTTTCCAACATTCATTGAGATGATTTGGACACGTTCAATGGAGACCACCAAAGGAGCTAGAAAACTATATGTGCAACAACAATGTAGAGATGGACAAGTTCAAGCAAACTTGATATGGGTTGTGGCAATAAGAAGGGATTGAGAGTATGGATATACCGGCATTAGAGAGAACTATAATGTGCAACAAGAATGTAGAGATGGACAAGGTCAATCAAACTTGATATGGGTTGTGGCAATAAGAAGGGATATACCTATAGAATTGTCCTTGGATAGGAGTGTATGGAAAGTAGATATTCATGGGTTTGAACCATGAATAGGCTTTAAATCTCTACCATAATAAGGCTCCCTATGGGCATTGCAGCAAGAAGCTATACCAGGATTTGAATGAGGACCGGCAAGGGGAGGCCCCCGAGCACACTGCTCTAACCGACATGACTATTATTAGTGCCTTATATATAATATTTAATTTATGTTTTATCTTTGTTTTCCTTTTTTGGTGGCTCATGCTCGGTTTCAAATCTAACATAACCCAAACTTGTTGCTTGTGACTAAAAGGTGGTGTTGTTGTAAAAGCAGAAATGAAATACTTAATTGCATCTATTGGTGACACTTTTGAAAGCATAAGATAATACCAACAAAGGCTTGAAGTAAGAAGTGAGACAATTCAGATCGCTGACGATGTTCATCTCATGCATGATTGATTAATCTTTGTTTCATTAGTTTGTACTTTGGAATGATATATAGTTAGTTGCTTGATTCCTTAAAATTCAACTGTTAAATATACAATCAGAAACCAACCAAAAAATGTGGTTCCCTATTAACCAAGTGTGTTGGGATTGGTCTGATGGAATTGACATTCCAATCTTTATATAATAGTGCTGTTTTAGGGATTATATTAAAGCATATAATATGAAAGCATGATTGATTAAACCGTTTTATAGTGGACCAACTAATAAACTAGCAAACTGATGATATCCTCAAGTACTGAAATTGTTTTTTGTTAATTGGAAAAGATCAGCAGGGGCTCAGGCATAATAAGATAAAAAAAGGGGAGAATGCTTGCTGATGTGACCAAGAGGCTAAAGACAAAACCTAGCCACAGTAAGTTAAATTTTTTCTAGCTTACGGTGGTGATAGTAATAATATAATCTGACCATTCATCTAAACATATATTCTACAAACTTTGATTTTTCTTCGATCTAGCTAGCTAAGGAGCTACTAACAAATATGCTAATTAGTGTGTTATTTCCTCCCATAGTTAAAACCATAAAATTAATGAAAGCAACATATAGCAATCTTTTAGTTAAACAAGCAAACACTTTAGAATATAGAGAAGAGTTTATCTAGAGCAAACCTTAAGCTCTGAGTTGGGATTTGCGACGACTTGCTGCTCTTCCTTGGCCTTGCCGTAGCGATCTATAACTGATTTCATGCTGCACACAGCACAAAAAATTTCAGTTTATCAAAAAGTAAAAAATATTACTATGCGATGCAGTCTAAAAGATTTAAGTTTAGATATCTAATAGCTAAATTCTTAATCACACAGAAGTTAGATGTAGGCTCTCTCTCTATATGGAAAAAAAACTTTCTGATTATACTAACTAGCTAGCCTGCTGTAAGAAACCCCAAAACATATATGCATATACTATATTATACCACAAAAGCCTATGTGTTTCCAACTGCAGGGACATGTGTTGTGTTGATCACATGAAACCATATGGCAAAATTAATTAAATTTAGTTTGCACAAAGCTCGGAGAAGAAATAGTGACCAAACAAGGAAAGAAGAAGGCTGGGAAAACACATATACTTATACTAAATAGTAGTGCCAAAGATGTATATATATTGTTAGACTACACACAGACCTTGCTTGCCCCGACGAAGAAAAAGGTTGGTATATATGTACGTAATTAGGAGTATAGCTTATATGTAGTCAATAATCGACAAGGGTGTAACATCGTCAGTCCATGTATGATGTTATTTTAGCCAGGAAGGGAAGTTTTGAAATCATAAAATGCAATCGAGGACCCAAATAAAGCAAGACAAACTATATTATATTGCTAATAGCTTCAAGAACAAGGAAATAATTGGCATTAATAAAGTATAAAGTATTAAAAATCAAAGCACGGAGATGAAATAGAGACGACAGACCTGGTGCTAGAGTACTCATAGAGACGGCCGGTGCTGGAGAAGATCATGAGGCCGACCTCCGCATCGCAGAGGATGGCGAGCTCCTTGGCTTTCTTGAAGATCCCGTTCCGGCGTTTGGAGAAGGTCACCTGCCGGCTCGTGGAGTTATCGATCCTGCGGATCACAATCTTTCCCCTCCCCATCACGTACGGTGATCCCTCTCTCTCTCTCTTGACCTTCTCTCTCGACGACCTAGTAGCTTCTCTCCAGCTCGCTGGCTCGATATGATTGTGGCCCTCCAAGAACAAGCTAAGATCGACGGCGGCAGGATCTCCGCGCCAAGCCAAACAAGGTAATAGATCTGGTGGGAGCTCTCGAAGAAGAAAGCTCAAAAGCAGCAGGTTTCCAAAGGGAGGAGGAGAGGGGGAAATGAATGATGCTTCTTTTGTGTGTGCGTTTGTGGGAAGAGAGGGGTGGCTTTTCTTGGCGCAGGGCGATGCAACTTGCGAGCAGACTTTCCCCTATCTGCTATTGCTTTATTTAGCAAGGAAAGGAAAGAGGAGGCCAGACGCGCACGACACCCAATTGGCTGGCTGCCCGGCCTACCTCATCTCATCAGGGCGTTTCTTTATTGGCTGGAGCTGCTAATTACCCCCTAAATGCCTGTGCTAATGATAGCCGATCGAGAAAATCGTCGCAACCACGAAAGGTGACCATTCTGAACACGAGGGTCCTCTTCTATTCTGTGTGCATGTCTCCGTCAGGGCCTAGCTAGTTCCATCAACTATAAGCAAAGTCCCCGGAAATTATAATTAAAGAAGTAGTAAATAAGGTCTGATATGCTATTGTTTTAGGGAGGTCCTGGTTCGACTTCCCATAAAAACGAATTTTACAGGTTTTAACGGTGTCATTCTTTCAGTGGTAGACATGATTTCCATCCACAGTGAGACGCATGTGTAGTGACTTCATTGATCTCGAGTATTTACTGGACTGATCTTCAAATATGCTCATAGAGGTGAGTGTCTGTATCGTATTGACAAAATAAATGAGACGTATATCTAATTTTGGCGCGGTGGTGCGACTAAAGAAAACCCAGAAGGTTATAGTTTGTGTGTGCCATGCTATATATTAATTATCTGTTATGTACCAAGAGCGCAGAAGAGACAAACCGTAAATGGTGGCACATGCAATGGTGCGCACAGAAGATCTCAAACGATTAGTTTGGTTTAGCGTGCTTAGCAAAGTTTATTAAAAGTACAGTTAAACAATTGCGGCGGATGGCGAAGATAATATTATTGTTGTGCCCTAGAGATGGGTGAGAGGTGCTCGTGGTGCCCCCGCCGCCTGCCGGACGGCTAGCCGACGCGTGTGGAGGCGCCGGCGAAGACTCCCAACAATATCACTCACAACTCTCAAGAAACCTCATGCCGGGCCGCTTTTATACATGCATGCATGTACGCAGTCATATCATCCGGCCTGTGATTCCTGTCTATGCAGTTTTAGGTCAGTGCTCGCGCGTGGTACCGGGTTTTTGAGGGAAGTAAACCATGTTCATTTTGTACATACGGGTCGTCGTCCCTAAACAACATATTCTGTGTATATATACGTTGTGTTCACGCACATATACTATATATAAATTCATCTACCTTTTCCTGAATTCAAAACTAGCCTTACGTTAGACAGGGTCAGCGATTTAAAGCATGATTAGCAGTTGAGAAAAACTATTGACGCATGGCGCTTAACTTTAATTATCTTGACTCGTTCACATATACTTACTACTAATATATAAGTACGTGATCTGTTTCGAAAAAAGACTACTGAGTGATACTGGTCAATCTTTTAATCTCTTATTTAGTCCAATTAGTTCTTTGACGATGCGCGAAACTAAGGAAGCGCACCATGACACAACTCCCACGGCATCACAGTCCAATTTTTGCGCCACTGGCTGCCAAAAGCTTGGCAGACACATCATGTATTCATGTGCCCCCATATTTGGCGCAGCTTTTGGTTTGCCATACCCAAACCAAACAAGCCTATATTTATACACCTGATCTGAAATTTAAGCTAATTTAGAGCTGTTGTTGGTTAGGTTAGTCGACCTTTAATCTTATTATTATCATATCCACATCTATAAAAAAAATCATATAAACTGACTACATAAGTTGATGTTTCTTGATTTACATGAAACATACTTCATAATCTGCAACTCCATCTATTTGAAATGATATGTTTTCATATATTGGTAGTCAAAATAAAGTACCACATTATACATTAATTAATTATATGTAAAATGCATCAGTGTCCTAATGAACTTAATTATACGTATATTTGGGATCAAGGGAGTATATGCCCGATGCCTACATAAACTATATACGTGTGTCTGGCCCAAGATTATTGTCATCTTTATATTTGACCAAATCCCAATATATGTGTATCCTACACTACTAACCAGTTAATCTTTCATAATGTCTTTGTCAAAAAAACATCTTTCATCATAACGAAGATAATCCTCAATGCCTGATCTTTCAACATTTTCTTACATACTAGTAAATTCTATGGCAAAGTGATAAATGTGCAATAGATCTAGTAGTTTAGCACGCACATATCTCGTTCACCCATGATCTTGGTCTCCACAGTTCATTTTTCTTTCCTATCCAGAACATAGACTTTCATACTATTGTCAATAACTCAATATTATGGAAACGACTAGACAAAACTATTTGAATTCCTTTCGTAGAAATGTAAACCTGTCCATTTTAAACATTTATAAATAATCTTTTAGAAAGCTAGATTAATTATGTATATATATCCCATAATCCCAAAACATCACTCATTTGAGCGAGTAGTAATTTGATTGCACCTTTTTCCTCAACCTTAATAACTTTGGAAGAACTTAGAACCTTAGAAACTTCATTTCACCTTCTATGATTGATTTGGTTTTGAGGTATATTTAAGTATACATGGCTGTGTATAGTGGCTACTTTTGAGTACAACTTTCTAAAGATGTAGGAACAGAAGGATATTCTTACAGGATAAGTAACCCACTCACAATACATATGTTGTATGCTGCACCACTACGAAATCCAACAATCATAGCTCACAAACAATCATAGCTCACAAGGCAACCATGGTAGTGTATTTGTTGATTTTTTTATGTAGATAAACCCTGTGTTGCTCAACTTTCTAAGCATCATTCCTATCCCCATATGGCATAGGCCCACGCCCCTAATGTGGATCAGCACTTTGGAATAATGGAATATTTTTAATCTAATAATTCACATTAGTAGCCACTACGAGTTGGGTGTGGAGTATTGTCTAAAATTTCAACTAATTTTTCCAAGAGCTATCACCCAAACATGGCCCACTTGTGGAGAAAGAAGTAACTAAACACAGAATGTCAAAGAGATAAGAAACCAAGTACCAAAGAGTTTGTCATTACCACAATCAGATTATCCTCCAAACTGACAGGTCTAGTGCTTATTAAGACCATCTTATTGTCTAACTAGTTTTCCTTACTATATATTGTACCTAGAAATATTTTTTAATAAAATATTCATGAACCACTCTAGCCAACTAGACATCTTTAATTACAGTGCGACTCTCTAACCTCTATCTCTCTCTCTCCCCTCTGTCTATCTCTCTCACTAACTCTCTCTCCTAATAAGATTAACATAGGCATCGATCTCCCTCCATCGCCCCTCTCTCTCTCCCTCTCCTCACAACGTGTCATAGAGCAATGTGAGTGTACAGGAGAGCTGCACGCGGGGGGGGGGGCGGGGGAGGGGGGTAGGGTAGGGGAGAGGAAGGGAAGCGTGGGCTACAAAACCAAGGACATCATGGAGGTGACCTGATATGTGCCCTAACACATCTATCCATCGAGGGAAGGACGGATTCGGGCTAGCAGTGCCCCCAATCATCAAGCCTGAAGACCGACTATGGGTGATGTCCCCTATAACACCATAGGTGTTAACTACATCTTTGCACTGCATACTATGAGCATAATCATATCATCTGTATCAAATCACATTCATGACCTGCTTTGCTTGATGTTTGTTTGCTTTTAGTTCAAATTGTTTGACCTAGATGCAGAGTTGTGATGAATGCATGTAAATGATTGTGGTTAGGAATTAAACATGTTTAAAGGGTGTTAGGGTCAATGTTTGCTTGGTTGTATGATTTCAAAATTAAGTCTTGCAAAATTAGGATTTAATTACCCTAATTGCAATTGTTCGACCTTAACTAGAAAGGGTATCTACAGTGCTTATCTCAAGTTGGACCCTTAATATGATTTGTAGAGAAAAATATTTGGAACAAAATTTATATTTTCACCAAATCATAAAATGTTTTTTAGGCCTTTAAAAAGGGCAAAAACAGCGGGTATAATATTGGGGAATTAATATTTTTATAATTTAAATTTGACCCAAATTCACATTTTCAAATCTAAGTCGAATTAGCAAAAACTTCCTATATATGAAATGTTCTACTCGTCGAAGGGAACATTTTTAGTATTTAAAGTTTTTCTTGATTCTGCTTCGTTTGTAATCTACAGTGAGTCACAAAAATCACTTCATTTACTTTTTTTAAAAAAAGAAACAGTGGGACCCACCTGTCATCCTCTCTCTCTTTTCCCCTTTCTTCTCTGCTTCCCCCGCGCCAGCCGGCCGCAGTGAGGGCAGCCGCTGCGCCGCCGCTGCCGCTGCCCCCTCACCACGTCGAGCTCAGCCAAGAGCTAGGCGCCACGCCGCGCACTCGATCGCCCTGCCCGCCTGCCGCTATCCCGCCTGCCCTCCTCCGCAATCGAGCGCGCACGCGGCCGCCCCGTCATCATCACCGTGCGCCAGCGGCGCAGACGGCACTGGCAGCATGCCACCCATCTCCCTCCGCTTGGCCTCGGCCTTATTAAGCACGCGGGAAAGTTGCCCGTCCTCATCCACTCACTTCTCCTTTTCCCCCTCTGCCCTCTCCTTCAAGCTCGCCCGCGCGGAGTCGCCATTGCCGCCGTCGAGAGCTCATAGCACCGCCGCCTGCCTCATAGCCACCATTTTCTTTCCAGCTCACACGTGAGGCGTCCCAGTGGCCCGCATCACCTCTTGAGCTCCACCGTGACCGACGATGACGCCGGTAGAGGCCCAATCGGGCCGATTTCCTTTTCCGGCCGGCAAGCGTCGCCATGGCCGCGAGCTTGCTTGCCTTCGTCGTAGCTGTCATTTTCTTTCTTTTTCTTGTGCATCTTGTTCGTCTCACCCTCGCGGAGCCGTGGCACCCAACCGCGCACGCTGCCATGGCCAGACATGGCCGGCTCGCCGCCAACCGCCGTGGCCGTCCGCCGTCGTGCGCCGTCGACATAGTCTTCCGTCGCAATCGCCTTCATCTTCTATACCGCTAGGTTCGCATCGACGCGAGTACCACAACGGTGCCCTCCGTTGCGCCGAAGACCTCGCCGCCGACGAGATCCCGCCGGCGGGAGCGTCCTCCCCTGTTTGGCCTGCTGACCGGCGAGGCCCACGCTGACGTGGGCACTGACGTCAGCAACGTCCTGGCCTGGGAGTAATAAGCCGGGGTACACCTAGCGATTTAGATATGGGTCAGGGTACAATTCGGGTACGCTTAGCATTTTAGGGTTCAGAATTTTGAATAAATGAAATTTCCAGATTTTATAAAAATATTGAAAAAATCATATCTTGCTCAGTTTTGATCCAAATTGAGTGAAACCAATTTTTTTATTTTCTTGTGATGTGCACTACCGGGTAAAAATATAAATTGCCATGTTTGGGATAATTTTCTGTATAGTTTTATTTAAGTTGATTTATTTACATTAAATGCTTAGAATCTTAGAAAATGCATAACTAATTTTATATAGCTCAGAAAAATGTGATTCTTGTTGGGTTAGTCTTGTCTAGGCATGCTCTAGTGGGGAAAATTGTATCCTATCACTACAGGGTTCGCTCTCTTTGCCGACTGCAATGCGCACTCGGCAAAGACAGAATTACAGTTGGCAAAGGCTTTGCCGACTGCAATTCCACGTGGCAGTCGGCAAAGGGCTGTCGGCAAAGAAACCGTCGGCGAAGGCGGCTTTGCCGAGTGCCACGTGGCATGCAGTCGGCAAAGCCTTTGCCGAGTGCCACGTCAGCACTCGGCAAAGCCACGTGGCGTCGTCAGCCTGACGGCTGGCTTTGCCGAGTGCTAACGGGCGGCACTCGACAAAGAAAAAAAATAATTTTTTTTTGAAAATTTCTTTGCCGAGTGCCAGCTCGGCACTTGGCAAAGAAATTTTTTTTTTAAAAATTCTTTGTCGAGTGTTGACACTAGGCAAACGAATGACCCCTTTGCCGAGTGCCACGCTGTCACTCGGCAAAGCTGTGGATTTTCTAGCCAGATTCCCCAGCTTTGCCGAGTGTCAGCACTCGGCAAAGCTAGGAATTTTTTTTCCTTTTTTTCTGTTTTCTTGCATCCAAACATTGTAAAATCATAATTTATATCACAATTTCACTAGGACCACAAGTAGCACCATTTATATCACAATTTCATCACATTTATCACCACCGTCACCATATATATCATAATAACACATATATCTCACAATAGCATCTCTTATCACCACCATAAGTCCATTACAACCATAAAGTTCAACACAACGAGTCGAACACCATAAGTCAAGGTGCATCACATGAAGTTCAACACAACAAGTCTAGGTCCATCATGAAGAGAAGAAATACATGACAGAGACTTTGACGATACTCAAGTCCAGGAGCATAACACAAGCGACAAGTACCTACCTCGTTGCGCCGTCCCCGGAGCCGTCAGGTTGTCCGTCCCCAGAGCCCCTAGGGTTTTCCCACGGAACCCACCCTGGATCACGCGGCGCCGACCAGTACGGTCGCCCTCCGCCCACCGGCCACAAGGTGTAGGAGGGCCACGCGGAGGTGGATACAGTGGAGAAGGGCCACCCGGAGGTGGATACGGCATCATCTGAGGGCTGGCACCTCTAGGAGACGGGTTCGAACCTGCCGATTATACCTGCACAAGTTAAAGGCCAAGTGATGTCATTAGCATCTGCAGGATGGACGCACAAGCTAAAGCAAGAGTCAATGTACTCACCGGGGTCCCTGCAGGAGCGACAAGAGCAGGCACAGGAAAAGACGGTGGAGGAGGCGGTGGAGCGAATAATTCAGGCGGTGGAGGCGGCCCGGGGATCTGCAGGGATTAGAAGTAGCCGGCAAAGCCCTGCATCTGACTATTGTAGTGCTGCTGCACGGCTATCAGGTGCTGCTGGTAAGCCATCTGTTGCACCTGCATCTGCGCCTGCATCTGCGCCATCTGCTCCTGCACCTGGGCCTGCAATATTACATCCGCAGTGTTGATTGTAAGTATAGGTGTGAAACGAGTGAACGATAAACAAAACCACACTTACCTGGAACTGCGATATGCTCGGCTGCCGAGACGCTATGGGGATGTCGGTGGAGCTCGTGGGCCTAGATCGAACCTGGCTCAGCGTGGGAGCATCGGACGGGTCGACGGCGCTGTGGGCCGTGTAGTATCGGCCGTGCTGCTTCCCTGGTCCCAACCTCTGTAGGAGGTCTGTGTCCAGGGGCTCGGCGGTGGGGTGGAACGTCTCCCCGTAGCGCTGGCGAGCCGCGGCGGTGTACTCGGTCGCCTTCTCGTAGGCGGTGGGGTTGCTGTACGCCTCGGGCCCGTCCTTCGGGTTGTAGACGTTGTCCGGCGCTGTCGCCTTGCCCTTGTGGGAGAGGAGGTACCCGGTGAACTGGTTGATTTCCTGCCCACCGTGCGCCTGTGTCTGCATTGAAAACAGAAATATGGTTACAAGTAATGACAATTGAGGGCTAGAAAAAAGACATGAACGGATGCATACCCATCTTCTCATGTACGTTGGGAGGGGCTGGCTCCCTTGGTGGTGTGGCACCCCTCGCATCTGCAGGCGGCGGCCCCGACGGTCGTTGCGCCTCGCGTACGCCTTGTCCGTTTGCCACATGTGCACAATCTCCTCCCAGCAATCCCAGTGGTTGTCGCACCACCCCGGACAGAACTGCATGACATCAAGTATTTGACATACGAGAAGATTAGTGTAATGTTTCACTGAAGGAATCTGAACAAATGTTTTCCTACTTAATTACCTGCACGTATTGAGCGAAGGTGAGGTCGGTCTCCCTCGAGTTCATGATCTGGCGGATTTGGGGCTTCTTGATGGACTCTCCATGCACGTCGGCGTAGTAGTCGCGGATGTCCTGTATGCGCGCCTCAAGGTACAGGTCCTTGAGACGATCTTTGCAGACCGCCTCCTGCACTCGCGCCGCCTGGTCCGCTTTACCCTCCTCGCACGTGAAGAAGTCTTGCACATAGACACATCATGTAGCATTGCATTGTTTCAAGAAATCCGACGAATGCGTACTATTTAGCAATGCGGTGCGATGAAAGACTCACCCAAAACTCCCTCTTTATCTTTGCC